>CM028922.1:13727500-14327500 GCA_016801845.1 Polydactylus sextarius | reverse complement strand
GACTCACTGACAGTCGTCAGTACAAACATGTGTTCATTTTAAACAGGTGACGATAAATAACTCGGCACATTTCATTTTGTAAAATGTGAACAAACTAAAGTCTAAAAATCAAGTGTTATGTTGTAGCTGTACTGTAACTAAGTAAATCCACCGTTTCAGTTGCTGATTTATAGAAAAATGACCACTGATGTTTCATGAATTAATATAGAAACATCATATAAAACATGTTTTATATAGCAGTGGAAAAACCATTAAAATAACTTTCTTCATTAAAACATGTAAAACAGTACGGAAAATAATACATTTATTAAGTTGATTCTGCAAATAAATGTAGTGCAGTAAAAGTACTTCACAGATACATAGATACTGGCTTTTGCCATATAATCTAATTTACAAGTGGTCTTTCAAAAACAACTCTAGTGAAATCAAAATAACCACAGATACAATATAAGTTTGGGTCATTGTTTGGTTTATTTATTTTTTATACCAGTGCTTTATTTTGTGTGCATTCGAAAGACAATAAGGTCAATCAACAAATAAACGAAATAAAAATAATCTAATATAATCAGATATCCGATTATCGAGGTCAACAAAATTTATAAAACCTGATGAACAATTAATATCTCAACAGATTCTAAGAAGAAACTGCTGGTGACTTCACAACCACACCTGAGTGTCCAAATATGTCGGCCATGACAGATTGGACGGTTCATTGCACTGAGGCTGGAAGTTTGCTCCCTTTGTTACAGTTTACATAAACTGGCTCCAGTGATGTAGGCTACCTGCGAGTCTCACTAGAGTAGAAGTACAGATAAAAGTTCAATACTACTCAAGTAAGTTTTAAAATATCAAGTAGCATTTACTGTACTCAAACAAGTAATCTATGATGAAATGTATTTAAGTAATGAAAGAACATGTTAATAAAAACAGAGGAATATTATGTTTATTCAGCACTTTGAAACATGGAACCTACAACAATCTTCATAGACGATGTTTTGTTTCTGATCTAAAGTATAAAAAAAATCATTTCATCTGATTTTTGTAACAACAATTTACATTAAAAGACAGAATCTTAAAAATTCTCAAGTAAAGTACAGATGCTCCCAAACCATGCTGCAGTTCAGTAGTGAAGTATTGTTACAGCTCAGTCCTTCATCGGTGCCTGATTCACTATGATTCACTATGTTTAGAGAACAATCTTTAATGACATCAAGCAGTCGCTGCTGCACAGATGAAGACTTCATGACTGTGCTCATCAGTGTCTGGACTCTCTGAGCTCTTTTAGTTGTTTCTTCATCTTCTCAAACTTTTTAACAGCCTCCTCACACTGAGCTGATACCTCTGTTATACAGTCTGAACTCGTAAAGGTTTGGAGTTTTGCAGTAACATCCAGCAGCTGGTTAATGTCATGTTTCAGTCTCGCAATGTTTCCTGCTTCAGCTGATTCTCTCTGCAGATCTTCACACACCTTCTTTATTTCCTCCAGCTCGCTCCTCAGTAATTTAACGATCCTCAGGAATTCCTTCACCTTCTTCCCACTGTCCTTGTGTCTGGCAAACTGCTTTTTAGTGAAAGTGACGGCGGCAGCGCCTGTAGCTGCACAAACTGCTGCTACTGTGAGTATGGTGAAGCTGAAAGTCCCGGTGAAGAGAGATGCGGAGGCTGCTGCCACAAATCCAGCTGCGACATAACGCAGAGCAGCTCTCCTGGCTTTCCTCGACGTCTCCCTCATGTGTTTAACTTCAGCAGCGACTTTCTGCAGCCCATATACGATCCGTCTCATCTGTGGCTTTTTTCTGTCGAACAGTTTGGTGTATGAAGCTGCATATTTCGGAAGAGTTTTCACTAAATCAGAGAAATCAAGTGGAAGGTCTTTACTTCCTCTTCTCTTGTGAAGACGTGAAGACATTTTCAGGACGTTTCTTCCCGACCGACAGGTCTGTTGACCAGGTCTTTACACTGGTCAGGGAGATTCTGCAGTGGAGACAGAAAAATCATCCAAACAGCTGAGCAGAGTTGGGCAAGTTACTACCTAAATGTAAAACATTATAGATTAATAGTTACTGTTATTTTAAAATAATTATTTACATTACAATATCATTGTCCTTAAACTGTAATGCTTTAAAGTGCATACATTACTTTTGAGTTACTTCGACCAAAATAACTAGAAACAGGACATGGCTTCTAAAATGATCAAATGTAGTTAATTTCAGTTCATTCTACGTCCAGTAGAGGGCAAAGTGCTGTAGTATAATGAAATGCTTGGGCCTATCGGACCTAATGGGAAATATACTGGATATGAAAGCATTTTTCAAAAGTCTTAGAAAACCTGTTTCCTGCCAAATATACAGGTTTCAGGTTGGATATTTGGATGTTCACTGAAGTGTTTTTTTCCCCAACAGCTTCTGTGTCAAGTGACCTTGTGATAAGATATGACATATAAGTGAAAAGATATAACAATACAGTTGGCAGTGGCACCATCACAAGATAACCATAGAGTTATCCGAGGTCACTGATTTGGGGTCACAAGGTCACTTGATAAGTGACTTGACTCCCATGAAAAAAAAAAAAAAAAAAAAAAAACACTTCGGTGAACATCCAACTTGAAACTAACTTCACCATGGGCCGTAGAATGACTGAGGAGAAGAGACAGGGAAACTCAATACATTGAGGTGTCTGATTACTCCAAAATAGTAAAAAAAACATTCTGCAGTGATCTGAGGAAAAAATAACTTCAGAGAATATACAAATATCTGTTTAATATTCAACCTGAAACTAACTTCACCACGGTTTCTACTGCCATCGCCAGCTTAACTATAAATGTTTTACTTTCAGTTTACCTCAGGTTGTTTAAAGCAAAACAACACTAGATTAATTGAAGTTAGTGAAACATATAACGGGTATAATATTACTGAAAATGTACTGATAATGCATTATCGGTGTAAAACATTGCCTTATATCACTAGATTGAGGCTAAACTTAACGCATTACTGTAATTGCGTCATTTTTGCAACGCGTCACATGCAAAACACCGCAGCAAGTTCTGTTCACAATATTCCGGTTAACGTGCTTGTTTGGTTTGTTTGAACTTATTTTACTATTTACTTTTCTGGTTCCTGTTGTTGAATTTAGTTAAATAACGTGGTTTGACTTACTTGTGTGAGACTCCGGTCTCTGCAGACGTTCTGGGTATGATCACACAGCCTCAGGTCCAGGTCCAGTATCCAGGTCTGGGTCCATGTCCATGTCCAGGTCCATGTCCCATCAACTCCAAAGACTTTACAACAGTTTAGTTTAACTTAAATCACTCTGCTCTATGTGTGTGTGTGTGAGAGAGAGAGCGGGACTCTCTTCCGTATGACGTGTGTGTGTGTGTGTGTGTGTGTGTGTGTGTGTGTGTGTGTGTGTGTGTGTGTGCGTGCGTGCGTGTGCGTGTGTGTGTATGTGTATGAAGATAAAGACATGAGTTAAGGTTGGGGTCAGGTTTAGATAAAGGTTTGGCCAGTGGTACCAACAAATGGGATCTCTAGGGTCCAGGAAATGAATGGAAGTCAATGAAATGCGCCCACAAGGCATGAAAACAAACGTGTGTGTGTGTGTGTGTGTGTGTGTGTGTGTGTGTTACTGGGACTCGTCTGAATAACTGAATAACTCACAATGAATGAATATGAATAAAACTTTTATTGCATTACAGTATGACAGGGGGACGGAGCAGTCTAAGACTAGTCAGAAAATGAAAGTATTGTATGACTTGTGTGATACTTTTTAAATCTTAACGTGCCCATTTTTGTCACCTCGTCTTTTATTTTGGAAATAGATAATAAAGAAAAATAAACAAGATATATTTACACCAGTCAGACTCCATTTCATCGTCACTGTCATTTCATTGTCACTAGAGCAGCATCATCTGCAAACTTAATTATCGTACAATTAGAGTGGTGGCAAACACAACCATTGGTGTGCAATAGTGGAGATGATACACATCCTTGAATTTTCCAAACTGTTTTTTTTTTTTTTTTTATCAAACAGACGATCTGTGACTGGTTGTATGTGTATGTCAGGAAATAAAAGTAAATTCAAACATGTTAAACCTTTACGAACACAGTGAGGTTCAAATTTAAACACACTTAAACACACAAAGAGACAAACTGATTAGAAACAGTACAGGACTAGAGTAGGTGTGGTCAGTCTAACACCTTTATCAAACAACAATAAAATTCAGAGTATAGTCGTTGATCCTAACTCATATGACTTTGTTTTGTGAGATGATTAAACCCACTAACATTGTAGCTAAGATATTTAAAGTTGTTTTACCTTATACCCTATTTATGATCTTTGTTACTTTCTATGCGTTTTATATAGATTTACAACATTCACTCAAGTGATGAAACATGACGAGTGAGGTCAGTTCTGCAGGTTCTGGGTTCATTGAGAACATTCATAAGAGGATATTGTTCTGTATACGTGTGTGTGAAGAGATAGATCAGATGACCTCAGGTCCAGATCCAGGTCCAGGTTCAGCTGAATAAGACTGAAGTGAGACTCAGTGTCAACAGAATAGGACCTTTTCTTCTAAAACTGTGAACAAGTATATCACAGTTTCTGAGTCTCAGATTTAAATATTAAAAATTTTGACTAGTCATTCTAACTAATATGATCAGTAGTGTTAACGAACCTGTTCTCCGTGTGGTCAGGCTCTGGGTTCGGTCAGTCTTACAGGGACTGACTGATCTGGTCTTTTTTAGGCTGCACTTGTATCTGTGTAAACTGATCCCACTGAATCACCTAAACACAACTTTAAAATGTTTCATATGTGTTGTTTGTCATATAGATTAGACGACCAAATGTCTGCAGAACTAATGACGATGACATTGGCCTCAGCTCAATGAAGCTTTGTTCACTAATCAGAAAAATGTCTGCATGCTGTTAGCAGTTAGCTGTGGACTCAAAGTGCACTGGTTGGATTGTATCATGTGATGAAAGTATTAAAAGCGTGATGATTGTGATCTTTGGACTCTGATGGACTCTAGTTTTATTGCCTGAGGGCTCAGTGTTTTGCTGCTGTTTGGAAACAAAGTAACTTTTCACCGTTTTAGACTTGAAACAACATGGGGAACATCATATCTTCTCATCATTGACATATTACTGCAAACAACGGTCAACTTGGTTGTAGACTCACAGTGTCATATTATGCTGTATTATGATCTTTATGGGTTTTTTACTTAATATGTAGAAGATTGTGTAACTTGAGTATTGTGTGCAGGCTGTGAAGGATCAAACATTCAGTATATTCATGTGATGAGTGAGACAAACAGCACCACTGCGTTGTTACTCTGATAACGTTTATTGACTGACACGACACTGGCAGAGTAAACCACACAACGTCCTCTCCATAATAACAAACTACAGTGATTGACAGGTGGCGTCTGCTCTGTCCACACAGTCTGAAAGAAAATGTGCTCAGATCATAACCACAATAAATATTCAAACATAAAATAAAATACTTCGTCACCAGAATCACCAGGACAGTCCCACAGAAACTCTACTGGATGAGGGTGGTGGGAGGGGGGGTCGGACGGAGGGACCACTCAGTGCAGACACAGCGAGGAGGAGTTTACAGGCCACGAGTCACATCTCCCTCTACATCATTAATCAGCCAGATAATACAAAAGACCTATCATACATATGTACAGACTGACGAGACGTGAAGAGACCAGGAAGTGAAGGCCAACATCTGGACTCACATCGGTTTCCTCCTGATGGACCCGAACCTGCCAGCAGGATCTCTGCAGTAACAGCTGATGCTAAATGCTAACTGTGTTTAAAGGAGCACACCTGAGTCTGTTGCCCGTTTTAGCCCCATTTAGAACGAATGGTCCTGTATGTTCCTGCACGGTCACATCACCTGCTGCTTCATTACATTTACATTATTGTCGATGAGCCACTTTATTTTTTTTTTTTTTTTTAGGTTTTAATTGATGTTTTAATGTTTTCACTGTTAAATGTCCAGTAATCGTCTGCGAGTCGAGGGGTTCAGTTCTTGATCCTTCATACTTTAAACTTCTGAGTTTTTGTGGTGAAGATCAGACACGATTGTCCCGTTAACTGACCCGTGAGGTTCCTCAGGGTTCCATTCTCGATCCTTTATGTGTTCAACTTTAAAATAAGAAATGATTATAAACGAAATAAAGTGAAACTAAAACCACCTCCTGTAATAATGCTGCCCGTCTTAAATGACTGTAACGAGCTAAAACTCAAAGCTCTGTTCTGCTTACCGCTGTTCTTCTGTTTATTTACAACTTAATTTGTATTAAACATGAATTATCGTCTCTTTCCTCTTTAAAGCCGACTAATGTGACAACAGTTTTAAAAATCTGGCACATTTCATCTTTAAACACACTGAAAAAACACATGTTGATATATTTTATGTTTCCTGGCTCTTCTGCTCTTCACTGTTTCTGAAATAAGTCCACGACATAAACATTTAAATATATATATATATATAAAAAAAAAAACAAACATAAATAAGGACCTTCATTAGACGTTTCAGTAAAGTGGCGGCTGCGATGCGTTCACGTGCACGCTCAGACGGCCGCCGCGCATCCTGCCGTCAAGACGTGCAGCTGACGGACAGGAAGGTAAACCCGCCGCAGGTTTTCCTCCTCACTGACCTGCGGCCGAGCTGGACTGCTGCAAAGTGTTTGTGATATATAATATAATAATAATATTATATATTTCCAGGTAACAGATCTCCGCCCACACCATGTGACCTGTTTTTTTTTTTTGTTTGTTTGTTTTTTAAGTGACCATGCATGCTGTGAGGGGAGGGAACATTCGCCTCTGCAGGTGGACGTGTAGACGGTGATGACGATGATTTTGTGTGTGCGTTCCAGTTTAATGTCCTCCATCCTCCTTCCTCCTCTTCATCAGACGTCGTCAAATATCCGGCTGCGAGATGATGACATGGACAGGTAACGTCCTCCAGTGTGTCTAAACAGAGCGGGAAGAAGTGAAACGACAATGAAGAAACACTCAAAGCGTCGTTGTTGTCGTTTTGTCCTGTTACAAGATTTCAACACCTCGTTGACTCCTGCATCTCTACCATGGATGTAGTGATAGAGTTTAGAGTGTGCAAAACAAAAGTGAAATTTCATTCCTGCCACTGTTACTCAAACCTAGTTCACACTAGCCGACTTTATCAAGGACAACAAAGGCCTTGGTTCGAAGGTGAATCCGCGTCACTGAATCATCATGTTTGAACAGACCTAAGACGTGATGAAAGGTGGTGGCCACCGTGTTAGTGACTGGGACTGGATATCTGACATGCTAGAAAACTAGAAGAGTCAGAAGCAACTGACAAAGAGCAACAGCCAATCAGAGGCGGGATGTGAGATAAACGCCGACACGGCCTCACTGATTCACTCAGAACTCTGTTTAAACGTGACGTTTTCAGGCTTTTTGTTTAACTTTCAGTTTCTACAAACTCTCTGTGTCTGATTGGAATATAACCCGATACTGGAGAGTCCTGCTGGTAATTTCAACCCCCATGAAAACCACCGTGTTGCTGTGATGTGTACACAGCGGTTTACCGGTTTAGTCTGTGTCGTCACTGGTGCTATTCAACAATAAACGGCTGTAAATCACCGTGAGAAGCAGGTTATAAGACGTATAGTTTGATGATGTCACCGTGTGTTTGGGAGCTCAGTCAGTGAGAAGTCTTGTGTGAACACTACAGGTCTCAGACTAAAGCTTATCAGCTAGTGTGAACTAGGTTTCGCTGACACATGCTGATATGATGTTACCTGCCGGGCTCTGCGTCCAGAGCGTCGTCCGTCAGAGAGTCAGCGTTAAAATCTAAAGGTTCAGCGTCCTGCAGCAGCTCGATGCAGTCCCTCTCCGCTCGGCCCCCAGAGCGAGAATATTTAGCCTCTGTGGATGAGACGAGAGCGTTCGGTGGTCAGCGGCCATGTTAATGGTTCAGTGTGAGCGTCGGAGGTGAACGTGACTCACGCCTGCTGCCGCTGGAGTTCACAGTGTCGCTGTAACTGGTCTCCTTCATCTCGTGACTGCTGCGGTTCCTCGCTGCGTAGTCCTCCCTCTGGTTCCCGTAACGCTCCTTCCACTCCTGTTCAGCACACACACAAACTGGTATGAAACCACGGTTCTGACAGAAACACATCATCATCATCACCATCATCTGAACTTTCTGATTTGAAGCTACTCACTCTCCGTCTGTTCTCTCCATCCTCGATCCTCTGCCGCTTCCTTTTCTCTGTGAACAGGAGTTTTACAGTTAAACGGGCTGCGTGCTCTGCGACACACTGACGATGTGATCGCGATGCTTACCACGTCGGATCAGCTCTTTTCCTTCGTCGATGAGGTCGGAGGTCATCTCGCTGTCGCCCATAAACTGCTGGAAGCCCAGAAGATTGAGGCAGCGAGTTCCCAGACTGAGGAGAGAATCAAATGCCACTTTAGTCGACATGTAACATTCAGTTACGTGAACCTACGCCTGCATGGAAACTGATGAAACGTTTCAGAGAGTTGAAGCGTCGACTGTTCTCACCTGAAGTAGGTGGCGATGCAGAGGATGACGATCAGCATGGGGTAGTAGATGTAGAAGCCGTTAGCGATGAACGACAGAACACGCATGGATCCCATTATCTGTATAAACAGATGAACAGGGAGGAGTTTAACAGCTGATGCTACACACAGTGAAACGCACAGTGCAAGTCTAAGTCAGCGTGTGTGGGGTGTTTACTGAGGTGTACGCAGTTTGCTCCTTCTGCTGGTGGGAAATGGCAGAGTCCATGTGGATCAGACCCAGGAAGTTCAGACACAGCGGAGGAGTCAGGCGACAGAACAACCTGTGGATTAAAGTCCGGGAGACAAAGTTTTAGTCTTTGTTTTAGAATCCGATTTTAGTCTGAGAGCCTGACGTTAGTGAGAAACTACAGAAAGTTTTTTTTTTTCTGAAACCGATCAGAGAATGTAAAAAAAGCATAAACGTGTCCTGTCAGTGTCGTGGTCTGTGATTGGCTGCTGTCACTCACATGCCGCTGAACTGGAGGCTGTAGGCGTCGGTCTGGTGATGGGAGGCCAGGTAGTAGTAGTTGAAGACCCGAATGCGGAACACGGTGGAGTAGACGCAAGTGCACAGGAAGAAGATCGTGATGAAGCACACCATCTGGTGGACAGAAGCAACCCAGAGCAGTCAGATAAACTGCGTCAGAGTGATTTTGGCTCTGAGCAGATCCAGGACCCAGAGACACGGAGATAATCCAGCAGCTGTGCCCCACAGGTGAACCACTGACGTCTCACCTCGATGTACAGATAGTTGTAGTCGCGCTCGGCCAACTGGATGAAGACGGCGAACAGGGAGAGCACGGGCCGGGTGCTGAAGAAGGTGCACTCAGACCAGACCACGGCCACGCTGAACAGAGTCAGGACCACGGACAGCAGACGGTAAAACCAGCGCTTCAGGAGACACTCCCAGTACCACTCTACACACACACCCAGGGTTTTAAGAGCAGGACAAAGGTCAAACATCACAGGATGAAATGTCTCAGCTACACAGCTCCATCCTAACTCCGTTAGAGCCAAACCAGGACTGTATCAGACCCTGTAACCAGACCCACCTACAGTCGGGGTGTAGATGTATCTACTGAACCAGCCCACAGGCTCTGAGGACGGAAAGCTGTGGACAAACTGGTGGGTGGAACTGGTCTCATTCTTGGCCACGTCCTCAAGGTGGATGGCCTGCTGCAGCAAGATCTGCCACTGCACACGAGTCCGGTTGTGTCTCTGCACCGCGTAGATCACCTGCACACACACACACACGCATGCACGCACAATCAGACACTTTCCAGGTGATGAACAGGTTCATGTATCCTGCTGTTTCTAAGAGGATTGAATCACAGGCTGCTCTAAGTCTGAGCGACCACCAGGTGTCACTGCTGAGCTTACAACCCTGAAGTTTGAACTCTGTTTTCAGCATCAACAAAAAGAAATAAATCTTTTGCTTTCAGTGGAGGAAAGGCTCAGGACAGTGTGTCTTCATCGCCCACTCACCTGTTTATGAAGCTTCACCAGGCTCTTCTCACTGGGGTAGGTGTTTTGTTTGTCATCAAAGTCCTCGTAGTCGTCCATGTTCCTGCCCATCTTCTCCTGGTAGTCCAGCGGACACTGTGAAGGGGAGGTCAGATCATCAGATCTGTCGGTGTGATGTGTGACTGGTGAGAACGAGTGTTCTTGTCACGGGTGTGTCTCACCTTCCTGAGGATCGTGTCGATGTACTTCCTCAGCGGATGGTTGTACTTGATTGACTCGCTGACCTTCCTCACCTCCTGCAGCAGAACACACGTTTAAACACCGACTCAACAAGCTGCGTGGTCTCAGCGGCCGCGCTCGCCTGTCGCTCACCTCCATGACGTCCTCCAGGTTCTCCTCCGCGTCCGCCTTCTCCGTCATCAGCTTAGACGCCTTAAAGTATGTCTTGATGAGCAGGTGTCCGTGTCGCGAGGCGTTCCAGTAGGAGCGTGGGATCTCCACCAGCCCGTAGCCGAGCAGCAGCACCAGCAAGAACAGACCCCAGGTGTTCGCCGCCGTGATGCCGATGGTCTGGAGCTCGTACCTGAACCACACGGTCACAACAATACAACCGTCACACACTGACTGACACCATTTAGCCAGTGACTTGCATCAGTGGATCGTTATAGCAGTGAGTCCACTCACCAGGACAGGTGCCACCCCGGGTGAACAGCCACGTATATGAGCAGGGAGCCGAAAATGAGCAGGTAGGTGCCGTAGTAAATGGCGTTTTCTATCAACGCTGTTTTAATTTTCCCAGTGATGGAGAAACCTCCGGAGCGAGCGTAGGACTGCATGAAGGGCAGCAGCAGCCTGAGAGCAACAGGTTAAAACGCATATGAAAACATTCAGCAACAAACCACTCGGTCATGATCAGTGTGCGAGTGCAGCAGCAGAAAAGATACGGACCACGTCAGGCACTGCGACGTCCAGTACACCACCCTCCAGAACACCGGCATGATGCCGTCGGGGATGTAGCTCCATGGTTTGTAGCAGCGGCTCGGTGTGCTGTCAGAAGGACGAAGAAGAGGAGGAAGAGGAGAGCGTGAGCACTAAAACACTCACAGCGCGAAGCTGCACCACAGCCTGAACCATAGTTGCAGTGAAACAAACTGAGATGTGTGGCCTCAGATTACTTCTATAACATTTCCTGTCACGTCTCATTTTCATTTGTTGTCCTCTTTGTTTATGCTGACAAACAACCTGACACCTCTGTACTACAAAACCTCCACAGCAGCTGATGTAGAGCCTCTGATTCAACACTGACAATTCACCGCTACTTGTACACTACAAGGTTGAACAGATGCGAGACTTGAATGTGTCATTGTTAACTGGATTCTTATTTTCCTCTGTTGAGGGATTAATTCAACTGACTTCTGACTGTCATACTCTCTCATGAGAGTATGTCTTTGTTGCTATGTGCTGCTGATTGACTCAAACTCTTTCCCTCATCCTTCACTCCATCTCTGAAGAGAGGAGGACAGTGACACGGCAGGAGAGAACTATGAAGCCAACCTTCGTTTCTTGTGGTAAAGCAAACAGAGAGGTTTAAAGTCTGTTAATTCCACCACAGACAACGATCACTACTCCGTACAAATCTCTTTGCATCTAGATCGACTTCACATTCACCTCCTAACCAGCCATAACCCAGACCGCTGCTGTGATTCACATTTTGTTGAAAAACTGAGCACATTTACTACGGAGTTGACTTAAGAGTCCAAAAAATGAAGTTTACATTTCTCAGTAATTCATTTGCGATTGAAAAGCAGCTGTGAAATGACATTCAGCTGGTTTTAAATCTGATGTCTCGTTTGTTAATCTAATCTATAAGCTTAGTATGTTCTGGTTTCTGTAAGAAGAACAGGAAGTCCAAGTCTGTCGATAAAAATCGACTAGTTTATAGTAAAAAGTACAAATATTTGTTTTAATTTGATATAGAAAAGAAACTCCTGACATTTTTCTTTCAAAAAGATTTTAAACCGCTTAACAATTGTAAGTGTAGAGTAAATACATCAGCACGTTTGTGTCTGATTAAAACAAGAGTCATTACGAACCTTTTAGTGGGCGTGGCTGTTACGTTGGGTGTGGTGTGATTGGACGGCAGCGGGCTGACGGTGGCGTGCTCCTCGTGGTCGATCTTGCACTGCTTGTAAATGGTCTGCGAGGAGAGAGCAAACACAGCGTCCATGTTTCTGCGCAGACGTGCGAGTGAGGTACAGACCTGCTCCGATTCGGCTCTGTACTGACCGTGCTCACGTCCAGGGGCAAAATGAAGACGATGAGGAAGCACAGGTACCAGGCCAGCAGTGTGCCGAACAGCACCATGCGCTGCTGCTTCCTGAAGTCTCCATATCGGTGCAGCAGGAACAGCGCCAGGAAAAACACCACCACGATCTCGATGCCCAGAGCAGCCCCGCTCATCCTGGCGCTCTGCTGTCAGCAGCCACAGAGACCTGGGAGGGTTAGAGGTCAGGACAAGTCTGTGGTTTTGACTTGTTCTACTTAAAGTTCTGTCTATACATCAAACACATGAAAACTTTATAGAAAATCATCTGTGTTTATGAAACTGTGGATAATTTTCCCATCGCTGAAAATGTAACCTGACCTCTGTCAGCAAACAAAACTATTTACTCACCGTCCTCACCCAGCGATTGTTTAACGACTGTAAAATGTCACTACAGCCAGGAGGCGTGCGTGTGTGTGTTTGTTGACACGAGACAATAGATGTGCCAGGACCCACATAAAGCACCATGTGACTGCCAGACTGTCTCCATGGTTACAGCGACAGACCAGAAAAACAACAAAACATTCACCACAGCTGCTGGAGAAGCAGAGATGATGGGAGCAGTTCACAGTCTTCCCTCGAACAACTCGACGACAACGACAATCATAATGATGATGAGAAGAAGAAGAATGATGATGATGTCACATGATCTCCAGACGTGAGACCAACAGGCTGACCTGTAAACCATGAAAGGGTCTATTGTGTTATTCCAGGGGGGAGGGGCCTCTGTGCTCCGTAGACAGCAGGAACTTCTTTTAATGAGTAATTACTGCGACAATACATTTCAGTATCAGTTTCCTGTTTTTCAGTCTGACTGAGCACATTCAATGAATATTGGTTAAAGAAAAAAAGCATCTGAAAGTGTCATTAGAGGTTGTGAAATCTGTTGAACAGCAGCTCTATGTGGGTCCAAGTCTTTGGGCTCTGTGTTGACTGACGGACGATTATCAGAGAGGACAGGGGCCCACGTCTCTGAGGACCCAGGTCTCCTGGACCAACATCACCACCAGCTCTACTTCCTGAGGACCCTGAAGAAAAACCACCAACTGTAGCTGCTAGTGTTTTTCCACTGCTGCTCTGTCAAAAATGTGTTCGCCAACTGCACGTGTGTGGTAACGCCAGTGGTTCAACACCACACAGAACATGGCTGCTCGGTTAATAAGCGTATCAACATAAAATCCAGCTGCTGCAGATTCGGTCTGTCTAATGAATTGAACCGACTGTAGTTAACAAGGGGAATATCAGATGAAAAATATATTTAACCAATCTATTGGTGCTAATCTGTCAGCACAGGCAGACTGACTCTACAAAGGCAACTAGAGATCATATTTCAAAATAAATAATCTTTGCGGTCTGTCTTTGAGTAATGACACACATTTACCAGCTACTTCCTCATACTAATAAGTGATCACATGACTGATCAAACAAAGATAAACAGACCAAGTATTTCCTCCTTTAGTCATTACAGACTGTTAACTATTTATAGATCTCTTTCTCATTATATTAGTGTGAAATGTTTAAAACTCCTGTACCACTGAACAGTCTCATTTATTAAGATTGATTTGTTAAGTATAAATATAGAAACGGGGATGAAAGAACAGGAAACCGTCTGAAATGGAAATTGAACGGTGATTCAGACAGAAAACGTGTCTGTGTTGCAGTGTTGGAGGATGAACACACCTCTGCAGCTCTGATCACACTCATCAGGTTCTAATCACTGGCAGAGGTTTGACGTCCTGTAAACACAACAGCTGTAAACACACAAACATCATCTTTATGGCAGGCTGAGGTCAGAGTTAGTCCAGAGTGTGGTCTCTGCCCCACCCTGTAGCAAGCCCATTAATTCTAATGAAGACTGGACTGTCTGTGTGTGTGTGTGTGTGTGTGTGTGTGTGTGTGTGTGTGTGTGTGTGTGTGTGTTCCAGGTTAAAGCTGGTTAGTGCACTTCCACACACTGACTGTGACCATCGGGCCCACGGCGCCTTTCAGCCCCACAATGACTCACCGTGAACAGGTCACGGATCCCCGGACAGTCCGGTGCTGTCAGCGTCTCAGCCAGCTCACAGCACCTGGCTGTTCTCCGGTCAGCTAGCCACGGTAACGTCATAGCTAGCTAACATGTCGCTAGCACAACAACGTCGCTGACGTGTCGTTTCTTACCGTGGTTCGTGTGCCGGTTGTTGCTCCTCCCGGAAGAAGGTAAGGCGCTCGCAACTGTGCCGACCGCTACGATCTGCCTCCCCTCGCCGTGTTTTCCATAAACAAGTCCGGGTATAGTAGCTCGTCTGACTCGTTAGCCGAGCATCAGTCACATCCTGGTCCTGCGGCAGCACTCGACGAGGAGGAGTGGACGATGACGTCAGGGACGGTCATGCAACACCCGTAGCCAGTCGGCGCATGCGCAGCAGCTTGATGTTTTGTCCCCCTACTGGCTAAATCGGGAATTACAACAACAGCACCTGCTGATTGTTTTAGTTAAGAGTTTTTGAGGATACTTTACTTGAGTGGTTAATGTTGCTGATCAATTTATTTATTGATTTTGCTTAATTTTATTTTTTAGAATCAAATGGTTCAATTCAAGGCTGAAAAAATTTTATAGTTTGAATAAGGTTTTTTTTTTGTTTAATTTCAGGCAAATTGATGCACTTTATATGTAGTAGTAGTAGTAGTACATGCACTTTAAATCTTCCCTGTTACAGACTAAAAAACAAGGTTATTAAAGTTGATCTATATTTCTTTTTCTATTTCTATTTTCTTTTTTGCTTTTTTTTTAATGTTAATAAGGATACAATGTTATGCAGAGATGTACTTATAGCAATATAACAATTTATAGACAAATGATACTTATTTATAGTCGCGTGGAGAAGGGGGTAGGGAAATGTTTTCTTCTTCCTAAAGGGGTCGTAACAGAAAATAATTGAGAAGCACTGTTGTAAAATAACTACTACACTAAATAACTAGTACACTTACACATTTGAAGTACTTGCACTTTACACTTTATGTTACTTTATATTATAGTCTCCATTTACACTAAATTTATGACCAATATCTATTAAAGAACTTAAAGTTAACTCCACAGAGTTATGATAATAAATATAATGTTTTAAGATAATACCTATCTGTATCTGTATGTGGATGTCACACTCAATCACTATGATCAACTAAACTTTATCTTATCTTATTTAGCACACCACACTAATCAATACAGATTTGTATGTCGACATGCATTTCAGTATTTGCTGAGAATAAAGACCTTCTCATCCAGTTGTGATTTATTTCCATCACACCTCTGCTTCAGGGAGAAAACACAGCAGTCAGGCGCAGCTGTGATCGACCTGAGATTAATGTTTCACTTTTGCTGCTGTGTTACTTTTATCACAACCAGCCTGATGAAGAAAGAGTCTATTTTCAGGTCACAGACCTACATACATGTCCACCGGTTCTGTCAGGGACATAGGCCTTATCACGTAGCTGATCTTTCTCCTCTTGAACTTCATCCTTCAGGAGGTTTATTTTATGCCTGAACAAATATTTACATGAAAATTTCCCAACTTACCTGCAGAGTCAGCAGAGGCCTGAATCACCTGATATAACGCTGTAGTCTGCTCCCACATACACAGTACGTCCCTAAAGCTACACGTCCTTTATGCTACAGGATGATGTGTGCAACAATGTGTTTTTATTCCAGTGCCACTGATTGAATTGAATTTCAGTCATCTGCATGAAATTGTGTCTTTCTTTTATTGACTAAATGTCAGTTTTTCAATTAAAAAAAAAAAAAAACTAAGTGAATAAAGTTTTATTCAACTTCACTGAACTGTGATCAGACTCACCAATAAAGGAAAGTAGTAAATAGACGCGTCCAAAGAGCCGTGACCAGGACAAGTTTGTTCAGTTCACTGTGAGGTGAGTGATTGAGAAGAACATGCTGTCATCAAACACAGACGGACAATCTGTTTCAGGACAGACAGTTAGTTTGGGGACAGATGTATCAACAACAGACTGTAACAACAACAACAACAACAACAACACCACAAGACAGTGAATTAATGAAAAATCTAAATAATTACTAAATAAAATAATAACAATTAGAGATAATATATAAAAATTGAATTAAATAAAATGATGAGAGAATTAATGGTGTTTGACTGTGAATAATCTGATGGAGACGATGGACTGATTAGTGTAGCTGATGTTTGTCTGTTTTATTGTTGACAAAGAAGACGTCAAGCTTATTTAAATTGTTACTAATGAGAAAATGGATGATAAAATAAAGTGAAATAAAAGACTTGTCCAAATGAGCCTTTGATATAACGTCAAGATGAGAATTTCAAACGTTAATTTGATTATAAATTTTGACTCAGTCACAAAGACTCTAATTATTACTAAATCCTTACTGAAACTAAATGTTATTATCCAAGTCCAAATAGTCAAAATAATACACAACATCAGGGGATAATTTATGTAAAATGCTCTGATGTTATGAAGTTAATTACTTGATCTAATTAGAATAAATTAATTACATATAATAAACGTAAATGAGAGGTGATCATCCAACAAATAGAATTAATTCCCAACATTAAATTAGAACTAAAGAAAAACTAGACAACATGAGTATGATGTTAAATGGTATAAATCCTCCTTTTTCTTCCCAGATTTTTCATCACAAAATGATTTATTTATCTTTATGATTTATATTACCTCAATTATGTTGTTTATATCGTTACTTAATATAAAAATTTTACAATACTTCTATCTTTATACACTTGTTGTTAATATATCCTCCAGCAGGAGGGGAGGAATAGGAGGGGGGCTGATCAAGGCTACCCTGACCTCTGACCCCTGAACGCCCGTCCCATCGATCACTCCGGCAACTCCGCCTCTGATTGGCTGTCTGCAGGTGTTCACGTGAAGTCTGACTGAGTCCTGCGGCCGCGAGACGGGAAAAAAAGTTAAACAGGTTTAGACGGTGACTGAAGGACGGCGCACGATCGGGACTGGAGCTGAAGGAAGCCCCCAGAACCTCCTAGGATCGGTTCATGGTCCGCAGCAGCTGCACCGGTACCGGACCGTGTGCGGATTTTCCGACGTTTGCTCCGGTTTCTGGGCCTGTTTTCTCGTGCGGTAAATATCTGAGCGGCCAATCAAACTGTATTAACGTCGCAGCTGGAGAGGAAGAGGAGCTGCAGACATAGGTGGAGGTGTAAATACTTATAAGAGCGATCAAATCAGTCTGCCATGGTTTGTCAGTCTGTGTCCGCAGCCGGGGGATAATATGATGATGATGATGATGATGATGGTGGTGGTGGTGGTGGTGCGCGTGTGGGTGTGTGTATGTGTGTGTGGGGGGGATGTTCAGACTCCCCCTTACAATTAACTTTTCACTTCCGGGTTGGCTAATTAAAGTGGGTAGGCGTGTCTGTATCTGTCTGTCCTGGTGTACCTAATAAAGTGAACACTGATCCGTCTGAGTCTTCATATTGGATATCAGTTGGTTTTGATAACACAGCGATGACGTCTCAAGTCAATTCACCTGGGCTAAGTTCAACAGGTATAATACGTGGCAAAACGTTGAAAAAGAGGCGCTGAACGTCCTGTTGCATGACGTCACCTCAAGGCAGCTGAGAAGGTGAATTGGTGTGACGTTAAATAAACCTAATCAATGCACATAAGCTGATAGAAAACATTGTTTTCTTATCAAATATCATAAATGTGTCTTACATCCTCCACTGAGGCCAAGAGAAATTTGCACTGGCTGCATTTTTTTATCCACTTGACCAGAAGACATGTGCTGGCTTTTTAAATTGTCAGGGTTTATACACGTTGGTGTAGATTGAGTAACTCCTTGAACCCGCCTACCAGACGGGAGAAAACTATATACAACGTTGCAACCAAACACGTCATTCAGTCAGCGTAGCAAAATGTTGTGCTGCTGAACTTGTGCCTGGTTTTCTTTCTGACTGAATATTGAGATGTCATCAGAATGTGAACCAATCACCTCAGGTCTGGGGTGCTGGCGGTTAACACCAAAACCATCAGGTCAGGATCAGCTGATGTGACGACTTGAACCTGTCGTTGGTTTTCAATGTGAATGTGTTGGATCGCAGCATTACGTCATGTGACACCCTAACACTCATGTGCCCTCTATCTCCTCAGCGTCCGTCTCCATCCTGACCTCACGATGCCAATGGACATGGCTCTACCTCTGTACGCGACCAAAGAGGACTTTGTCTTCAGGATGAGTCCCAGACCTGCACCGAGCTCCTGCCTCAGGTTCCAACGCTGCGTGGACCACACGCAGCCTGAGGACGGACAAGCGTCCTCTGAGGACATGAGGAAGGTGAAGAAACATGTGACGTTCGCTGACCACAGAGGCCTGTCGTTAACCAGGGTGAAGATCTTCTCAGCCTTCAGTGACCCCATTGACGTCCCCCTGAATGTCCAGGAGATGCTAAGCTCTGCAACATCCCCATCACCTGTGGGGGACAAACTGGTCCTGGACTTTGCTCAGCCGTCCTCAGACTACCTGCGCTTCCGTCAGAACCTGGACACGAACCTCGTCTGCCTGGAGCATTGTGTTCTGAGTGAGAAGGCGTTGGCGGGAACCATTAAAGTCAGAAACATGTCTTTCGAGAAGACGGTGAAGCTGCGTGTGACGTTTGATTCGTGGCAGAGCCACACAGACACGAGCTGCGTGTACATGAAGGACACGTACCCCAGTTCCTACAGCGACACCTTCGCCTTCGAAGTGCCGCTGCCCAACGAGCTGCATCCTCACCAGCGCATTGAGTTTGCAGTCTGCTATGAGGTGGACGGACGCGAGCACTGGGACAACAACGGGGGCAAGAACTACGCGGTGGTGTGGGCGTCCATGAGGCAGAGCCACCAGGACTCAGGCTGTCGCATGGACTCCTGGAACTTCGGGATTCATTTTGACAGATATGGAAGCCCCACCTGCTCACACGGACTCTTCCCTGATTGGCCAAGTTACGCTGCATATGAGACCATTGGTCCATACTACTGAGTACTGGTCATAACTGGGGGGTTGTCTCCCACAGATACTCTTTATGAGCCCCCAAACATTTACAAAGAGAGAAAAACAACAAGTCAAGTGAAGCTGGAACCAAAGAGTATTGTTTTATTGAGTATTGTATTGTTTGAGTTTTATTTTCACTGATTTGAAATGATGATTAATGATCGCTAAAACAGCTGAGTAACTTCCTGTTTCAGCTCAGGAAGGGAAGTTTCTCCTTCACAATAAAAGCATCAGAGCTGTGACAGCTCCTGTTCATGTTTAACATGTTTTCTTATTGACATTTAGTAAAACTGTTTTTCAGTTTTTTTTTTGTTTGTTTGTTTTTTTTTTTTTTTATTGTGGACATGTGGAGCAGGATATACATTTTTAAAAGACTAATTAAAAAAAAATACTAGTAAATAAAGTTGTGTAATAAATCCGTGTAATGTGCTGTTAAAACCTTTAATTGTGAAGGTGAACGCTGTAGTTGAGAGATGATGAACAAGAGGAAGAAAAGAATAAAAGTGTCTTTGTTGATTTTATTCAACCTGTGGCTCATGCTCTGAGTTTTGGATGATGGATGAGTCCGTGTCTGTGTGACTTCCCAACCAACTCTGGTCCAACAGGAACTGGATGCGAGAGGTTTACGTCCATGCGGGTTCATGATGGTCAGTGAGCAGTGGACACACTGTCCAGTCCAGCTGAGCCTCCACATTTGTCTCGGCGTAATCTAAAAGTAAAAATGCGTGACCATGAGCAGCAGCAGCTCAGGTGAAAGCGTGAGGGATGAAGTTAATGATGGCTCAGTTTCATGTAGCTGCTCGGTTTGACATGAACAAACATGTGAACAGACTAACGTGATTCTGATTACTTCGTTGTGTCCTGCGCACACTGATACATGTGAATAAAAGCCTTCAGACATGCTTCCCCACTACACTGTTTATTATCTTGTCAAACATGTAAATGACAAAAAAAATAGATGTATAAAATGTATATGGATGTATAAACCCTGTTTGTATAAGCTGTGGAGGAAAAGTTAAATATGTTATATAAACTGAGTAATAGTGTGACCTCCATGTCTGGACTCCTGGACCCTCAGCTTTTTTTTTCCTGTGTTTGAGTGTGTGAAAGTTAAACATAAGTTGAATGAATCTGATTTAAAAACAAATAAAAACTCATAAATACTGCAGCCAACCATTACCCGAGTAAAAGTCCTCTGTAGCCCAGGTGATGTTCGGAGAGGGAGGGAAGGTTCATCCAGCTGCTTCTGAGTAATATTAACACAATGATCCTGGTCAGTCCTCGTCCTGACCACTAGATGGAGACAAAGTCCGCCCCCTGTAGGTCACTCAGCAGAATTACATGAAACAGCTCCACTTGGAAATAAAACAACTGTTTTCTGACCTTCAATTGTATTTATCCATTCTCACTCGCCCTCTCTCTCTCGCACTGTGAACACTCTGAACGTGTCTGTGTATCTTACATTAAATCAAACATGACTCCTGTCTCACTGAGGCAGTTCCACCATGTGGACACTTTCCCTGCTCCTCCTCCTCCTCCTCCTCCTCCTGCTGCTGCTGGAGAGGGAGGAGAAGAGGAGGAGTTGTGAGTGGATCTGACGCAGTGTGCGCCGCCGCTTCACTTGCACTCTCCGCTGCCAGGAAGAGGCTCGGCGGCTCTGAGAGCAGAGAGGTAAATGTAAACCCGGGCAGCTCGGGTCCGGACGACGGGATCTGACGGGCGATGAGGACGCGCGCTCGGGGCCCAGTGAGCTCGCGGCACCGGAGCTCAGATCTGCGACTGAACGCGGAGCTGTAACGGCGGCGAGTTGTTTTCATTGTGTGCGGTGTGGCGCAGGAGAGGAGGATGCCTCCGCGGCCACACGCGCTCCTCCTCCCGCTGCTTTCGATAAGCCCCGTTATTTCCCGACACGAAGCGGCCTCTCTGTGCCTCCCCGGGGAGGGTTTGTTGTTGAGGAGTGCGCTGATTTGTAAAGGAGCCCCGCATCCTCCATGCGGCCCGCTCAGGATCCATGAGAACTCTCAATGAAAACAAGGAGGAGGAGGAGGAGGGGTCCGGCTGCGGCGCCATGGAGGACAAGGAGAACAATCTGAAGACGGCCAGGCTGTGGAGGGATGCCGCCCTGCGCTCCAGGAAGCTGCGGAGCAACCTGCGCCAGCTCACCCTCTGCTCCAAAGACAACCAGATCACACTGCCGGAGGACATAGCCGAGGTGGAGGTGCTCAATCTGGGCAACAACTCCCTGCAAGAGCTGCCAGCGGGGCTGGGATCCACCCTGAACAACCTGCGCATCCTGGTCCTCCGCAGGAACAAGTTCACCACCGTCCCCTGGGTGGTGTTCGAGTTGGGGCAGCTGGTAGAGCTGGATATGAGCCACAACTGCCTGAGGAGTCTGTCGGAGGGTGTGGGTCAGCTGAAGGGGCTGAAGAAGCTGTGCATCAGCCACAATAAAATCCAGAGCCTGCCAGCTCAGATCGGGGTGCTCCAGTTTCTGGAGGAGCTCGACATCAGCTTCAATGACCTGCACAACCTCCCCAGGCCTTTCTGCAACCTCAGCCGGCTTCGGACACTGGATGCAGATCATAACAAGCTGAACCAGTTCCCCTCAGAGATCCTGGCCCTCAACGAGCTGGAGGAGCTGGACTGCTCTGGGAATAAGTTTGAGGTGCTGCCAGCGGACATTGGGAGGCTGCAGTCCATTAAAATCCTGTGGCTCAGCAGTCTCCACATGTCCAATTTACCTGACACCTTCTGTCACCTGCACAACCTGGAGAGCCTGATGTTGGATGGGAACAACCTCACTGAGCTGCCGCCTTCATTTGGGAACCTGCAAAGACTCAAAATGATCAATTTGTCCTCTAATGAGTGTGAGAACTTCCCCCAGGTCATTTTAAGCATCACAGGGTTGGAGGAGCTTTACCTGAGCCGGAATAAATTGACTCATATTCCAGAGGAGATCGGTCAGCTGACGAGGCTGGTCAACCTCTGGCTGGACAACAACAATATCACGTACCTGCCCGACTCCATCGTGGAGCTGGAGAAGTTGGAGGAGCTCGTTCTACAGGGTAACCAAATAGCCATACTTCCAGATAATTTTGGAAAGCTGTCCAAAGTGAACATATGGAAGGTCAAGGACAACCCTCTCATACAGCCTCCCTACGAGGTGTGCATGAAGGGAATCCCTTACATCGCAGCTTATCAGAAGGAGCTTGCGCACTCCCAGCTCGCCGTGAAGCCACGGCTGAAGCTGGTTCTGATGGGGATGAAGAACGCTGGGAAAACCTGGCTGAGGCAGAGTGTGGTGAGCAAACAGCAGGACGTTTCAGGAAACCAGGGAAGCAAAGGAATCGAAGTGACGAACTGGGTTGCGGATGCCGATCGCTGTCTGACGTTTCTGGTTTACGATTTGTCAGGGAAGCAAAACTATGACCTCATCAAACCCTTTTTTCTTTCCCCTGGTGCTCTCTATGTCCTCGTCATCAATCTTAAAACATACTCGCCCAAGAACTTTTACGCACACGTTGGTTATTTCCTCCACCTCCTCAGTGCCAAAGTGCCCCACGCTGTAGTGTGCCTTGTGGGGACGCACGCTGACCTGTGTGGGGAGGTGGAGGTGGAGGAGAAGAGTCTGGACATCCACAGGCAGATTGGTCTGCAGGAGAAGTGGGACATCCAGAGCCTGAGGAGCCTGGCTCTGCAGGTGGACCAGGCGCTGGAGCAGGGCTACAGCGTCCGCACCTCCAGCCCTCACGTCCTCTTCTACGGCGTCTCAGACAGGAACCTACGGCGGAGAAAGGCCCAGCTGCAGTACATGCTGAACCATCGGCTGCAGATCTTGTCTCCAGTTCTGAGCGTCAGCTGCACGGAGTCACAGAGGAACATCCAGCGGCTGAGAGACAAGCTTATGTCTGTCGCAGACCACAGGGAGATATTCCCCAACCTCCATCGCGTGCTGCCTAAGTCCTGGCAGATGCTGGAGGAGTTGCACTTTAAGCCCAAAGACTTGTGGCTCTCGTGGTGGGACTCAGCCCGTCTGGGCCTCCAGGCGGGGCTCACTGAGGACCGGCTGCAGAGCGCCTTGTCCTACCTGCACGAGAGCGGCAAGCTGCTGTACTTTGAGGACAGTCTCACTTTAAAGGAGTATGTTTTCCACAATCTTCCACGGTTCATTGCAATTCTTAACGTTTTCTTCCAGAGGGATGAGTCCACACTGCTGGACCGGCTCCTGTCTGAGGGGGAGAGGGGGGACAAGGGGAGGGTGAGTCTGGTTATAGAGGATGAGAAAGGAGAGAACCTCAGGGTTACACATCTGCAGCACCATGTGGAGGGCTTCCTCCAACACGGCCTTTTGCCCTCCAACGTGATCCGCCTGCTGCTCAGACCACTGATTCAGACACAGCAGGACCTGCACCTCATCATGGAGCTGCTGGAGAAGATGGGGATCTGCTACTGCATCAACAAGCCACGCAGCAAGCCCTTGAATGGGGCCACGGTCTGGTACAAGTTCCCCAGCTATGTGAGCAGCGAGGAACCTCGGGCGGAGGCCTCGGCCAGTGGGAGCCCTCTGCCACAGTGCCATTTCCTGTCTGTGGAGCAGCTGCACATCCAGTACAGTTTCCCCTTCCTGTTTCCTCCCGGACTGTTCGCTCGCTTCAGCGTGCAGATCAACAGCCACGTGGTCCAGCGGTCAGACGGCAGGCACCAGATCTTCGCTTATCGAGGTAAAGTCCCCGTGGTGATTAGCCACCAACCGGCCAAAGGGAGGCTGCAGGTGGAGACTCTTTCCATCGCCAGCCACGCCTCACTGCCCAACATCTGGACGGCGTGGCAAGCTGTGACGCCGCTGGTGGAGGAGCTGAATGTGCTGCTGCAGGAGTGGCCCGGCCTGCACTACTCTGTACATATCCTCTGCTCCAAGTGCCTGAAGAGAGGGTCGTCCAACCCACACGCCTTTCCAGGTAAGACACACAAGCATGACATCATGTGACATCACTGACATCACCGTATCAAACCATTCGGGCTGCCACATCATTATTTTTATTAGCTCATAAATTATTTCATGTATAAAATGGAAATGGAAACGCCCTTTATCTCCACACATTATATCTAAAGAGTTTATTTTTTTCAATCTCTCAGTTTTCCTCAGGCTCTAAAAAATGGCTCACATGACTGAGTCCTGCTGGTGAAGGACAGAACGACGTGTTTTCATTCTACCACAATAACTGCTTCAGTTTGTTAAATGAGTCGAAGTTCGTTTTCTGTGACGAATCCGATTCAGGTTGTGTCTGACTGAATACAGGGCTTCAGGGTGAAAATGTGGTGATGGAGGAGGCAGCGGTCGTCATGGCGACGTGAAGAGTCATATTACTATGTTTTTGGATGCATTAGATTGGATTAGATGAGATCATGAGTCGACACTGATCTGTTCACACTGGGCATGAACAGATCAAATGTTGGAAACAGACTCAGGCTTTTATCGTCAGGTCTTAGTTAGATTTGGAGCCACACGTCTCCACAAAACAACCAGAACAACAAAGAGAAAACAGAGAATTCGACATGAAAAAGTTCAAACATAAGGATCTGAGTATCAAGGCTGGTGGACAGTACACACCAAATGTAGTTTATTTATAAAATAATGATGTGTGAAGCACAAAAGAGTGTTTGGAAAAATCAATGCTGGATGTAGGAGAAGAGTTGTTGTTTGATTCCATCTGTGATGTTTAATGAGTCAGTTTATAGCAGAGAGTGATAAGAGAGAGAGACAGAGATCACACCAGGAAACAGACTTTGTTCTCTGAGATTGGAAAAAAGTTTTTTTTTTTTTTTGTCTGACTACATTGTCAGGGGAGGAAGCACCTCTGTGTCATATGACGTGATGCGTTCAACGGATAAACAGAGGAAACTGCTACAAAGGGTGAAAGTAGAGGGAAGAGCAGGTGGAGGAGAAGAGGAGCTGAGGACCAGAGGAGCTGAGGGAGGTGGATGTGACGCGTGCCAGTCTGAGATGTTTCAGCTCACGGCAACAACACAGATGAATGTTGTGATGACTGTGCGATTGTTAAACACTGAGACGCGTGAAGTCAGTGTCACAGACACATGATCAGACAGAAACACTTCAGTTCTCCTTGTGCATTTAAGGTTGTAGTTTGAGTCCCAGGAGATGCCTCAGCAACCACACTTTACTGTGATACTGAGAGGAAATTGTTATGAGATTAGAGATTAGATTATCATGGTTCCGGGTTCCAGTGTATGTGTGTGTGTGTGTGTGTGTGTGTGGGTGGGGGGGTGAGGGGTAGGGGTCCTCCTACAGGCCCTGTGAGGGAATCTCAGATTAACAAACTAAACAGACGTTGCTGTTGGAGCGACTGTCATGGCTGACTGAGGCAGCAGAAGAGAAACGGTGGTGTGTGTTATTCCTCTAAGTGTACACACACACACACAGACACACACATTCACTTCTGGAAAGAGATCTTGCAGTTTCCTGTGTCCTTTTATGGTAATGATATTTCAGGCTCCACTCTCAGACTAAACTCTGTCAGATCCACAGCTTTTATTCTCTTTATCAAGGTATTGTATCTGGTGCTCCTCATCCCCCACAGGTCTGACCTCCACACCACTTCCACCACCAGCATATGTGTGTGTGATAGTGTCTTTCTGAAGGTTATTTCTGTCCATGCTGAATATTTTTCTCAGTGTCAGGTTGGCTTCACTTCAGTGAGACACACAAATAGACTCAGGGTGGAGGACGTCCTGAGTGTTTTCACTCAGACCTGGACCAGCACCAACCTACCCAGCCCACCCTTCGTTTCCCCCTCCAAAGCAAACCAAACATCTAATGAGCTGATTGCAAGTAAATGAATCAGATGACAAGAAACGGGAAGTGCTCTCATTTTTAAACGTGCCTTGAAGAAGATGTTAAAGATCAACTGATGGTTACAGATGAATATTCTGTTGGTTAAATATGTGTTGTACACACAGTATAGCTGGTGTGTGAGCCCACGTGTAGCAGCTCTCGTTCTCTCTGTCTCAGTCTGACTCTGCTGCTCAGCTGTCTTCTCTTAATCCAGTTACAGGATCTGTTGGGATTAAACGGAGTTACTGATTCCACAGTTGAGCAGCGGAGCAGTCAGAGATTATTTAACTCTCACTGGAACATCAGTGTCCTCGTATGTCACACAGCAGTCCAGACCTCTGTGTCCCTCAGGTGTCTCGCCCCCTGCAGGCGTCGTCCTCCCTGCGCTCATTCTCTCCTGTCATCAGCCTGGTTTCGCCGCAGGCTTCAACTCTTCCTCTCAGTCTGTGCTGAATCTGATCCGGGAGCTGGTCTGGACTTGTTGCTCCGCTTGCTTTTCAGATAAATCATACGTTAAATAGTCTGACTTGGTGAAGTCAGAACCTCCTGGGGACAGATTCTAGCCTTGTTCTATGTCATTGCTGTCAAGTTGACAAGATGAATGCTGGGAGGGGAGTTTTCAGACTTAGACATAGGTTAATGTGGATTATTCCCTGTTTTACTGCTCCTCTCTTTGTAATCATGATAAGTATCTAAACTTGTTTCACCACTAAACGTCAGCGACAGGTGGAGGCAGCAGTGAGCAGCACCCCCTGTGTCCTGAGGTAAAAACACAGTTTTAATCAGCGCAGTCTATGAACAGCTGTTTCTGGTTTGCCTCTGTTTTAGTGGACGTCCACTGCAGTGGACACCTGTCCTGTTTTACTACAATGTTTTTCCCTCAACTGTGGATCAAATGCGTTGATTTTTGTCTTTTGTTATTTTATGAAGCATTCACAGTAAACCCTCAGTCCCTCTCTGTGCCTCCACAGCCTCGTTCCTAGATGCTGTGAGATATTTCAGTGTCTGTTTTTTTTTTTTTGCTTCCAAGTTTGATCAAACAGGAAGCTGCAGCCCAACGCGTCCACGTCTCCACTCGCTGTTTGTTCAGTGGAGTTTGGAAAGACGTGAACTGTAGCCAGAGGAAATACCAACACAGCTCTGCTGCTTTCACTCAGCAGTTCCAGCAGCAGCAGCGTCTCTGCCATAAAATCATTGTGCTGCTGCTGAATGCTGGGAAGTGACGCAGCCTCAGTCTGGCGGTCACTTCCAACTTTTACACCCCGATTTAACTCATTTGTGTAAAGCCACTGTGTATTAACAGACCGGGGTCCCACAGCAGAGCGTCGACCTCTCTGCGTTAAACCAGAATCCAGAGCCGCTGATCTCTCAGCTGATCGACTCTGAACAGCGTCTTTGTTGAAGCGACGGGAGGGGGGGGGGCACAGATTGTCCCCTGATGGTTTGGGTCCTGAAACAGAAGCTCTATTATGAGGTTTTTAGTCTCAGAGAGCTGGCCTGGTTTCTAGGCTGTAGCTTTAATAAACCAGCTGTTTGCACTTCACTGACCTGACGCTGAGGGACGTCTGATGGTCCTGTCATGAATTAAAACAGACAGCACCGTACAGATCTGAGTCCAGTCTGAGGAGACACCTGAGGACGTTGGTTTGGTCGAGCTTGGTCGTTCCCTCAGCACGAGGTGAAGATATGATGCAGGAAGTTGTAAGTTGGACTCTGAGCAGATCACAGATCAGATGTGTGGACATCTTGAGGATGAGGTTTGGGAACATCTGAGGAAGCACTTTCATTGAAATATCTGCTGTGCTCACACATGGAAACAAGCATTGTACTAGTACTGTTGCTTTTTCCCCCCCGAGTCATGTGACCTGTGTACCCTCCTCTTCCTGCTACAGAGTGTCCAGTATATAAACTGAGATGCTGGTCTTCATCATCAAACAGAGATCCAGTAAAAACAAAGATTGAAATGAGAAATAGTTAATAAATACATGAGGTCCAGGCTCAGCCACAACCTTTGACCTCAGCAGGTTAGGTACTTGTTTAGCCTGTTTGTCGTAAACTGTTTGTCAAGAGGGAGTCGAAGCTGCTGTGTGGTCTCAGGTGCTCAGCCTGTTGGAACTCGCCCGTCTCGTCCCATTGCCACTTCCGGATTCCTGCGCTGATTAACGTCCGACTGCAGCTGGAAACACCCAGATATGACTCAGACACAGTGTGTGCTGCTGCTGTGGCCTCTGTTAGCCTCTTAGCCTGTTAGCGTGTTGCTCACAGTGTGTTGGTGAGTGATTTGTCCTGTTACATCACTCTGCAGTAAGCCTCCTGCATTATCTCACACATGTGACTGACACAGCCCTGAAGGATTTACTGAGCAGGTCTGTGATGACGCTGGAGCCTCATCAGCTGACTGTAATGTGTTGAACCCGAGCTGCATCATCATCATCATCATGTGCAGTGAGTCAGATATGAGCAGAGTCACTGAGACTGAACTAAGCTCAGACACATTCACCTCAAACAAACTGAAACCTGTCATTTACAGAAGCCTGGCAGGGAGGTAAGAAATAACCTTTCTGATTTTTTTTTTTTTTTTTTTTTTTTTTCTGTTTTCATCTGGATTTTTCTGTCCATTGTTGTAATACTCGCTTCAGCCACAAGAGGCAAGGTAGCAGTAACAATACATCGCTTTGTGTTTGCTGCATGTGAACAAGTGAACCTGGGGCTCAGATAGAACTGAGCTGCAGGTCGATAAAAAGGATTTTCAGGTTTTGGTTTTGCAGGTTTAGTCTGGGTTTAGTTGAGGTTTGTTGTGTTATGTCTCGACATCTGAAGTTTTGCATGAAGTGTTTTTTTTTTTTTCAAGCACATCAGGTCTTGACATCGTAACCACACTGCTGGATCCATGTCCTCTGACTGCAGTCAGCCAGTGGTTTGTCAGCACAGTAAAACCATGATCCCAGATCCTGGTGTCATCGGGGAGTTCAGTCTGATGTGTGTTCCAATGTTCTGTTGGAATCAGGACTAGACTCTGGACTCTAGACTGATGATGATGATGATGATGATGATGATGAAGATGAATGTGTGTGTGTGTATCTGAGCCTGGTGAACATCAGTTGATCAGTCTTGGTTCTGATCTTGAGCCTGGTCCCGGTCCCGGTCCTGGTCCTGTCTGGGCTGTAGACTCTGATTCTGTGAGCAGGCCGAGTTATTTTTGGTCGGTTTCCTGTGGCTGTGGAACGAGGCCACACATTCCTGAGGATCTGGCTCCGCCATTGCAGCTGCTGATCACACAGGATTAGTCTCGCTGTCTGTGTTTCCAGAGGCTGTTCACCGTATCAGGGTCGGACGGGTCCGAGCCCGATCTCAGAGCTGGATCTCTGAGCCTCATCCTGAGACTGATTCTGCTCCATTTCACACATCCTGCTCTTGATCCAGTGGAGATGACACTCCTCAGTGTGTTCTCTACAGTTGGGGCTCAACAACAGCAGAGTGTCCCCCTCCACCACCACACAGACAGCTAGAGACCAGATCTACACGAAAATTAGTGACTCGGTTAAACTTCAGCCCACTGAGACCATCATCATCAGGTCTCATTAGGTCTCATTAGGACCTGGACTTTAAACCCACCTACCTTTTTACACTCACAGCAGTTTTTAACTTGAACCTATAAATCTGTTGACACCAGTCAGGTTGTGTAGCAGCAGTGTCTGTCAGTTGATACACACACACACACACACACTGACAGAGTGTGTTGGTGTTAATCCTAGGGCGGACGCTGACCTCTGGCTGTCGTACAGCAGCTGCTCCTCACTGCTCACTGTCTGCCACACAGGAGGAGATGTAGTGTGGTCCAGGTCCAGGTCGTCAGGTTCAGACCCGGGTTCACCTGGAACCTGAGCGGTTGTCGAAGACTATTTGTAGACTGTCGGGGGGAGGAGCTCTGGTTTCACAGGGGGGTTAAGGCTCTACAGTTACAGGACAAGAAGCTTTAGATGTTGTTAATAAGTCAGTGAAAATGTCCCCTTTGACAGAGGTTCAACAAGGTAGTCCAAGTGTCCTCCTGTACAGAGACACTGTCCAGCTCCTCCTGGAGGATCCTGAGATGTTACCAGACCAGATGAGATATATCATCTCTGCAGTGAGTTCTGGGTTGACCCTGAGATCACGCACCAGAAAAAACACCTCCATTATGAGGCGTCTGATAAGATGACCCAGTTCGTTCTGTGGGTCAGTGGTTTAATCTGTAGTTAATCTCCTTAATAACGTGTAGTTTCATTTAATTCAGAGTCAGACTGACATAATCAGGTTGTTATTTGCAGACAGACACTTGTATATGAGCAGACTGTCTCCTGGATGTAACCAGGGGACAGTTTTTGTTCTAAACATTCGTTACTGATAATTCTGGGACCTGAAGCTCTAAAGACACATCTGTTCTGTGTGTGCAACTGTGTATTTCGTCATCTCTCTATCTGGTTTAGAGTCCATCACCCCTGGTCCTGGTCCAGGTCCTCGTCTTCTTCGTTCTTAGATTCTGTTGGTCAGTATGTTGGTGATGTGAGAGTGGTTTGACTAACGTGGTTGTTCAGATAGTTCAGTCTTGGACTGAAGGGACATACTGCAGCCATATGAACAGTGAGAATGTTTGAAAAACGAAAAGAAAACTGACCTGGATTATAAATCCTGTCTAATCTCACTTGGTCCTTGAGTAGGATTTTGCTCTCGTCTCAGTCCAGTACGCAGCCTGAGCAGACCAAAATTCCTGGTGGCTCTGAGAGTCCACCATACTGTCCTGTACTCATCTAGACAACATGAAACCTCTCTGACCTGTACAGGGTCACATCAGTTCTGTTGCTGACGTGTTGGTGCCGACCACTTTAAAGTTTTTTCCCACAGCTGTGAAAGTTTAAGATCTCGAGTCTTTATCAATGAGAACCTGCTGGCGCATCAGTTAAGGCTGTGGCTTCAGCTGCACATGTTACAATAATCACCAGGGTGAGTCTCAGTGCGTTTGGCTCGAGCGCAGAAATCCTGGAAGTCCCTCGGTAGTTCCCGCTCAGACATGTGACAACGCTTGCCAGCGCAGGAAGTGAAGTCGCACGTCTGAGACGATTGTGAAAGAAACTCAGCGAGACCTGTCCGCTGACTCCTGCTCCCAGAGAACAGGCTGCTTCCTTTTAAGGCTGCAGAGAACGGGAGGGGAGGAGGTGGGGGAGGTGAGGGGCAGGAATGTGGGTGATTCGTGTACCTGCTGATGGTGTTTGTGGAGGAAGGGGAGGGGGGGGGCACACACGAGATATGCACATTCCTGTTTCTTGATGTCAGGTCTTTGTGGGTTAGTGTGTGACTCCTCAGTCACAGTGAGGAGGAGGAGGAGGAGGAGGAGGAGGAGGAGGAGGAGGAGTTATCAGGCGTTGACCTAATTCAGGACACACAGCCGGATCTTTGAAAAACACATGACTCCATCGTGGAGAAAAAAAACAACAGATGACGTGGAAAATAAGAAAACGGTCAGAGTCCGAGAATTTCATCAGAATCGGTTTCAAATCTGCAGTGAAACGATAAAAGTTTCGCAGTTTCTGTCACTGGGCTTCTGAGACAACATCTGATTCATTGTGAAAGTTTAAAATCATCTGAGTCACCGAGCGCTCGCTGAGTTTCAACAGAACAGGAAGTGATTTTTAAACTGACCGGGATCGATCGTCTCATCGACGTCTTCACACAGAAACACAGATACAGATGCTGAACAGATTAAACATTAAACAGATTTACTTATTGTAAGGTTAAAGCAGATTATTAACAAAGGAGGTAAATCTGCGTTCAGATTAGAGCTGCAAACGTTTAATATGCAGCAGCAGGAAAATGAAGATACAGAGGAACGATGATGATGATGATGTAAAGACCTGCCTGAGTGTATCTGCCCTCAAACACAATCGATGAGTCTGATGGTTTAAGTGCAGCTGGATTCAGACCAGGATCTGGTCCAAGATTCACTCCTCATCTAGGAAAACCTCTGAGACTCTGTGTCTGAGACACTCGACACCGGCGTGAGGATGAGGAGGCTGATGGTCACAGCTGACGTCACACAGACCTTAACTCTTTAGTGATTCTACATTAAAGTGACATCCTCCAGAACATCTAAAGCATCCATCAGAACACTGGGATTATAATCCAGGTTTTACTATAGAGAATAGAAATCATCTGCTGGTGTTCAGGTTTTATTCTGTCTCTGCTCCATCTCATTTACTAAAGTCTGAGTTTATCTGCACATAATCACTCAATGACATGAAGTAGTTTGATAAATCCTGTACTTGGACCTGGTCCTGTTTTTTTGCTCCTGCAGCAGGTTAAAACACCCAAACTAAAACCAGGTCAGTGTGTGTGTGTGTGTGTGTGTGTGTGTGTGTGTGTGTGTGTGTGTGTGTGTGTGTGTGTGTGTGTGTGTGTGTGGAGGGGGTGAATCCAGATCTGGAGGAGCTGCAGATGGTTTTAATATGTGACTGTAATCCAAGAGAATAAAGCAGAGGATTGTCAGTTAGGAGGGTCTGACTGAAATCATTTGACCCAGATCCTCAGATGGTCAGACAGGGCTGAGGGTCCAGAACCAGACCTGTTAGCCTCTGTAAAGAACTAGATTGATGTGGTCTCCTTTGGTCTTAGTGAGGACTCTGTTCCACACGTAGTGTTTGATGTGAGACCTGGATCCAAAAGTAGAAAACAGAATTACCAGATTCAATCTGGATCTTTAGATACTGAAGTCTGTGGTCCAGACAACAGGGATATACGAGTGTGTGTGTGTCTGGTGTGTGCATGCATGCGTGTGTGTTAATCTGTGTTTACATCCGCACTGAAAACAAACCTCGAGGTCGTTGCACGAACAATGGCCGCCGTGGCGCACAGGAAGCTGCAAATACACAAACACAATGCAGCAATTTGCCCTGAGCTCAGACTGTCAGGCTGCAGCACATGTTGAACTGTGTTTTTATTTGTCATAGTTTGACTATTTATTTCTTTATGAATCTCTTTTTTGTAGCCAAGTGGAAATAAGAGAACAAAATCAGTCACATTACTGTTGTTGTTTTTGTTGTTTTTGTTGTTGTTGTTGTTGTTGTTGTTGTTGAATCCTCTCTGTGCTTAGTAGATTACAGTGACTATAAACGCTCTACCACATGCTAAACATAGAACTGACCACAGATCCAGGTTTCATGGACTAAGCGCCCCCTGCTGGACTCCTGTAGTCACAGTGTAGACATCTAGAGGATGACAAACATGTTTTTTTCAGACCTGTTAGAGATTTGCAGCTGATCAAACTGAAGTTCAGACTGAGTTCATTCATTGATATGAAGTGAATTGATTCATGTTGACTTGTTTGACTAAACGTCACATGTTCCTACCGTGTTCTCTGCGTTTTGCAGGTGAGCTGCTGAGCCAGCCGCGGCCCGAGGGTCTGACCGAGATCATCTGTCCAAAGAACGGCTCGGAGCGGGTCGACGTGGCTCTGGTTTACCCCCCGACTCCCACCGTGGTCAGTCCCTGTCTCAAATGACCCCTCCCTAGAACGCCGTCACCTCCCCTTCTCACCCTTCCCTGGGGCAGGAGCTCCTGATCTCCGGCCCGGCTCCTCTCACAGTATCACCAGAATAACCTCCACACGCTCCACAGTCTGCCCCCTGCCCCCTCGCCTCAGCCTCACTGACCTGAACCTCCAGTTGAAGGCAAATCACTGTGTCACTGCCTCATTTGTTCATGTAAGTATATTTTCATTTCTGTAAATAAATTGTTGTTGCAAAATGAGTTTATAACCTGATAAAAACTTGAAGTGAATTTATGACTTAAACTAACTGTTGATTTTTCAGTAAAACTGGAAATAAAACCATCACCGCTGTCACAGTTTCTCAGTCTTGTGTCGTGTAGGAACGTGAAGGTTTTATTGCCGGCGTCACGTGTTAAATGAACATGTTTGTGTGTTGCAGGTCGCTCTGATGACAAACTTCAGCCTGGACTGATCCACATCGTAGCATCAGACGAGGCCTCGTCCCCGTAACGGACCCTTCACCGATTTCTCTTAAGACTCTTTAAACCAAAACTTCTTGTCTCTGCTGTTTTTACATTAAATAAGAAAAAAGAAATGCGCTCTTTCTTATGGTTTTATCGGTAAAGTGATTTTATTAAAGTACACGGTTGTTTTTCACTCTGAGAAACTTGTGCAGCAGTGACTCAGGTTCCTGTCTCTCACACACACAAACATGAACACACAAACAAGAGGATTTTTTTAACTGGACTGAAAAAAAATCCTGCGGAGTCTTTGAACGTCCGAGTGCAGGACGACGACGTGAAGACGCGGACGTGTTGACGTGAGGAGGAAGAACGACCTGGACGTGACGTGATCCTCCGAGCAAACTGAGGCTGTGGCTGTGTCATTAGTCGATCAGCTCAGGTTTATAGTGTCAACTGTTGCCTTTAACTTGAACTTAGAGTTGAAGGAGCAGTTCGGTCTCGCTGGCTGTTTGAGCTGAAGTGTTGTTTTTATTTGACGGATTATTGATGCTGCGTTAAATCATGAATCGTGAAATCTGAGTTAAGTAAAACAACTTAAATCTATTTCTGTTTGTTTCTGGTCTGACAGGATGTTTCCTTTCAGCAGCAGCTTTGATTCATTTTTCAGTCTTAATTATCATATAAGATGCTTGAAATTAGAATTAGCTAAATTATAGATATATAGATATATATATTATAAAGCTACTGCACTCAACTCTCACAAATAAGAAAAAACAAAACAAGAAATGACTTAAAATAAGCAGTGACTTATTTTAATGAAGTGTTATTGCTTTCTGTCTTGTTTTGAGCTGAGGTTTCACAGCGTGTGTTCTCCGACCATTTAAAGTGTGACGCATTAGGCAGATTTTTTTTTTTTTTTTCTTTTAATAAAAACACTCTGTGAATCTGAGCTCGGATTGACTGAACCTGTTCCAGACCAGATCCAAACCACATCCAGGCTCTAATGCTAATGTGACACAGAAACAGCTCTTTCTCAGAGGAGGTGGGGGGGTGAGACCCACCCGCTCTGTTCAGATAATGTAAAGTAATGAGATGACGTTTTACCCTGACGTGTGAGTCCAATGGGAAACATATAGATGTTTATCTCCTCCGATTAAATTGTGAGTGTATATGAATGTGTGAAAGGAAAAGAGCATCAGGTCTTTGTCCCACGACACGTCCTGCAGGGGACAGTGCTGGCAGGGAGGGAACTGTCCTTGTTTTTTTTTGTTTTGTTTTTTTCTCTCTCTGTCTGATGTAAATAATATCTTTATTTTTGTATGTTGACACAAGGTGTCACCACTCGAGCTTTGACATTATTTACAGTGCGACGTCGTGTGACTCACTGTGAGTGTGCACACTGGCTTTTCTATGTAGCTGGTTTCAACATGTCACAGTACAACATGAAATACCAAATACAAATAAACCGATAACTGGCTTTAGTACGACTGCACCGCGTGATCATTCACCATAATTATGTTGTGTGAAATGATGGCTGTCATATTGACATAAAAACAATCAAACAAACCGGTTTGTGTGACAACAACACTATCATCAGGGTGGACTCTCAGATCACAAAATGTGTATTCATCCACAGCTGAAAGTAGTTCCTGACAACTGTGCTAAATGTTTTTGCTTAGGTGTCGATTGTTATAAGTTCCAGAGGCAGAAATTTCTGAGGCCCTTTACAAATTGAACTGTATCTTTATGAAATCTTTTAAAGTTGGTATACTTATGTTTGGTTACTGCTACGTGGCTAACATTAGCATTAGCATTAGTACCTAAAGAAACTGTCATGAAATCACTTCCGCTGATGTTAGCATGCTACACAGATGCACATGCTAGCAACAGAACATGCTATCTATAATTATTAGATGTAGCGCTGCTAAGACGGAGGACGTGTTATATGCTCTTATCTGGTGAACATATGTGTTGTTAGTTTGATATTTACAATAACAAAACATGATGTCATCTGCTTCATCCTTTAATCAGACATGTTCTCACTCGGCCCGCATACAGAATGGAAAAGATTAAGATTTAATCTCAGCACATTCAAATGTCCCATTTTATTTGAACTGTCAACATCCTGGTCCTGGTCTCAAAGATCTGACTGATCCAGACTGAAACAATCCATTGATCTTGGGACATAAACCTTAGTTTGTTTTGGACTGAGCCCCTCACTCATCGCATCTGACCAATGACTGAAGTTCATAACCACATCAGTGAAGTTTTCCCTTATTAACCTGCAAAAAACGTTTTATCACAGTGTCTTGGTTCTGTCATTTCTCTTTAGTTCAAAAGTTTAAAAAATCAAATTGTAAAAAAAATAAAAAAATTTAAATATCATCATCTTCTAAATTACAAAAAACACACACATCTGTTTCAGTCTTTAATTGAAGCAATAGTAACATACCAAAGGGTTTGTGATATGTTTATGTATCATAATTATTAATGACAATTTCACAATTATTTTAAATGACTGTTTATTTCCAGATAAATTACAAACACATTTCCTGACTCTAAACCTGATTTAACAGCTATTATTCATCTGCTGTCCACACCGGGGCGCTGCAGTCTCTGTGACAGTCGCGCCCCTCCTGTCCGGCAGGGGGCGGTGAAGCGGACGAGCAGCAGAAGAAGAGGAGCGCAGCCCGCAGGACTTCCTCTTCCCTCCGCGGCCTCAGAGGTAGGAGCTCTATCCCGCATATGAAGAACAGAATCCATCTTTAATCTCATATAAATCTTCACCATCTTAGTTTTTAACCAGCTGGGTTTTATTCCTCATCGTTAAACACACCAGAAGATGTTAGATGTTTGAGTTTTGAGGTGTAATTTGTACATTTATGTTAATATTAGTGAAGACGCCGGTCTGGGCTAGCACGGCTGTCCGCCATGTTGACTGCGTCTGTAGAGATAAACTAGGACATATTACGTTTTAAAACAACATTAAACATTGTTTCTATGTATAATATGTGTATGGAACGTGTTGTGGTATTTTGCAGTTAACTGTTAACTGTTGTTCTCTGAAATAAAGTTGAGTGGTTGGTGCTCTAAGCTAAGCTAACGCTAGCAGTAGCCGTCATGAGGAGCCTGTTGTAAACTTTCTACTTTTCTCTGGACAGATCTTCTCAAAATGGTCCGCTACTCTCTCGACCCCGAGAACCCGACGAAATGTGAGTAAAGATGGACACGTTGTTTTATCAGAATTAGTTTGGGTCGCCGTGATGACTTCTTAGGACACCTTTGGATTAAAGATGAAAATAATTAAATGAATGAACTGAGCTGCCTCGTGTCAGTCAAACTGTGTAAACCTGCTGCCGATCTGTTTGTGATGAGTCTGTTTTTTTTCCAGCATGCAAGTCGAGGGGCTCCAACCTCCGGGTTCACTTCAAGGTGAGCAGACCCTGATTAATCCACATGTTGGTCTCTTGTCTGTTAAACTGATGCTGCACACGTCTGATTGTAATGTTACACTGACATGTGTGGCCTGTTTCTGTTCTGCTACATGACTTTACTTGTGCTAGTTATTAGTGATCAATTTACTTGTGGTGTGGATTAGGATTTAAGTATTAGTACAAAATTATGAGACGGATTATGTTTGACTTTCTGTCTTTAAGTTGAGTTAAAGGTTTTTGATAAATGTAAACAAACCATTAGTACGTGAGACTCTAAACTGCTCTGTACTATGTTATATTAGTACATATCCATACACATATAGCCATTCACTCCTTGCACATCATCTCCTATGATGATGGTGCTGGTGTTGATTTGTAGTGTTTCTCTGTTGCATATCACCATCATTTGATCAACATCTGTTTTCTCCAAATCACCAACGTGCTGCTGTTGTTTGGGACTTAAATCACATTTTTGCACGTTCTCATTCACCTTCACCTCTTGAAGGATTTACATGCAGGTGCCTCAGATCTGACAGATTAGCCACCACCACTGGCACTTTGATGTGCTTACATATTTATAGGTGTATGATTCTCATGACTTCATATGAGCAAATTTACCTTGATTTGTTTCAGCTTTGATTTGAAAATCTTTGGGTTTTTTTGAGCATTTTAGCGGAAACAAATCATTTAGTTTTGTCAAAGTTTGAGCCTGTCATGACGTTTACCTGTAAATAGAGGTAATTGTCTCTGTAAGAAAGTTTTTCATATTGAATGTGAATTTTCTCTGACTTTCTCTGAACTCTGGATGTTTCTTATCTGTTAACAGAACACCCGTGAGACAGCCCAGGCCATCAAGGGCATGCACATCCGCAAGGCCAACAAGTACCTGAGGGACGTTGTCGTCAAGCACCAGTGTGTCCCCTTCCGTCGCTACAACGGCGGTGTCGGACGCTGTGCCCAGGTCAGCAGAGTGACGATGTGATGTGTCTGTAAAGCTGCAGTGATGACATCTTAGGACACCTTTGGATTAAAGATGAAAATAAGCTTTTAGTCTGAGCAGCTGCCGTGAATCAGTAGTTTGTCTTTCGCTCGGGCGGCGGAGGAACATTTCGTCTAATCAACTTGGTTGTTGTTTTCAGGCCAAACAGTTTGGCTGGACACAGGGTCGCTGGCCCAAGAAGAGCGCCGAGTTCCTCCTCCACATGCTGAAGAACGCCGAGAGCAACGCTGAGCTCAAGGTACGTTCAGTCCCAGTTCCTCCTGCAGCGCTCAGACCTGTGTCCTTAGATCATCTTTAACATTTAGTGATGTGTCTTTATTCACTCGCTACATGAAGTGATTGACAAAGTTGAATCTGTTCCAAGGACACAAGATTGTGGGATTTGATCCTCTAGAGTGCTGAAAAACATGAACTTCATGTGTTGAGTATGATTTATAGCTTCGTTGTGCAGGTGAAGCTCAATATCAAAAACCTGAATTTTAATCCTCAGCTATTAAAAATGGAACATTTCACTAAACACAATAAAATCATAAATTGGTCAACGAGTGAGTTTTGGATTATCAAACCAAACTGCAATTAAATATCACTTTATACATGACGAAGGTGCTGTCTGGTGTTGCTGAATTGTTTGACAGTTTGCACCAGGGTCCAGACCTGGACTTGCAGGACTCTGGTCCTACCTGGATTCTGTGATTCACATGAAGCAGATTGCGGTGATGACCATTTAGGACACCTTTGTATTAACCATGAAAATGAACTAAAAGGCTGAGCAATCTGTGAGCCACTGAATAACAGGGTGTGTAGCTCTGATAGTGTTGAAGGTTCCTGGTGATTGACTGAAATAAACCATTGTCATCAGCTGCAGCTCAGCTAGACACTGAGTTGAGGTTATTCTGATGGATCATTTATTTTTATTCAAATGAGGAAACGTCTTGTTCAGTTGTAAATTTGACTTTTGGTTTGATGGATGAGGACGTTTCAGTGATCTGATCCAGATCCTGAATCTCCTGCACAGATGAGGATCGTTTAATAAAAACTGAACCGTTTTCATTGAGTGTCTCCCTTTGTTAAAATGACCCATGCGTCTCTGTGTTTCAGGGTCTGGACGTGGACTCTCTGGTCATCGAGCACATCCAGGTCAACAAGGCCCCAAAGATGAGGAGACGCACCTACCGCGCCCACGGCCGCATCAACCCCTACATGAGCTCCCCCTGCCACATCGAGATGATCCTGACCGAGAAGGAACAGATCGTCCCCAAACCTGAGGAGGAGGTCGCCCAGAAGAAAAAGGTACAGATCATCAAACCAGTTGGGGGGGGGAGTTGCGTTGTTCTGGTCTGTGTGGTTGCAGTGATGACTTCTTAGGACACCTTTGGATTCACCATGAAAACAAACTGTTAAATATCTGAGCAACCAGACCTGTAAGACCTGCACAGTCGTCCACTGTCTCTGTAAACTAACTCTGAGTTTCTCTCTCTGCAGGTTTCACAGAAGAAGCTGAAGAAGCAGAAACTGATGGCACGGGAGTAAATATTAATAAAAATGGAAACTTGTTGTCACTCGGTCTCTGGGCTCTTTGTGGTTTTATTTTTTATAAACTGACATAACGTCTCAAACCTGTGGACAGATGCTGCCTGTCTCATGTCTCTAGATAGTTTACAGTTAGTACTACTTGTAAGTTGTTGTCTGAGCAGCCACCAGGACCCTCTGGTCCCAACTTCATCACAAACTGGAATCAAAATAAACACTTGATTTAAATCATGTGAAATGTTTCAACGAGTCTGAATTGAAGCATCCAGATGTTTATCCACAAACATCTGCAGTTATCAAACAGTGGTCAAACTTCAGGGTTCAGACAGATACTGATGAGGAAAGATGTATATATTTTCTAACATCTTCTAAACTCCAAATTTAATGAAAAAAATGTGTCAAATAACGTTCAGGTCTTCAGGTGTAACTGATTGACTGATCTCAGACCTGTTGGGTTGACATCAGGCGTTGCTGTTCTATCCTCAGCCACAGTGGGGCGCTATAGGACCTGGACACAGGCTCAGTCCCGTAAATCCACATAGCCTAATGTCTGACTGCTGTGTTGAGCCCTGGACCCTGGTCCCTCAGAGACCTGATCCCTCACAGACCTGAGGACTGGAACATCCTCTTAAATAATAATAACCTGCAGAATTAAAAAGTTGTAGTAAAAGTTGTCAGTTTTTAAACCGGGAAGTGGATGTAAATGTGTCAGTTTCGGTTGGATGTGAAGCCTCAGACTCTTTCAGGACCGGGTCAGTCCCGGGTCCTGGTTTCTCCTGGGGCAGATGAGACCTTCATGCCCTGAACACCCACAGATCTGTTGCATAAGTGACCACAAGGGGGCGCGTCTGTGTCGCTGTCCGATCACACCTGAACACGATTCACTTCCTGAACAGTCGGTGTTTATTACAGTGACAGAAGAAACACTTTGATGTGATTGATTATTAATGAACAATTATTAACTATTGATTTAAAAAAAAAAAAATTTAACCGCTGCCACTAACAAAACTAGTTTGACTTTCAAACAATAACACGTTTAAATTTGTTCCGGTAGTTTAGATTAGTTGTGATGTCAGAGTCTCCGCATCAGACAGAGATAATGATCACTTTCTTCATTTATTAATTAATCCAGCGATTAATAAATTGATTGACTCATTGATCAGTGTGTAACTGTCAGCAGGAGTCTTCACATTCACTGTCTATTTAAACAAAAATAAATCAGTCATCAATGCCTGATCAGTGATCAGTAACTGATCATCAGTTATTGATATTATGAGTCTTTGGCGTCAGAATCTGAATTATTGATAACTGATAATCAAACCTTTAACGGTGTGTGAGATGATGATATGAGACGTCAACAGTCTTTAATAAACACGAGTTATTACATGAATGAATATGAAGAGACAGAAATTCAGCTCTGATGATTTTACATATGTGTGTGTGTGTGTATTAATAAAATCAGCTGATTGAAATCAGCTGATCAGAGTAGATCTAATCATTCCTGGTGTTTGTTTTGTTTCCTTTAAAAGAGATGTTTTAAAAATAATAGTAAAATGGCCTCAGTTATATGGTATAATTGTGAATGTGTTTGATATTATTATTATTATCATTATTAATAATATTATTGTCGTTGTCTTTGTTCTTATTATTAATAATAGTTAGAAATAATTCTCTTGTTAATTACTTCAATGACAATAACGTGTTTTTCACACATACACACTATATTAATGAATGAATGAATATGTGAACACGTTTCATTTTAATTGTATTTATTTTATTGGTCGGTTCTCAAACTAACTTCCTCTCTCGTTCTTTCTCGATTTTTTTTTTTTTTATCTTTTATCATTTCCGTTACAAAATGAAATAATTTATTTTCATTAATAAAAATCCCTCATGTTTAATGTGTTTTTTCAACAGAGTGAATTAGCAGCTGGAAGTCCAGGAATCAACACAACAATGTTATAATAATAATTAAAGTCATATAGATTAATAATCTAACATCTCTATAAATGGTCTGAGAACAAGTCCCGCCCCCCTCATTAATTATTGACATTTATTTACCTTTTAATAACATTTTATTCTACACAACATTTTTATATTATATTCTGCAGATTAGCAGCTACTCTCCCTCCTTCAGTATTTTTTCTTAATTAGCTGTAACATATTTTAATCTGTTGGTTTTCAATTCAGATTATTTCTTCACAAACTAAAAGTCATTTAACATCAGATTATTTCTCCTTTTATCCAGTGAACCGGTCCCGACCGTGTCGACCAATCAGAGACCTCTCCTAAACCCAGGCTGCCTTCGTCACTGTCTGTTCATCCAATCCGGTCAGAGCCTCCCCCCACCCCCGGCCCACTCCCCCGCTGTGTGTTTCCTCCTCTCAAAGTTTGGACTTGGAGCTAATAGAGCCCCGGAGCAGATGATCAGCTTTTATTATCTCAGCTCAACTCGGACCGGCTCTGCTGTCGTTCTGGTTTTGAAGTGGACCTGGATCCGGGACTGTGTGGAGTCTGAAGCCCTGCGGTGATCGGGTTTTATTTTGGGCCTTTTTTTTTTCTCCTGTGGAACATCTGGAACTCTGTGGGACTGACATGGGCTTTGGCTGCAGGGTGCAGCGGGTCTTGGTTTAGTTTCAGTCCGGACTGTGCGCCCCGGGTCCTGTATCCCTTCAGAGACCCGCTCCTGCCCCGGGACCTGCACCTCATCAGAGACCCGCTCCAGCCCCGGGCCTTGCAGAGAAGTGATGTTAGCGGTGGGTCAGATGGACGGGTCCCGACAGAGCGCCTTCCTCCTCAGCACCCCCCCTCTGGCGGCTCTGCACAGCATGACCGAGATGAAGACCCCTCTGTACCCGGCCTACCCGCTCTCCTCCCCCGCGCCCAACTCCTCTACCTCACCGGCCACCACCTCTCCCAACCCGGGCGGCATGGCCGTGTCTTCACCAGGGATCAAAAGCTCCACGGGGCTGTCCTCTGGGCTCGGTTCCCCGCAGCAGTGCTCCTCCGCTACCCCTCACGGAATTAACGACATCCTCAACCGGCCCTCCGCCGCCTGCGCCTCCGGCGCAACGGTGGCCGCGGCCGCCGCCGCAGCCGCCTCATCCTCGGCGGGGATTCTGTCGGGGCTTCCCCGGTTCAGCAGCCTCAGCCCGCCGCCGCCTCCCGGACTTTATTTCAGCCCCAGCGCCGCGGCGGTGGCGGTGGCCCGGTACCCGAAGCCCCTGGCGGACCTGCCGGGCAGGACGCCGATCTTCTGGCCGGGGGTGATGCAGAGTCCACACTGGAGGGACGCCAGGTTCGCGTGCTCCCCTCGTGAGTGTCAGAACAGGATGAAATCAAACCATTTAAAATAAAATGAAATAAAGTGAATGTTTAAGATAATATAATAGAATAAAATTAAATAAATTTCAATTAAAACGAACAAAAATAGAACAATTAATTATGATGAAAAAATGAAGACAAATTTTAATTGGTAACTTTGAGTATTTGTGACGATGGAATAAAATGAATTTGGTGATAATAAATTGAAGCAGACTCCGTGTTTTCAGGCCCACGCTGGGTCCTGTTACACTGATCGTCCTGGTTCAGGTCCTCACGGTTCTCGATTGTTTTTGTTCCGTTTCAGACCAGAACTCCGTGTTACTGGACAAAGACGGGAAGAGGAAACACACGCGGCCCACGTTCTCCGGTCAGCAGATCTTCGCGCTGGAAAAGACGTTTGAACAAACCAAGTACCTGGCGGGACCCGAGAGAGCGCGACTGGCCTATTCCCTGGGAATGACGGAGAGCCAGGTAAAGGTGAGAAAAACTATATAATAGCCTAATTATTATTATTATTATTATTAAATAATTAATTGTATTTCATATTATTTTAGATACAATATAAAATATGTCCACATCATGTTTTATTTGATATAATATTATTATTTTTTATTTTCTCAGTAATTTTTATTAATAAACGTGTCATTTAATTTCTGCTTCAGTCTGTTTTTTCTTAATTTGATTTTCTTTAGAATTTGATTTTTAACTGATGTTTAATTCTGGTAAATAATAATAATAATAATAATAATAATAATAATAATAATAATAATAATAATAATAATAATAATAATAAACTGTTCCAACTTTATTTGACATTTTAGAAAATGAAATAATAAAATTAGAAAACAGAATGAAAAGGTGTGACAGTCGGTCTGTTCCGCGTCTTCAGGTTTGGTTCCAGAACCGCAGGACCAAGTGGCGGAAGAAGCACGCGGCGGAGATGGCGTCGGCCAAGAAGAAGCAGGACTCAGAGACCGAGAGGCTCAAGGGCACGTCGGACAACGAGGACGAGGACGACGACTACAACAAACCTCTGGACCCGAACTCTGACGACGAGAAGATCACACAGCTGCTGAAGAAACACAAACCGGGCTCGGCTCTGATCCTGCACACGTCGGAGAACGACAGCTCCTAACTGAGCCACTGAGCCCCGGGACCCGAGACCCGAACTGTACGGGACCCGGACCGCCCCGGTCTCTACGGGACCTGAACTGTCGGAGCTTCACTTTGTTTGTTTTGTTTTTGTTTTCATGTGTTTTTTTGCACGATGACGGAGGAGGACCTTGTCCGACCCGGTTCGGACTCACAGAGACCACTTCCTGGCCCGGACCCGGACCCTGTACATAGACCCGTGAGTTGTGTGAACAGAATCGACCCCCCACCCATCCCCTCCTCACCCTGCTGTGAATAATTTATGTGTAAACCAGTTTTTGTACAGACTAGATCAGACCAGACCAGAGACTCCTGGTCCGGGTTTTTCTATTTTAACACCATAAGAACCACAGACCTTCATCATCATCCTCTTCCTCCCGCTGCGGGTCCGTGAAGGCCTCTTTGACTCATCAGGCTCCAGATCAGGAGGTCATGAACACGTCACGCACTTGTACCTGTACATACCGGACCCGCAGAGTCCTGCAGAGTCCTGTAGAGACCCGCAGCACCTGACCCCTCCTCCCCCCACACACGCTCTTTATTTGTCAGTGAGGTTGTGACCGCAGGCTCCTGTGATGCACTTTTATTTAATAAAAACTCAAAGGTTTGTTTCTGTTTTCACACTGACATGTTTAATTTATTCACCTTTAATTCTGTTTTATTTATATTAATTATATTAGTGATTAATAACTGAACAAAACAGCCAATAACTCCTCGATAATCTGGTAATAATAATCATGTAATCTACCAAGCTAATCCGTTTGATTATTATTATTATTATTATTATTATTATTATTATTATTATTATTATTATTATTATTATTATTATTATTATTATTTTAATGTAGACTTTGAAATATAAAAAAGTTTAAAATAATGTTTGTTAGTTTTTTCAGTCTGAGGCCTGAAACGCTTCAATCTGAATCTGACACGTTTATTTCGATGTGAACAGTCTCAGTTTGGTTTCTGGGATAAATTTTTATTTAATTATATTTAAAAAAAAAAAAAAAAACAGTTTCAGGGAAAATGGGAAAACAAACAAACAAACAAATCGCCGGACTTCGTCAAATAAATTTGATTCACTGAGCTGTTTTGGTTTTAACTTAAAGGAGAGAGATCTGGTCCTGGTCCTGATTCTAGTTGGTCCTGGTCCTGGTTTATGTGGTTTCGAGTTTTCTCCTGATCAACGTCGTTTATCTTTGAAATTGGAAAAAAAAACACACACACACACACACACACACACACACACACACACACACACACAGTGACGAGACTCTGACTGAATTTATCACATGTGGAGCCAGATGTGACGTGTCGCTGAGCCACACACACATAGTCTGTACGATAATAATAATAATAATAATAATAATAATAATAATAATAATAATAATAATGATAATGATAATGATAATGATAATGATAATGATAATGATAATAATAATAATAATAATAATAATAATAATAATAATAATAATTGTAACAAGTGAAGAAAAAACGACGTCCAACCGTCACTTGTCATCAGTCACAGTACAATAATAATAATAATAATAATAATAATAATAATAATAGCAGTAGTAGCTGTTAAATTAATTACATTAATTTCCTATTCTACCATTCAATTGTTTTCTTCGGTTTGATTAAACACGTTACTATGTATTTTATCAGACGTTTGTTGTTGTTCATGTACAAATATAAATAATATCAATATAAATATATTGTCAGAGCAGGTGTGAGCTGTGTCTCTGTGTTGTGATGATGTGAACGTTGTTTTCACATCCGGAGACACAACAAACTGCTTTTATTTATTATTCAAAATGTTCATTCATCAAGATCAGTTGAAGTGTGATTTCATCTTGATCACATCAAAAACAACATCAGGCTGGAAACGAATTTGACTTTTGATTTGTCTGTGTAGTGAAATGACTTTATAAAATTTTAAATTAGAATTGAAGATGTCTCTAATATCACTAAGTGATTTTGGTGTGTGTGTGTGTGTGTGTGCGTGCAGGACTGTAGTATTTGTATTTCTATAATTCACACACACACACACACACAGGTTATTTTAATATAAAACAATCATCTCCAGTGACACAGTTTAGACCCTGAGTTCAGTTTAACATGATCAGACTGCAGATTAACAGATTAAATTATTCTCAGTGATTAACCATTAACCTATGACCTGACACCTCCCAGCTGCTCCACATCTTTGTCTAACCCTGATGTTCCTCTCCTTGTTCTTCAGGAGAACGTGTCACACATCACACTTTACAAACTGAATTAGTTTCTGTGAAACTGAAATCCTTTTTTCACGGATACACACAGTTTTTCACTGATATGACAGAAACAGATCAAAGATGATCTGGGAGTGAGATCACCTGGGACGTCTGTTTATGTTTTCACCTATCAGAGTATAAAGGAAAACCCCTCACCACCCTACACACACACACACACACACACACACACACACACACACACACAATGAAAAGTATAAAAATGATTTATGTTTATTTGAAGCACAAACATGCAAACAACACAGAGCACATGTGTTAGCACAGTGTTTTTAGTAACACTTTTACTGCCGTGGTTATTTTAATTATCAGATTCAATTAAAATAACCACAGATTATTAGAAATCAGTTAATTGTCAGTTAACAACAACAACAACAACAACAACAATAATAATAATAATAAAAGCTCCTCTGGCCAGTGTATAAATGTATAAACTGTGTTTTAAACCACTGATTTTTTTTTTTTTTTTTTTCCCACTCCCACTGATCCTGGTTGAAGTGATTGAACCTGATCAGCAGTGGTTCACAGGGTTTGGTTTGATGTGGAGGATCAGGTCTCAGACCAGACACCAACTCAATCTACTGAAAACCATTTAACGTAAAACCTGAATGAATTTCCTCCAGGAAATGTTTTACCGAGAAGCAGCCTCTTTATTTCCACTCTGGGCTTTTATGCACAAAATAAAAACAATCATTTGCAAGTGGAACGATTTTAACCACAGGCAGTTTACAAATGTATAATGATGTAGAGCTGCAGGTGTAGAGAAGATGAATGTGGATCCTCAGGGTCCTGCTGCAGCATCTGTTCCCTCCCAGCCTGAGTTCCCACTGCTCTGATACTTCACTGACCTCCATGTCTCAACCACAGGATGAGGACAGTCCTGCAGAGACGTGGAGGACAGAGAGGCTGTCCTGCAGAGATGGAGACAGAGGACAGGCGTGTTTGACTATCAGCCTGGTGGGTTGTCTCTGTCCAGGTGTTGCCGTGTGCGTGTGCAGCTGTGCTCAGCTCAGGTGTCACATGTTTCCTCTGAGACAAACGAGACACAAACTGAAACCAACCTGTTGTGGTTCAGCTCCACCTGTTGACTCCCACTGAAGCTGCTGCTGTTTGCTGCCGTGACTAATGTGTTAGCGTTAGCTGATCTTTATAAAGAGCCCATTGACAGGCTCTCAGTTGACCATGTACTACAAGAGATTACACACAAGGACATGTGTTGGAGGGGGGGTGGCGGTGGTGGTCTTATCTCCTTCCAACCCGCCTGCGGTACTGTGATAAGGAGCGCCTGGGGATCCTCCATTATGAGGAACTGGTGGGGGGGTTGAGTGGGACTCCTCTGTAACCACACATTCATGGTTGAGTGGAAACATTGTGAACGCAGCTCTCTCTCTCTCTCTCTCTCTCTATGTGATTCATTCCTGCAGCATTACTCTGCTCAGTGAGAGCGGTAATCACCGACCCGATGGGGGTGGGGGGAGGTGGTGGTGGTGGGGGACACCAAGCTCTGCTAATTGCTCTGTGCTTCAACTGCTTAATGACAACTCGACTGGGGAGGTGAATCTGTGAGGAGGGAGACCTCACCTGCAGGAGGAGGACGACTGGATCATCTGACGGAGGAGAACCTAATCCTAATCTGAGTCTGTTATCGCCACGTTCAGGTTTTTATTCTGAGATAATCTGTTGTAATGATGCTCCACCTCTTGTCCTGTTTGACAGACAAACACAGGTTAGAGTCTAATCCCAGATTAACTCTACTGAAAATACACATGTTTAAAAAAAATGACTCTGATGGTTGAAAAATAATACATAGCATTTAATTTATTTGTTTTCAAGATTATATTTATGATTTTTATGATTCGGTTAAAACTTATTTTACTCATCATTTATTTTATTTCATTATTTGTTTATTCAGTATTGTTCAAAATATTTAAAATCTACCTTCACAGTGAAAATAACATTTATCATAAAGCTCAGACTCAATCTTTTCACTCAGTCATGACTTAATTCTTTCTTTTGTTAGGAGATATTTATTGCAGTTTTGATAAACTATTTAAAAACGATTATGAATTATGTTTTATGATTTCCAATTTATTAAACCAATAATGTGTTTTATTTAGTCAAAAAGAAAACATGTTGATCAGTTCATTTTTTGTTTTAACTCATTTGTTCTTACTAGAAACAACATGTATCAATGTATCACTTAATTTAAGATCATTTTCTTTAAAATAATATATATATATATATATATATACACACACACACACACAATTTTTACATTTAATTCATTGTATACAATAAATTAAATCTAAAAACTGTGAAAAATGTTGTTTTTTTTTTCCCCCCAAGGAAATCCATGTCTTTATTTAAGGTGAGTATACTCACCATAAATAAAGACATAGATTTACTTAAAAGGCTGTAACGTTCATGTTGATGAATGTAACGTCTTTTTATAAACACTTTTCCCTTAAAAGATCAACAACAACATAAATGAATCAAACTTGCATCAGGCCAATAAAATGTACATAAAGTTAGAAAACTTTTGTTTTTGTTCTGTTTAATGAATCACAGCTCGACTCATCAAGTCCAGGACCATAGACTGTTTATGAAGTTAGGCAACGTGACATCACCTGGTTCGCCCCCTGGTGGCTGGCTGCAGTATAGGTCCACCAAACACCTAAACTCAGATAACCCAGACTCCTACCACACACACACACACACACACACGCACTCACACACGTTTAACCACCTCTCCTCCATCTTTACTGTCACTGCCTTTCATGATGTTTCGTGTATAAAACCATCATCGTTAAACATAGTTCTGTATTTCCTGTACATTAACTTGGTGTTTGTCTCTCTCTCTTTTACACACACACACACACACACACCCTTCATCGGTTCCAGTGGTTGTTCCAGACACTCTTCCCCCTCCCACAGACTGAGACCTTTAACTGTCTCAGAATAAAGCAGAGACAAACTATTGTGATTAATTATGAGGCTGCAGTGTGTCGTGGCCTTGCTGAAGGATGGACGCCGGTGCTGAAAAGCTGCCTGTTATTTCTCCTGCACAGGGGGTGGGTGGGTGGGGAGGGGGGTGAGGCTGAGCTAAGTAATGACAAAATGAGCACCTTCAGTAGACTCTGGCAATGAAAAACCCTGCCCTCATCACCCGAGTCTTTTGTCCTGAATTTTATTAGCACTAGGCGCGCTAAAATAACCTGTTAACACGAATCATAGTGCAGCAATAATAACCTCCTCAATCATATTTTAAAAGTCACGTCAAGGCGCCCGGTGTAATTCATCTCTATGCAAATACCTCAGTGTCGGCCCATTAGTGTGTTGCTACAGGGTTTTATTAAAATGCATTCTTCCACACTCTCTTCCTACTCAGGTCTAATAAAACACGAACCCTGCTGCACAAGAATTATAGCTACTATTAGGCTAACATATGGACAGCATGCACTCTGAAAATAAAAACCAACAGATAAAGTGGCAGGGTCAGTGTGTGGGGGGGCAGACACTTAGGAAATGGCAGTGAAGTAATAGATTGTGCCCAGGCTGTCTGACACAGCGCTGGAAATCAAAGCCTGATTATACATGCATTTGGGTGGAGCCCCCCCCACCACCACCACCACTCACCTGCACCCCCCTCCAACAGCAGGTGTTAAATACATCGCAGAGAGCTTTGGTGTCGTAAACTAAGAGGATGCTAAAAAGGTAATAAACTGCATCGGGCCTTTAATGAAATTAAAACAATGGAGACAGATTCACTCACTGATGAGGAGACATGGACTCATTAATGCCAGGACTCTGCTGGACGCTCAGTGTACTGCAGGATATTGTAATATACTGCAGTGTACTTACTGGAGCTACTGTGTTTAACTACATCATATCTGTGTCAGTCCTTATGCGACACAAGTTGTGACATCACTAGTTTGTCTCATTTCAAAGGCTCCTTCAAATTTGATCGACAAATCCAGTCTTCTTTTCCAGAGCTGTGAAGGCTACAACAGTTGGATCCTTCCAAAGATTCATTGCAGCGCAGGTGACATTTGTGATGCAGGCGTGTAGTCAAAACTAAAGGTCACATGACGAGAGTAGTAGGAGCAGTGAGGAGGAATATGTTTTTAAATTGATTTTATTTTCAATATGCAAAGTGCATGCTGAATTCTTCCTCATAACAGTAGTGCTACATAAACAGAAACGCAAAAAGGACATAACATTCTCTCTTGGCCAGACTGGCCAGAGCTGTTGGTTCAGCCTTGGCTGATGTTGCAGAGACTGGTCTACATCTGCCAGATCTTCACAGACTGGATTGTCTAAAAGATGCAACCTTCAAAATAGGGTCACAACACATGGTTGACATGTTTGCTCTCATTTTGTTTCAATTGGAAAAATATATATTGTAACGAATGATTGAAACTGCATCTCGAGGTGAAGGTCAGGGTGGTGGAAGACGTACAGAGTTCAGGATGTCAGATCAGAGACCAGGTCCACATCCAGAAGAGTGTGTGGCTTGGCTCAGTGAACTATGGCACTTTGTTTCTGGATTAAACCAAGACCAGGGTCTTACTCTAAACCTGAACCAAGAGGTGTGAGGTCCTGAAATGAAGAATCGTTTAAATGTATTGTCAGTGATTTCCTGCTCAATGTGTCAATTTGTTGGGGGCTGTTTACAGCGGTGGATTAGTTCATGTCCCAAACTTTTCGGGCCCTACCCTTAAAAATAACGATGCCACACTGTTGTGATGTCACCAGGACCTAGGAGAGACAACTATAAAATAGAAAACAGCAGCAGACTGTAGCTGCAGTATGAAAACACACACTGTCCCGTGTTTTTCCTGCAGAGACATCGGGACTCACCTTCTCCCAGTGCGGTGGGGCCTGATGAGCCCCCCACCTCCTGATTATCTGTCATTTAACGGTTTATCAAAGTCACAGGATCCTGTCATGCTTGTGTGAACGGTGGATTTTTCTCTTTTATGGACTCATTAATTTCACTCGGATCATTAGCCTCCATACAGATCTCCTGTTTTGACAAATGCAGCTGGTGAATTATGCACACAATGTGCTTCCTCCTCTTCCTCCTCGTCCCCAGCACCTCCCACCGCATCACATGATAAACAGGGAGCGCCCCGTCACATTACCCAAATGTGTTTCTGGGGGTGTCCGTCACTCCATTACAGCGACCGTGTGACACATGTGGCCGTCGAAGAGCTTCTCGCTGTGACTGGAAACAGCATTAAACTTAATGTACAGAGATGAAAAATTATGACGTCCCCTCACAGGAGACATTATCAGGTCTGAGCAGAAGCTCACATCATGGAGGAGGAAGGAGGAGCTGGTGTTCAGGAGGCGTTTAAGCTAAATACCTTTAACTGACCACAGACTGATGAATTTAAATGGATTTATCACCACTAGAGGATATGACTCAAGAGGCTCATGTTAAACTGTGGTGAGCTGACTTGTTGTGAACTTTGACACTTTAACTGGACCAATACGATCTAAGATGGAGGTGGATTGTTGCTCCATCGTGAGCCTATAAAACTGCTCCACAACTACATAACTCAAGACTCTGTCACATAGCAAGTTACAGTGACATTCATTCACACAAGAAATATTTGATATTTGACATTTAATATTCAAATGCTAATTCTGCAAAGTAACAAACCACCCTAATGTGTTGTTCTGCTGTAATTGCATGAAACATAATATAAACACTGAATAGAAATAAATTATAATGTCAAAATAAGGTACTTTCTAACTGCATCTTTTAATTAATTTTAGACAAACGTTTTAGACAAATACACAAAAGAATAATTAGCTCAATTGTTAATTGAGCTAATTGGATGATTGCTCCTTTAATCTTAATTGACGCGTCACACCTGTGTGATTGACAACAGGTGGGAGGGAGAAGAAAGACGCAGGAGCGGCAGCTTCAGCGGCCGGTGAGAGTATGTGAAGCCGGAGAAGTGTTGTGGGAAGCGGATAACTGTCCCTCTTTAATGTCGGTGACTTGGTGTGGAGGTTACTGCCTGACTGCGCCGAGGTTGGGTCTGTTTGTTGTGTTTGTTTGTTTGCCGTTAAGCGACTGGAAGAGTAGGGATGCTAAGTGCTAGCCGGCTAGTAGCTTAGCCTAGCTTAGCCTAGCTTAGCCTAGCTTAGCCTAGCTTAGCCTAGTTTAGCCTAGCCTCCTGCAGCCTGGATGAACCAATGCTGGATTCAAGTGACAGGATGTGTGGCATGTTGCTCCTTTATTGTCTTTTATATTAGCATTTTTCAGACTGTAATAACATTGTATTATTTTATATATTTACATATCATGTCAAAGAATATAAAAAAAAATATTTATAAAGAGTAGTAATGTTTAAACAGTGGATGGTGCTCCTGTTATTGTTATTATTATTGTTATTATTATTATTGCTAAGAATAAAACAACTATGAGTTTTTCTTCAAAGTTTTTCTTTCTTAAAAAAAAAAAACAAACAAAAGAAAGGGAAAACAAAAACAATCATCCCAATTGTTTTAGCTGTTTTTGGTTTAAACATTTTGTGAATGTTACTGAGCCCAGTTTATTATTGTTTGCTGTATAATGCTGGATACAACAACATTTATCATTAAATTAATCTGATGTATTTGGTGGTTTTATGGCGGTTTAATTGTGATTGTAAAAAAGTGTAAACTCTAAATGATTTACACTGATTTGCAATTTAACAACATAAACCCAGCTGAACAGGCCCAACAATATAAAAAGGATGTTATTCTTATAATAATATGTCTGCGTCAATTTGTAATGTATTGGAGGAAAAGTGGGCAGAACTGTGGTCAGTCTTTGGGTCACCTCGCTTTTTGCTGTTGCTGCCTTCACATCTTCAGTTGGTCAAACGCTTCGGCCGGCGACTGTGGCTGAAAATGATCCAGCTGGTTAACATCAGCAGCTGTAGACACAGATCAGCGTTTGTTGTCATATATATGAAATGAAATGACTTGTGTTGGGCTTTTCAGGTGCTACGAGGTCAGACAACACCATTAGTGACCAGAAATACCTTCAGCTGCTGCCTCCACCTGCTGCCCTCTTTCCTCTGACACCAGCATCTCTCCAGGATTCAACTCAGCTGTAAGTTCAGCGTCTTATTTCTTTACTCATCAGTCTGACAGAAAAGACATTATGTTCCCACTACAAAGCACTGTGAGCAATAACTCACTGTTCAGATTTTTTGTATAGTTGTGGTTTATTCGGATAAATGACAAACTGAAACCGTGTGTAAATCTATGTAGTTGTGAGGAAACTGATATTTTCTCTTGGTGCTCATATGACCTGTTGTTAATTAGAGAATATTTATGATAGCTGCTTTAAAGATGTCCTAGGTCTGTAGACCTGTGAATCATATGGCTTTGCTTTATGGAATAACACCATTTATTTATTTATTTTTTAGAGATTACTGTATCTCAGATCTGAGAGAATGTATGTAGTTTGTGTGATTTGGGTGAATTGCTCCTTTTAAAGTACCATCGTTATGAGTGGACTCATGGTTACAGTGAGTCAGACAGAGGTCATGATTGTAACTTTAGCAAATCACAGTGAGTGAGAGAAGAGCGTATTGATATTTAAATTGGATTGTTGTTTGTGTCTGTTGAGGCTTCGTTTGGATTCTTGTGTGACCTTGTTGTCTCCGCCGGACGCTCGCTGCGCCTGATCCGACCTGCCCGGCCCGTTGTTTGGTTTATTGACTGACCGCAGACACACTGCTGCACCTCGATTGGCTTAAATGGGTTTTCATTTTTTATTGGCAGCTCAGTGACAGGGCTGTTTTTGTTGAGGCTCTTTACACTTTAACAGCTCGGGGTATCAAAATGTGTTTTACAAGCTCTCGTAAAAATCAAACAAAATGAAATAAAATCAAACGGGGACATGGAGCGGCTGCGCTCAGCAAAAACAAGTCTAGGATTTGGAGGAAACTGAGTGTATGTGGTAGGTGTTGATGCTTACACACGTTTTATTTTTTATGTTTATTATTATATATAAAAAGGCAGCACCTTATTATAAATTCAAAGATTTGTTCAAATGTCAGGCAAAGGTAAATATTTCAACTGAGTAATGTCTAAGTTAGCTAACATTATGTTGTTATGAACCTAGAGGACACCAGTGAACAACAGTCGTGATTTGGGTTCTGCAGCACTGATATGTTTGTTGACTTTGTCCAAACCTGCAGAGTGATGACCAGGCTTTCTCATTGGTCTGTCGCTACTTGTCTCCTGAATTGATTGGATGTGATTTACGAGTCGATTTGTTATTTTTTCAATTAGAGATATTTCAGTTTCAGCTCCAGTTTTGCTGAGATTTTCACTAAATTAATGCTGCAACCTTCACAAACTTAATGTCTACATTAAAAATTGATCCCAAAGTTGTTTTAAAAATATATATTTTTTTATTGAACATGACCCACAGAAATCAACAATGCAACTTAGGTGTCATTTCAGGTGTCTTTTTTACACATCTTACATATGAAACTTTGCTTCGGTCTAGTTTTTCTTTTGAAATCTACGGAGTCCAGGAGAGGCCATGAAGACAAAAACATTATACTGTGTCCACGTTTCTAGTAAACAAGCAAATGATATAATAAAATATGCCTCAATATAATATTTTTTTTCTTTTTAGGGCTTCTCCTGTCCTCTGCCAGACTAGTTATGGGACACAGTGTATGTTTGGCGCACGGCTGTTGTTTCTATGGTTACAGCTCATCTGTATATACAAATTATACATATATGGACACCTGGTCAGTGAACAAAGGGTCTGTTTTATATCAGTGATCAGAGGTCAAAACTATGCTAACTGTTGCTGATGCTCATGAAACTCACAGAAGAGTCCTTGACATCACAAGAAATGTAACTGATGATGAAATCAGTTACTTTGGTTCAGTTTTTAGTTGTAACTTTGTAAGTGTGTTGAGATTGGAAACATGTTGACAGTGCAATTTTCCTTAAAACAAAAATATTTGATGTTTTTAATTGTGCATGAGAAATAGCGAAAAAAGGGAAGGAATGAGCGTTGATTTAAAGCTCTGTTCATTGCTGCCTACAGCTCTTCAGCTGTGAACAATGAAAACTGCGTTAAAGAAAAAGTCACAAACTGGGAAAACATGTTTGGGTCTAAACGTGATGGTTGTTGTTCCTGTTGTTGCCTTTTGGAGCCTCGTTGATCCTCACTGAGCTGAGGCCAGTTACAGTCTGTGCCATTTCAGGACTCGAGTCCTTAGTGGGACGACCAGGTTCAACTGCTTCCGGTCCCATCACAGTGTCTGCTGTCATGTTTTCACTACACATCACTTTATAAGATTGTGTGTGTGGCTGTGTTACAGACCAGTGTCTGTTCTTGGGTTGTGAGTATTAAAAACTCTATCTGGTTCCCTTCTCCTCTTTAACATATCACATAGTTTTTTCACTCACTCTTTAAGTGTTGATTTAAGAAGTTATAAACTCCAGTTATGGTTCTAATTGTCCAATTTTTATGGAAGATGACACGATGCTTTATTTCTCTGTCATAAAAGTCCCTTAATTGCAAATATCTGAGGAAGCCGTGATGTTGAAAACTCAAGACATTAGCGTCATTTATTACTACATAGAACCCATCGTTTGAACCTCTGGGATGAAACCTCTGTCTCGGTCTATCGATCGGAGGAGTCTGAGCTCTCGCTTTAATGTCATTAGATTTTTGGCAATGAGAAGCTCGGTAACGCCGCCGTCTGCTGATGTATGAAATGGAGGGTCTTTACAGGTCTTCACACGGTGACGGGGCAGTGAAGGACCTCACCTGTGAGTCAGGTCAGACCAGAACCAGAGTCCACAGACGGTGACCTCGGGGTTGATGGAGCCGTCAGACTGAGAGGCTCAGCCAGGAAAACGACAGCGCCGTCATCCTGCACTATTTCCACCAGCTGACGGACACCCCGACTATAAATAACTCTATGAAAGATGAAGAGGGAGGGAGAGAGCACAATAACCTGCTGAACTTGAGAACCTCTTCTCATCGATTATGGAAATCTCTCCGCCGCTGACCCGGGCCGTTATGAGTCTTAAGTATTGATTAAATACGCAGAGGAAAATACTTTGGCAGTTAAATCAGACGCTGATTCGATTAGCTTTCCCTCGCCACCGTTCAAAATCTACCGCCGTTTAAAAGGATTTCATTTTTGTGTATAAGCTGTGTTGCCTGGAAATTAAATTAACTCTGCTGCAATGTTAATGCGTGGTGACCTTGGCTGGCTTAATGACCTCTGACCGTTGACCCCGGGGAGCGTCTGGTCATAAGGAAAGTAAAGGGAGGCGTAGACCCCCATGCACTTAAAGCCCTTTCTCCTCTCTGATTCACCACAGACGCATCAAATCGTTCGGCGTTCGGATCAATAGCTTCTCTGAAGCCGACTTCATAAGTAGGTCATAAGAAGCATTTGGGATATTAGCGCCGGGTGAAACGAGGCTGGCTGGAGTTCACGCTCCCGCCTCGACCTCTAAGACCGAGAGTCCGCACTAAAATTCAGCTGCATCTTATCTGGAGTATCGATAACTTTTTCCAAATCTGCGACATTAATGGCAGCACGGCCGTCCATCAGAGCTTCAGCGGCTTCTGTTAATGGCTGTCGGTAATTATCACAGCGCTGTGCTACAGTGATGAATGACACACTTACTTCTACATCTACATGTGCTTCATACAGAGTGTTTCTCCTTGTTCTGCGTTCCCATTTCAAATTGTTTCTGAATCAATCTCCCTAATGTTTCTGAACACAGAACACAGAGCTCCTCTGTATAATGTAACTATCAATTGATCTGCCCATTCGATTCGATTCTTGATGATTCAGTTATAGCAGATAAATGTTGCGTAAAATGCTTCTCAGAATTTATCCTGGGAACTTAAATTTCTCCCGTGTTCAACAAGTGAGCAGCACTGTTGTTTCCCTGAATATTAAACTGTGTAAAGTCACATCATCTGCTGAAGCGTAAAAACATTTCCTGGCTGTTAAACTGTGAACCGTGCATTTATTCTCCTGTGCAAACTCTAGACACTAAAACATGACTCGTGTGTATTTATTATTTAGGTCCCCATGAGTAAAGCAGCTGAGCAGGAAGAATAAAAACCTGCAGCAGGTTTTTCAGAATAAATGCTGAACTGTACAGGTGGTTCAGACTCTGTTATCTGCACACAGCTGTCAGCAGCTGGTCCACACAGCTCACCTGTACGACATGTGAGCTGCGCAATCTCAGACCAACGTGTCTGAGATTGAAAGACGATGATTATCAAACAATGAAGACTGATTTTAAACTGTAGGTTAATTATTCGTCAGTATGGCACAAAGTGGGATATGAGACAAAATATCCAGATTTAAAATCTTGCCATGGTCATGTATTCAAAATGAACTCGGAATACAAAATTAGGTTCTTTAGAATCACTTTTGTGGACAGTTTAATGTTTCTCATGCGTCATCTGTGGATCACAAACGTCGTCTCAGTCCATCCATAAGCTGCCTGGTTGATTTTTTTCAGTCGGCACCAAAGCGTTGGACGGACTGTGACACACTCACCAGTCCAGTGACTCTCTGCTGAAACAATTGTCTGCCTCAGTTGATTCTTTACTGCCTCTGCAAAATTAAAAATGAACCGCACTCATCCTTTAAGTGCTTTTCCCATGAAACAGTTTAACAGCTTCTGCTCAGACAGATTCATTGTTTGAGATAAACAGTAACAATTATCATAACTCGCGCCTCGGCCTCTATTTCTGACTATCCGCACCATCTTTTGTGTAATCGATTTTAGTCAGTGAATGCCCCCCCACGTCCCTCCTCATGACATTCCCTTTATCAGATGTGCAGCACAGTTGCGTCCACACACACAGACACAGCCAGTGTCAACAGGCCGTGTGTGCTGGGAGAGATGTTAGCCGCGACCCTGCCGCTCTGATTTATGAGCTCCGCCGCAGGAACAGGCCCTTTTATGGAGCGGCCGCTGCCTGGGAAAGTTGGTAGACATGATAGAAAGTTGTCAGCTCGGTGCAGATAGAGGCAGAGACGGGCCGCTCGACACAAGGCTCAGATTGTGCCTTGTTTTCTCCGTCAATTCACCGCAGCACTATAATGCCGGTTTCCCATGCTCGCCAAGGCCTCACCGTTTGTTCAGTGATGTCGCAACCGGCCGTTAATGCCTCTTTAGTTATGTCACCCTGAGCAATCCCCCTCTCACCACCACCAACCCCAACCCCTCCGCCTCTGTGCTCAGGAGCTGGAGGATCCTGTTAACCCCGTCACCTCCAGCCCAGCGGGGAAACGGGCAGCAAAAACACAGCTCGCTCATAAACGGCAATGGGACGGACGAGTGGCGGTAAATCACCAACGCTCATACAGATACATAATCTGCTAATGAAAGTCCACTCAGTGTGATGCATCCTGATTCCTCTCACATACGATGAGGTAAACCCGAGCAGATTCCTCAGACACAGTGATTAGGACCAAAGCCAAGTCCGCTCTGTGGTTTTTCTGTCTGTGAGAGAGAGAGAGAAGACTTCCTGTTGTTGTTCATTAATGAAGAGCAGAGTGGCTGCAGTGGATTTAACATAATGTACAAGCTGAATAAACCTCCTCAGTCAAACACACACACTTGCTGAATGCCAAATGTTCTCTGGAGCCACTCACATCTCATTCTGGTTTATGTCACTGTAAGGTGAGTTTTAGTTGGTCTGTCTCAAACAGACAAATCATTTCATGTTACACAGATTTCAAAAACAAGGAATCATGGGATAGATCTGGTCTAAGTGTTCGACTGCTTTAGCAGCTGAACTCACTGTGATGTTGTTGGTCCAGTAACAGTTTGTTCAGGCCCCTTTCAGACTGCTCGTGTTTGAGGCCTCTGTTACTTCAACTGCAACTTAATTTCTGGGAAAATCTGTTTCTGTAAAATTCACTTGATTGATAGTTTTGATAGACAAAGATATTTTTTGTCTTTTCACTGGATCTACTGAAGGTGTGCAAATGTAAATCTTTGGTTCTGTGGTGTAAACATGGATCCTCAGGACCAGTCTTCCCCATGGACCACTGGCAAGTCGTCTCTGAGGTCCTGGGTTGAGAGTTAATCTGAGTGTTAGTGCAGTGTCCCAACAAGGATAGCTGTTCATTGTGTGTGTGTGTGTTTGAAAATGGATCGATGTTTAAGCATTTAGTTGTGCGATGTTTGCTCCATCCCGCTGCTCTCTGTACCATTATCATCAGTATTTGTTTATCATTAGATTATAAATTCTTCATCTGTCCTTAAAGATCCAATAATCTAATTTCTAATCCTGCAGATGCAGCTCTGTGCTCCGGACGCATCAGGTTTTATTCTTTGTGACTTAAGACCAGTTTCATTGTGGATTCTCTGCAGCAGCAGTGAAACTGAGATGTGAGGCTCAGTGCTGTTCTACTGCCTCTCCGTCAGGATGAGGACTCGCAGGATGATTAACAAGGACAAACATCAAGTTTTTTCTTCTTCTCACAACAGTTCAGTCTTATTCTTTTGCTGCTTTCTGAAGAATATGAAAACACGGCGGTTTGAGTTTGAGTATCTCTCAGGGACACACAGACGGTGGAGCAGCAGCACCGCTGTGACACAAACTGTGAGACAAATTGGTATTTTTCCACTTTATAGGATTACAAAGAGGCCCCCATTGGGATGGAGGGGTGGGTGGCGTATCCATGGGCCACAGAGACTAAAGACGGGGGGGTCAGAGGAACAAAGAGAGCGGTCAGTCCAAACACAGACCTCAGATCCTCGAGCTCTAAGACACTAATCACTCTGACTATCCTCAAATTTTAGTTTCATATTTTTATTTATGTTAGTTATAGATTCATGTTGTTTTCTGGACAAAACCAGCAACATAAAGACAAATCACCACCAGCTGCTTTTTCCTCCAGATCTTAAACACAAAGTCGATTTAACATTTAACGCAACAGAAAAATACACAAATTCACAGATTTTAGTCTTTATTTAGAGGAGATTTGCTCCTTTTGTTTCTTCTAAATGTGAAGAATTTTAGCTCAGCGAAAGTTTGTTTTTGATGTTTTGTTTTTAAATTAAATAATCAGTTAGTGGAAAAAATGATCAGTAATTAGACGAATAGCCAGAGTCTGGCTATTTACCTTTCATTGTCTTCATTTAGCAAATTAACATTAACACACCACTCCACTAATTAAAACTATTATTCACTGTTGAAGAAGTGTGAAACTGTAAAAAATCTATAAAACAAACACTAATACGGTGAAATAACTGGAACAAAGTAGAAATTAAACGCCTAATTTACACATTTTGATCATTAGTGCAGATTTAAAGGACAGTTGTTGTATTTTTAGCGATATATTCAGAATAATAGTTTTGTCATGCTCGTTACATCTTTATTTTATTTCATTGAAGAAGAAGTGCAGGTTTCTCCTCGACCAGAATGAACCTGTTTGTTGTAGATGCTGATGAATGGAGACACGACAAACAACACGTGTAAACACCTGAAATGTCTTTACGCATGTAAACGTTCATTAATAATTAGTGATGCGACTCGTTCGTGTTCACAGGTCGCGCATCACTTATCGTTCAAACACGTCAACAGACAGTCGGCTGTTATCTGACACTGGGATTTAAAAGTGAGATGAATTTCAGCAGAAATGTTTCAGACACTGAGAACATTACAGTTTATTACTGGATTATTTTTTTTACTGATGATTAATATGTTACTGTTTAACTTGTTTTTTAAACGATCTGATCAATGTGGCGCCGTAAACATGACAGTATTTACTCCGAGTGAACGACAATGAAGTGATTTTAACGGTGAAGTCGGATTTTAAAGGATCAGAGTTGTAACATTTAAACATAATTGATGAATAAATATTTTTTTTGTAAATAAATTTCTTTTTTTTCTTTTCTTTTTTTTTTTAACTGCTGTTTTTCATGGTTGCGCTCGCCGTCTCTGCTGTTTCTACAGTCATCACACAGGAAAGCAAAAATCCAATCACACTTTAACAAATCACCCGTCTTGTGATTCCCATTTTACACATGAGTTCTCTTCATACACACAGCGCGCAGCCAGCGAGCAATGAAAATCATCTTCCGATAAGAAAAGACAGTGAAATAATGAGATTTTTAACTCTGAATTTTCCACTTTAATTGTGGAATTTTTGCAGCTGTTGAGCGTTTCGGCCCGTTTCACACGGAGCAATGACTCGTCAGCACGGCGAGGAATCAATCGGAGCTTTGATCATCTCGATCAGCCCGCAGGAGCCCGTCCTGCTCTTCAGTGCCCCCCCCCCCCCTCACCTCAGCCCCAGTGTGTGAGATGTGATGTGACGCGCAGCCTGAATAATTCAGTTTGGTGAAAGTGTTTACGGCGTGAAAGCTGAATGCTGCACTTCACACATTCCCGGCCGTTTGCCTGCGCCGGGCGCTCCCACCACAGTCTGATGGTCTATAAAGTCTGTGACCTCACAGTCGCTCGTTTACAGCCAATGACTTTAAGTGTGTCCAATCCAATCCGCAGGTATTTATTGAGAGAGAAGTGCACCACCCGCTTGCTAAGTAAATTGAAATCGCTGGCCTCCCGTGGGATTTTGTTTCAACCGGGGGCCTCGACATCATGAGGGGAGGAGAGGGGGGGACCCAGAACCCTGAGTGGACTCAGATCACATTAACAGAGGAATATGAGCATATTTATACATCACTGATGAAGTTATCAGCAGTTATTCTGCCTATAAAGATGCGTCCCGCTGCAGCCCCAACCACTAGAAATTATCTTTATAAACCAGCTATTTGTTTTGACTGAACAAACTGCAGGACGTTGAGTCCTGTAAAGGAAGGAACAGTTATTATTTCTGAGCTAAAGTCTAAAGAGCTAAAGGCGTCTTTTTCCTCCACGAAACTGGACTGCTCTTCAACCAGTAAAGATAAAGCTAAAATTGAGCTCTCTGATTATTTATTATCATTATCTTACAGGAATTCTAAATGAACGTCATGAAATGTATTTGCAGCATGTAAATGGTGGTTTGAGAGAATCTGCAGTGTTGTTTGTTGCTGTGATATGAAAATGATATTTGTGTTTTCTTTCAGACTAACATCGACAGCAGTCAGCTGTCTCCATCCAGCACCATGTCAGCAGCACGAGGTGAAAATGTGCTGAGGTGAAACATGAAGGGTGAGAAAAGAAATGATCGCTGCTATGAGATGAGTTAATGTCAGTTCCTTCTCCAGAAGAGAAACTGTCTGAAACACTTTCAGCTCCTCTTGAGTCTAAATGTGACAATAATCAGCAGCACCCTCGTCATTTTCAGATGAATATCCAGAAAACACTCAGCATTAAGTAAACAGGAATGGTGGGTAACACTGTTACAGAATAAACTGATGATGAACATGACGTGGTGATTCTACATGTCCAGGTTTCTGTTGCTGCTCGACGTTCAGCACAGTGAATTTGCTCCTGCCAAAGCTCTCGGGACAAAAGAGTTGTTTAATAAAGTGACAGATAGCGCAGTTTCTTTCTGGTTAAATGAACCCTGGCAGCTTTACACATCCCTGTTTAAAGTATAAAGCTAATTTCCAGGGCGGGGCTGGTTATTGGCTGAGCAGATGGGTACTGATAAAGCGGGGCCCTGTGAGCGGAGGCCGAGGTTAACTTGGTGAGGATATGGGACACTTCCCACATGAGCGATAAGAGTGGACGTTTGACCTGTGTCGTCCAGCTGATGCGACTCCCTGCTCCAGTTGTGTAAATGGCTTGTGTGAGAAACGTCAGTTATGCAGGTCAGTGTGATGCTAAGCAAGTAAATACTGTGATGTAACACCCCCCCCCGCCCACTCCCACCTCCAGATTAAAGACATAGTTCATTAGCGTTGAGGCTCTTTAACCCCGTGGACACGTCTAACGGCCCCCGCTCAATGACGACACATAAATCAAATAATGATAAATATAGCTGATTGGTCTTTGTTGGAAATGTGCACTGCGGTGTGTTCTAATGCAGAAAGATGAATCCTTATGTAAAAATCAATAGAGGAGATTCTGCAGAGAGGTGTCAGTGCTGAGTGTTATGGATCCTGTCGGACGCAGCAGCTGCTGCTGTTTTAAGCCCAAAACGTTATAGTTCTGTCAATCGATAAACGGGCCACTTCTTTCACCATTGGCCCTTTTTCACGCAGCATCCATCTTCTCAAGTACACTTAGATGGCCAACGTCCAGTCCTCAGATATTCTAATGACGACTCTAAATCACATTTATCCACTTATTGCTGATCAGAGGGATCTGAGCAGGTTCATGTACTTAAAAGGACCAGTTAACGTCAGGACATGAATCTCAGTCTGTAGGAAACATCAGGAAACAGAGGAAACTGTGAAAAATGTCCAGAGCCAGAAGATGTTCACTTCCTGTTTGGGAAAAAGTCATTCAATCATTTTTAGCTTCATTAAAACATGTCAGCAGTTCGGAAGCAACAAGATCCTCGGACAAGATCCTGATTTTTTTTGTTACAAATTCTATCTTGTTTTTCTGAAAAAAAAAAAAAAATCATCATTATTGGGATTTTATCAAGAACAACAACAGACAAACAATAAATCATAAATTAAGATTCATGCATCAGATTCACAGAATTCAAAAATGAGTGAAGTTGTAATTAATAAAAATGATTTTTTATAATTTTAGTTATTAACAGTGGTCTTTAGACAGTTGTGGTGACAGTTGTTTTTTTAAACTTAAAAGTCAATATCAGTTTGTATCTAGTTTTTGTATCTAAGTCTTCATCCTTTAGTTTCTGTCCACAAAATAAAAAAGACATCCACACAAAAAAGAAACTACAGTATGGAGCTTCGATATTTCAGTATATTTCAAATCCTTGAATCCTCTGCAATGTTTACTCCATGAGTCAATTAACTTAATTTGAACGAGTATTTTGCTGATCAGATGATTGTTTTAGATTTTAATCAAATCAAAAATGTCAAATATTTAGAGGTTTAACTTCTTGAACGTCAGGACGTAACTGTCCAACATCAGCAGCAGTATCAGCAGAGTTAAAAATAGTCTTTCTTTGCAGTTGTACTTTTCACAGAGAGGGATGCTGGTCTGAGGTCTGTACTGGTCCTCAGCTGCCCCTCGTCCTTGTCCCTTTATTGATCTACGGCTGTTAAAAAGCTGCTTCCCGCTCAGGCTGCTCCAACACCACGGCGGCCTGCGATAATGGCGCTCCCATCGCCGTCACAGTCACATCTCCGCTCCAGTTGGAGAGGCTCCTTCCTGTCAGCTGCTTTGAAGGATGCAGACGTTTGGATGGAGACATTAATGGTCCAGAACCCCAACACCCCCACCCTGCCCCCTCCTGCTCCTTATTGTTTCATAAAGCGGGTGAACAGACAGACAGTCCAATCTCAGATTGATGATGCTGCTGCTCTCCATTGATCGAGCTGCTGCTGCTCTGCAGTGTGAAGAACCACAGAAACACTTTGATTCCTATTTGTATTTATTCTTCTCTCCGTGAAGAGCTGAAGAATAGTTTTTTATTAATTTCATGAATTATTTGCTCATTATGCATTAATCACGGCGCCCCATCTGGAAGGTGCAGGCGTGACTGTGTGAGAAACAGCCATTCTGATCTCAATTAGATTATGCCTCTGCTCTGCGTCTACCCATAAATCACTTCTGCAAAGTGAAATTAACAGTTACTGGAGCGCATTAATATCCCGAGTCAGGCAGGAGGGGAATGCAGCGACTGGAACCAGCCGTCTCTCTCCATGTTGAAAACATCATTCTGTTTGTGAAATATCAACATTACATGCGAAGGTTTCCCTCCTTCTCCTCCTCCTCCTCCTCCTCCGCCACCGTGGACGCTGACAGCGAGAAATGATGGTGTGTGAAGCAGCAGATCTCTAGTCAGCAGGTCACCGCACACACACACACACACACACACACGTACGTCTTAATCCTAATGTAAAGTCATTAAAGCCTCAGTGGTTCAGAGTAAAGGACACAGATCGGTGCCGTGAATGTGATGAAGATATCGCACTCGTGTTTAACTCATGTTTCAGATGGAAAACACGACTCGACGTCATTCAAGTCTGAGTTTTAAATTGTTACATGACATTAAATTTGAGCTTATGTTGTTTTGACTCATTGTCAAATATAAATTCCAGATGTTTGACGTCAGTGTTGAGTGAAGATTTTCTGCATTTCTCTCGTGAACGTTCGTTAGACAAACAGAGCAGTATGAATATTGACTGAAGATCAATTAGAACAATAATTGGCACATTGATTGATAATTAAAATGATTGTTAGCAGTGAACGACACTCACATGCTTTTTAACTCATCTCATCACAGGGTCAAATCGTCTTTTCCGCAGAACTGTGGTCAAAGCTCAGTGACAAAATACGTTTGTTAGTCTGTACATGTACGTTTCATTCATATCTCGTCATAAATAAGATATACGTCATGAATGCCAAAATTATCAGGTTATAACAAAGACAAGGATCAAATACTCAATTATGGGATTTTATTTTCGATGTATTTTCAGTGGAGCAATCAGTGACGTGTGTGCGACCTGAGGCCTGAACAGTGAGGTGGTTTATCTGCCACAGAATCAGGTCTCAGTGTTTGCGGGGGCATCATTGTCATCATGGAGGCTGGATGGACGGAGCCCAGGGGACGGAGGCTTAAACCTTCCGCGTGTGATGTCCGTCACAGCTTTGATAGATTGGAAGTGTGACATTAAAATAGAAATGACTCAGGGGAGAGTTGACGGGGGGGAGCGGTGGACGACCTTTGACCTCTGCCTAAGACCACAGACCGACTGTGAAATCCCTCAGAGAGACAGACTGACAGGATGGATGGAGGCAGCCTGACGACTGATGAGTGTGATGGTCATGACACGTTTCTGGATCATATCATAACTCCACAGATTTAAAACAGATTTATTAATTTTTTATTAACAGCTTTTTCCAAAACTTTGAACTTTTTAAACTTTGTTTGTCCTTGAAAATATTTCTCTTCCACCTCTTTTTTGTTTATTAATATATTTTCCACCACTTCTCACGGGTCCTTAGAGCCTTTCAGTTAGTAACATTTGATCAGTTTCAATTGTTGTGACACGAGTCTGACTTTTTGAGTCTGAGTTTTTGCTCTCAAAATCCTGAAGACTCAAGTTTTCTTAAGAAATCAAGTTACAGTCTCTGATCCTCAAATGACAGATTTATATGAGATGCGAGCTGGTCCTGGATCAGACGTGCTGCTGATAAATCAGAGCGGAGCTGTGATCTGGTCTTTACATGGCGACGACCCTGCTCCTCTGATTCCCCCGAAGGCAAACATCACTTGACACGACCGCTGCGTATCCATGGCAACACTCATCCAACTTTTAATTTTACATTTAATTGTGTATCGAACAAACGCCGTGTGCAAATAACAAAAGCCGTGACAGATGTTTCTATTAGATTAGAAACATCAAAGTGTCAGAGACGCGGTGATGGAAAAGAAGAAAATGTGTTCATGACATAAAGACTGAGGGAGGACACAAGTATCTGTTTTACCATCAAGAGGAGAATCATCAAAAACCATCATCAGGACTAAATCTGGAAATTCTCTGGCTCTAAAATCATGAATTTCTGAGGAAAAAAAACTTGAATATTCTCTGAAAGTATAAATGTGGAGCTGAGGGATAGTCTAAAGTCTGAAGGTCAGTTATCTGTTGCCGGGATAATACATGGAGATGAGATGAAGTTACAAAGTGGAAAAAAAAAAAATTATGAGGGAAAGATTTCGTAAGGAAAAGTATTTTGATGAGTATATCCTACTCATCATTACGCATATGAACAATATGAACTCAGTTTAGCAGCTAATAATCTCACTGTCTGTCCTGTTTACACTAAATATAAATGTATTTATTTAACAAAAATGCAGCTAAGAATTGTGACTGAAAAATCCTGGTTTCTGTCCTGAGTAAAAATAGAATTATCCGGTGGTGGTGACATCATAAGTCGTTAACATTATTGATGATGAACATTATTAACAATTCTCCAGAAACAAAGGAACCATTAAGTCTGATCCACAGCCGTTGGTTCAACGTGATGTGGACGTTTCATCATTGTTTTCACATTTGTAACGTGTCCGTTCTCACAGAAGGTGAAAGAAAACGAAAAACCTGCAGCCGAGGACTAAAACTTCATTAACTGAGCGGAGACAGAGAGGGAGGGGGGCACGACGGGAGAGAGAGAGAATATAAAAGCAGATAAAGAGCATAAAGATGGAGCTGGAGATAGATTGTGGGACTGAACAATTCCCTAAACTCTGATTCCTGCTCTTACATCTGTCAGTGAGCAGAGGGGGAGGAGGGGGAGGGACAGCTCCTGGACTCTCCATACATAATTAATGACATCATTTCAACTACACTATTGACTAAACAAATGCATAAATCACACAGGCTAGAGTCAATAGACACGGAAACATTTAATCATGTTCTAAATAATGACTACTGTTCCCATAATGCCATAATTATTTTCAGCTGCTGATTTGGATTAATGGGCTGTCAGAGCGCGATCGCAGCGAGAGGAGACATGAAGCGGCAGTGATCGTGGAGGCTGGGCTGTGATTGACAGTGACGGGGGAAGGGGGGGGTGTCTTTATGTGGAGTGGCAGGTGAAAAGTGGCTGTCAAAAAATGCAGTGGATATTTGCTGTTTTGTTTATCAGCCGGCTGGCGCTGAATAAAAGTGGGTGAACATGTATAGCCTGTCCGACCGCCTTTTCATCTGCTGCCTAAATGGGTCTGGGGATTGGAGAGTGCAGTTTATCCCCCCCATTCTCCCCGACACAGAAACCATTTAAAGCTCGACAGCGCTCTGTCACCAGAGACAGCGCTCAAATCAACTCTTCACATGCCGCTGCCCAGACTTTCTGCTTCCTGCCTGCAGCTGCCACGTTTGTCCCGAGCCCCTCTCCCACCGCCTCACATGACTCACAGCAGTCTGTCATTAAAGGGTGAATCAGATTTATTACAACCCGAGCAGTCGCTAGACCCTGAGATCAGCAGGAAACAAGATGTTAAAGTTTCCAGGATAACAACGACGATCCGTACACTCCAATCAGAGAGCAAACTTTATAAATCGGGTCCAGCCATTATCAAACCACTTCAGAAGCAAAATAAATATTTTACACAAAGAAAGGTGTGAAACGTTTGATACTAAACAGAGTACAGCATTAAATCTGCTCTTAGACACACTGGACATATGTGACAGTTGTGGCTCAGAATATCAGTTAAAACTGAGAGCATGGTTTTACATGCAGCTCTTTATCTTTATCTGACCTGACGCCCCACACAAACATTCTGGACTCTGAACTGAACCTGGAGATTAGAGCTAACATACAATTTTTGGCCTAGAAAGAGTCCACCTTCACCATCACCTGCTGAATCATCAAACTTACTGTATGTGTCTAACATTTGTAAAACAGATTGGAGACATGAGGCCTGTTGTAGCTACGTTTGCTCCTCTTGCGTCCTCTTGGTTCTCGGTGATGGATGGAGACTGGACGGTTCATCACAGCTGTTCACTGCTAAATACGATTTAGGGGCAAAAATCTAATGGTTTGGTTGGGAAAATGTAATTCATGGGTTTCTGAAAAAAGCATCATCAACTCGCAATAAAACACAGCGCTGCTAGTTGACTGTCATTTTAAGTTGAAGCATCTCAAAGAAAAATTACCTAGTAACACATTTCTGCAAATATATCCAAATAAGATATGACAGAATTGACAAAACCACTTGTTTTTAATGAGTCACACAGAGTTGGAATTATTGAGTTTCAATATCCAAGAATATGTGATATAATATATAATAATAGAATTATACTGACAATGATGCAAAGGTTGTGATTGATTATGATGATTATCTATGATTCTAAAACAAAATGCATTATTAACCCAGTTATTACACACATGAGCCTACAACATAACAGTCAAAATACGAAAATCAGAATATTGATGGACTGGATTTATGTTCAGATTTGTATTAATGTTGAGTGGACGCTCAGTGTAACCTTGTTTGTATTTAAGCGAATGAGACTTTATGTCTGAGGTGTATGCATTAATGAAGCATTGTCCTCCGGTGAAGCAGTTTCCTGCTGTGTCCTCACTGAGGGTGGTGTCTCTGGACGACATCACAGACATAAATGGAGATTAAAACAGTTGAAGCAGCTTCAGTTTTGCTCCGATGTTAAATCCAGTTTGATGAGTCCATCTCGTCCTGACACCTCCAAGAGACTCCAGGGAATCTCCTCTCCAAACAGCCCCCCCCCCGGCCTGCCATCCAGCCGGGTCGCAGGTTAATGACTTTGTGTTTACCATCCAACAGGCTCTTTGATAACGAGAGACCCCCCCCACCCTCTGTGTCTCCACCAGCAAAGACGATGAAGACGGCGGGTGTAGCAACAGGAAGTGAGGAATGTGACGCCACACACTGGGCTTTGTGGGAGAACAAGCAGGCCGGCAGCAGCGAGTGAGAACTACTAATATTTATTCATGATAGAGAGAAAGTAGTGGTTTGTTGGCACAGGCTACTTCATTTACATTCTGTTATAGACTGTTTGCCCCAGCGTGGGAGCTCTGTCTGTCTCCAAATAGATGAACCTGTCCCGCTCACTCCTTTCCCCTGTCATCCAGTCATGTCTCCTGCAGCAAAACTCCTCAAAGCTCTCTGCAGAACCATCGCAGCGCGTTACGGCTCAGGACGCTCAGTCCCCGGCCTTCAGAGATGCTCAGACACCAGCGCCGCTCTTGAGTCTGGGGACAGATTTTATTTATTTAAAAAAAAAAAAATCTCCTGAGACGCAGTGATCGTCACAAACTGAAACATCAGCATTTACTCCTGCTACTGAGTAACAGAGTTTGAATGAACAGCCTGAAACTTTATAACGTCACGGTGATGTTGACCTTTGACCTTTAGGATGTAAAATGTAATTCTGATGAAATCTAATTCTGTCAGATGTTTGTGTTTAATTTAGTCAGAATTATGAGGTCATGAAAGACCGAATAAATATCATAAAGAATAAACCTCAGAACAACAACAGACTGAAATGTTTCTGTAAAACCTGTCGCTGGAGATTATTATCAAGATCGACAAGTTCCACTTGTTATGTATTTACACAGGAAAGACACTTTATATTTATTACTTCAATATATTGAAGTTTAAAAGCATCTTTTTGTTTTGTCACCATCCTCAAACCAAATTTTGCATGTATATGACAACGTCAGTATCAGATTAAACGACATAAACTTGATGATTAAATAACTGTCAGGTCTGTGAGACTGTAAAGAACGAAACTTCTTTTAACTTCACATTTTTAAACAAATAGTTTTTTCACTGACGCAAACTCAGAAACATAACTTAACGTAATTGTTCAGGTTTTCTAATCATCAGTTTTAGCAAAAAGTTCATCTTCTAAATCAAAGACGCCCCAGATCACAGAATGTGTGTCTGTATTAAAGTTAAACGTCTCAGTTTCTCTGCCTGAAGACGACCTGATGTTTTCAGCTGCTTCACGGATGATGGTTTGTCCTGTGAGGAGAGTTTAGGTTTAAATGGACATTTACTGTGAAGTTTGTGTGTGTTTGTGTGCGCGCGTCAGGGTTCAGATACAGATTCAGTAATATTTTCGTTCAGATTTGAGTCCGGTTTTCGTTGGAGCCGCTGACGTGTGTTTGCTGTTCTAACAACAGGAAACTGCAGCAGAGAAAAGTGGTGGCCTCTTGTGTTGTGTTAGGTCAGCGTTTTTTTTTTTTTTGGGGTCAGTGGTGGTGCAGGTCTCAGGTCTGTGCAGGTCTCGGGTACGGACCAGCTGCAGCAGGGGATCATGGGAACAGTGTCACAGGCGGAGCTGCTGCTGATAAGAGTGTAATGATTGTCCTGAGAGTTCACAGAGTTACACACTTAATGAGCGCTGGGTGAGAAGACGCAGCAGATAAAGCAGCTGGAGTGGGACTGGGGTGGAGGTGGGGGGGGTTCCAGTCTCTATCAGTGTCTTGACCAACGACATGTGCACAGTTTCTCACCAGAGGTTTATCTGAAGGAGCCTCACTCTTCACCCCGTCGACTTCCTGAAACTGTGTTTGATCACAGGTTTCACCTTCCTGCTGCTTCCTTTTCATTTTCTTATTTTTCTGTCACAGGTTGTTTATCTCCTCAGCTAAAGACTGAGAATCCTGCAGTGTTCACACATCGTCTGAACTAATATGAGGCTAATATGAGGCACTAATACATTGGTCAAATATCAGAATCAGCTGTTGTTCCCCTTGTCGACCATCAGCCTGTCAGTAAATGAGATTGAATTCTCTGATGTCGGTGACTGATGTTCTGGTTATTTATGGTCAGACTCAGACCGTAGCAGCAGCGGTAGCAACACAACACAGATAGAAGTGGCTGCACACGGCTGTAGTATGATGAAGGAAGGTGAAGGTGCCGTGTACACGTGTGGCTCGTTTTCAAAATGAGAGAAAAATGTCAACTGTGAATATTACACTGCCTCAAGGACAAATCAAATTATTAAAGATTGTTTTCATGAATCGCTCTCTCTCTTTATCTTCTATCTTTCTTTCTCTCGCTCACTGTGTGTGTGTCTGTGTTTGTGTGTCTTGATAAAGGTTGGAGGTGAAAACAGTTGCAGCTGTTGACATTGAGTCAGACCTCAACTCAAATGACGTGTGGAAACATTTTTAATGATTTGTCTTTCTATCTGAAGCTGTAACGAATGTGTAACAGTGAAACCTGCTCTGACCCTACTACCCCCCTGATGTGTTGGTCTGTAACTTAGTAGCTGAAGGCAACACAAACACACAAAAAACAAGCTGTTGGTGTTTCATGTTTATGTTGGCTGAGTTTGTGTTTTTTTTAAACTTTGACACCAGGATTTTCATGTGTATCAGTTCAGTCTCCTTGGTGACCTTGGTGATGAAATACACCTTTGTGTATATCATCGTCATTACACTCGGGCTTTTGTAGTTTCTACTTCCTGCATCACATGGACCATCATCGACAGTCAAATCATCATTTAACCATTGTGACCATATCACACTTGTATTCAAAGCTCAGCTTATGAATGTTTGACAGAAACAGGCAGGGAAACATTTAATTTGACCTCAGTTTAAAAAACTGTTTTAGAGACACAAACATTCAATATATGAACATGATGGTTTTATAAGTGTGTGTGGGCGGCTTGTGTGTTTATGGTCCGATTTATGTTGTACTTTATAAATACATTAACATGTCAATTCTGGTGTCTTCTCAGTTGAGATTGAGAAGATGCTGACTGTGTGTGTGTGTGTGTGTGTGTGAAAGCCTGGCGCTGCTCCAGCCACATATAATAATGGCTTTAATGGCTGCTGATTAATGCTCATAATGAAAGAGGATCGATGATGCGAGCGGAACCTCAGTGAGGATGACGAGGACTCGTCCTCCCACCTGAGGCTTGTCAGCACAAAGTCAACGCGTGTGACACTTTTTTATTTACACCTCAAACACATCATTTGCCTCCTCAGCTTTACGCTGTTACCCCCTTCCTCCCCTCCCCTCCAACCAAAATGTATTGCCATTTAAACATGACAAAGGGGCCATTGAGGTGGCCATTACAATAATCCATCATGTCGGCCAGTGGTTGGATCCAGCCTTGCGGTAAATCCAATCTAAGCAGGGTCAACAGTGTTTCTTCCTCCAGCATGGCTGCCTGCTGTGTCTGCGGCTGTCATCAGTTAGCTTTTGTCAACACGAGGCCACCGGAGACACGTTAATGCTGCGGGCCTGACAGCGGCCAGACACCGGGATCTGTGGGAGACGCTACAGCTCAGATGGCACCAACGCACCTGCGTTACATCATTTCTCCTGTTAGTGTCAGCTGAGGCTTTACTGTTGATTTCTGACGTTTCCTGTCATGCATTCTGGATTTCTACTCTGCGTGTTCGGGCACAGCCGTTGCCATTTTTGATTTTTCTTTCCCGCGGTGTACGTACATTGAAGAATGCTGCATGTGATGGACCAGATGTGTGAGGTGGCTGCAGAGAATACTGTGATATAGTTGTGTGTTAAATGGTGACTAATGTGCAGGTATGGATCCGTCGTCCTCCTCGGGCTCCTCGTGTCCCCAGCCATCCTCTGGGCAGCCTAAGGAACCCCCCATATAGAGTTAATCATTACATCCCAACCCCTACCCTCATTGATTACCCACATACTGAAGCCGGTGCAGCAGTCAATCCTGCGTTGGATGCAGATTGCTGTGGCAGAACAGTCGCCTCAGCCTTTAAAGTGCTTTCATTTTCTGTGTTTGTGCTAAAGAAATATCGACCGGCTCCAGGCCCCTGCTCAACAAGTCTGAGCCCAGTCGATGTTCAGCATAACTGCTCTATATCAAGATACTGTTCAAACACACACACACACACTGGATAAAAATAGCCTTTTCTCTCTGTGAGTTTTCATCAAAGTTGAATTGACTTTATTTGGAGCAGTGAGATGAGAAGGTGGAGGAGCAGATCTGACCAATCAGCTGCTTCACATCACAAACACAGCAGATTATAATCCTCTAATCTGGACTATGTGTAACTGTTAGTTGGAGCTGTGGTCTGTTCAGACAGATGGGTATCTCAGACTCAGAGGTGATGATGATGATGATGTCATTTTGACTATTTTCTTTGACTTCCTTTAATGCAGTTTGGCCATGTCACCTGTGTGTATTTAAAGGGTTGAATCCCATTTACATGATGACTTTGTCTCTCAGACTTTACAGAGCTCTGATGTGTGGCTGCTATGTTTTGTGTTTTTTAGTCGCCACATTTTGATTTCCTTTCATTCTCTCAGTGTCATATGGATGAAACTTGTCAGGATCAGGGACCGACATCAGGTCAGTTTGCAGCAGTGAAGAAGTATTTAAACGGTACAGGAGCACGTGTGATGAATACTGATGGTGAGTGTGTTTGTTTCCTCTGACAGAAAGTGTTTCTGTGTTTCCATCATCAGGAGGCCTCAGGAATCAGATAAAACTCTGAAGGTGGAAACGTTTGTTTGTGTTTGCACATTTCCCTTCGTGAATTCGTGCATCGGTGCAGTAAAATGTCTGTGAGCTGATCCTCAGAGCGCTGACATCATCAGAAACTATCCATGCAGCAACATGACCGGCTGATGGTGTCCGTAACATAAAATAGAAAATGTTCTTGGATATTCCTGTTTTCATCTGTTTGTTTATTTATCAGCAGGATGACACAAAAACCTCTGAACTGATTTGCATCAGAGCTGGAGGCTGGTGTAGTCCACGGAGGAAACTTTGTTGTGGATCCAAGAGTTTTTTTTTTTTTTAATCTAGTTTGGTGTCAGAGTGTTTCGTCCATAAACCGTCTCACTGACTGAAGCTCGTTGGGCTTTGAATGAAACAAAACTTCTAACAACGTCATCGCTCAAACAAAGTCATTAAAAAGAAACAGTCGTATTTCAGTGATGCGCCTGTGAATGTTCTCATTGTGAAAGTGGCCATGTGAGGCTCGGGCAAATAAAGACCTTCTAAAAGCGAGGTGATTATTTTCGCGGCGCCGTCCTGAGATGTGCAGGAATTGTTAAACACGTCGGATGACAGTGGTTGTTCCTGTGAGCGGAGTGTGTGTTGACTCCCAGCTGTTTAAACAGCAGCACGGCGCTGATACAATGACTCTTTGCTCAGCTGAAGAGATGTTCCCCGGCTCTGAATTAATGTGCTGTCCACGGCCGTCACACTTACAGCTCAATATGTTTTACAGTGACCACACGGGCGAATGAAAAGCCTGACTCCTGGAAACAACATTTCAGAGAACCGGAGCGCGGCTGCAGCACTTCACTGTGGAAACTTAAATCACAGTCTGTTTAATCTCTCCAAATCCTCAAAGTGTTGTGCATCTCTTTCAGCACCGTGTCGCCCGCTCATTATTTCTGCCCGAGGATTTGAGTAAAGCTCTCAGGCGGCGGGGCCCTTCTGCCTCTGGCTGAGATGTAAAAGCTTTGTTAGAGATGTGTAATTTGAAATATGTTCTCCTTCGTCTCCGCAGAGACATTAAGCAAATGTGCCGAGCGCTTAATCTGCCCTGATTAATATTTTCTCTCGGGGAATAAGTTACAAGGCTTTAAAGTCTCATAAGAAACAAGTTGTGAGACTTATTTAAATCTTTGTAATTTATAGTTGTGGATATCTGGCTCCCGATCATATTCATGCCTCTGAATGGAAACTGATATTTTCTATTAATCTATATTTTATGAGACAATTGGCTGCAATAAAGGAATTAATCAAATTACATCTATATAGCCTGTGCTGTGAATACCTTTAGTGGTTTTGTGGATAATCTCTTGAAGTCATGAAACGATTCTCTGCTTCACTTTTCCTCCAGTAATTGTTTGATTATTGTGAAATAATGAATCATTTTCCCCTCTCTCCCTTCAGAATGCTTCTACTGCCACTTTGTAATGAGCCGCTCTTTGTGAAGAGTTTATCAGTTATAACTAATAGTTTCATTAATGTTTAATATATAATTTACAGATGCTTTATAGACCAGTTATTAGCCATCAATAACAGCAAGTGTTTGACTAATCACGTCAGATTGATTCCTATGGTTTAGACGATGACGGCCATCTTTCCTCAGAGTGTCTAAACAGATCCATGAGAATCGAGCTGCACTGATCAATTAATCAATTAGCTGATTGACAGAAAAATTAATGAGCCACTATTTTGACAATCAGTGAGATTGAACTGAGTAGTTTTGGGTTTTGGACTGCTGGTGGTTTTAGGTTAATGTGACTTTTTAATCAATTCATTACGAGAGATTAATAAATCCTGTACGAGAACATTAGTCATATTTCTACAGTGATAGTTTTACATAATAATAATAATAAAATAATAAAATGAAAGTGATCGACTTAGTATTTTTATAAGCAGAAATGGTCATAATGTGAAAATAGTCTGTTTTGCTGTTTTCCTGAGTCCTCAGTGAAGAAAACCGAATATAGAAATTTTTTTGTTAGTTTTTCATTTTACCAAACAAACCATCTATTGATCAATCAAGAAAGTAGCGTGTGATCGTGACGGTGGCAAAGAGGAAGTTTCAGTTGCACCTCCTGCAGCTCCGGTCTGATAAAAGGTTGGAGAGCGTTTGAGTCAAAGCTCCTGGTTTGATTTTCTTGATTGTGTTTGATCCGTGCTGCGACACAGCGCAGGAGCAGATGGGTTGTTCACCTCGTCCCTGGTGTATCCACTGTTTACTGCAGAAATGTAAAAGTGCCTGAGTAAACTCCATTTAATGTGGCCTGCAGTATCTGAAATACATAAATATGTCAAGTGAAGGAGCCTTAATAGACCTGCTTAGGCTGGTAATTGCAGCAGTATTGTTTCCTTCTGATTAGGACAAAAGCGTTCCCCGAGGACCCCCCATCCTTCAGCTGCTTCATCTGCATTAACCGCCTCTTCCCTGCCTTTAATCTGCTCTCTCCTCAGGTATTTAGAATAAATCAATGGGAATACATGATTGTTTAATGATTTTTGGAGGAGCTCTCTTCGACCACAGCTGCATGATTTAGAATGACTAATTCCACTTTTTACCATTGATCCACAGCTGCGGGGGCCGGGCATCCTCAGCGAAGTAGGGCTGCATTTAGAGAGCGCTCAGCGGACTCGCTCAGCTTTTAGCAATGAGGAGAGCGCTCAAGGTTACACAAGAACAGAAAAATAGAAGCTGCGGGTGTGTGTGTGGCTTCTGTGTGTGGAAACGTCATATCAAACAACACAGCCTAACATACAAACAACAAACAATATTTTAATTTACTTAATAGTTATTGATCGACAGAAGGAGAAATGAATTTGTTTTGTTGCTCAGAAAGGTCAAAGGTCACACCAGAACAACCTTGCAGCTGGTTGGGATTCAGTGTCTTGGTGGATGTTTGCTGATTGAGCACAAGCAAAGTGGGTGAAAGTAGATTTTTTTTTTTTTCAACTTTATTGACAAAACTTGGAAAATTGTGTAGAGAGAACAATCTGGAATCAATCTGGAAAAATGGAATTCATCAGAAAAAAAAAGAAATGACAATAAGGAAATAAACAGATTGATACAAAGGTGAACCACAGAGCTCCATGTTAGGTCTTGTCCTGTCTAAATATTATATTAAGTTTGAATTGTAAAGTTGTTTATTCATGAATTCTGTGATTTATGGATGAATTTAATAACCACTGACCAGTGACCAACCAATGACCACTAGATGTCACTGAACAATAAAATGTAACTAATAATATATAATAATTAATAGTTCATCCTGAGGAGAGCATGAATTGACCAGATTTCATCACAATACATAAAACTGTTGATGTCAATTCTAAAGAAGTCACAGTTTCTGTTTTCTTCACAGTTGGATTCATCGTCAGGAGACCGTCAAAAACTCTCATGACAACAACACTATGAAGCCACCAATTGAGAATTTTCAGTTTGGATTGATACGGTGACTAAAGAGTTGGTCTGTTTAGTTTTAGTTTGAAATTCGGATAAACTGTGACAAATTTCTTATGTGTCAGGACTTTTCAAAAATTGATGAAACCAGTGGTGAATGGATGAATCTGTCTGAGGTGAATTCGAACCTGTTCAGACCCTGATGATCCCTCTGATGAATTGTGCATTCAGCCTGTAACCTGGTGTTTATCTGTTACTAAGCCAGTTAAAGGTGAACTCATTATTCCTGCAGGTTGATTTCCTGAGGCCTCCATGGCTCCTGTGGGGTGGGCTGGTGGTGGAAGGGGGTGGGGTGGTGCTGTTGCCTGGCTTGTTGATGGACACCTTAATTACAGTGGAAGCTGATTAATTATGGAGCTGCCAGTTGCCACTTTGCCATGACCTGCTTTCTGCCGCTGCCCCTCTCAAATGGTTTAAAGAATAGAAAAGGAAGAGCATCAAGTGGATGTCAGTGCTGAGATCACTTCAGGCTGGCTCTTGGTCCTGGACTATATATAGCGGTATAGTGGAGAACTGCTATTAGACCTGCTCTATAACTTCGTAAATACTTCAAAGGAGTTGAAGGAAACACTGAAAGAAATATTATAAAAAATGTGTCTGTTTGACTACTGTTCAAACAAAATAGTGGTTAGTCTGGTTAACATGCTTTATCATTGGTGTGGACCTCAATGAGTTCTCACATTAGTTGTGGTTGTGAAGTTTCATCTTTTGTACCCAGAAGTACTTCCTGCTCTTGCCGCTTAATTTACTGATGATTCTGCAGTGCAGTGATTGGTCTGGCCACTTGTTACAGTTTGAAGATGTATTTTTTTTACACATTGTTCTTCAGACTCTGCTGTAGCTGCAGCGACTGAATAACTGTTGAAAAACAACAAAACACTCACTGATGTTTTAATATTAAAAAGATACAGTGATGTCTCAAACATTGGATTAAATATAAAACCAGAATGTGCACTGACTGATCCTGAAGACAAAACATGTGTATCGCCCCCTGGTGGCCACATGTATTACTGGTCATAAGCCTCATGTTAACTAAAACAGTCCACGTCAAGTAAATGTAACTGTCAGTTTAGGTCGTTCTTATCACACTGATGTTTGTTTACATCTCTACGTCTTCTGATCAGATCAGATTATTTGATGAAAACTGACTATTAATTGGTCGGCACGCCACTTCGCTCAACACGGCCAGCTGTGGTTGTATTGTGCCCGCTGCTGATGTCGAAGCTCTTCCTGATAATAGGCGAGGTTTTCAAAAACACGTCATGTCTGCGACCAGTGTTTTGGTGTGTGGTGATTTATACCTGGATAACCGAACGAAGAGGTGATGGGTAATATTAACCGCTCGCCCATGTTTTGTAGTTGTTTAGACTTGAACCAAGTTGAACGCGGCGGAGGCGTGGTTATGGGCGTGGAAACGCAACGCTTTCTTCATGGAAACAATTGAAACCGAGGGGGTTCAGCGTACAGCGGTGCAGCTACCGCATGCAATGTGAAAACGGCTTGACTTAGATTCAGATTGTATCCGGGATATTGTGGTTTCTTTTTTGGTGTAAGTGGGGTTTCGGCCACCTTTTTGGTTTTGTGGTTTTATGAACAAACACACGAAGGAGAATAATCACCTGCCTTGTTTCTGGATGGTTTAACAGAAATATCCAGTTTTCAATGACCAGCTTAGTGTTTCTGAAGATGTTCGTTGCCGTTTAATCTGAAGCTTCTCCAGAGACTTAAAAAGTCACTTCCTCAGCCTTTTCTTTCTAAATAGCCCCTCTCTTTCCTCTGAATGGCACCCGCCCTTAGAGATGGACCAGCTCCGTCTGTTTACCCACAAAGCCATTAGGTCAATGATGTCAGCCTGCAGGAGGCTGAATAAAGGACGCAGCCTGTTTAAGCTTCGTCGTCAACCCCTCCTCCTCCTCACACTGTTACTTTAAGTACGTGATGGTGACATTTACATATTTTAGCTTCTGAACCTGTCAGAGACGATAATTTAGCCCAAAGCTGATGTGCACAGAGAGCGTAGGTCTTATCGGGAAAAGAGAACGCTCTTATCCTCGTTAGAGTTATTGGACTTTAATCAAAATTACCGTGTAATTGGTGTCTTTGATTAGATTAGTGGGAATAAAATCAAGCCGTCCCCTCCCCTTTAAAAGGATTACGGTGGGTTAAAAAACAGTGTTCATTCTGAGCAGCAGCAGAGGAGCGAATGCAAATGCAATCTCGTAGAGGAGGGAAAAAAAAAAAAAATATCTGATGGAGGAAAAAAAATGGACTTGTTGGGAATGCAAATTGGCCCTGCCCCATTTTATGCTAATAACAGAACGGCAAAACATTTCAATGTATTCTTGTCTTGTTACAGTCGGGCTAAAAGCTTCTAAATCCCTACCATTTACCAAATTAAACTAATTTCAAGTGCTTTCAAAAGGCACATCTGTAGGCTGACGTTTGTCCCCCCGGCCTTTGAGAAGTGGGCTCCGCCAAAGCATTCAACATCCCATTGATCCTTGAATAGTCATGCCTGTCAGGGAGCCATATCAACCATTATCATTCTAATTTTACTGCCTTTCTTGGTCCCTAATCTAATTTGCAATGATGCTGGAGCATTTCGCGAGGCCACTGCACTTTCTTCAGAATTTCAACAAGGGCATTAAACCCCCCGCTCCCCCCCTCCCAAATTTACATTAATGAAGTGCACATTTAATTAAGGCGGGTTGCAGCAGAGCTGTGGAGGAAGACATGTTGGACACCAGGTGGATATGAGGCGAGACGTCCAGAAGGAGGTGTGTGTGTGTGTGTGTGTGTGCGTGGGTGTGGGGGGGGGGGTCTTTTTCTTTTCTTCACAAAGAAGAAGAGAAAACACATTTAATCAGCCGATTGTAAATATTTTTTTTTTTTTCTTTCATGATGTTGGACAAACAAACAGCCGGAGTCTCTACAGTAAAATACACAGCAGCGTCCCTGCTCATGTGCGACGAATAAAAACATATGTAAATCGTAAAGACGCAGTTCTAATGTTTAACATTTTCTCTCATCTCAGAGCTCACAAAAACATTAGGTTGACATGGTCTTCATCGGCAGATGTGGTTGCTCAGGAGATGTATTATTATTATTATTATTATTATTATTATTTTGTCATCCTGTCTGCTCTGTGTCATGTTCAGACTCCGTTGTGGGTCTTGACCTGTAGTTTGGGAACCTTCACTTCACTGTGGTTCACTGTGATCACCGTCACTGTGACGACAATCGGGAAACATGGCACCTTCAGCGGAATAATAAACGTATTAAAACGTTTATTAAAGTGAGTGTAATTCTGACATTCAGAATTTTAAAACTGCTGCCTTCACAGAATCGTCTCTCATTCACATTTTGTGTCATTAAAACGATCGCTGTTTTTTTTTCTGTTTTATGGCTGAATGTTTTCAGTGTTTCGTCCTCATTTTTGACAAAAACGACAGAATAATGTCAGTTGAACTTTGACCGACAGTTCGAACTCAACAAGATTAAATCAGTGAAGTTTTATTTGTTCATCATCACAGAACTTTTAATAGTTTAAATGAATATATCCGAAATGTTCTTTAGTTATCCTGCATATTCTTTTTATATTTATTATTTGTATATTATTTAATATTTTTTTCATTATGTATTTATTATAATTATTTTAAAATAATTAATGAATACATTTAATACATGCAATTTATATTCTATTTTATTCAGTAAAAAGATTTTTTATTTATTCATATTTATTTATTTTATCACATTTTCTTTCTGCCAGTCATTAAGCAACAAAATTAAAACAGATGATGGCAATAGCTGTTAGTTTCATGTGTGAATAAATCTGTTTTATTTGTAAAATGTAAATGTAAAATAAAATGTACATCACACGTTAACACATCAAACACTGGGTTCCTAATGAACAGATTTATTTTTTATAAATCCTCTCGTAAACCTTTAACAAACAGTTCCTGTCAGATTGAGACAAACGTATCATTGTTTGTTCTCTGTCCTGTTTCTAATTTGTCACAAACAACTTATGACCTCTCTACAGTTGAATTACTGTTATCAGGATGATAAAAGTTGTGCGGTTGAGTGTCTTGGTGTTTCCTTGTGGTGAGGGGCGGGGTGTTGGGGGGTGGGCCGTGACTTCCTGCTCTTTGTGGGCCTGTCGCTGTGACCTGTGTGCTGAATCTGTGGAAGCAGACAAGAATTAGAAAACATGGTGCCTTTACCAGGGTGGCCTGCCAATCTGGGAGGTGGAGGGAAGGGGGGGTTCTTATTCCCCTCCCTTCCCTCTTTGTGTCGTACAGATTGGGGAGGCCAGGGGGGGTATTAGTGAACCAGGCTGAGCTCAGTTTGGGTGTCCTCAGAATAAGTGGGCTCTGGGGTGGAAAGCAGAGGGAGGGAGGTTGGTGGGGGGCAGATGAGGGACAATGATACCCCCCCCACTGCTGTGAAAAGGCAGAGTTATAAATTCATCTATTTGCTCTCTGCTGACCTCAGCTCTGAGCCCGGGCCGGGCGCAGGCTGGGGGCCGAGGTTCGCCCACAATGCATCAGCCTGTCACAGTGGGAGGGGACGTGAGGTGGGAGGAGGTGTGTGTGTGGGGGGGTCTGACGACCAGATGCTTTATTGTCTCTGTAATTTCCACATAATTAGCCGGGAAGAAAAACCTCCGCTCTGGTTTAATCACGCTGAATGAACTTGAAGATTGAAGCCATTTTGCCCGACAGCAGCGGCAGCAACTACGGCTCTCCTCCTCCCCTCCTCCTCACCCCTCCTCACCCCAGCTCTGCCCCAAAACTGAGCTGCTGCTGCAGAGTTTAACTGTGCGTGACTATGGACTGTGAAATTGGTTGGTTAACACACACACACACACACACACACACAGGCTGACGACCCCATGCTGACTGTTGATGTAGTTGAACAGATTAAGAGAATCAATCTGTTAACACCTCCCAACATTAAGTTGGGCAGGCTGATTTAATGGGGGCCACTCAGCCTGAGAGCGCCGCGCCATCATTAGTTAAGACTCGCCACACAGCACCATCAAAGCCACATTAGTCTGTTGATGATGTTTAATTTGCTTTTGATAAGCCACCTGAAAGTTGTCCCGGCTCTGATGAGCCTAATAGTTACTAATTACACAGATATTACTAATGAATTAAAAAGACATTTACTTCAACAACTAAAAACTCCTCATTAAGGAAATGAACAGAGAGATGGACTGCAGCGCAAAGCGGCTATTAAAGCGTCTGTACAACTGTCAGCTGATCTGTCATCAACAGGTACTTTTGATTTGAACAAACACAGTCCTCTGCTTTTGTTAACAAGACGACTAAAAGAGCAAAGGCAGAGAGATAAACATCCATTGACGACAGAGCAGCAGATTAATTGCAGGTACCAGAGATGAGAAATACTATTTTCAAACTTTAACACTAAATCCACACACTGTGAATAGTGTGTCTGTGGCTGATCCGGCCCTGCAGACCGGAGTGTCTTTTAAGTGATGCCACTCCACTCGAGCAGAAGAGGAGGAGGAAGAAGAGCCACTCATCCTCCTCATAATCTCATGCCGCCGCCAACAAAAGAAGGCGGCAGGAAACAGAAGCATCTTCACACGCAGCAATCTGAAGATCAGTTACAGCTAATGCAGCTGGATGAGCTGGATGAAAGTGCCCCCACCTCCCCCCTCCCTCAGTGAGAGGGTGAAAGGCAGCGCAGGATGAATGGTCCACTTTATTACAGCGTGCCATGTGCAGTCAGACAGCAGCACCAGGCCAATTCTGCTGCCTTCACAGCCTTTATTAACAGGCTGGTGGTGGTGGTGGTGGGGGGCTTGTAAAACTGTTCTGCCCTGCATGACGAGTTGGAGGAGGAGGGGGATGGTGGGGGGGCTGCATAACAAAAATCAGCCTCGAATTAAAGCCCTGCAAAGGACTGTGGGTGGGCCGGCTGCCCCCCCCATTCTGATGGCCGATTCCCACCATGGTTTTTAGGCGTGACCCCGGCCACACTGCTGCTCGGCGGCTGACAGCTTCATGGGCGATGACGCTCACTCGTCACTTAAATCCTCCGTCATAAAAGCGACCATATTTCCCTCCGGCGGCAGCGTTAAGTGGCGGGATCTGTCTGGTAAAAGTGCGGCAGCGGTAAACACAACGGGCTGTCAGGCCTCCCGCTGTCAGCGTGAAGGCCGAACACGCGGCTCAGCGCGGAGGGGGACGTGGCATGAAATCAGCCACAAAGAGGCTGACAGCAGGAAACAAGATGGCTACTAATGACCTCATCAGGAGGTGAATGTGGTCTGAGCTCAGGCCTGAGGGTCAGGCCTGAGCTCCTACATTACCCACAACGCACCTCAACCACCCACAGTTGGTTTTGAAGGTGTATTTGATGGAATTTCAGCTGGAGCAACCTGTGACGTCACATTTCTGAGTCTGAGCAGCAGTTGTTGCTAAGAATGGCTAACGGTGGCTAACCTAACCTAACAGGACAGGAGGAGTGTAGCCAGGTGAAGCATCAGATGTGTTTGTAGCAACAAACGCACATTATTGATGGTTAATACACATCAAATCAAATACCGGCCACTAGGGGGCGTTACAGGTGTGATGGAACTGCAGCAGAGGTGGACGTATTTAGCTTTAGTTTCGCTTGTGTTTTGGGTAAAACGTTATTTATATTTTGTCTCTAAGAGACGCTGTGTGAATGAAGATCAGTCTTAGCACAACAATAACGTGCCAGTAGTGTTCTAGTCTGTTATATCATATTTTATCATTTACCCACTATAATGGAATATTTATGTAACTTCCTCACATCTTTTCACTCTTCTGTCACTTTTTACTGATGAAATGATGAATCAGTTTATTGTACTGTAACATTCATCAGGTTTATTCGAAAACATCCGCACTTTTAAAACTCTCTACCATGTAAACATTCACAGACATAAGTTTGTGGTAAATTTGTCTAAATGTTGGAATTAATCTGATGTTCGAACTGCGTTGAGCTGTGCGAAGGTACATGTTGTATGTTCCAGTTAATTTAAACATTTTGTTTTCTGATTTGATGTATTTTTAGTTTCAGTCCACGAGTGTTTTGTTCCCTGATGTGGGCTCAGAGTGACAGCTGGGGGGGGGGCTGACTGGGTAGAAATAAAGGGGAAGGGTGATGGTGGAGTGTGGGGCGGGTGTTTTGGGGGAAAAGGTCGGGGTATAGGGTTTGGAGGGGTGTGTTTATGTCTGTGTGTGTGGGGGGGTGTGGGTGGTGACTGTGTAAAGCCAATGAATAAATCAGTGGTTAGTAACAGTATTTGAATAACAGCAGCGGGAGGGGCGGGGGGGTGTTTCTCTATGTGTAATGAAAGGGGGGCTGCTGCTCTGCAGCTGCATTACTCAACACACAATGGCCACTCAACAGATGGGAGAGTTTAGTTAAAGAAAGTCAGCGCTCTGGTTAAAGAAGCTGCCGCCCACAGACCCTGTCGCTCTGACAGGTGGTCTGATCCCGGGTCCGGTGCTCCGGCTCGGGCCTTTCTTCCACACAGTGTAACACTTTGTCTGCTGATTTCACAGGGGTGTGTCTGAGCCGTCTCGCCACCGACGCCTTGATGTCCGCCAGCTTTTTTTTTTTTTTTTTTAAAAAAGCTGATATTTGTTGTAATCCTGCCGTGATCTTAAGGCAGAGCGGAGGGGAAAGTCCCATCTGTTTCTCTGCTGAACACTGTCAATGCAACATCACAATGCTTCAACTTCATACTGGAGAACTGGGACCAGTTTCTAGTGGTCTAGCTGTTTAACAGCTAATCATGGACTGGTTAATGTAAAACAATGGATCAAGCGTATCATGTTTTGTGTGTAAAATCACAATGTGAATCGTCAGGTAGTTGTAAAAACAGAAGAATATTTTTGAAATGTGGCAGAATAACATGGAAATACTAAAGTGAGGTGAAGGGAAGTGAAGTGAGGCTCAAATAAAAACTAGATCTATTTCACATCCAGCAGAGTAAATGTAAAGAAAGCCATGAGTTTTTATTAACAACTGATAAATGATGTGTAAAGTGTCAGTAAATCATCTATTAATCATTTCTGTTTATAAAGGTTGGATTATTAGAGAATGTACAGTCATGTGTAATTTGTGGCGCCATCATTTAAAAGCCCGTTCATTCATTATTCAGAGCCGCGTCACATGACCCGCTCTGATGTTTGTTTGTCTGTAATTTTCTGTGGTTTAAAGAAGAATCATTCTGAAACCGCGACAGTTTGATGGATCTGTTTCTGCACTCGATCACACAAACCAAATCCAATTTATAATTTCACAACCATAACGGATGAGTGGAGAACGATGTGAGCCGCGCCGCGTTCATCTGTCTCCTGCTCACCTGCAGCAGATCTATCGACTGGCCGTGACAGTAAAGCGCAGCGGCGAGGTGATTTAAGGCGCGTAGATGTGGGTCTGAGCAGCTCGGCAGATGCTCGGCCTGACACGCCGCCCGTTTAAAGCTCCTCGCTCTGACCGATGTGCTCTTATATCCTCATTTCTCTGTTTACTTCAGAAAACGTCGCGCGGAGGCTGAGTGACCCTCGTAGAGCACACAGACAGAAATTGAATTCTCCCTCTGTATAAAGTAGTAATTGAATATCATATTTATTCCTCTATTCATGAAGCAGTGAGCGCTGTTAGCATTAGCCCTGCATTATCTGACATTATTAGCTTTACATGGGATGACTGATACTCCACAGCCGCTGCTGCTCTCTGCCAAATCTGTATTTGTGAGTCTGGGGACACTGAGGACATTTGAGTTAATCACTCTCTCTACGTTTGGCTGCTGATATGACCCCCCCCCCTCCTCAGTCCCCCCTCCTCTAATATCCCCCGCATGGATAATGATATTTCTTCATTGGGATAAGGGCCTGTTCCTGCAGTGAAGGTTGAAATTGAAGCGTGTTGTCGGGAGGACGAAGCCTCTCCTTGCTCCTCAGTTGGCGATTGTCTTTGGGAATGAATTATTTTTAAGTGAATTAGCCAGGATGCTCGGTGGGACGGCCTGATTTGGAGCTTTGTGGAATCTCATTAAAAGCAGCTTTGTTATAGCACAGCCCCCAGTAATGACATGCAGAACGCCCAGCTTGGCCATAGGTCTGCTCATAATGGGCCTGATTCATGGATCTTTGATTGCCGTGTAGAATTGGATTAAAGGATCATCTGGGCTCTTAAAGAGCGCGCAGAAATAAACGGCTTTGCTGGTGCGTTGGCTCTGCGGACAGTTTTCCTCCTGCTCTGCATACATCAGCGCATCGGACAAGGAGAGGTGAAAGTCAATTAAACATTAATGCTTCTGTTGCATTAATGCTCTAATTCACAGAGAGCAGATCATATCAGCCCGTCACCAGAACCGAGTTTAAGATCTCTCTGATTACATTTGAGGGTCATCCTGCCCACTGTTGACCTCAGCTTTGTTCTGTTTCCGGATTTTAGCTCATGACCTCTGGCCACCGACGTCTTCCATATTTAAAATCGTCTCCAACACAGCAGGAAATTAAAAGCTGTGTGATGTTAAATACATTACGTGAATTTGAACCACATTTTGTTTGTTTGTAAAAAACTCTGCAACTGATCATCGTCTGCATCAGACGTGTTGATGGATGGAGTCTGGTCCTAAGAAAAGAACCTTTTACATTTTCTTTGCACTTTCCTTAACATTGTGAGACAGAACATTTTTATTTAGTCTGATGCAGGTTCAGATTCTAATCCAGATGTGACAGATGTGCAGGTGAAGGAATGATGTTTCAGTCATCTTCAGTTTCAGATTCAGCGCTGCGTTCCAGATATTTCAGGTCGTTTTAGCATCTATAACAAGTTTGTCTTCATTCTGTTCAGGTATATAGGTGTGTGTATATGTATAATGTGATGTATCTATGGGGTTGGAGCCTCACTGTCTGTCCTTTAGGTGCTGGTATCCACATAAAACCCAGATCTGGTTTTTACATCTGGTCACATCTGCATCTGTGTTGATCGCTGACATCACCGTTTTCTCCGCTCGGTGTGAATCAGTGTCGTTCCTCCTCTAACTGAGCGTTCAAACTAAACGGGAAAATTTTGTGTTATTGGTACAGTTTGATGTTGATTTGATGTTTGATGAAGAGTGAAAAAGAGTAAGAAGGAAACGTCTGTTTTCACTTTTGACTTTTATCAACACAAACTACAGAACCTCCACCTCAGATAAATGTTTGCTGATTTTTCATATTTTTTAAAACTTTTTTTCTCCTCGAGTTTGCATCAGACAAGCATCAGACTGATTTAAAATTCTATTTAAATTTTCAGAGATTCACCAGATGACAGAAAATTACTGCAAAATGTATTTTAGTTTAGTCAAGGTGTCATTTATTAAATATAAACAAAAATTACACATTTATGGATAAAAATAACAAGTAAAACTCAAAGAATGGATTAAATATTTAAATTTAACTGAATGATTTGATGAACTGAGATGAAACTAAAATTTGACATCCATTAGGTTAAATGAATCCTCAGTTTCTTCATGAATTCTGCTCTTTTTCTTCACTCCACATCAGGCTTTTGGATCTTGTGATATTATTTATTAATACATCAAACGAGCAGCAGATTATTTGATGATATGAATAATTGTTGCAGGTGTAAAGTTAAACCAGAAGGGGTAGGGGTCTGACTCCAGGTCAGTCCATCGAGCCTCGTGCAGCACGATTACAATCTCTCCACTGAATGAATGACACATTACATGTGCTCAGATGTGGCGAGAGCAGCGAGCTTGTCTTTAAGATGACCCCCCCCGGGTCACTGTGAACCACAGATGGGTCATCAGATCTCCCACTGCTCCAGCCCCTCCCCCTCCCTACGCCTGCTGCACACCTTCCAATTTGTGAGCGATATATTCATTACCCATCATCCCCACACACTTGATTAAAGATCAGGCGTCCATGACTGTCGCCCCCGCTCGCTGTGACATCTCCTGTGAACGCCCCCGAGCCCCGCACAGGGCTCCCTACACCGCAGCGGTCATGTGACGGAGGTTATTAATGGCCGCAGTCTCTCCACCACTTGACATGTTGCTCCAGCTGTCAGTCTGCTGCTGCAGCCGTATGAGTCTCAGGCTGGGAGAGTGCCAGTGGCGGGCTGACCCATCCGTCACTGTCAGCGGCTGCCCGGTGATGAATGGTTCAGGGATACACGGAGGATGGAGGGGAGAGGTGTGAGCAGTGCATGTTCTGGCCGTGTGTGTGTGTGTGTGTGAGAGAGAGATAGAGGACAACTAATGATGAATTGACCAGAATCCACAGAACCTGACTTTCAAATGTTCACAGCATCCACGAGACAGAAACAGCTGCAGTCGTCCACCGTTGTTTACAGGAAGTGTCATGGCTGCCTCGTGTGTCACTCTGACACTGATCAAATTGGAGTGTGTTCTGAGACAGAGTTATTGATATGTGTTTATTATGTTCTTACTGTGTAGTGAGTCACATGACTCAACTGTTTTAATCTGTTGTGTGAAGTTTGAAGCCAAGCACATAAGGAGACTTATCTGTGCCTGAGCCTGTTGCCTGAATTAGGGTCATGTGATCATCCTGTATCAGTCATGTGATCATCCTGTATCAGTCATATGACTGTCCTGTATCTCAGCTCACCTGTTGGTAGCAGCCTCCAGGCTGCTGTGTGTAGCTGCAGATTCTCCCTCATAGATCATATGTCAGCCTCCTCCTCCACCCTCACTCTCCATCCCCTTCACTCACACAAATACAAAAGGCCCTGTGCTAATGTAATTGTATCACTAATTATGCATTTAATTCAGTTATAAGGAGCTAACAGCTCCTCAGTGGCAGCTCTCGCTGCTAAAAGGCAATTCATCCCTGAGATTGAGAAATCTAATTAAGAGGAAATGCTTAGCAGAGAAATCCTTTCTGAGGATAATCCTGTTTGCTGGCATTAACATCCCAGCTGTGTGTGTGTGTGTGTGTGTGTGTGTGTGTGTGTGTGTGTGTGTGTGTGTGTGTGTGTGTGCCATCCTCCTTCTAACATCTGTTCTTGTGGAGCTGTAGGCTGACGCTCACTGTGACCTTCTCAGATCTGAAGATCAGAGCTGCAGAGTGTGTGTGTGTGTGTGTGTGTGCGTGCAGAGCTGACTGCTGTTGTTTCAGGTCTTTACAGATGACTCTTGAGCTGTTATCAGAGGTAAACCAGGCTGTGTGAAGACACAGTCCCAGTAATACGCAGCTCATCACCTCACCTTTCTAATGGCCTTAAAATAAAGCTCTATCAGCTGTATTTTTAGTTATGTGCTGTTTCCATCAGCTCTGACAAAAAGTGACTTTGAGGAAAAACAGTCATCATGCTTCAATCACATTCAGAGATGCTGAAGGCCTTTATCCCACTGCTGATGGTTGACTCGTGTTTAAAGCATATTTGATGTAAATCACAAAAACTGCTGCTTTATTTGTTCTATATTTATTTAGCATCATATTTTACCTGCCAAATTAATAATGAAAAAAACTGATCAATAAAAACGTGACAGTATATTATTGTTAGACTTTACTGAAACCATCCTGCCGTGATTTCAATAAACACCACATCGCCACAACAGCATCTGACGCTCAGGTATTTTTATTTCCTGTTCTATCTCTGTTGTAAGAGGTCGTCTGATCTTTTCAGTCTGACATCACATCTGTGTTGTTACATACAGAGTGTGTTCATGTGTGTATGTAGTTTTTTCGGTGTGTTGTGGATGAGCTCGGCTGGGAGGAGGCCGACACCCCCACCCACACCCCTCACCCCTCACACACCCCTCCCTTCCTCCAGCTGAGTTTCTAGGACCCCCTGCTCCATCCTCTCCATCTCTGTCAGAGGAAACACAGCGGAGCCTTTACCTCCTTTAATTTACTATGTGAATGATTACATAGCTCATTGGCTGGCCATTGTCTGGCTGATGGATTTAATTAAGTTGGGATTAATCACGGCAGGTGATATTTAATGTTTGGGATGAGGGAGCAGGGGAGTGGCCGCTGACGTTCGCACGCTCGCAGGATGTTCTTAGATTAATGCACCTCGCTGACAGAGGTTGAAAAATAAATTTCACCCCGTTTGCCTCTTGGCCTCTCTTTTGGCTCTCTTCATTTTTTCCACATCACGGCCTGCTGGTCGCCCCTCCCTCTCTGACTTCACCGTGAGCCCGCCATGAGTTATTTCACATTTCACAGCTGTAAAATATATTTTACACCACAGACAAATCTATCAGCAGCAGGAAATTACAGCAACGAGGATGCGACGATGTGAAAGACGAGATGATTTGAGATGTTTGAAGAAAAAATAAAACATTAGAAATAAAAATATGCCGAATCAATAAAATCAAAACAGAACCTACAACGATTATGATTCAACAGCTATATGGTTGCATAACTGTGATTTCTGCATCTACAAACCATGGAGCATTGCATTATGGGATTGTACGTCGTAACCCAGGTATGTAAACAGAGTTAAGATTCCGATAAAATGGAGGACACGGTGCAACATGTAGTAAACAACATTGCTCTGTCTCCATGACAACATTATTAGTTTCTGTCCGCAAAGCATGATGGGAACTGTAGTTCCAAACCCACACAAGGACAAACATAAATAAAGTATTATTGTTAATGTTGTTGTTGTTGTTATTGTTATTATCAGTTTAATATGAAAATATTGTTGACAGGTTCAAAGAGTCAGTTCAGTGTGACATCAGGAAAAGAATATCTCAACAATCAATGAGAATAAATCAGAATGTAAGGTTGATTGACTGATTGTTTTGGCTTTAATGTGCAGGATGAGACGTGTGTGTGTGTTTGTGTCTCGTGCTGCAGTGCAGATCTAATCAGGTCTTGATCACATTGATCTGTCCTCAGGGGCTGGAGGGGGGTGGGTGGGTGGGGGTGAGGGGGGAACTGGCGTCTCAACCATCCAGTTTAAACAGCAGCAGTGGTGGGGGCGGAGGGGGTTGTACGAGGCTTGTGCCACATATGTTGTGAGGCAGCTCGTCGTCGGGGGGCCATTGGTGGCATGTGGCCTGTGATTGTTATCTGGTAGAAAAAGCTTTGAATATGATTATGTGACCTGGGCCCTGTGATCATTAACATTGTAATAGGGCATCTGTCAGTGCTGCGACCTGCTGCTCATGTGGTGGTAATGGGGGGGTGGGGGGTTCACAGGAAGCCTTGTGTCTTCCTCCCTGAGCTCAGATCACTTCATTAATTAACCTGAACCTCAGGTCGGACGCAGCTCCCCACGCAGCTCCCCCCACTCACACACATTCAGAGCCTGACTCCATCACCTGCCTGTTGTTGTGTGTTTACACAGGAACATCCTCAGAGCAGGACTTTACACACAGCCTCTCACCGCAGGGGGGCTGACCTCCTTTATATCAGCCTCTCAACCAAATTAGTCTGCCATGTAAATCAGAGCGCTGTAATTCCAGCGACAACAAAAACACCTGTCGGGGGGCGTGGGGGTGGGGTGGCACGCATTTATTATCAGCCGTTTAATTGAAAGAGGTGTGTCATAAAAACAGCTCATAATCAGCATAATAATTCACGTCATGAATATAGTGAGTCTCCTCAGGAGCAGGAAGTGTGCCCCGCCACCACTGAAACACTGTGTGTCAGTTGATTATATGCCCATAGAAATAATAGCTGAATGAGAAATGATCATTAAATCATCGGTGGCTCTTTGTTGGTGTCCAAATGAGCTGTTTTGCTCGGGCCATCTGTTGGTGCGTTCGCCTGTGAGACATCGCTATTGTGGCTGCCGCCATTTGGCGTCGAACCAGCTCTCTCGGTCTCCACGGCAACGCAGCCGCCGCCCTGTGGTCCACACCTGAGTCCAGGTGAGTCTGCTCCTTTCAATAAAACTGGGACAGAGACTCCTGGTCCCTCGTGATTCCTGATCTGACTGATCCGACCTTTGGTCCAGGAAACATGACTTCATCATCAGTGCAGGGATTCTCTTCTCAAAAATGTTTATTTTGAACTCGAGCTTTAACTGAAGACACAAGGAAACCTGCAAACATGAATATAATTGTGAGAAAGACTAAAAATGTCTCACTTTACTTTTTCTGTTGGCTTTTGGTCTAATAAGAGTTTATAATTTCCCCTGGGGGGGACGACGCTACAGACGAATGAGGGAAAAGAAGGAAACGCATGAATAAGAAGTAGAATAAAAATAAGAAAACTACACAAGAACAAATCAAGACAAGCAGTTAAATACTGTATCTCTGTTCTGTGTAACGCCTTAAATACACACTATATCATCATATATTATACTTTATAATGACTTCAGTCACATTGACCCTGCAGGTCCTGGGTAAAGTGAAATTAGAGACTTCTGTACAACTGCAGCAAAACTCTCCCGTGTGGTTGAGATGAGGACAAACGGAGGACATACTCCTGGTGTGCCGCCTCGTAGGGACGCTAGGTTTGCAGATGACAGGCTGCAGGAACAAAACCAGCTTAGGTGTCGTTGCCGATCATGGTGTTCACTGCGACACGAGGCCGCTGTGGAACTAAAGGTCAGGAGGAACGAGGGAACGGTTCCCTCCGCGCAGGGAGACGGTGGCTCATCACAGATTAATCTGAGAATCATTATCATGCATCTGTATGTGAATAATTCTGAGGCAGAGATACATTTCTGGATTAATTCAGCAGTGAGGGCATCTGCTGCTTTTTCACAGGAGAGAGAGAGACGGCGGGGAAACACAGCGTCCACGCACCAGCGGCGAACAGATTAGAATATATGTGTGCATTTATATTACCTCCTTTAGTGTCGGCTAAATTATTCATGTCATCCAGATCAGTTCAGTCCCGATGTGTTTCCTCTGTGGGGGTCACACATCCAACAGGCCTCATTCTCTCAGCATTCATTTCATTTTAATAAAGAACCCCCCACCCACCACACCCCCCCGCACACTGAGCCTGTTTAACCAGCTGACAGTAACCTGCTGCTTTACAGTGTCTGTCAGTGTTTAGTTGAAGCAGGAGCTGATGTGTTGTTCAGTAGAGATGGAGTGTACGAGTGTTCAATTATGTGGAATAAACATGATGATGTCAAATGTCACAGAGCTGGATTTACACTGTGGAGGTGGTGATGGGGGAATGGGAGGGGTCTGGTCTTCGTAGGATTTCCTGTTTGTGTCAGCAGAAACCGATGCTCTGACTCAAACCGGCCTGAAACTGAAGCAAAACACTTCAACAGCTTTGTCCTCAACTGACTAGGTAATAAATACAAACTGTAAAACATCCTGACGTCTGACCTGTGATGGACTGAGTGATCCCATCATGTTTGTATTGTTGCTATTTATTAGGTCTGACTGTATTTATGTGGATTTAATTATCCTGTAAATTAACGACTGAACATGGCGACAGTGAAACAGACACATCATGTGTGGAAACAATTGTTCACGTCGCAACAGAAACAAACCTCATCAAACATGGACTGATCTTTATTCCACAGTTTTTTTCTATGTAAATACAGAACCAGAATCATAACAAAGTGCTTTAAGACTCCAAGACAAACTTGACAGTAAAAAATGTAGAATCATAACATTGACCATGGCTGAACGAAATGAGATATCTAACCAGTGGAGCATTTCCTATTTAGCAGCTATGGGATCTGCCTGGTCCAGTATGACTCTCAAATTCTGTGTTTACATGGACCAAGTCTCAGGTCAGTTTCTGTGACGTTTCTGTGACGTCTCTTTCAGGTGTTTTTTATTTCTGATTTTGGGCACGAGACTGAGGCAGGTTTCAGTAAAAGTGAGGTGTTTTTCTGGTTCCATTTGAAGATTTACTGCTTTTCTTTGTTGTCTGTGAAATAAACTGAGGCTCTTTGTGTTTTAGACTGTTGGTCGGACAAAAAGGAGACGTTTGAAGACGTCACTCTGGAGAATGTGTGGACAGATGAGTTGATAGTGGAAGAAATGGTGCACTCCTAGAAACAGCAACATCATCATGTTTGAGTTTTTCAAAATCATTATTTTCAAGTTACCAAGTGGAAATAGACACAACGTTCGTATTAATTTGAAATTCTGAGAACGAGCTGAACCTGATCGATTTCTGACCCTCAAACTGTGATCCTAAGCTTCTCGTGGAGACTGAAAGACTGAGATGATACAAGCTGCTGAGCTGAGTTTCCTCTGTATGTGTCTGCATCTTACACTACACTTGGCTTGAAATCTCAACAACAAACACCAGCTGTTTCTGACCAACGGTGTCCACAGCTCTTCGCTACATGGAACATGGACGTGAGGAGCTGCTCCTCCCTCACGTTCAGGAGTTTCATCCGATCAAGATGCCTCCTGGTGGAGGGCTTTTGGCCACATCCAGCCTGACCGTGGATGTGAGGCTGAACATAGAGATGGATGGAGTTTCACAGCATCTCCTCAGGTCATTGGCCTGTGTGTTGTGTGTGACGATGATCGTTGTCTCACTTGGTAAAATAAATATGGGGCTGGGACCTGACCCTGGGGGCTGAACAAAATGGCCACTGGTGTTCATGTCCAATCACAGAGACAAAATGCTGAGACATTTCAGTCTCACTTGCCCGTCTCCACTCTGCCTCGGACTCCTCTGACCCTCTGTCTCATCTCCTAGTGTCGTCATCTTCGTGCTGTCATATGTCTGATACCTGAACATGTGGGTTTAAATACTGACATGTTGTATCACAGCCCTTTGGGTTCTTAGATTTCTGAACAGAGGCAGGATGTCCAGTGTCTGTCCCTTTAGTGGACGTCCTCTCTTTCACAGCACAGAAACAGAAAAGGCCTGTGTAATACAGCGGGACGATGCTTTGGTACCAGGCTGACGCTAAATAAGAAAGTCTGAGTGTCTATGTACATGTCCTCATCATCTGGAAACAGTTCATGAGGCAGGTGGTGGATGTGTAAGTCCCTGAGCTTCACTTCATGTGGACAGGCCTGAAATCTCAACAACAAACATCAGTTGTTTCTCACTAACGCCGTCCACGTTCAGTGTCTGTGCCGCCGCCTGTCGTCTGCTGATGTCTGTTTCCACTCTGAGTCTCTGGTGCAGGAACTTAGATGTGAGTCTGAGCCAGGCTCCAGGATCCAGCAAATAATAGTGACTGTGGCGTTGTAATTGAAGGAGAGCTGTTGTTGCTGTGGAGCTGCAGTGAGCAGAGGACACTGACTCTAAATGTCCTTCAGCTTTGTTCAGCTCTTTAAAGGTTCAGTCGACTTGAAGCATTTGCCCTTTTGCAGAACATCTCACTTCCAGGAGACAATCTGCTCTCGCCTCTGCTCATGCAGATGTTCAGCCCGCCCAGTGATGAATCTGCAATTATTGATGGCTTCATATAAGCAGTGAACTTCTCCAATCGGCCGGCATGGTAATTGTAAAGGAAGTCATATGCATAAAATTAATTATACGGCGCAATAAGGCCCATAAATCAGGTCACTATCAATTCAGCTGAAAATGTTTCAAGCGCACGCTCCTGCGCAGGGTTCAAGGTAAAAAAAGGAATGGATTCCCCTTTTTTACCAAATGAAGAAAGTAATCTGTCAGAGAGGACAAAGACGTGCTGCGCACAATGGTTGTACTGAGCCCTGTGTCTATCTGTGGAACAAGAAATGAGCTTTTCTTCAATTGTGCGCTGTTTAATCTTATAAATGGTGCAATGAGAGGCGACGTTGACTCGGAGACTCTGTTTACGCTCTCAGCGGCAGGAGCACCTCCGTGCTCGCTGCCATTATCTGATGCTAAATGATGTGGTAAATGAAGCACTTTGTAAAAAATGTAAAACTAATTATGCAGTTAGTGAACGCCGAGCACAGGAGTGAAATATTTACTGCTCCTCCAGGCAGGATGCTGCCTCCTGCAGGAGAGGTTGAGTGATAGCTCCAGAGCAGTGGGGGAACTAATTCGAGAGAACAATTACACACGTTCAGTCCATTTATTTTCCATCGGATAATTATTTGATGTATTTATTTTAATGACATTGTGTAATTCAGTTCATCTCAGGCTCTCGCTGACTGCTAGCTTCAATTACCGGCCAGTCATTTATAACTCCCAGAGGCTAAAAAGAAGGTAATTGCCCAGATGGAATGCTTAATGAGGGTTGCACAATTATTTCCCAAGCTATTGAGATTTGTATTTTGTTAGCTACTTAATTAAATAGCCTCTTTTTCAACAGGTCTTTTTTCTGCTCTCGATCACAGGGGCAGATTATCACACATCCACCGAGGCATCATACGCTGCACACACACTCATGTTCTGTTTGTGGAAGTTAGAAAAATGAACAGCTTCTTCAAAAAAAAAAAAAAAAAAGGAAAAAAGGGAAATCACTCGAGTGGAATCAGAGTGATTATAAATTCATGAGCTGCAGCTGTAATCAGTGAGTTTCTGTCTCTGCGCTGATTCACGTTGCTGCTTCTTCCTCTGATTTACGTCCAGATCTCTTGTGACTCCAAAACAGATTCATCCGATTTGATATGATTTGTATATTTAAGGAGATATACGTGAAAACACATCTGGCTTCCTCCTCTCTGGTCTTCATGATGATAACTGTTTTACTTTATGAGACACAGTCATACGCAGCATGTGTGAGGATGTGTTAAACGCTGCCAAAGATGCATTTCAACACATTTAAATATCAGTTTTCTCATTTATAACTTCAACTATAAATTCTATTTTAAAATCTACAAAGTAAAGACAGTCACAGTATCTTCACGTCAGCTGTTATATTCAGCACCTTAGTTTAAATGTAAAAATGTTTTATAATGAGTTATATGATAATGACTTTAAAGTCTTTGGAGGCCCATTAATTCCCATTAACTTACAACTCAGCACCTGTATCTGGATTTAAAATGTGACCATGATGACTTGTACAGTTATTATCAGCTACATATTACATTGAAATCACTTTAGGTCCATTTCCTCCCATTGTTTTTCTGTCTCAGTGTTTACAGCACAGGCTCCATTAAAACGTCAGAATAATGAGTGTAACTCACTGATGGAGACTAATCTCATTATAGTGACACATACACTCTGAGTTTTATATCCAAGGAGACATTAAGCAGCTCTCTGCATATTCACTCTGTAATGATGTAATAGTTGTGAAGAGTTGTTCTCTGACATGAGCAGCCTGTCACATCACAATATCATGTCTAACAATAATATTAGTATGACGGGGTAAATGTCCACTGAGGCTTATCAGCTAACACAAACTGTGGCTTTACGGCCGCGGCTGCAGCTGGTATTTTAACGAGGTGCGGTGTCACGCAGCCATGTCTGTGTTATCGCTGCAGACAGGAATGTGTGGCTGACGGAGGGGGTCCCGAGCCGCAGTTTAACGTGGACTCGGTTTGAGCTCAGTCCTCTGGTCCCGGTCCACGACGAACCATCTCAACTACCACATCACAGTGATGAAACACAGTTCACACGTCCACGTTCCCGTCATCCTCAGCTGTGTTTACTGCTAAACTGCTAACGCTAACGTCCGCATCACCTTCCTCTCAGACATAGAGCGCAAAGTTTTCAGTTTAGATTAAAATACACTGAGATGTAAATAACTGCAGACAAACAACTGTCAGATATTTATCAGTTGTCTTACAGTCTGGCTGTGTTTTCTTCTATTAGTTATCATATTTCAGTTTTTAGTCTGTTAAACTTATTTCACATAAGATATTAACTGATCATTATCTGATTAAAAAACACAGGTGGAATTAGGAAAAACGCAGCTTTTCTTTTCATTTTCCCGTTGTTGTCGTTGAGCTGTTATCATGACTTGACGGGGAAACTACGCTGCTGTGTCACCAGTTTGGTTTCTGATCTAGATTATAGTCTGGAACGCTGGGGTCTGACTGTGGTTTCAGGTCTGGATTGTGATAAACACCACTTCAGGCTCGTTGTCGCCTTCAGGACGTGTCAGAGGATTTTGGTCCTGTAATGTGTTGGCGGTGTTGACTGAGTGACGTCAGGCCTCAGAAGCTTCTCATCGTGATTCATTCACAGCTGGAGATGAGAGCGGCTGTCTGAGCAATGACTGATGCTCTTTTATTATTACATTTGTAATGTTTCACAGCTGACAGCCTGTTAAAACAGCCCTTAATCAAAAACAGCAGCACTTCAATTAATGCAGTTGAATGAAGCAGCCACTGTCTATCACATCACTGAATTAAATAATTAAAATAAAATGCAGGGTAAAGTTCAATAACAGTGACACATCATCAGCTGCAGCCACATCAGTCACAATATGTTTGTTTTTACAGATTTTACACCAGTTTCATGTTTGATTGATTAATTGCCAGTTAATTTGTTAATTATGTGAGGAAGTCGTCAAACATGGCTGATAATTACAATTAATATAGATAAAACAACAAACATTCATATGTGACAACAAGAGAATGATCTTGTCGTTTGGACCCCTCACACCCTGTGACTGTGTCCTCTTGTTGCTGCCGTGGTTTGGTCATCTCCGCGATCATCAAACCAAAGCTGCATCTTTATAAAGCAAACAGTTGCAGGATTAACAGTCAGTGTGTAATTACAGACGTGTCATGGAACAGAGATCATTCTGCAGATCTCTGTGGCTGTTTTTCACCGGCAGCGCGCCGTAATAACATCCCACAACATAATGGCAACACTTGTTCCAATAAAAGCGGCAGTTTTACACCATGTTTTCATAGTAAGCTTTTATATGACGGCTGTAACGGAGCTGTGAATTCATCAGAACCTTTACAGCTCACAGAAAGTCATGAACGTCTCCCTAACAGCTGCAGCGCTCTTATAAAATGCTTCGTCCTCACAGGCCGAGCTGCTGCCACCACCTGGAAATATCACACGAAACTGAGGAGCTCTGTGACAGAGCGAAAGGATCTGGAACTGGTTCTGGTTCATCTTTTATTAAAGTCCTCCCATGTTCTCCTGTGGTTTGTGAACTTGATGAGTCACCATCTTTAACCTGGTGTGAGGTGGGACTGATTCAATCCTGGTTTGACTTCAGAAGTGGGATTAGTTTTAGACTTGTTTTGAATCTCTGTGAGATGGGACTTTACATCCTGGCTCAACTCTGAGATGGTTCAGTCCTGGTTTTAGTCCTAGTTCAACTGTCTGACATGGTTCAGTCCGGGTTTGTATTTGGAGAGTCGGTGGAGACGTGTTGTGTTGTAATTTGCTAATGACCAGAGTCAGTCCTCCCCTTTGTCTGTAACAATAGCTGCCTCCCACTGACCCCCCCATTCCCACCCTATAAATGCAGGGACCACCCACTCAGAGCTTGGTGTGTGATGGCACAGCAGGTACGCAGCCCCTGTCAAGAGTTCACAGTAAGTTGATCGAGCTGGACCAGGGTCTGGCTCTTGGCCTGGACTCTGGTTCATACATGGATGTGGATCTGAGCGTGTGTGAACACTGTACAGAGTCGTGCAGCAGTGCGACGCCTCTCAGTCACACCAGCGCAGAGAATCCTGCAGAGAATCGGCTGAACGAAGGCGACACGCTCACCAGATCTTCATCAAGGTTCAACTCTGCTGAACTTTGTCGACCTCTGAGTAAACGTGGCCTCGTCCAGTGGCACGCTATGGCGCAGGGCGTGAACTCTGCACGTTAGTGACACATCACGGTCTCAGTTACACACCAATAAAGTGAACAGATCGTTCTGAGCTTCATGATCACTTTTACCAGCTTCTGAACCCAAACCAGGAGCAGTAGAGTCCAGACACGACCCTGAGCCACATCAGAGAACACAAAATCTGTTCAGGATCAAAACAGTGGCACATGAGTTATAAACATTTAAACAGTTTCTAAATTGTGAAATCAGGAGACAAAGATTTCAGTGTTTCCTCATGTGGATTAAAAACCTGACAATATCCAAAAAGTACAAAATTAAAACGTATCGATTAAAGAAAGAGGAAAAAAAGCAGAGCACAGATGTTTCTGTGACGTTAACGCAGTGGCTGTGATTTGGCCTCTGACGCATCATCCAGAGGAATATTTGACTGTTGCAGTCTGTAAACAGAAACATGAGCATGCTTTGCTTTTGTTTGCTGAACAGCATGGAGCTGAATAATGAGCAAATGAAGGAGGTTTGATTGGGAGACGCTGAGCCATAATCTGACCTGTGGATTTTAATAGAGACTGGATGATAAATCAAGAGCATTCATATCCCCCGAATGCCCCGGTGCGGTGGAAATGATTGCCTTGGCTTAGCCACCGTGGCGCACAATGGTCTCCCTCTCAAAAGAAAGGAAACGGGGACAAATAACGTCCAGCGCCAAGCTATTTATGGAGCAACTCCAGAGGGCCATTAAAAACTTCTCAGTCAAATGCTGATCTGCCTGAGTGGATCACAACAACACTGCAGTGCTTTGCCCCCCCCCTCAGTCCACCGACTGGTTAACATTCATTGCAGAGTGAATTCCCTTTCACTCAGAGCAGGGAGGGAGGGGGGAAACAGAGGGGCAGATGGGGGAGGTTTGGTTGGAAGGAGCCATGATGAGGCCAAAGGGGACACGGATCATGATGTGGCCTGAGTCTTAATCCAGATCGAGATAAGGCTCTGAACCAGGAGTGATGAACCTTCATCTGTCAGAATTAATGTTCATTACTTCAATGTTTCTATCAGTTAAATTACACACAATAAGTAAACATTATCACACACTCAGCAGTCAGAATCAGTGTCCACTGGTTCTCATCATCACATCATTTAAAGAACACTTCCTGTGAGTCTTCAAGTCTTAAAAAAGAAACAGGAAGCAGCGATGTCTCAGCCTGTTGATCAGATATTTCTCTGTGAGTGCTTCCTGTTTCTGAGGATCGGACCAATAGCTGGTGAGGATGTGGTTCCTAGTTTACCTGAATAACAGCTGTGATTGGTGCTGTGGTTTCTGTGCCCTTCTACCTAACTACATACTTATTTCTATCTATCATGTGACCCATTTGTAATCAGCTGATGCTGACTTTGTGTGTGTGTGTGTGTGTTGTGAGGTTAACTTGAGTGTGTGTCTGACAGTTGCAGTAGGGGGGGTGGTGGGGGTGGGGGTAGAGATGGGGGGGTGGGGTCAGGGACATCTGCCCCTGTTTTTTGGACAAGCAAAAAAGACAAAAGCCATCAAAGTGACAGAGGTTAAGTCAATCCATGGCCGACCAGCTGCTCCCCACACACACACACACTGCCTCATCCATTCATACGCCTCCCACACACACACGCCCATTCAAACCACCACCACCACCAGAACGCCCTCCAACCTGCCTGATGGATGGATTTAATATCATTAGCTTAATGTTGAACAAATTGCAGCAGACACAGTTAAATCAAACACTTAGAGTTTAACTGGTTTATGTAATTAGCCTCTAATCTGACAGGGAACCCCCCAACCCCTCCCCGCCCCACTGCTAACCAGCTACACAGTTCCACCAACACTGACACTGACTCTGGATCTATAAGTGCATTTTCACACTGTGGAAGAAAAAATCATGGGGAAATATGAGGAACACTCACAAAAAGATGTGGAATGTGCCCCCATTGATGTGAATGTGAACTACAGCCTGAGTTTGACCAGTGAATATAGGCTAATTATTATTTATCATGATGTCATATGATTATTTAACATAACTTATATAACATACTCATAATACAAATAGTGTATCTACTAATGGAGTTGGAGCAGGTTCAATATTGTACATTTATGCAACTATGTACATTACATATAGGCTAATTTATCATCATATGTGCATATATTTTCTGTCTGGAAGGTAAATACATGTAATTCTATTAAATTTACAGTTATATTTGTTTATGGGAAGTCTCATCTGTGTGTGAGTCACCTTTGACCTCTGACCTCTGAAGGTGTGAGACCAACGACATCTGCAGGTTCAGACTCTGGATGTTTGAATGAAAATAAAACAGAATGCGTCTGTGATTAAGTCTGACTGGCAGTGAGGTTGACGGCCTCTGACCACCATCACATCCTGAAACACCCTCGTATGAAGCTGCTACTTTGACAGTTCCCATTGGCTTGTGATGGCGACAGGCTTCCATGGCCCCAACGCTCATATTCATAAAGTCCTGGGACGGTCAGATGACAGGAGCGCACCCCCTCGCCTGGAGTCTGGATGGTGGTTTTGCTCTTATGCTGTGGGTAGTGGTTTTGATGATGAGACCTGAGCTGCTCTGCTCCTCTTCTGTCTACTGCAAATAAACTGCAAATCATGTTTTGATTAACGAGAAAATGTTAATTCACAGACCACATGTTAGTTTTCTTGCAGAATCTGATCCTACAGAACATCGTCCTCCCGCAGTGACTCCAGTCCATGTGGTTCTGTTCAGACCCTCACAGATCCTGGTTCACGTTTAGAGACACATCGTTGTCCAGGTTGAGGGGCGGGTCCTGGTCCTCGCCCTGGTTTAAGGACTGGTTCAGTTTTTTTAATGAAATGTGTTTATGGAGCCTGAAAGAAATCAGACAAATCTCGTGTTTTCTTCATAAACGTATGTTTCAGCTGAACTCAGGCTCATCAGCTGGACGTTTCTCTGGAAATAAGCAGCTTTTTAATCCACTGATGTGTCAACTCTCAGATGTGATAAAAGTTATTTTTTTATACTTGTTTTTACACTTGTGTCAAAGGATCAGTTGCAGGGTTCGGTGTGTTATTGTGATTAGCTGCTCGAGGCTTCAGTCTCTGAAGAACAAGGTGACAAACAGCAGGTCATGTGACCAGGTGCTCCTCGCTGCTGGGAACCAGGAGCTGGGTCGCTCTCCATGACTGGAACATGGCGGCGTTAGTTTGGAAAATCGATTGCGAGATGCTTGGACATCGTCTGCTGTGTTGAGAAAGTGACAGTGAACTTTTCCCAGCTCTGCCTCCGTGGAGAGGGGGTAGGTCACGGCGGTGAAACTGCTCTTTGTTTAGTCCTGGTGGGAGCCTGGACCGTCCTCCCCAGCGATGAACCTGTGGGTGGCGAGGAACTCGTCCATTAAATCTACATCATGTGAGAACTATTTCTCTGCCTTAATATGTGGAGATAGCATCGTTCAGTGTGTGTCTGTGGCCAATCGTGTTTCCTGAACGATCTCATAGATTCACATTAAACCTCGATGCTGCTTTCTGTCTCAGATGGCCTGGTGAGATTTGGAGACAGATGACAGTGAGAACCTCGGCGGCCTCCTCCTCTTCCAGCTGATGGCAGGAGAGTGAAGTCACACTGAGTTTTAAAATATACTTCCCAAGCATTTCCCTCAGCAGACGCACTTTGATGTTAATTTGTGGAGGGCTGTTCAGCGGCGGAGCGTGGTCTAAAGTAAATACCACAGGGATTTTTGCTCTCTGAGAAAACACGCTGTGGTCTCCTCAAATAGACGCTGGACGCTGCAGAGCTGAGAGAAAAATCCTTTTGTCTGAATTATTTCTGATGCACAAACAGAGAAAACATTCAGGTGTGCCCCCGTCATCCTCCTGTACTCAGAGCCTTCAGTTAAAACACCATGTGAAAGTGTGATGGCGGTGGGGAGGTCGAGTCTTTGATGAGGCTGATGATGTCCTGTGAGGTCAGGACTACAGGACTCTCGCTCAGAGCACTTTCAAACAGAGGTCAGCACTGCAATAATATTTTCCCCCGGTGACATTAAGCCCGTTCCCCTCGCGAAGCCGCCATCTGTAAGATGAAAATCCCCAAGCTGAGTAAACTGAGAGCGGGACACACACAGACCCTCGTGTCCACACACATGTGAATGGACGTGTTTGTACTTGTGCAGTAACGTGGAGCGCTGACAGTTTATTTGACTCGTATGCACATCCATCATTACGGCTGACATCCAACACACCGCTGCTGCACATCCAGCCCTCGCATGACATGAAAATGAAGTTAGAATCAGAGTTTAGCTCTTGAGAAGCAAATATTAAGAGTGTAATAAGTTCAAAGAAAATATTAGATCTGGGGGGGGGGATGTGCACATGCCCATGTGTGTGTGTGTGTGATAATCCAGGAAAAATTCAGATTATCAGAGATTAAAACAAAACAAAACAAAAAAAGAATCACCACCAATTGCTATGTGAATCCTTGAGCTGTTGTAAAAACACATGGGTCATAGTGATCTTTGATCAGAATGTTTTTGTAAATTATTAAGAAATCCCCCCAAACAGAGTCATGAGATACCAACATTAGGGTGAAAACATGTTCTATACTGTTACAGTTACCCTTGACTGTTGACCTTTGACCCCTTCAAATGTGGTAAGTTCATCATTAAGTTCAGGTTCACGTTTGGACCAAATTCCTTTGAAATATAATGTTCACGAGAATCAGACTAACGACCTGGGAAGAGTTAAGATGGCATGAACGCGAAAAAAAAATCTTAAAAATCATATTTTATGAGATTAAAGCCACTGAATTATGGAGAAAAAAAACTGGATTTTTTCCAAGATGAATAAATCATGTATTTAGCTGTGACACAACCACATGTGAATAAATGTTGTTTCTTCAGATCACTGACATAAAACAGTCAAAAACTAAATAAAGTTACAATTAAACTCAGATCTTTTGACATTTTTAAAACACTGTGACAAATATGAAGTAAAGATTTATAATACGTTTTCATACTTTTATGAAAAGTCATTGTTCCTCTGCAGCTGTGCAGTAACACACAGTGACATACATTTCCTCATAGGAAAGATGTTGTCTTGTCAACCAGCAGGGAAAGTTTCCACATCTTTGGTTTGACGTTACAGGTTCTAATGATCTTTTAAAGAAAATGTTATTAGAACATTTGAAGGATGTTACCGTGAAACGTTATATATTGTGTTTCAAGCAGGTTGTCCTGCTGTAGAATAACAACATCCTGGGAACAAAATAAAAAAAAAAATGCTGCTTTGCAAAACTTTGATGGAATATTGCACAGTAACTTTCTCAGAACATTTTGTAACAAAATAAATAAATCTGCGTCCTCCCAACACTCCTCTGAGATTTTCTGTGCTGCTCGTGTGAGATTCGTGTCAAATGGTTTAAACAAGATGATGTTTAGTCACAGAATCATTTCATAACCTCTGGACGTTATGTCAGAGGATAATGATCATTAAGTAACAATGAGAAACCTCATTAAATGTTCTGAAACAGTGAGTTACAGTAAAACCTGCTGAAAACATGTTTCAAAAACATTTACATGAACTTAAAAGTCAAGGTCACAATGATGTCACAACTCAGCATTCACACACTGATGATGTGTGACTGGTTTCTACAACGGCAGGAAAATTAATCCATGTGTCATTATAATTACAACGTCTCATAATAATCAAAAACATCCTCATTGTTTGGACATATATTCCTCCTCGTCTTTATTTCTTTCACAGCTGATGGTCTGTGTCCTGACATTTTGACCTCTCTCATGTTGACTGGTAAATCCAGTCTGATCTGTGGAGACGGTGGACGAGGTCCATCGGGCAGATCAGAGCCCTGACGCTCATGAAGGCGTTAACCCTGTGAACAGGCAGCGTTTGTCCTGAGTCTGAGTCAACGCTGCTTCCTGTTCACTCAGGAGTTAAAGAGCAGGAACGACGCTCAGAGCCAGAGTCTTCAGGGAGAGAGCGGGGTGAGAGGGGGAGAGTCTGAAGGGAGGGGGGGGGGACGGGGTCGCTGTTTGATGTGGGAGGTCTCCCCCCTCACCCTGCTGAGCTGCTCCCTCAGACCTCTCATTAAGCGTGTCATCAAAGGCCTCTACCCAACCAATCATAACATTAATGTTAACATTACCACACAGACCGGGCTCTGCTGAGCCGTCCACACAGGCTGGACCAGAACCAGGACCTGGCCAGATCACACACACACACACACACACACACACACAGGCCTGAGAGAAACAACTGCAACGCAAACCAACACGTTGAATTACACCATGGTGCAGGAATGATAAAGACCAAGAGAGAAGAGAAATGCAGCAGAAACGGATTCAAACTGTTCCACTGAATAAACACATTTCAGTTTCAGTTGGTTCAACATGTTTACAACAAGTCAGTGGTTATCTGCTGCTGTGAACATGAACCAGTTCCTCAGATCACCATCATGGTTTGATATATATATATATATATATATATATATATATATAAATATAAGTTGTATATATTGTTGTATACAAGGTCATATATAAAGTTGTATGTACAGTTACATTTATGCTATTATACATTTTATATAGTACAGTAAAATCTATAAAATCATATGAAGTTGTAAATAGTCCTATATTCTCTTATGTAAAGTTGTTTAGACAGTTAGTTATAGTCATATATACTTGCTTATACTGAAATATATATATATATATATATATACATACATACATACATACATACATACATACATATATATATATATGTCATATATAAAGATATATACAATCATATAAAGTCAAATATGTTGTGATATCTAATGTTATATATAGGTGATGTAGCAGGTTGTGACTGACTCAGACGTCCTGAAGCACTGTGTCCTTCATTAAAGCAGCAGAGACCCACTGACAGCAGAGCATAGACCCCCCCCACCTCGCTCTCTGTCCTCTACATCCCCACACACTCCCCCTGCACCTTCACCCCCTCTCCCTCCCCCTCCTTCCATCTCTTGTCCTCAGGTCAATGGGTCTCTCGTGGCTACCTTGCTTTTAAGCCATCACACTCCCCCATGGGGCACATGAGGGAGATCTATCTGTGTCATCCTCCCCAGGTGATCTCTGGGTAATGTACTGAAGGACAGCGAAGTGCGGCCATCAGCTCGGACCTACACGATTCACGCCCGCACGCTCCACGCCTGCTTTTGGTGGGTAATTACGGGGAGGGCTGCTCTCACCATGAGGGAGGCAAACCAATTAGAGAGTGTCTGTGCAGTTAAAGGACGTCTCTGTGACAAACCTGGCCACGGGGTCGCATGTTTATTATGTCATCCCTACACTCGAGGGGCCGTTATTACAGATAAGTGTCACAGTCTGGAGGTCATTGATGGAGATGATTCTGTTTTGGCCTAAGGTTTTACATGCCCTGATTATTCTGATAGCTCCCTGAGTGCTTCATTATGATCATTTGTCTCCAATTGGACTTTGATTCCCATCCATAACTTATCATTTTAAAAGGGTATTAACTAACGTCCTGCAGGGATCATTCGGGCTGGTTAGAGTGCTAGTTTACGTACACTCACATTAGATGGACCTTGATAAATGTGAGCGGGAGCACGACTTTTCATTTGTGATGTGTTCAACGTTCAGGCCAGATGGAGGTGAAAGACACAGGAAACGACAAACTGATACTGTTTGTGAAGAGACAGAGCAGTCCAAACACTACATTACCAATGCATGATGGAAACTGATTTGTTGAAAAAAATGCAAAAATGACATACGTGAAACATGTGACATCTACATCTAATCTCAGCTGGTGAACATGGAAAGTTGCCATGACTCAGTGCTACAACAGCGGCTAGCTGGTTAGCATGCTAACTCCAACAATTAATGGGTTGAACTCATTGAAGCTGCTTTGTAGTTTGTAGCGTATGTTAACTTTCCTGTGTTAGACGTCATCAGACCAACTGCTGCTGCAGCCTCGGTTGAATTTCCTGCTACATCTTTATTTGGAACGCATCAGAACACATTATTAACATTCAAATAAAGTCTCCAAATAAAGTTTCTTTCAGCTTTCTTTCAGTCTCCATATAAATATATATATGAAAAGAAGGTTTTTCAAAATCATCTGATCTGTATTTAGATGTATAGCATATGTAGGTTGGATTATAGTTATTACAGAACAGTTTAAGTTCTGGTTTCTATATGAGGGAACAACAGTGTGGTGGAGGTTGGGGAAAGACCGTGGTTCTGGTCTGTGGCAGGAAGTGAACTCTGGTCTTAGATCAGACCTCCACACCCTCACTGTCCACCTCTGGATATAAACAGAGCTGGTTCATGATATGGATATAAGACACAGGTCTGTCCCAAAGACAAACGCTGTCCTGCAGTATGGAGCAGAGTGGTTCGTCTGTGTGCCACACTGTTTAAACTGCAATGAAACAGCAGGCGCCGAACATCAGGGAGCCGTGAGTTTCAGCTCATTTACAAACCCGTGGCAGTTCTGAAGCCTGAGCGTCATGAAGTGTGGGACTGAAAATGCTTCATCTCTCTGGAGGAAACACATCAGGTCGAACAGCCGTAGCTGTTTGTGTTCACCTGGAAAAAGAAAACATCAGGTGTGAAAAACTCACCGTCATGAAGGAAATGTCTGGTCATCAGTGGTGTGTGATGGCACTTTTTTTTTTTTAAACTCTGGATGTAAAATCATTGAGCTCCTTCGGGGCCCATTAGCTGAGCTGCAGTCTGTCAGCCGGTGTGTTAAACTTGTGCGGATGCTGTGCTGTAACTTCATGCTCCATTTGCTTTATTCTCCTGTGCGGCTGATCCTGCAGGTGTAAAGTGAGGCTGTGCTTCATTTAGCTCCATTCACTTAATGAGGCGTCTGCTGTGGATCGCCACCGAGCAGCCAAGACAACAAACACACAGAGGTGAACGTCACATCATCACTAATCTGGACTATATGTACCTGTTGATTTGATCATTTTTAATTAGAAATAACAACAACTAAATCATCCATGTTTCATTCCCAGAGTCCAGATACTGACTGAACCAATAGATATACAGTACTGTAATTATTGTCCCCCCACATGTGTTTTAGCAGTGCTTTAAAGACCATAAATATTTATCTCTCACTTTCTTTATGCAAATATAATAAGAAAATACAGGAAATGTGTACAAATTATTTAAGAACACATAAAATGTACTAATGATTCTGGATACAGACTCTGGCCAACCCCAGATTTATTGCCCCAGCAGTGCTTCAGTGACCATCACAAGGAATAAGCCGATAACAAAGTCATTGTTCCACACTCAGATCACTGATAGACATGTCTAGTCTGCCAGGAACTGTTGGCAGATCCAGATGTGACAGGTGTCTCGGGATCAGCTGCTGACAAGCATACTGGCAAGGCATTATGAGTGCTTTAGGTCTCTTGTGACCCTCTTTATTGTTCACCGAGGGGGTAATTCTGCCCGAGTTTGCCTCATCGGGACTCATTGGGAGTGTTTGCATTTACACCGCAGGACACAAACATGTGTGCTGTTTGACCTGAGTCCATTTTTTCTTTCATCTTTTCTTGTCAACCTCTCAAAACAGAACCTGCTCAGTTTCATCAAAAACAACTGTAAGTTCATTTAATGTTGGTGTCCCTCAAGGCTCAGCTCTGCTATGCAGATCATACAGATGACACTCAACTCTGTTTTAATTCAGTCCAGCAATGGTGTGATGGGCCGATTCAGAGGTCGAACAGCTAACTGTTCACTCTGTATCACTCATTTTTACAGACACCTGACTCAATTAATAAAAACAATGATTTGGTCCTGATGGTTTTTCGACTAGACTCATTTTTGGTCAATGAGGTTTCGGTGAATAACATGTTTGTTTTAATGGCCTAGAGAGTAAAATCTTTGACATTCAACAGGTTTTAAACCACAGTCATGGCTGCCAGTTTCTTTGCTAGAGGTCAGCTGACTGATCAGCTGACCTGTAGAAAGTCAACATGCTGCTTGTTGTGAGTGTCAGTTTTTGCCCTTTGGTACTGTATTTGTGTTTGTGTGTGTCTTCATGTGTGTGTGCACACATTAGTATGTGTGTGTAGTCGCTGCCCTCGGGCTGATCTGCATACAGCAGGGACGATGCCGCAGCTCTCTCCATCAGCATGCACTGACACCTACACTGTTTAATGCACTCCTCCAGTTTATTAATGCCCAGCGTGTGATAAACATTTCTGCAGAGGAAGCTCACAGGTCATACACACACACACACACACACACACACACACACACACACACACAGACAGATGTCAGTTTGGTCTCCGATGGAAACTACAACTCCCACAATGCCCTGACTTGTTGACCGGTTACACAGGTGATGCAGTGAGAGTTCAGAAGAAGAGGAAGAGGAGGAAGGAGCAGCTGACACTGCATCTTCAACATCATATTTTAAAGTCAAAGGAACAGTTTAGTTTACAGATTCAAAGCTCATTTCCCCTGACATGGCTGTACAAAGTCCTTAGTGTCTGAAGAGGGCACTGTGTGACATCTGATGGTTATGTTCAGGTGATGTCACCTGAGTCTGAGTTGATCAGGTCTGACTGACTCTGTAGCCCCCACACCTCAATGTCCAATCCCACTGTCAGAGGATTAGGTGCATTATGGGTAATGTAGGCACTGAGCTCCGTCACTCCTTCACCCGTGCCTGATATCAGCTGGAGCTCATCACTGTGATGTTCAAGCAGCTGAAACGTCACTATAAGAGTGTAACACACAAATAAATGAATTATCCTGTAGCGTGTCAGCAGGTGATCATGCAATCTCTGTCTGTCAGAGGGTGGCCATATTTCATTCCCACTGTCTGATATAAGTAATAAAGCTGGATGACAGGAGAGATTGAAGCTGAGGAAACTAATTTTGTCCTGTTTGTCCTTTTAATCCTGTGCAGTTATTTATGTCCATGAGAGAAGACATGGACATCAGAGAGGGCAGTGTCTCACCAACCGCATCCTGAGGATGATGAGAAGCATGGTGAGCTTTGTAGCCTCCACTGCTGAGTTCCACTTAACATCAGGTCACAGCTGCTCTCTTCATTGTTTAAAGAGTTAAAACACTAGTAACAACACAGTCGTAGAGGATTATGGGATAGCATGCAGTGAACTCCCTAAGATCTGAACACGCATGTGATTTCACTCACTGTGACTTACATTTCTTAATCTCTGAGAAAAACAAAACCTCCAGAAGAAACAATTTATGCTGATGTTCAGAGAACAATCCACCTGGTCCAGTTTCCTTCAGTATTACAGTGATACTATACATGTGACAGGAAGTGATCAATGCTGCTGTGAGAAAGAAGAAGAAAAAAATGGGCCCATTTAACTCAGCAAATCCAAGGTGAAATTGACAACATATCTGGACACTTAAATGTCACACGTCAGTGAACAATAATTATAACTTAGTCACTGTGTTATTAAGTTGTTTTCTATATATTTTTTATTTATGTATTTATTTTTTAGCCAGAAATTGTTTCATTTCAACCTTTAGAACTGTATGTATGTAGAACAATGATGAAGCAGTTAGCAGTACGCAGCAAACGGAGTGATACCACCGGAAACCATCGGGGCAGTGTTGTGCAGTATAGCTCAAACAGCGTGGCTCAAATAGCTTAGAATGTGCGTTGTGATCTCCTTCACAGTTGCCATGTTTGTTATAGTTTGAAACATACGTCAGAGCTCGGTACTCTGCACTCAGTACAGCCCTCTAGTGGATGCATTGCTTAACAATCATGCAAACATAAAACATGTATGGGGAGTATAAAAGTTCTGGCGTTAGGAACAGACGTACTTACGTACGTAAAGGAAGCATAAATGGGCCTTAACAGTAAATCCCACACAAGTCCTTTATGTTCATGTGACAGTGCCCTCTAGTGGTTGCTGTGTTAACACTGTGTTAACTTATCCAGTGAAAGTAGCGGTTCGTCCTGATTTGATGTTTCCTGTCTTGTGATCTTTAGTCAGCAGCAGGTGTTGTCTTTCTGTGTTAACTACTCCGTTTGTCATTTTTGTGGATGTGTCTGCTCCCTGAGGATAATCCTGGGGTCATTGACTGGTGACCAGCTATGGCCAAACTGAGATAATCAAGTTTATCACTTTCTGAGATTAGTTACGATATCACACGTGGTAACTGTTTGTGAACAGCACTTCTGACTCTCTTCTCTGTAGTTGTAGTCATCACTGCTCACCACTGAACCTCAGCCTTCCCTCCACCTCGACCGTTATAAAGGAACGTGACTGGACCATGTGACAGTGTAACACTTAGTGTGTGAAACAGTTATAGATATCACGAAGGCCTGTTTCCCACAGAGAATCTCCTTAAAGCCGACCATCTCAGATATAACCATGTCTGAGCGGGACGCCTGCGTCCAGACGACTCCGTCGGCCCGATCGATACCAACAGTGCAATGTGACCGGCAAGTTTGACCGCAGCTTGAGCTTCCATTTGACATCAGTGAATGTGTGTCCGAGCTGCAATTCCACCAATCAAAAAGGCATCGCTCCAAATAATCTGCCAAGTCCGCTCCATCCCCGTCACTCTCACCTTCTCTGTGAGGAGAAAAGATTAAACGGCGGACGGAGACACGACGTGTCCTGGCGTCTGCGTCCTCATTATCCTGCAGTTGGAGGCCGACAGCCCGGATCTGAACGCTGCTCCTCTGGGTGATTAACTGTCCCCAAAAATCCCCCCTGAAATATGGACAGTTTAAATGTCCCCGCTGTTTGCCTGCTCTTTCTGAAGGTGTCTGTCTGCGGCGGAGCGGAGGTGCAAGAAGATTAATTGAGTCCTGGATGCTTTCTGCTCAGCGCGGCTTCCAGGGGCCACGGGGCCGAGCGCAGGCCTGGGCGGGCCAAAGTAAAGAGACCATCTCATTAATATATGATTAATAGCTGCCGCTGAGGTGATTAATTAGTGTTTGTGACAGTAAACTTTTAACAGGCCCCTGTGTCGTCCCCAGGAATGCCCATTTATCTTTTTAGACCCCCCCACCCCCTCCATCAATCCCCCAATTGCCCCCACCCCCTCCCACCCCTCCTCAGCCGTCCAGAAAGAGCGAATGAGTTTGCATATTCTAGTCTTGTCCCATTTCATTCTGCCGCTGCCTAGAAGGAGCGGCCAGGAATGAGGGCTCTCCGACATGATTGATTGCTTTGCTTTTTTATTTGCAAGTTGGAATCTGGTGAAGTTTTTTTTTTTTTTTCTTCTCAGGGGCTGGTTATTTCTCCCACCCACCCCCTCGCCCCATCCCTCCCTCCCTCTGTGTACTTGTTCTTCTCCAAACGAGGAACCCTGGGCTCACTGGTACAGAAATTTCTTCCAGCTCTGCTTTGAAATTGATTTGAATCGCTGTTGTATGAGCTTGTGTGTTTTTCTCACAGCCCCACGCTGCTGAATTCTCTCCCCCCTCATCTCAGCCACCCCCCCAAACCCCACATGCCTGCTCACCCCCACCTCTGCAACACTCAGCCTCACATGCACCAAAAAACTTCCTTCAAACTCTCAACTGCTTTGACTTGTTTTTTTTTATTTTTTTTTACGTTTATGAACCAGTAGTTTTCATAGTTTAACCTAAAACCCGGAGATGTTCTTTATTTTTCAGCGTGTGTCTGTTAAAGCAGTGGAACAGAAACAGATCATTTCTGTTCCAGTCATTAGTCCGTCGTCCTGCTCGCCACCTATTACCATTTAAAACCAGGAGTCAACTTCCACAAACGGTTCACCTGATTCCTGGGACTGGTCCTGGTCCTAGTCTGGAACATTAAAAGAGCATCAAAAGCCCAAAAATAATCAGTAAAACAAAGATGAGCAGCAGGTTGTGGCCTCACAACAACACAACATATTGTCAATATTTGCCCTCATTGTCTTCTAACCACAATATATGTTCATGAAGTTTAAGTGAAACCAGATTCAATCTGTATTTAGCTCTGGCCTTCTTTATCCCATCACTTCACTACTTTCATTATAATTAAATCTGCAGGGTTATTTTTAATAACCAAGCTTTGTAATTGAAACTTAAATAGTCAGATATATCACTGTAGAAACCAACAGATATTCACAGTATTTTTCTTGACTCAAATGATGAAATCAATTATCAAACATGTTCCCAATGAATGAATCAGCTGATCCTGTCATCTCAACAGGTCAGTTCAGGTTAGTTCGTTTCATGTCTGTGAAACATGACTTTCATATTTCTGTTCATTACAGGTTGTCACTTCCTCCTGTGATAAAGTCTCACACACACACACACATGCACACACACCCCTGCAGACATATGGACATAAACAGCTATTCTCTGCAGCACAGGGGACGTCACAGATGGTTCGGCTGTTTCACGATACGATGCTCAGAAGCTGACGCCTTCATCCCTCGTAACCCGGAGCCGCCGCCGTCCTCTGGTACATAAAAACCCAAACGAGCCACTTTGATCGCAGCTCGTCCTGAAACGATCCATTAACCGCGTGAAGCCACAGTAAGAGAAGCAGCTGCAGCTTTAATGTGCGACACAAAACGTCAGCAGGACTCAGATTTTTCATATCAGCTCAAATAAAATCAAATAAATCCACGGCAGTTTAACGAGGCAGAGCCGTGAATAACAATGTTTCCTCACCACATAGTCAGATTAAAGGAGCAGGATGGAGTTTACACAGGTTTCAGATGTAAATTCACGGATAATCTCCACACATTCACACTCTCGTTTACATCTGAAAAATCAAATCTTAATGCATTTTTAGAAATAAGTTTGAATATGTTTTTCTTAAATGTCATATTCTAGAGAAGACATAAAACTTTGTTTTATGTTTTAAGTTGTAGTATTTCTGGAAATTCACAATATTTGGTAAAAAATGTGATGATTGTGAGGAAACGAAGAAAATATAGCTTGTTTTCTTTCAGATATGTAGTTCGCCCCCGAAGGGCAAATAAAAATAAAAATCTGATGAAACATTGAAAAATATTTTTTTGCATAATATTTACAGGAATTTCCTCTACTAATTTTATTTTTGCTTCTACTTTTTACTACTACTCTTTACTACTCTTTAATCTATTTTAACTATAGATTAAAGAATGATCCAGAGTGTGAATGTTGTGTTTGATGAAATGTTAATTAGTCGTAAATGAGCTGAAACTAGTTAGAACTCTGTGGTCTGAGAGGACACGTCTCCGTCTCTTGTCTCTTGTCTCTTGTCTCTGTCTCTTGTCTCTGTCCCACAGAGTGGGATTCACAAAGAGAAGAATTAATCAGAATATATGGCTTTTAATATAAAAGCCTGTCATCCCTTCTGCGTGTTATTAAGTTTGTGGAGGCGAGTGGAGCTGGGGGGCATCACAGGGTGTTCACCGCCACCTGTCCCACCGCCTCCCCCTGCTCCACACTTATACAATAAAAAGCCTTTTCTGGGAATTTGTTGGAGAAAGGCTGAGAGTTTGTAGTCGTGTGTGGACGCAGGAACTTTTCTTTAGATTATCTTCATTGTTGATAATCTCTTTACCCGCAGGGGTGAGTCGCTACACCTGAACCTCTCCATCCAGGGCCGCCGCAATCGCTCTATAGCCCTCCACGGCTAATCCCATCATGCATCGGGAGGACTCAGCTTCTCCCCTATCCTCTTCCTCTTCTTCGCCTCTTCCTCTTCGGCCCCATTAAAGCAAAAGGGGGAAGAAAAGCAGATTTAGAGCAGATCCATTTCATTTCAATAACCTGCATTTGCCCCCAGTCCTCTAGCCCATAGCGTGGGCTCTGTGTTGCCCAGAGTTTTGGCTGCAGGCAGACATATCCACAGCAGCAGTGGTCAGCAGCATCAACAATCATCAAGAGCAGTGATGTTCTGCAGACATTAAAAGTCTTTGTTCTTGCAGCATCGGTGTTTAAAGATCACAAATCCATCCACCAGGAAATGTCAGCAGGGACATTGATACATTGACACAGAACGTGAGCTGATGAAATCCTCTGACATCCTTCACATCCACCTTCACATACTCACGTCTGAAATAACCAGCTGTGCAGATTCTCTACCATCACTTCAGATTTTTACATTTTTATAAGCTGAAAAGGTAGAATTATAGATACATTTCAAATATTTATATTGCATATGTTTATCATATGTGTCCCCATGATGATTGTCCACTGCATTCTTGCCTGTCTGTGTAGCAGTAAACTCGTCCACTCTGACTCCTGCCTCTGCTTAGTGTTCTTGTCGAACATATGAACATCACAGAGGAAACCTCCAGGAGCAGAAAACTATGAATGATACAAATGAGGAGATGTGGAGTTGGAGTGGGATCTCTCTCTTTTTCTCTCTCTCTCTCTCTCGCCGTCAGGGAGGATGAATTAAACTCCAGGACGTGTGTGTTTCATTTAAAGAAGAAGAAGAAAGTGGGATATTTCCTCATCAGGCATTCTGAAATAAGGGGCTGGTAGAAAATAATGGGGAGTTAATCAGATCAGTAGCACTCTAATTCACTGGGTATTGATCAAGGCTGATTCCTAATGGGGCTGTGTGTGTGTGTGTGTGTGTGTGTGTGTGTGTGTGTGTAATTTCAGGACATGGACAGAGCTGTTTAGCTTTAGTTTACAGGAAACATCACAGATGAGTCCAATAATCACTGTAGTCTAAACTCATTTCAGTGGCCGATGGCCGACACCACATCTCCACAAAGTGAAGCCCAAACATCTGGATCGCCCTCTGATGGCTCGCTGCAGTATAGATCATAAACCCCGCCCCCCTGACTCCAAATGACATCACTAGCGTTAAGATGGCAGCGCTCGTGTTTGTGATATTTTGAGTTTGTTTTTGTTACAGAAGCAGGAAGTGGCAGGGTATCGGCCATCTTTAACTTCAGTCTCTCAGCATGAGATGTCCTTTGACGCCCTGATACTAAAAACTCAGGACAAGGAACGGTTATGTGTTGCTATGGGAACGATCTGAGACTGGATGGGACCTAATCATGCTATGTTTGCTGACGGTCTGTCCACCTATGTGGACTGGTTCTCAAAAGATCAGGTCATTTACATAGCTTTCTACTGTTGACTGTTTACAGGAGCTGATTAATGATGACCGATGCTCCTGTAGCTTCACCTGGACCTGGACCTGGACCTGGACCTGCATCAGGATCTGGCTCAGGACCCTGTGAGTGTTCTGCAGATGAGGTGAGTCATTTTATTAAATGAAGCTGCAGTGATATCAGCTCGTCCGCACTGAGCTAACGTTAGCTTAACGTGTGTGTTCTCAGGCCTGAATGTGACACGTAGGCGTTACAGTTCATCACAATGAAGCAGCAAACAGCTGATTTGTTCTCCAACTCTTCCAACACGTGTTGTCTCTGTGTTACCATTCAAAACAACAACAACAACAACAACAACTGGTATCATCGGTGTCTGCAACCTGCTCCACTTCACATCAGCTCTGATGTTTTCAGTTAATTCATAGAATCATTAAGCTATTTTGGTTGTTGGTTGAGAATAATTTTGTTTTTCACATTGTGCAAACATAACATAAAGGATAGAATAGAAACAAAAGTATAAAGCCGAAATACATGCAAATATTCGCAGCGACCTAAAAACCTAACACTAAAATCAACAGATATTCAGATCAATGCAGCAACTGCAGTAGCACATTCTACTCTTTTTGATGCACATGCAAAAAAATGTTTTTATTCAAAATGTCCATGATTATGTCTCAGATTTTACTTGGTCTATCAACATCAAACCAAAGCCAGAACAGAGTGTAAAGCAGCACTTTCAAAAGAAGTTGACAACAAAGCTACACGACTTTGTTTTTATGCTGCAACATCTTGGTGTAATTTCAGAAGTCACGAACAACAAGGACTTTTACTGAGATAAGTTTCAATAGGCAATTAATAATACTAATTAAATAATAGTTGTGCTAAGTCATGCTGCTGCTTTAAAACTCCCCATTCACACTAACATCCTGTTTCTGCTGGTGTGATGTATCTATGTCGCTTGTGATATTATAACTATGATAAACTGTCAGAGCGCCGCTGTACTGCAGGTCCAGCTGTCACATGACTCTCAGTAATGTGTAATAGTGATGATCATAAACCACTGTCGGACATTTTAGTCATGCTTGGTTCTGGTTTGTTGTCCCGCCCTTGTCGAAGCCGCTGACTGTTTTTCTTCCTAAATGTCCAAACTTTAATTTTTCTTTCGGGGAAACAATGTTACACTTTTCTAAATGTCCCCGTCTTCCCTTAAATGAAAGAGGAGGCGGCCATGTTTTTAATAATATACTTGACATGTGAGCGTTGGTCTGAATTAAAGGCCCCGCCTGTTGCTTGTTTTTATTAGGAAGTCTGAGATTACATTGTTTTTGCCGTGACATCATCTCGTGCCCTGGTTTATGTTTGCGTGGGATGAGGTGGCAGCCACAGTCCATGCAAATCAAAGCTTTGATTTATGCACCTTTCCCGCGGAGAATGGAACATTAAATTTAATTTTGCTGCTGTGGTGCTGTGCCTGCGCCGCGTTCAGCCCTGACACCGGTGAACCGGGCCCGCCGCCGCCAACCGCCACCACCGCCGCCGCGCAGGAATTCATTACTTCCTCCACAATATGCGAAAGCAACATTTGAATGAAACATTTGTCTCATGTCAGAACAGAGTAGCGTCTACTCTCTCTATACAGATACATGGTGAAGGGGGGGGCTCACACTCGACTGTAACAAAGCAGTGAGTCGCGTAATGGTGGCACATTAAAATGAGGCCTGTTGTATGCGAGTAGCAGAGCAATCTGTTTCTGCCTGCGATCACCCATTACTGCTCTGTAATGACGTGGAAAAAATGCCACAAAGCAAAGTAATGAAATGTGTTTTTTCTGTTGAGCAGCAGCTCAGTGGCTCTGAGGCCTGCAGGAGGCGTCGCATCAAAACCTCTGCTTTACATGCCTGCATTTCCAGGGTTATGATCTTACCTGTGACCTGAGCCGCGTCTGCTGGTCATCGATGGTTCAAACCTGCTGAGAAAATCAGTCAGATGTGACGAAGCCGAACATGAAACTGAAGCTCAAACAACAAACTATGTGGTGTTTTTAGCTGTAAACTCTTCACTGCATTTATTTGTATGTAAACAGAAATAAACGTTTTAAAAATTCTTCATCAGTTTTACTGTTATTGACCACAAAAATCTTTAACTGGCCCGTGTTGGCCTCTAACTCTATTAACATCTGTACTAATACAAGAACATGTAGAGTCCCTGTTCTAAATGATTGTTACCTGGATAGTTAGAACGTAGCTTCATGTCATGTGATGGTTGGAGACTGTGACTGAGCTTGTCCTGGTCTGTCCTGGTCTGTCTTAGAGGATCATATTTGTCCTGGATCCTGGATTTTCACATTTTGTGTTGCAGTTCTGAGAGTAAAACTCTGATCCTATCGCTGATGAATGAGAATCATTTCTCAACACAACATTACCCAGAAGTCTTTGGTGTAAATAAGGTTTTTTACATAATGAAACACTTGAAATATGAAACTGAAATTTATCTTTATTTTTTTTATTCTAGAAGAAATGTAACTTTATATTTATTTATCTCGCTGATCCGATCAAATCTCCAGTTTAAGTGCTGATTGAACGGTTTGTTGGTTAAATTCCAGAGAAACTGAATAAACACTGACATTACGCAATTTCTGTGTTAATGCTGCTGTATATGATTCATTTTCCGTGTCTTAATCTGGTACATTTTCAGGTGGATGTAGGTTGGCGCTAACAGCACCTACAGGCACAATCTGTGTAATCTCAGTGGTGAAGAGTGGTTTTATTTAAGATCAACTCAGGTCAGTGGGTTTTGATTATTATAAAGTGGTGGAGGACATTAGCCAGCTTTAAGACGTCCCTCTGCTGTAGTTAGTAGTTAGTTAGTTAGAAGTGTTGAATATAATCACAGACATGTTCTCTCTGTTTCATCGCAGTCTGTGACAAATCATTTCAGTCTGCAGCTGCTTTGGTTCGTATGAATCTCGCTGGGTTTGTGTTGGGGGTCCTGTGGGGGTCTGCAGGCTGAGAGGGGCCACACAGGGCCAGCGAGGGGCCCCGGGGGACAGCAGCAGCCTTCAGCCTCACAGTGTGTCGGACAGATTACAGCCTCATAGCTGTGGATGTGGGAGAAGACCTGATGATTACATGACCACTGTGGCGTGGCTCAGAGCAACCCCACGGTAAAGTCAATCCTCCGTGTGTAGCAGCAGTGAAAGGGGGTGGGGGTGGGTTCTTGTGAGGAGTTCAGAGCAGAGCTGCTGCTTCTTCACGTCTAAAGTTTACGTGGTTCATCTGATCAGGATGTGTCCTGATGGAAGTGACAGACCTCAGGGTACATCCAGAACACACTGCAAGGATTATATATCTCATCTGGTCTGGGAACATCTCAGGATCCTCCAGGAGGAGGAAACCAGTACTACCTTGTTGACCTGCTGCTACTGAGACCTGATCCTGGACCAGAGGCTGGAGATGGACAAACCAATCCGACGCCTCGTGTTTGGACAGTGATGTGGATCTATAATCTTCTGCGACATCAGGTGATCTGCGTTAACTTTAAGGAAAAATAAAACGATGCATTAATCGAATTGAATCTTCTGAACTTCAGGGATAAAATCTGTGCGAGTGCATTTTTATAGTGCCCTGAAATAAATGGCCGTCTGGAAACATCCACTGTTCTGCAGCTGCAGAATTTATACTTTGGCTTTTTAAGAAAACCAATTTCCATCGACTGAGTCGCATTAGATGTTCAGAGCACATGTACAAGTCATGTTGTTGAATGTAAGCTGTGATATCTAATTGTTATGTGTGCAGCAGCGGCTCAGAGTAACTCTCCTGCTTTGCAGTATCACCATTTCCCTGCGTGTCCCCGGGGGCCCCCCCGCCCCCTCCCAGCCAAAGTGAAGAGCTCGTGCCCAGATGCAAATGACTTTCCAAGGTCCTTGTGATCGCTCATTAACTTTCCGTGGGCATAAGTCCTAACTTTATTATTGACTGCACAGAATACACAATCCACCGACCTCTGCCACCTGCAACTAAATCTCTCCCGTCCGATCCATCGCACTGATTTCTGCAGCGGGCCAGAAAACTCGAGCCAGCAGTTTAGTCACCTTAAGTGTTTACACGCCCCCCCCCCTCAGACCCCACACCACGGCCTCCACCCTCCTACCCCCTCCTCAGAGCTCACACATCACTGCAGACCGTACAAACACTCAGGCCAGACTGTTCCTATTTTAAACATCAGAAATATGAATGTGAGGGTGAAGATTTAAAAACAGTCTTCATCGATCCCCACCACGGAACCCTCCTCAGTCCCCCCACGGGTTTATTTAGTGAGCTGTGTTTTCACTCTCATGGCTTTACCTCAGCATGAAATATTTATCGAAAGCCAAAAGAATTTTTGGCTTGTCATTATACATCCCCCACCCCCTCCGTAGTGAGACCTGCACCCCGGTGAATGCAGAGCTTATGCAGATCAGGTCCAGAGAATCAACATATTACAAGCAGCTGACATTTGTCCTGATATATTGAATCGTTAGTGCGACAGAATCACTTAAGCCGGATCCACTAACATCAAGTTTCCTCTTGTTATTGACCCTCGCGGGGCTGGGCCTGACAAGTGGAACTGCAGCAAAGTTCATTAATAATGTGAAATAAATCAATTTGCTGGGAAATGGTGGGACAGCAGCAGACTGCAGGAGATGCCCAGTTCTAGCTCCACCGCTCACACACGTCCTCATAAGATATGAACCTGCTCTTGCTGAGAAACGAGCTGCAATGGCTCCTGAACACACTGCACGATGCACGTCAAGAGACATCTTCACTGTTTTCACTGTGGGAAAGTCGTCTACTGTCTGATGAGGTCAGAGGAGGACAGACCACACCCCTTTTGCTGTGGTCATGGGTAGAATCTGTCCACACCAAAGACGCTAACGACAACACTAACTTTAATCCATTAGAATTCACATCACATTCAAACTGATTAAACAAACCTTATTGATAAAGATATTAACAAGAAGAGGGAGGTCTGAGACACAGCCAGACACAGATCAGTGATCAGTGTTTCCTGATGCAGCTGGATTGAGAACGTAATGCAGCTGTTTACAGAGCAAGGACATTCATCAGTGTCAACATTCACATCATCACTGTTGTGGTAGTTATTGTAGTTATACTTGTAGTTATTGATGTAGATGCTGTTGTAGTGAGTATAGTGTAGTTTGTATCTCTTGTAGTTGTAGTTCATGTTATCATTGTAGTTATTATAGTAATTATTGTTGTAGTTGTCTTTGTAGTTATCATCGTAGTTTTTGTTGTGGTTGGAGGTGTTTTACTAGTTATTAGCTGTTGTAGTTGTAGTTGTAACTGTGGTTGTAGTTATAATGATTTGAACCTGAAGACCTGAAGCATCAAATCTGACCCATGTGACATTTCCAGCTTCACTGTCACGCTGTTCGAGGTTAACTCAGTGTAAACATACAGGACTCGTATGAAGCAGAGCTGGAGCAGGAGCTGAGGAACACGCCCACAGATGTGTACGAGCCGCGGCAGTTCATCGACGTGCACATGTGACGCAGACAGAGGCTTATCTCTATAACGTCCTACACGACCAGAGTCAAACACTGAGTCTTGCTAACATCATCTTCTTATAGATGATGTTAGCAAGACTCAGTGTTTGACTCTGGTCGTGTAGCAGTCATGTGCATCCTCTCTCCTTTGCGCAGTGTTGGACAATCTGACTGACTGAAGCCAAACACATTCCCCATATGGAGAAATGACACTGAAGTTAATGTAAATCTCAGGGGCACCATCATCAAAACAATCAAATGTAGTGATATGTATTTTCTTAGATGAGACAAAGTAGAGACATTTCATCCTTATAGCACTGTGTGTCGTAATTAAAACATTAATTTAATGCGATTGTTGTGTATGTTGCTCTAAAATGCAGCGGTTATTTATCTGCTCTAAAGACAAATGTGGAGGATTACAGATTATTTTGACTGTAGCAAAATCACAGTGAGGTTGAGGAGCTGCGTCTGTGATTTCTGACATACCTCAGACAAACAGAGCTGAGCAGCTTTAAGATGAGCAGGACTTCATATTTGCTCTCTCTCTCTCGCTCTCTCTCTGGTGGGCCGGGTCATTTCTCAGGACATATGGTTCCTCCAGAGACCGAACACAAACAGAGACTTGCCCCGATATGAAGACAAATAAACCTGGGACTGTCTGGTGAGCGAGCGGAGAGCAGTTTAGGATTCCATACGTTCATCAATCACACTGCTGTCCACTCGTTGTTGTTCTGCCTGTGTGAGAAGGATGTGAAGAAGAAGAGGAGGAGGAGCTGCTTCTCTTTTCTTTCAGGTGAAGGTCTTTAATATCCAGCAGGATCCAGATCAGACCGATCCTGAAAGCTGCGCTCTATAAGAACTTCATTAACCGGCTTTAATTAAAATCTCTGATTAAACACTTTATTTTAAACATGAACACAATGAAGCTACCTGTGCTGCATGAACAGTGCTGAGACTGTTTCATCTCAGTTATTGATCCTCCCCCCTCCTCCAGCCCCTCCCTTCTCCTTTTTTTGCATTTTATTCTGAAGTTTCACCCCCACCACCACCACCTCCCACCTCCTCTTAGAAAATGTGACACACTCATTTTTGCGGCCTGTCTGTCTCCGCCGCTCATTTCTTCATCATTCCTCACTCCATCGATTCCTCTGCTTCATCAAGTGCCCACACCGCAGCCGGACCTCTCACACCTTGGCAGCGACGGGCGCTGACGGCAGGAAGTGCAGTGTCAGCCCGATCGGGACGTCCTTCAGCAGCCAGTCACAGAACGAGAGAGAGAGAAAGAGAGAGAGAGGGAAGGTCAGAGCTGCTGACAAAGGAGGAGGAGGAGGAGGAGGAGGAGGAGGAGGAAGGAGAAAAAACAGATCACTTCATTTACCATTCCTACCTGAGGAGGAGATCAAACATCCGTCCACATGATGGAGGAGAGTCACGGCTGCCTTCGATCTCACACCCAGATCAGAGATAATCAATCTGCTCTGGTTTAAGAGGAGTATCTGCTGCGATAACCAAATGGACCCATGTCAACCAGAACCACAGTCATTCAGCAACAACCTCAAACAACACAACACAGAGAGCAGCAACAGCAAACGGTCACTTGTTTCTTACCGCAGGTTTTTATCCCGTTTTTAATCTCGAAGCAACTGTTTGGAAATGAAGATTTGATGTGAACAGCTGCAGTCGTGATGAACTGGATAAACTGTTAGAAATAAAACGAAGCCCCTGGTTGACAAAAATAAACAAATTTAACTGAAGAATATATATTTATTGTGTATTTTAAAGCTGCATGTCCAGCCTGGGATGAAGAAAGCAGCTGATGTTACTGTTCGCTCTCTCAGTCCTGCAGCTTCTCTCTGCTGCTTTATGAGGTTTTATCTTCCCATTTTCTCGCCCCCTCACCGCCCTCATCGGGGTAAAGTCTGTTATTGGCCTTTCGCTGGCCCCTTTTGGACCCTTTGATTCATTGCATAATGGTAATTATATTATATTGGGTTAATTTCATTGCAGAGTGTGGGGCTGTGTATGGATGTGCTGCCTCAGCTCTTCAGCTCTGACCATGAGCAGCTTCTTTCGGCAGAGCAGCTCATTTACTAATTGAAAAGTGATTGACAAATCAGGAGCTCCATGACTGGGAATCTCCTCAGCCAATTTCCACCCCCACCTCCTCCTTCCCCTCACTCCCCCAACCCCACTCCAGTGTACGTGACGCCACAACAAGGCGTGAAGGAGAAGCGAGGAAGATGTTTTGAAGGATGAGGCGGGCAGCGGACGCGGTGGCGGACAGGAAGGGTTGGGGTTGATGGTGATTCCCGGAGGAGCAGCAGCTCAACACCGCTGTCACTGCCTCTAACTCTGAGCAATAACTAATCTCCTGCCTAATGGTCAGTGAATTAAGCCGCCAGCCTGGATAGACAGGGTGGAGCAGAGTGGAGGCTGCAACAGAGCAGGACCCAAACCCCCACGCTGCACCTCCACCACACAGCACCATTACCTGTCACACCTACCGGCTCACAATCAACAGAGACAAGTCCTTTCTGTGCTCGTGGCTCCCCAGAGACACTTCCGCATCCTGTCTGATAGTTGTCAGCACCTGCTCAGGGAGCTCTGCCTGTGGGGTGGGTGGGGGTGTGGGTGGTATGAGCCATAGTAATCAGGCCACGCTGCTCAGGGACTGAGGCTGACAGAGAGGGACACGTTGGTGAAACCCCCCCAGATTCTCTGAACAAGTGAAGGTGAGAATCTGGAGCAGGGAGACAAGAGGAAGCTCAGAAGAGACACTGCAGCACAACCTGGACCACCCCACACCTTTCCCCGCAAAAAAAGACGCCCCTAACTTAACAACTGTTACGACCAAACCCCAAACCGGGATCCCTCCTGAACCTGAACCACAGTTTTCAGACAGGTGTGGAATCAGCCCAGCTCCACCTGCAGGATGAAATCACTCCACATCCAGCTCATAACTTCACTCATCCACCAGTTTTATTTAATTTTTTTTCACGTTCTCCATGATTTTCCCTCCTGCTCGGCTCACACGCTCTTTCCTGTCGTGTGACCACTTGTATAAAATCCTCAAGCGTGAAGGTTTTTCCACTCACACTTTGTAATGACCTTTTGTTGAAAAGCGTTCACCTCTTTTCAGAGCTACATCACCCTACTCCCCCCTCCCTCTCTCCCCTCCCTGCTGGTTAACCCTGACACACTCACGACAACTGACCAATCACGGTGCTGTTAAAAGAGAGAGAGTCTCAGCTATCTCCCCAGCATGCCCGCTGCCCCGCCATCACTCTTCCTTAACAGTGTTTAATTAATCCTGATGATGGCTACAGGGGGGGTCATTGTCCCTGAATGAATGGCAGCATTACACGGTCAATTTACCGCTGTGTTCTTATCAATGCCAGCCTCACATAACCCTGATTTAAAGGAGCTAATTAGCTGGAAAATACATGACAAGTCAATTGTGGCGACGGAGGAGACAGAATGAAAATGGAGGCTTTACAAACGTCTGCTCGCCACAGATACACTTGTGCTGCGGAGCAACACCAGATAACGGTTTGTACCAGAGCTTTGAAGGCAATTTACTGATTGGAAACAATATGTTGCAAATTCAAGAGGAAAACACAAGGCGGCTTCACTTACAATTAATAACATACAACAAAAACAATGAGAGACTTGACGTCATGCTGACAGCGTGAAGTACTGACAGAAATATTTCACTGGTTTTTAATACTTTAAAATAATCTGCAGATTAACAGATGATGAAAATAAAAAGCAGATCTGTGCTCTTACATCAAATTATTTGTAACCATTATGTTGAGAAGATGAAGATTTCAATTTCCTTGTAATTAACAAACAAAACTGCATTGAGATCAGTTTTTACAGAGAAACAGGGACAGTGTTGAATTTAATTTTACTGTAAATTAAAACTCATCAGAACATCAGAGCTGGAAGGTTTGAACTTTACATGTTTGTTACCTTGTTTGATTTTCTGATGTTAAAGTTTGTGCATCTTCAAAGTCCCAGGACACATTGTGACAACTGCAACCAAAGATTATTATCATTTTCTTACTGGATAATTTTCTGTTGGACTATAAAACATCAGAGACCAATGAAAACTGCTTGTCTCAGTATCTCTGGGCTTTTTATCACCCTGGATCAGGTCTTTATTTGGAGCTTTATGACCTCCAGATGTAGTGTCATGTCAGGATCTGTACTGGGTCTTTACTGGGTCTGGACCAGGTTTCTGCTGGGTTTAAACCTGGTCTGTGTTGGGCTGCAGTTCTGAGAAAACTCAGGCGTAAGGACCAACAGGGCTGCTGTTTGTTGAAGTGTGACTGTGACCCTGGATGTGTGTCTCCTGTCAAAATCTTCACACTGAAGGACACAGTGACGTTCAGGTGTGAATCTTGAAACATCTGATTCATGGATTTGATCAAACCGTTGTTGTTGGTCCGGTTCCCACTGAGGACAAAGCTCAGCACATCTGCAGTGTGATGATGTGTTGGTAAACGCTGCCTCCGCCCTGACAGTAAGTGCTTTCTGTTTGTTTCTGCTGCTCAGTAATACTAATGAGAGTTAACATCTGAATCCATCCCTCAAATGTCTGAATAGGGAAAAAGCATGAACTGTTGCTTTTGGCAGCGGCGTTGAACCCACCATAACACGCAGTTAGTGCTGTTTCTCCTTTGGCTTTTGATGGCGGCGGGGAATTTATGTGGCAGTGGATCTATCTCACAGACCGGCCCATCTGCCCGAAGCTGCCTCCACTGGCAGCGGCTCCACAGCGCTGCAGATTGCTAATGTGGCATTAAACAATAAATGGTGGAAATGCCGTTCCTTCGGTAATTTCTTCAAGCCGTCAGAGTCAGCAGCTGCACGCTCCTGGTTCTTTTTTTAACATCTATAAACCACAAACTGCTCACAACTGGTTCCACTGTGGAGGCCATTACTGAGGCAGCACGGCTCATTTTAACACAATGAGCAGAAACTAAAGTTCAGAGAGAACTGCTGTTTGTTCCTTTACTCCTCTGTCTGCACAGATAATATGAAGACAGATAGTTCATCTTAGAATATGGTTTTTAAAGTCTGACGCCGTGGCTGTTGTTTTTTAGTCTGTCTCAGTGTCAGTCCACATTCAGTTAAATTCTCTTGTTAAATCATCTGTGATCTGTCCAATGCTCAGACTCTGAACTGGGAGGATTCCCAGTGAAGCTGCAGAACATGTTTCTCTGATTTGTTGAACTTTATTCTGAAAGGACATCAGAGTTAATGACCACCTCAGGAAGTCATGTCACACTGGATCATATCAATATTTTTAATGTCTATCTCCAGTACCAAATGCAATGACAGCAATGAAACAGTCTTTTAATTTTCTATTTTCTTTATTATCAGAGACAGAGCGACCTTTACCCACCGGAGTTTCGGACTTCCAGAAGCAGGATCTGGTCCAGGGGGACCATGAGTTAGTCCTGAATGTCTGATATAAAATGTTAAAGAGGAAAAATGTGGAAGAAAAGCAGCGTAAGCCTGTGACTGATAAGTGTGTGACTGTGACCTGTAACTGTATGATGAGACATTATGAAAGAATCATATGCTGACTTTGGAACGCAGCGACGCTCACTGTCATCAAACGATCTGCAAACCAAACATGAGTAAGGCCTTGGATGCTCCGAAGGAAAAAGAAACAGAGGGTTTGGGGGTTGGATGTGCGGGCGGCGGGGGCGTCCTGCAGAGGAGGCTGTTTTCTCTCCACACACTGGGCACCGAGCTGCGCCCCCGCTCCTCGCCAGTCTGACGTTAGCTCGCTGCGAGACGTTTATTTTTGCTGCGTCGTGTGCGGCAGCCAAAATCTCTCCCTTTCATCCAGAATAGAGACGGAGAATGGAGGGGGACGGAGACGGATGGAGGGGGACATGGAGGGATCCTGGTAGAGGGAGAATCTCTGTAAACCAGTAAAACTTCTTAAAGTCACACATCTGCAGAGTTAAACAACACACGATGAGTCATTCTCAGCTGATGGACTTCAGTAAAAGGAAAACAAGCTAAAAGTCCTGAGTAAGATAAAAAAAATACACAAGTGTTTTTAACTGAATGTACATGTAGTATCAGCAGGTACATTTAGTTAATAATGTGCCTGCGTCCTTGTTTTTGTCTGAACAACAAACCAGAAAATAAAGATGATAAATTTATCATCATTGATGAAGAAGAAGCATCAAGTTTTTCAGTCAGATCTGAAACATACTTGATTTTTTTTTTTTTTTTTTTTTGAGTGAAAATAGTCAATGTAATGTGATGTAGGAGATGACGGTAGAATAATTGACTATCTAATGTAACATACTGTAACTTAATATTAGTTATATGACCAGATGATGAAGAAACATCATCATCAAATAGTAAAAAGAGGTTGTGAAATATTATAATATTGTTTGTTTGTTTTTTTCAAATTAGACACGGTGTTGTTAATTTATATTTTTAATCTGAAATTATTGATGAATTTGATTAATTTTATATGAAAACGGTTAAAGGAGTAAAAATAATTTGGTGCCTTCAACTTTAAGAAACTTAAAAAAGAAAAAAAAAAAAAAGCTAAAATCTTTTACATCTTTTTTTATTTTGACTGAGACTGAGCCAAACACAGAGCAGCATTTTTATTTGAATTAAACCATAAAAGTACAAATGGAAGTTTTAGAGACGTGATGCCTCAAGTTTATATTATTATAAAACTATGATTTTACAAAACGGCCATAAAATCGAATCAAATAATTTCGATCAAAGTGTGTTTTTCTACAAAATGTATCTCTGCACTGAACTGATATCTGTAATGACACAATAATAAGAGGAGCAGATCTGTGTTTACTGCAACTGTCAAACTCTCAGTTATAATGTTATTTCTATTGATGTAAAAAAAAAAAAAAAAAAAAATCTATTTCTCTAAAACCAGTAAAACAATTATTTAAAGACATAAATGTATGAATAAAGAAGAGGATTCACTTTTACCGAAAAAATAAAATCACTGCACATTAAAAAAAAACAAAAAACATTTGAATTATTAGTTTATAATAATATAGAGCATAATCCTGTAAACACATATTTATGAATAAATGAATATTTACATCAGTATTCTGGTAACAACAAACCTTGAAATATCATAAAAATAAGAAAAAATGTTTATCTGATTAGAAAATGTTACGACTGATTTTTTTTTTCACTAAGTTTAGAAATCACACACTGAACGTCACTGAGGTTACTGAAGAAATTAAAGAACTGTGTGCACCTTGTCTTTTTTGTTTAATTTAATTTAATTTAATGTGTGTATTTTACTCTAATTGCTGTAATTATATGCATTAATTTAGGCAAAGTAGAATAATAATAAATGCTACATTAAATTTCTCTGAACATAGGTTCCTATTCTGACCACAAAGTGTCTGTGTCCTGAGCTAAAATCACAGTTTCTGTGATTGGAGTGTGGTGAGTGTACACACAGATAAAACAGCTGTTTCTGGTTCTTATTCTCCACCATAATGTTGTCACATGCTATGTACGTTGACTTGTTGCACGAACATCTGAGCTCCCCTTGTTTCAGCAGCAGCTGCAGTAGTAGCAGTGTGTTTGTGTGTGTGTGTTGTGTGTGTGTGTGTGTGTGTGTGTGTGTTGAGGGGCTGTCAGCAGGTCAGAAGTCAGCAGGTCGTCATCATCCTCTACTTTACCTAATTACAGCGGAGCTGAGCTGAGCTTGCAACGGCGCTGTGAGCGGTCCTGATGGGAGCAGCGTGGCAGCAGCTCGCAGGCCTGTTATGGAAATCTTTAATATTTAATACATCGATTAACATTAACAACTGAGGCAGAACTGTTTCAACAATTCCATTATTATTTGATCTCTCTCCATAGAGCGATGATGGGTGGTATAATGAAAGGTGGATCTCTATTTCAACCTTGAAGGGGTTGGGCAGAGTGCCAGTAATGAAGACGTATTAAAGCTTAATGTAGCTTAATGTAGCAGGTGTCATATATATAATGTACAGAAGCTCTTTCTAAAGCATTATATTCATCGCTACTACCTTAAAAGCCACTAAATCTTCTGGGCTAAGTTAGTCTGGCTATGATTCTCTTCCAATTAATCAATAGAAAAATTGTTAACACACCTTAACTGGGATCCATTAGAGTGTCCCTGGATAATAAATGTTCCCGTGGTGCTCTGAGGGAGGAGGGAAGGGGGGCAAACTGCCTCCTGCACTCAGGTTAATGGGCAAAGTTGAGACAAGTGACCACTAAATCTGCAAGGACACCACATTCACACCGGCTGAGCCTCTATCACTGCAAATGGCCGAGCCTAAGAGCTCGCCGCTAATCAATCGTCACCGTGAGGGGGGTAAGGGGGTTGTGGAGGGTCCACAGAGACCTGGGGGAGACCAGCTAGTGTGACTCATTTAACCTCTGTGTGAGTCCTGGCCCACTTCACTCCGGTCCAGCTTTTCCACTGCTACACAGAACACTTATCATCGTCAACGGCCCAACACAGAAACACACTGTGATGTATTGGCCCAGTTCTCTGGACGGACCTCCCCGACCCCCCAGCAAAGAATTACAACATGTTGATCATATATGATCATTAAACTGGACCTCTGTATGTATTTCACCTGTCAAAGGTCAGGAAACTGATGAAGTGTTTGCTCAGACTGAGGTCAGATGTCCAGCAAACACTGTTGGAGACACCAGGTCCAGATCTGTTTTTTGGCAAATCCAGACCAGATTCAGACTGGATTTACAAAGTCTGGACGTTGAAAAAACACATGAAACAGAATTTGATTTGGTTTGAAATGTGGATCCTCTCAGATCACTGAGCTGAGGACCAACAGAGAGCAAAGATTTGACTGAAGAGTTCTCCTCTCTGACTGTTTGATGATAACGACATGTTGGAAAACTGCTTCACCAGCGCGGCTACACCCGTTACCACGGCAACCACCACAGATAAACTGGTGATCTCACTTCAGACCGTCGGTTTAAACCTCAGGAACAAGCCGATAAAGGCACGATACATAGCAAAATGTTTAATTGAACGGACACAGAGATGCTGAGTGTCCTGTTGCATAACGCCAACCTTATGACTACTTATGACGACTTTTTTAAATGGGCAGGGTTTAAATACACGTTGGAGCTGATTGGGTAACTCCTTGGACACACCTACCAAATGGGAGAAAACTACAGTGTCGCTGAACTCGCCCTTCAGATTGTCGACCCTGATCTCATAAGAGTGGTTTTTCACCCGTGGTTTTTAGACCCCAGAAAAGAGAGTCATTTAACCATCGCAGTGACTATGATGCTGCTACATTAACTTAAAATCTTGTATAGTGCACCTTTAAGTTTTTACTGAAATGTTCAGTATCAACATGTTACTCACATTAACATTAACCAGTGACTAGATGTAAAGATGGCCATCACTTCCTCCTCCTCCAAAAGCCAAAGCTCCAAAGCTATAGTGTCTCATGTCTGAGCCAATCAGGAGCCAGTCTCACCTTATATATTATAACATTACTGACATAATGATGGAAAACAAACTGATAAACATCAAGATATGAACAAACCTGAGTGTGATAAGATCAATTCCACCTGATGGCTGCATCCACCAGGGGGTGATAGAGATGTTTTGAGTGATATGTCGTCCATCTTTATGAGCAGTTTGTTTTTGCAGAATGAAAATATAAATTCATGGAAACTGGGTTAAATTATTAGATTATTATAATTTATATATTATTGACATTTAAAGTTAAAACTTGTGAAGAATATGATGTGAAAATGTGAAACTGATGTGAAACTTTTATATAAAAGATTAAAATTATTTGCACAGAGAGGATGAAATAACTGCAGTGTCTGTTAAGTGGAAAAGTTGGTTTTAAAAACAGATAATAGTTAAATTATCCTCATCTGTAACTGTATTTGTTCAGTTGTAAACCAGCTCACATCCTAATCACATTAGTTTCCCGAGCTGGTCCAGGACTCTGTGGGGCCCCCGGCTCTTTGTGTGGCCGTTATTATTCCCGTTATTGGGATGAGTCAGCTCCAATGCATCAAAGTGTGAAATGGTCCCGGGGAACGTCAATGTGAAGGCAGACGGCGGGGGCCGGCCCGGCCTCCGATCCACTTTGGGCTGTCGGGGAATTAGATCAGGAGGAAAGTGTATGTGACAAGAGCTAATTAAGTCACATCGTGCTGCTGAAGCTGACGGAGAGGAGGGGAAATGCCGGAGGTAATTGCATTTACTTCATCTTGTAATGCGGACCATCATAACTGCTAATTCAATTGTACAATCATTCTGCCAACTCCTGGCCATTAAGCGCACATTTAATTGCTTCCATAAAGCTTTTAATATGCAGCGCACAGAGCGGGGGGACGTGACACGGACCCTCACTGCCACCAGCCAACATGCAGATGTCCTGCCATCACCACGGAGACGCAGGCCTGGGCGTGGCCTTGTTGGAACGCTACCGTTTCCAAAACATCAGCATCAGATGAGTGTTCAGGGCCCATTTAATGGCTATAATTCAGAGGCTATTGTTGAGAACACACACACACTCGGTCTTGTCTGGTAACATAAAGCCAGTTTATCTGAAGCACCTTCACACAAAAGTAGAACATGGAAGAACATGAAGATGAGGTGAACTGATTGAAACAGGATGTAGAGACAAAAAAAACAAATCAAAGTGACTAAACATGAGAATAAATGTGAATAAATATAATCCATGGAAAATTTTAACGTATTTGTCAAACTGCAGTGGGAACAGAAACTTGATCTGATCCTGACTCAGCTTCCAGTTTACCTCTGAAAAGACTTTATGAGAAACAAGACAGCTGATGTAGTTTTTAAAAAGTGTTTTAATTCTCATGTCATTCACCTCTATGTTTACCAGCTGACAGCCTTCTTCCTCCCTGTGTGTATTGGCACATCACTGCGTGTGACTGCCACCTGTTGGTTGGTGGACTAATGCAGAACGTGCATGTATGTGACTTTAAAACATTCATAGAAAAACAGCGTCATGGTTCTGTTTCAGGTCTAAAACTTCACTGTAAGCACAGTTTTACTGCGGGGACATAAATCAGAAATGTAATTTATGCTCAGCTGCTGTTTTGAGGCTGTGAGGCTGTTTGTTAAAAAAACCAGAAGCAGCTGCTGCCTCCGCTCAGAGACTCAGAGCTGCTGCAGGTTAAAAACGACATAGTCATCCTGTAACAGCAGTGGAGGAGGTGGGTGGGGGGGGGGCTGTGCTGGTGGTGGCCGCATTGAGACATGCTGTGATAAGCAGACATGCTCTGTGAGAGAAGACAGAGGAGGAGGAGGGAGGCAGGTCTGATAACGTGCCACTCGGGGGCCGGAGCTCAGGGGCCCTGACAGGCAGAGACATATATAACAGGCAAACAAAGCCCTGAGGAGACAGACCATCAATACTCAGCATGTACACCATCATTACTGTCCCCAAACAAAGCCTGGTGTCAATAGCAGGCGGTTATGGAGCCGTCTCTCAAATTAAAATCTTGTATCAAACTGCATCTGATGGCAACAACTATTTAGTGGCCATATTTTATGGCCGAGCCAATGAAAAGCAATAACAGTTGTATTTAATGTATCTGCTCCCGCCAGCTGCCGGGCACCGGAGGCTTAATAGGAGCTGTCGATCACTGTCAGCGGCTCCGGGGCCCAACAAGAGGCCGGCTGTAATAAACATGAGGGGGAGATAACAGCGGCCGGCTGCTGCCCGACCATCACGCTCTGGTTAACTTCCTGCTCAACCGCCCGTTTGTCATCTCAGTTTGTAACTCTCATAATGTGTCACAGCGGACGCTGCTCGCCTCTTTATCTCCTTCTGTCTCTCTCTCCTCACCACTTCTTTCAAACATTAATTCGTTTGTAGATGTGAAGCAGGAGGAAGAGGAGCAGGGTCTGAGGTCTGTACAGGACACAACCTCAACCTGAGGCCTCGGGACCATTCATCAGTTGGATTCACATTTATATATGGTTATTAGGGTCATAGAGACGAGTCCAGAGGTGGTCTGGGGGTTTCTGTTTGATATTTAGTTTCTAGAGTTTCTAGAACTTCTCTCCTGATCAGAAACCAAAAACTGAACCATGGAAACATGAATTTTTCTCTGGTGTCTGATCTAGACCTGGTCCCACAGTGATGCCATGAAACTGCTCATCCAGAAAGTTGGAGCCACTGATGGTGGTGACTGGGGGAGGAGCTGAAACTTTCAGATTCATACACTTATAAGGGTCTGTCAAATGTGATTTATTTCCAGTAGAACTAATTAACCCAACCTTTACTATGTAACCTTGTTGTTCTTCTTCTGAGGTTTATTGGTGGTTTGCAAACAATGGAATGGTTCATCACTGCTCTTTGCTGGTGTGGAGTGTGGGCTATGTAAGGTTCAGATTTCAAACCTTTTAAAACATGGACCAGATCTTAACCGGGTCAGACTGAACTGGTTTTAATTGGTTTAAGATATTAAACTGACTTTAACACCTTGGCTTAAATTTTTATCTGGTCAAGTACCCTTTATTCCTCCACAGAAAAGAGCTGGTTAATGAAATGAAAATTGTATAACTTTGTTATACAAGTGAGGGTAGATTTATTTTGTTTTAGTTTGACTGAGTGATGAAGTTGCATTATTAGTTCACTGAGCAAGAGGTGGAGTTTCCTCATTGGTCTTTCAGAATAAATTGGCAAAAACTGTTTTTTGTCAAATGATTTACCAACTTTTCAAAATGAAGCGACACCTAATGACAAAATGATAAATCTCAGCTAATGTCATGGTCGGACCCAACAGGAGCTGATGCAGCTGCTGACTTCCTGTCTGATCATGTGAAAGTGAATTAGCTGTGCCTCATGTTGTGGTAATGTTGCCAGCCAATGTTGTGGTTTTAAAATCAGGATGTTAGTGGAGCAGCAGCAGGAAGTGAGCACTGGTTAACACATAACCTTAATGTTGTTTCACACAAGTTCTGTCATTGTGATGATGCAAAAAACAAAGAAATGAACAGAGCTGAAACCAGGGAGGATGCTTACATGTCATGATGTGACTGAATTGATTTTATTACATCATTTAGTGAGTTTTTGTGCTTTAGCTTTTGCACATTAATAACAGTTGTTTTTTACAGCAGCCCCAGACTGGTTCTGGTTCTGGTTAAGGTTCTGGTTACAGGTCTGCTTACGTATCTGATTCTAGTTCTGGTTCTGGTCATGGTTACAGATCCGGTTATGGATCAGATTCTGGTTCTGGTCTTGTTCCTGCTAAATAAACACATCTGATGTCAAGATTCAGTGTGAATTATAGCAGGACATGTATGCGTATCAACATGTGTTTGTATACTCTACAGAACATGTGAATATGTTTCCTCTGAATCTACTGTGGGACCCCTCCTCCCCCCTCTACTCCCCCTCCCCTTGATTAGAGGACAGCAGCGTGTGTGTGTGTGTGTGTGTGGGGGGGTAATAAGAGCACAGCGTTCTGGGTGCAGTTTTAATCTTTATAAAAACCTTCACCCGAGTCCCCGTCCCGCAGGAGGGAGATTAAATGCTTCTTCACATTAGTAATGTCAGCACAAAATGATTATCTTTTCTGAATAATTTATTCCTCGGCCCGGCGTAATTTTCTTATCTCTCCCTTTTTGCCTCTTTTACTCTGCAGGAGACGGTAAATGGCTGTTAGTCTCCAGAAAACCTATGGATCGCCGTTTCCATCAATCAATTAAAAAACACTTACCTCACACTCAACATGATTTATATCTTGTTAATAGAATTGTCTCACTATATCCCTATATTATTATAGCTTTAATTCCATTAGCTGTTTGCTTAATGCTTTTTTTAAGGCTGACCTCCAGGAGCAGGAAGATAGAGGGGGGATTAGTCCAATATTGGTCAGAAGACAGAGCCTCTTTCTGGGAATCGTGTAGGTCAGGGCAGCTGGAGGACTCCGGACGCCGACTCCTGATTGGCTGCTGTAATCCCAAAGACCTCATCCTTTCATTATTGGCTCTTTACTGCGATGGCATTCGATTAGAGGACAGAGCAGTGTATACAGCAGCGGTTCGCAACCTTTTTAGCTCATGACCCTTTAAAATGAAGCGATGTCCGACAGTGACTCTTCATCACAGGTGATGGTTTTACTGTGGCTCAGCTTCGCCACAGATAAATATTTCCACTGTGAGCAGCTGCTACGTCACACTGATGTGCAGAAAACATATGGGTAGGACACCATCACCACAACAACATGTTGGGTCAGTGTGGGTAGAAAAAATACAGAGCAAGGGGACGGGGATTTTATTCTAGAAAAACACTCATAGATTAAAATTGCAAATTTACAAGAGAACTCTCAGAGATTTCAAGTTTAAAATTTATGATAAAGAAACAGATACTCTAAGATTAAAGTCACAAATTCATGACAAAAAAGAGATATGTTTTGATACTAAAGTGATAAAATAGATAGAATAGAATAAAAAAATATATATATATATATATATATATATATATATATATATATATATATATATATATATATATATATATATATTTTTTTTTTCTTCAAAAATTCCACTTTGCTTTGCAGAGTTGGGTCACAACGATATCACCAATGGAATATCAGTTTAATATTTTACATATTTATTTTTATAATGTCAGATAATATTCAGGATTTTTTTCTAGCAAATCTGAAACGAACTAAGAACAGCAATTCTTACTTGTTTTGTTTTAAATCTGATAAAACCGGATCATAGATAAATAAAGGCAACAATTCAAACATTACGTAAATGGACAAATCTTACAGCAACTTCAGGCAAAATTATAAACAAATTAAAAACAACTAAATCAAATAAAGGGAAACTTTATTAATCAGTTTTCAAGTAAACTTACAATACTATGTGATTATCAGTACAATAAAAACAATGCTGATAAATGATATACATGAAGAAATAATGAGAACTAAAACACACACACAAACATTTGTCTCAAGGCACTTTACAATATTATAGAATAGAAAAACCCAACAGTTCCCACAGTGAACAGCACTTAGTGAGAGTGGAAATATGATCTCTGCCCCTACTTCCTGTCAGTACTCATGCTGCTGCAGTTTGGACCTGCAGGTTTTTGATGGCGTTACTAGAACAATCTGAGACTGTAGAGAGTTAATATAGTCCAGTTTAGCCCAAGGTAATGCCACCCAGATTAGCTATATGATCTGAAAATGATGTTCTGAGATGTTTAGGGCCAAGTATGATGACTTCAGTTTTGCCTGAGTTTAGAAGTAAGAAATTCTCAAGTCATTCAGGCCTTTATGTCTTTAAGACAATCCTGGAGTTTGATGACCTGGTTAGTTTCATCTGGCTTCATAGATAAATATAACTAGGTATCGTCTGCATAACAATGGAAGTTTATATTGTGCTTACTGATGATATTGACTAAAGGAAGCATGTATAAGATAAAAAGGATTGGTCCTAACACAGAACCCTGTGGAACTCTATGAATAATGCAGTACATATGGAAGAGTTGTTGTTTACATGAACAAACTGGAATCTATCTGACAGATACAACTGAAACCAACATAGTTCAGTGCCTCTAATCCCAGTTGTCAGTTAAAGTTAGGACATCTATGAACAGCCTGGTTGTAACAGGGTCTAAGAGACAAATAGTTGGTCGAGATCACGAAACTATTGAAGTCAGTCTATGGGAGAAAAATCTATGGGAGAAAAACTGTCCAGATAAAAATCAGCTGTCACTGCTGATTCTAAGTCTGCTGCACTGGACAAAATATCAGAGCCAGAAGTGGGAAGAAGCTAACACAGTTTTTTTCTGATAACAGAAATTTTACTTAAAAAAAGCTCATAAACTCATTACTGCTAAGAGTCACAGGAATAGACGGCTCCACAGAGCTCTGACTTTCTGTCAGCCTGGCTACAGTGCTCTTATTTTCTTCAATTAAAGAAGAAAATAGTAAGAGGTTCTGACCTCTCAGAGGGCTCTTATATTCCATGAAACTACCTCTCCAGGCTAAATAGAATTCTTCTTGATTGGTGGAACCAAAATAAAATAATCGAAATATTCATCTTCATCTTACAACCAGAAATATGTTAAATTTGTTAACATAATATTTTGTAAATCATCAGGTGTTTTCATCTCAGTGGCCTTGGTCATCTGGTTTGATGCATCTGAACTGTCTGAATCACACTTTGGTTTTATTTTTCCTGATCCAGGAGGAGATTCTGTTCATTGTGTTTACAGTCACAGTGTTTGTTGATTGTTTATAGACTCCTGGTCGTTGTCGTTGTCATTGTCGTTGTCGTCGCCACTGCACGAACAATAGTCCATGTCCTTCACACGCCGTCATGTTAGTTCCATTTTAAATATTCATCATGTGGCCTCATGAACCTATTACTGTGCTCCATGTTCAATACCCAGTGGCCCTCACACACACACACGCAGGGATGAGTTAAAAACTACCAGGAAGTGTCATCAAATAATCAATCATACCCCCCGGCCCTGATTGCTCTCATCTATTACTAAAGCATGTTGCATAGTATTTTAATATATTAGCAGGGATGAACGGGGATGAACGGGGATGAATGGGGCTGACGCGTCGGGCGACGCTACAGGAAGCAGATGAATTCAGCAATGTGAGGTAATGAGGATCATATCTGACACCCTTTGATACTGAACCTCCATCAGGTCCATTTCAACAACAAGGTCACAGTCAGTGACAATGACAACGCAGAGGAGAAATACTTCTGGTTGGTGTCCTCACAGTCAGGCAGGGAGAGGATGTGATACTGAAGTGGTCTGTAGTAGTAAAAGTCATCACAGTAATGATTGAAGCTAAACTGAGTGATGATTGACTGAGTGACTATTTCCTGGATTCGGTACGAATATTTGTAATACCTGAAAACACAAAACCAGCACTGATGTGTTGTTCTGTGGCTGTAAAGTGCAGCTAACAACACAAGTCTGAGCTCTGCCCCGTACAGATGCTCTGTAGCATCCTTCTCAGAGAGGCACAGAGAGGACATCTATACACCATCTATACACCCTGACACTCATGTCGCCATAATGAGGCTGTTTAGGCTCCCGAACCTCTAATGAAAAACACTGCAGCAGAATAAACACATTCGTATTGATCATCACATAAAGGTTTACAGTAATTTAATAAGCAGCCGCTGGCTTCAGCTTAAGTCTGACAACTCACACACTCTATCACTCCCCCCTTCCTCTACCACAGTGGGTCAGAGGGAACACACAACTGGTCAGAGTCCCCCAGCCACCAGGGGGCAGCAGAGCGAGTCCGTTGTTTTAGAATTAAGTTCAACCGTCAGTCCAGGACTGTGGTCCAGACAGAAACGTCAGCAGTTGTATTTGATCCGATTGATCAGATCCTCGGACATAGCAAATGTTAGCTGTTAAATGCTAACAAGCTAAAACTTGTACTTCTGTAAACATTTGCATTCATCGGTGTATTAGCATTGTCGAAAATGTTAGACACATAGCAGCAACCACAAAATGAAGCCAAAGCATATGTATCGCTATAAGCCCTGCCCCCACGTCCCCCCTGATCACCTCTGAACAGACACCCAGTCGCTGCAAATTATTATTTTGCTGCTAAAACAAATTAGTAACCTCAGATCTTCTACAAACTAAAAAAATGTGTCATTTCCACAGAGGGTGGGCTGGTGGTGGGGTGGGACTCTGCAGCTGTGTCGTTATCACATTACTGATGTAGCGTTGTATGGTGTACGGTACACCGAGCGTCAAATAACGAAGCTCATGGACATTAACTGACATTTGCTGAAGCCAAACAAAGGACAGAGAGAGACGCTGTCCAAACATAGTAATGACCAGAACAAATCGTCCTCTGCGTCTGTTATTGATCTGAAAATGAGTTCAATCAATGTACAGAGAAATCAAAGAAATCAAGGGGGTGCGGGGGCATTTCCTCCACATTTATGCCAATTTATTTAAGGTGGTTGCATTTGATCAGGACAGTCAGAGCTCACGCACATACACACACTTGTGAAACTGGAGAGGCTCTTATTGTGGCGGTGCCTCTCTCTGCCCCCCCTTCCATGTCTCCATCACGAGGCGATAGATAATAAGAAATCCCTGCTCTCTGCTTTAAAGACGTGGTGGTGGGGGGGTTGGATGAGGGGTTAAACTGGTGAGAGCATGTTTGCTAAGCTGTTTGAGGAGCATTCTCATATGGCTGCTGGCAGTGATGGGGTACGCGGAGGGGGGCCGGGCAGAGGCTGGTGGGGGGGGGTCCTTTCCATCTCAGTGCACCGCAGTGCAATGATGGAATGACCTGGACTTGATCTTTGAGGGCAACATGGCTGATGGCTCCTGCAGATTGATAAATTGATTCAAAACTATTACCATGGTAAAAAAGCAATAAGGTCATAAAAATTGCATCGGTCCGGCCGGCTAAGTAAATCCCAGGCATTTTGGGGAGCGGGGGCGAGGAGGGGACGAGAGACACCGGGCATGAGGTGGAATGAGAGAGCAAGAAATGACTTTGAAGAGCTCATCATCTTCAATCTATTTTTCCTGCCGGGGCTCCATGCCGCTGCATAGAGGCACTTCATTACAGGGGAATAACTGTACACAGGCAGAGCCGCGGCCAGCCTCCCCCTCGGGCCCCTGGGGCCCCTGGGGGGCTCCAGCTGGTTAATACCTCATCACTGGCTTCATTGAACGCTTTAATCTGCACTCCTGTGATCAATAGCAGCCCGCTGTAAATTAAAAGGGCCATTTCGTGTAATCAACCCTGTTAATGCTCGTTCTGAAAACCATTATTTGTGGAAGGTATTTAGGAGAAAATTACCACCGTGACAGACCCCCCCCCACACACACACACACACACATACACACACACTCTGTGTGTCTGCTGCAGAGTTCTGCTGACAGAGATCAGTGTTGTCTGGGCTCTGGACTGGGGTGGGGGTGTTTGGTCCAGGGGGCAGTAGTGAGGCAGAGGAGGGTCAGAGTAACAAACATCTGATTAATGTAATGAACCAGATCAGAGCTTCCTCTCTGGTTACCACAGTAACATTGTCAATAGTCTATCAATATTTCCTTGTTAATGATGTTTGATTAACAGAGTGGAAATATTAGTAAGGACTGACCACGACAATGTTATTATTATATGTTACTGTACATATACAGTTTACATTATGGACGAAAAAGTATTTAAAACCTAAATCATCTTCTGAAAACAGTGTGTCAGAGCAGAGTGCAACAAAATAACCAGTAATACTTGAACTGAATAACTGAACTTTTATTAATTACGTCAATAAAACACTGACTGGTTCCTTAATGCAGCATCAGTGGAGAACAACAATAATCATATTTTGTTTTGGTAATTATAAGTATTTGGTGCAAAATATTTCACACAAATAAAATACAATATTCGATCAATAACAATAGTGAAAAGAGTTAAAAAAAAAAAAAAAAAGATTAAAAATGCAGCCGCCTTCATGTCATTTCTCATTTCATGAGACAAAATTTAACCTGAACAGGCGAGAGCAGCAACTTAACTGAACTAGAATAATAATTATCATTTTCCATATTAAACATTAGATATTATTCATGTTTGTTCCATCTGGTTTATTGTTAAATTACCTTTAGGATGTTTTACCTTCTACTGCTGCTGAACCTTCTTAAAAAACTATGAGAAATGCAATTTAATGATTTAGTTTCATGAAACTAAATCACAGTAGGAACCAGGTTGACTGGGACCTGATTCACACAGAACTGAGCTTCAACATGTTATCAGTTGATTTAGTTAAATTCATTTGATTTAACTCTATATTGAACTGATAATTCACAGCAAAACATAATGAACGAACAAATCATCTGTGTTAATCAGATTATTCTTTATGTGTCATTGGTAAATATCTGCCTTAATCGTTTTTAATGATGGGCAAATTTTTCACACTGAGTGAACAGCTGTGGTGACAGCCAATCAGAGCTGAGCTCCTGCAGAAATGTAGGAGGAGCTTATCGTGGCTGTCTGTGTGTACGATCTGATCTGTGAACTTTATAGACAGAACAGAGCAGCAATATGACAACCTGAGCATCTGTTACTGGATTCCAGATGTTGTTGTCATGGCAGCACATCTGTCTGTTAGGAGGGAGGACTCCCATTGGCTGTGCCTGAAAACACACACGTTAAAAGAGGAGAAACTTCTGGTTCAGTCTGAACCGACAGTGATGTGATTATTTTTAATTCAACAAACACAAATGTTGACATCCACACGTCAAACACACAAACAGTCGCCGTCTGATAAAACCGTGCTCATCGTCTGAACACAGATAATCCCAGATTAAAGCAGAATATCAGAGGACGGAGCAGGACAGGTCTCTGTGAGGCAGCATCCAGGACACACACACACACACACACACACACACACACACAAACACACCCGCTGGGAGGGAAAATGAAATTTTCCAGGCCGCTATTTCTGCAGCAAATTCAATTACTGAAGCCACTTGTACAAAGAGCTGTGACTTCCCTGATGCTGAGATTGGAAAAGGCTGATGGCTGCAGACACTGAATAACACCACATGGCCGCTGCTGGTGGTGAGGCTGGGGGGGGCAGGTGTAACAGCACAGAAACAATAAGACTGTTTTGGACAGGTGAGGTGGGGGGTGAAGAGGGGCCCGGTGGCGATAAAAGGTTACGAGTTTAGAAAAGTTCCATCACATTATGTTCCTGTGATATAAAGTGAGAGAACAGATGAGGCCCTGACCTGGCGCTCGCCTCTGATTTACAAATGGCTGCCGTCGATACGCGCGAGTCGTCCTCCATCACACACTGTGGCACTTAAACACACCTGAGATGATAAATAGGAGCTGAGACAGGGCAGGATATTAACCTCACACACACACACACACACACACACACACACACACACACACACACACACACTCAAACAACCCCCCTCACAATCACTAACACACCTGAGAGGCACAAACAGACTGAATCACTGAGGATTTTACCTTCGTCCACTGAAGAACTCACAACATCAAACACAGATAATAACTAATATTCACACTGTGTCAACAAAAACAATATGAATGAATCAATTTGAATAAGTTCAGTTATTATTTCAATAAACAGACCGGGTCATTAATTTAATAGAAGTGACGCATACATAGATAATGTTGCAGCTGATTCAACCAAAATACATGTTTTCATTAATTAAAACCGCAAACAGAGTTTTATTTTGAAAATTCGACAACAAAAATCACAATATAATGTTAAGATATAGAGAAGTGCAACATTCTCACATTAAAAGATGGAAACAGAAATTTATTTTGTATTGACTGAAAAAAAATCAGATTGATTCATCATCATGTTAAATGCTGTTGGATCATTTAATTATTTAAGCTTTAAATTTGTGTTTGAATTTGTAAAATAAGACGTAACTAAAGTGTAACATGACACACCAGGGAACGACGACGATGTTGAACTCTCATCGCTCTAATCTGACTCACACACAAGAAACAAGATATAAATTATTTACAATAATCATAATTAATTAAAGTGTCATGTCCGTCATTTGTCTTGTCCTTTGGACACAACTCTGACGTCACCTCCTCTTACAGCCACTAGAGGGCGTCTAATGTGCAACGAGTAAATCTGAAGAAAATTCCATGTTAAACTTTCATCTGTTGACACCAACTGACGTCTATACATTTATTTCACATTTGACTGAATTCACAGATTTTTTTTTTTCTTCTTTCTTCGTGTCATTTTATTTACTTGTTTCGCGCCGTTTGCAGAACCACATCTCGTCGTGTTGTCAGAGGAAAAATGATGCTGCAGCTTAAAGACCTGAGCCGATGTGGTCTCAGTCCCACAGCCGGGCTTTGTCTAGCTTGGCTGGCCACTGGAAAATGAGTGTCCTGTCTGGTAATCCTGCTCGCCTGCTCCTCATTCTCATTGTGTGCTTTTCCTTTAATTTCTCCTTTCTCCGCCACAAAGCCGGCGGCATTACCTACGAGGAAGGAGGGGATCTAAAGTATTTGATTCCAATTCCAGGCAAACCCTGAGGGGGACTTCATCAGAGCGGCAGCCCCTCATGTTTCACCCCGACACAGACAGAGAGGGGAGAGAAAAGCTATTAAAGTTGTATCTTAAAAGGTCAATAACACTCGCTGTAATGACTCTGACTGTTTAATCCAAACATATGTGTGTGTGGCTGAGCCCGGCGGCTGCCGTTGATAGACTTGAGTGGCAAGTGAAGGATCCGTCGCTGTCAAAACATCACAGGCTGAGAGCTAATGAGAGACGCCACCTGAGTGTAAACTGTCTCACACAGACACTTGAGTCGTGCTGTAATCACAGGGCTGTGTGTGTGTGTGTGTGAGAGACAATCAATACCAGATCCTCCTATTTAAAGCCCAAAATATCAGCAAAGATATTTCCTAATGTGTGTGGTCAGATGTGGATCATCTGTGGACATTAGATGTTAATGTTAATATGAGACACATGTAGTTTGTGTCACACGTTGACGTCCAACAAGACAAGAGCGGCTGCAAACACAATTACATGAGAACGTGATTTGGATCTTGTGCAAACAAGACGATAACTTCAGGTTTTAAAATAAGATGCGGATCATCTGTAAACATTATTAGTATTATTATTTGTGCACACAAGATGTTAATGTGTGCAAATGAGATCTGCCCTGATGATTTTTATGAACTGTTGCACAATTTGCAAATCGAATGTTTGTGCAAATAAAAGGAGGTTGTAACTTGTGACTCAGACATGAAATGTGTCTGACATTAACATGCAGCTGTTTCTCATCACTGTGGTTGAGATTTTGGTCAATCGGCTGACTGAGCGACGTCTTTGTGACTGTGAAACGTGAGCATTATTCCTTAGATGTGTGAAGCGTCGCTGTGACGACCGCTTCACCGCTTCCCTGCTGGAGGTCCACGCTGGACGCTGCTGTAGCTCGAGGGCTGATGAGTGTGTGTGTGTGTGTGTGTGTGTGTGTGTGTGTGAGTGAGAGAGTCGGTGCTGAGGTGGAGCAGCTTGTGTTTGGGAGATGGGATGATATGAGCTCGTGTTTGTCCAGAGCTGAGACACAGTGTGATATCATCTCTGCAGCTCCCGGGCAGCTAATGTGATATTTGCAGTCGCTCTGGCCTCAAATCCGGTGTCAAGAGACAGATCTCATCTGCAATGTAGGACAATTTCCGCAGATCTGAAAAGACACTTTCTCCAGTCAATAGACTATAAATTGCACTTGGAAAATGGCATCATCTTAACTAAAGGTTATTCACTTTCCTCCCGGGGTGCACAGGGTAACCCCTCCTTTTTTAATAATTTGTATGTTTAGTTGTTTGGTCAATCTTCCCTGCACTTGTAGCGTCTCATCGCTGAGCCCATCAATCAGACGCTACCGCCACAAACCTGCTGCCACAATATTACAGGTTATTAAAAGGATGATCAGCGGTGGGTGTGTGTTGGCTCAGGCCTCTCTTCTCATTTTCCGAGTGCACGGCCCCCACCGCATAATCTAGTGATTCATCTCCTACACACACACACACACCACCACCACCACCTTAACCCCCCCCCTCCATCAACAAGTGCTGCTGCCTCGTCTCCTCCCTGATGAAACACAGAGGATCGGTCGACTACAAACCGCAGGAACCATCTTCATCTTCGCCCACCTTCACACCGACTGTGGTTGAGAGCTGAGAGCTGAGTGACAAACAGAAAACCGAACTGAACTTCACACACACTGTCAGCGACACGGACACAGACCAGATGAAAAACTCAAAGTTACAATCAGACTGTTACATCATAGTGAAAGATTCCAGCACAGAGACCAGAGAATAGATGAGAAATATAGAAATTAATCAAATAGAAAAACAAGTCTTGTAATCAGAATGGAAATATTTTCTAACCTTAAAAAACATGTAGAACATTATATTATATCATATTATATTATAATTTGAAAGGATGTTTTTAATTGTTTAACAGTCCCTGGATCATTTTTCTTTTGTTTTAGTATTTTTAGTTTTAATTTAACTTTTTTTTTTTTTACAGAATAAATTCTACTGACTGGTTCCATTTCTTTAAAATTGAAACGCATGCACTGCTAACTACAAATACATAATTAGAGTAAAGAGACTTTTTTATTGACCTGTTTTATCTAATAATAGAAAGAAAGACAGGATTTCTCTCACCTTAAGTAGATGAATGAAAAACACACTTCCCTGGCCTCCGTATACTTTCCTTAAAAGCTTTAGGAGCTGACAGACAAATTTAATTTAAATCTGACCTCATACTCGCTGCATGTTTTAAAGACACTTAAGGAAATCGGAGCATCAGGTCTTTATTCGCTGTGGTGCTCACCTCCATTTTTCTGCTCTGACAACACAAGTAAAGACAGATAACAGGACCGTAATCACGGCTGATCCAGAACCACTAATCCCTGAGAAGATTTATGATCGATCTAACAAGGTTTTCAGTTAAAGCACAAAATATTGCTTTGATTACTCAGCATTAAAGAAATTAATGTCTTTGTTTAAATTAAAATAAAGCCTTATCACTGTGGTATTTAAATAAGACCGACGCTGACAGGACTTAAATAATGGCTCTGTCTTTATGTTGGCCTTACATTAATATTACTTTTTATCTCCATCCAGGATATTAATGATGGGATACTGTGGGAATTAATACTTTTGATCATTAAGAGTTCAGAGCTGCATGAGTGGGAGAAGTAAGCGCTCAGGTCGTCATTAATAACCATCATAAAACATGGAACCACGATGGCTCTTTGGAGCCTCGTCCTGATGATTGATCATGAATATTAATAACAACAATGGCACCGTTTAAATCCTTTGGCCTCCTCCATATGTGTCCTGTCGGGGAGGAGGGAGGGGGGCAGCACCAAGAGAGGCGACATATTTCATATACCTGACAAAGAAAATGAACCAGGGGAGACGGATCTTATTGTCCTCCCCGTCCTCATTCAGGTCCATGTCCTCCCTAACCTGTATGTGGACACTGTCCCCAATGCGTCCAGCCACCAAACTGAGCACGAGAGGAGGAGCCGATCACATGATCACATGTCAATCCAGTCATTGGAGTATGAGTCACTTCTAGTTTGTTTTTCACTCATGGCTTTTGTACAGCTGTTAAACTGTCACCTTTGATTTCCAGTAGTACTGCTCATTTTTGTCTGTAAGATTTGGAAAACACGTAGAGTTGTAGATAGAATTAATGAATTGAATATACACCCTTGAATTTACACCTTCACCAAAAACATTTGAATATTTTTGGTCAGGATGGTGGAAATAAATGAGTCAACCGCGTCTGATAAATCATCATCGAGTTGTAAAATTGTCTTTGTTGTGTCGTCAACAGGCTGTCGCGTCTACAAACATGACGTCAAACCTTTGTGCTCCACATTAAAGGCTCATTTACGCGCCGCAGTTTTTAACAATTGTCCTTGTGTCTTGTGGTTGTGTCTCACATGGCTAAACAGTTTTCAGGAGATTAGCAAAAAACGGCTGCAGTCAAAGACGTGTAACAGGAGGGGTCGGGTTGTGTAGATAATTAAGTGAACGTTCACCATTTCTCCCTCATTTCAAACGCCTATGTTGTGAAAATATTGATCACAGACACTTTGAGGAGGCAACACAAGCAGCTTGACCTTCATATTAACCTGAAATCCATTACATGTTATTTTCTACACTCATATGCATTACATAGTATTCTGCCCCCACCCCACCTCCCTGCTCTCCAGGCCTCTAAATGATAAAAGAAGCACAACAGTAAACTCCTCGGGGACATCAGCTATGTACCGGAGCACATCCCTGCTCTGACAGATACTGTAGTAAAGCTGAGCCCTGCAGCCGGGGATAGATTTATTTCCAGCGAATAGCCCGGGGCGGTGCCACCGGTGTTACGATGACCCCATACATCACGCCTCGTGTGAGCACATATTAAGTGCTTTTCTCATCCCCCCCGCCCATTAAAAGTAAATAATCCGCGGAGAATGAGGCATTTGTTAAGGAGCGGTCCTATTCTTCATACGTGACAGGTATCTGTTTGTACAAAGCCGGAGGATGTGTGAGCAGAGAGAGGAGGCGGTCTGCTCTGACGGTGTCACACCACTGTTATTAAAGCCCCTCTGCTGCAGAAGGTCCACCCCCAGTGTTAGCGTGACCCCCCCACCCCACCCCACCCGGTGTTGGAATAAATCACAACTCTTACAGTGTGAGATGTGCATTAGATGCGCTGCAGGTTTTTGCAATTAAAAAACAGTATAAAGAGGAAGACGCACAACGTTCAGTTCATTAACACAAACGTCTTAATGAGCGCCGAGCTGAGAGGGAAACCAATCAGTAATTAAGTCCCAGCATCACATGAGAATAAATCACCAGGATGCAGCAGCGATGCTTTCACGTTTTTTTTTTTTTTTTTTGCATATTTATGACGCAGAATTCATTCCACAGCCTCCATTATAAATCATGCAAATTTATGAAGTGAAGGTTTTGTTTTATTACAGCGTATTATGTCATGTTCAATATCTGAGGTGTCGCAGGGATGAGGTAAAGGCCGAGCTGATGGCGGCTAGTCTGGATTATTTATGGCCACTTCCTGTCAGGCGAAACACACCGAGCTCAGCTGTGTGTGTGTGTGTGTGCGTGTGTGATCAGGATATTGGTGATGATGCTCTGGATCAATGTGGCTGATAATATGACTTCAGAGGCCAAACTACCGTCTGGACAGTTTAAACAGGAAACAGATGATATTTTGGTGAAAATCACGCCACATGTGCGTGAAATAAAAACAAACAGAGAAACAGTGGACACTGGTTTCAGTTTTAAGACACCACACGAACCAATTTTTCCTGCAAAATTAAGCAAGAATGAATTTCTGCATGAAAGCTTTTATAATCCAGTCTGTGTTCACCACATTTGTGTTTTAATTTTCATTTTTAAAGACATTTATCATGTTTTCTGACGACGAACATGCCACGTCACGGGTGCAGCGAACATGAACGTACTCAGGATGGTGATGCGATGTTGCGATTGCAACTATTAATACAAATTAAACCAATCCCTGCTTTCTGTGCGAAATTCTGTGCAACGTTGCCATTTTGACCAATCACTGCAATTTTTCACCAGTCACTGACATTGAACCAGACGTCAGGGAACTCACTTCCTTGTTTTTTTTTTTTTTTTGGAAGATGCAGTAAAAACATGAAATAAAAAAGTCTCAAATTTACCCTCTAACATCACCGCTAGACAGTGAGAAAACAGTATTTGGGCAGAGTTCATGAAAACGGATGAAAACTATTTTTGTGCTGTGTGGAGGAAGAGGAAGTCGTCTACCGAGAAACACGGAGACCAGACACATCACTCTAACACTGTGGTTTCATTACCTTCAGTTTTAATTCAGTCTTAATTGTATAGCCTGTTATTGCAACTTTGACCCGCAACTTTATTGCAACAAAAAAAACAACCTATCGCATTTTAAAAAAAAGAAAAAGCTGCCGCAAAATCATGCAAATCAGGCTGCAACAATCACAAATCCCAGAGGGATCAAAATAAACAAAATATCACAGAAATTACTCTGTCACTGTGTTTACACTTATCATGGTTCCTCACTTTCTGCTGCAAAACCAAGATGGCAACCGTCCATCACACTGTCTGATCATCTCAGTTTATTCTATAGATTTAATCAGTGCATGTTTCTGTGCCTCATATCATCATATCCCACATGTATTAATCTTGAATATTTACACAGGAATGAAAGTAGGAATATTACTGGAACATTCCTGTGTTTCTCCTGTGTGTCTAAAGGTGTAATAATTGGTCTCTGACAGCACATACTGCAACTATACAAACATCCTTACATGTTATAAATCATGTATCACACGTTAAAGCTTATAAACTGTTAACAGCGGTTAAACGTGTGTGTTATTAATGTGTCCGGTGGCAGCGTTTCTTCTGATACTTTCAATCAGCAGCTGATTCCGTCGTCAATAATAGATGTGGAGGATCGACGGTGGCTGAAGAGAAAGCTCTGCAGCGTTAAATGATCTGAGGCGCACAATGAGGGGGGAGGAGGGTTAAATGCTCAGCAAATGAAAAGCTCAGAGACACCACCACCCCCCACTCCCTCCCGTCGATGGTGTCAGGAACTTTTAAACAGCCGAGCGGTTCTTCAAACCTTCACCTTACACTGGTGGCTCCGCCGAGGCCCGGCCCCTGACCCGCCCCCCCCTCCGAACATGATTGTCTTTGTTCTGCCGGGAATATTTAAATGAGGCTTTATAAAGGCTGTGGCGCGCGGGGTCGTAACACAGCGATTCTTCCAAACTGGTACAGGTGGCGTGAACGGCGGGGTCAACGCTCGGCGGTTAACAAAGCGCCGCGGCGCTCGGAGCGATCCACGCTGCACATTCACTGCAATTTAGCTTGAGTAATAGATGGGGGTCACGCGGGGTCACTTCCAATTTCCACTTCCAGGGGAGAAAAATGAAAACAACTCATTTGCACAAATCTGAATAATTCAGTCACTCAGAAAACGGCAGAGATGAAAATATGGGCCCGAGTGGAGGATAAAGGAAGAGGAGGGAGACACTGTTGCACGTGGCGGTAATGACGGCGGCCTCGCCGTCGCCTCGTATAAAGGCTAATGATGAATCTGACAGAGGATATGAATCCAGATGTAAGAATAAAGCGCCCCCTCGCTCGGGAGCCTCCGCTGCCTCTGGTGAGCTTTTAAACTTATCATAAATGTATTAAGATTGCAGCGGGCCATGAAACAGCTGTAGACAATTAATCTTCTGCAAATCTTATCCGAGGAATTGGTTTCTGCAAAGTAACATCTGCTGCGAGCGGCGATTATTCATGGGCAACGCGCAGCCGCCGCGCTTTTATGCATAGGGCACAATCATTGCCAATGAAGTAAAAATTTATAGTTTTCCCTGTTCAGTAAAAATAACATTCAGCAGCATTAAAACATCATCCATCAACATTGTCCTGGGGCCCGGGGCCATCCCAGGCAGACAAATTAAAAAGTATTCATTTTGCAGAGAAGTTGCAGAGCGCGCTGCTCCACTGAACTGAGGCTGCGTTTCTCTGCAGCTGCTCAGAATGAAATTGGAGACGTGGGCTCAGTTTGCCGTCGATGCTTTTTTTTTTTTTTCTCTGGTTGGTGGAAGAGGAGAGATGAACCTCTCCCCTCACACACACACACACACACACACACACACACACACACACACACACACCCCGGGAGACGGTGATCAGACAGTGTGGGCCGTGATGGATGACAGCCAACATGGACTTGCCAAATATGAAGTTGGAATAAAATCGAGCAGCGTCATTTTGTCTGAGAGTCGTTTGTGTGATGAGACAATTCACAGGTTAGTGTGGAGGAAACGTTGTTGTTAACGTACACACGCCCTCAACCCCTCCTCACCGAGCAGCTTTTATTTTCATGAAGTTCTTCAAATATTAAAACTATGACTTTTATGCATCATTAAATAATGGAACATGAAGGTTTCTACTTGGCTATAAAAGCAGTGACTTTTTTATTTTTATTTCTAATCATCTGATGAAATAGAATTGAATTTTACTCCTTTATTTTTTTTTTTTTTTTTTTTACCAGCTCATTAAATTAGGATCAATTCTGACTTTCTAGCTCTGCTTGTGTTAATACATTAGACATTATAGGAGCATAAAACAACTGCTGGTGGCCCCGGTGCATTGTGGGAAATGTAGGCAGATGGAACAACTTTGACTGTTTTTACTCGTCCACATGGGTTTTTGGTCATCTGTCCGTCACAATCTGGTGAACATCTTGATTGACTTAAATGTAACTCATTACATTTTCTTGGTCAAAGGTCAAAGTTCACCGTGACAATTTCACAACTCACTGTTGTAAATTGGTGGTGAGTCGAGAACTTACTTTAAACCAGAGCAGTCCATCCTCAGACGGGTCTGTTCTTCTAAACCATGATGACTGACAGCAGAGCCAACATGGCCGCCGCTGCCGCTAGCGTGTCACGTGTGCAGCTTCAAAACATACGACGTGATAATCTGACATAAAGCGTTCAGATGAAGACAGGACATCACTGCTGCTTCTCTCCCTCAACACTAGATTAGGAATATGATTTAATCCAGAATAATGACGTCAAAGTAGAAAGTTGCTGCAGGACTGACAGCAGCGCTGTGATGTGAACGGCCAAGTGGAGATTGATAGAGATCCTCTTCTTCATTCCCCAACTGCTGTAATCTCACAGATGGTAATATCAGTTAGAATGGAGGCTGTCAGCTGGAGCCGGGCCAGACGCTGTCTTAATAGGAGTTTGATCATCTGTAACTTTGGCTGCCTGTCACTTGTTTTGGTTTTTAAACAAGACAAAAAAAAGAAAAAAAAAAAAAAAAAGGCCAATCAATTCTCATAGATGTTTCCCCTCGTTATTTAGAAAAATAATGAAAGTTATCCATCATCATTGGAGGGAACAGCGGAGACAATTAAACCAAAATACAGGATCCCAGAGGGCTCCAGAGTGGCTGGAAGTCACTTTTTTAAGGAAATGAGGAAAATTTGAAAACATCTATGATCACAGAGACATTTTACTAAAAAAGGTGAACGAGCAGTTTAAACTCATCATCACCAACCATCAGCGTTTATTCACTGACCACAGTCAATCCTCAGAACATCATGTTCTCATCTTTTCTGAAGAATTGCTGATCGTCAACAAGAGTCGCTGTAGAGAAACCACAGACTGGAGGACGTCCTGGTCTGAGGACACCTTGACGCAGAGACATTCAGCAGCTCATATCTACTCATCATCTACTGATGATTCTCTGTCTGGTTCCAGTGTGTTGCTGCAGGAAAACAAGATGGAGGTAGATCATGAGAAAGTCCACCAGCTCCATCTCCGTCCAGAACCACGTCCGGAGGATTAAAAACCTCAGATGCGTTTAATGATGCGTTTCCTCTGTTTCTCTCAATCAGGATGAAACACATCTCTCTCCCAGTGCATGCTGGGATACACTCCTGCTGCACTGAAATGGACAGGAGATTTATAAAATGGGTGATAAAGGCTCAGAGCAGAGACGTCATCCTCATCTGTGTCTGAGGCCTGATCCTGTAGAGACTCACGTCACTGAACAAACTAATTAGAACTTCACACAAAAGTCAAATGAAATTTAAATTCATTATTTTTAGAGAGCAGTACACACAGATCAGGTCATGTATCTGTTCTGTTTTGACAAGGATTTTACTTTAATGTTCAGCATCAGCGTTTGCTTCAACACACGTGTGCAGACATTGACTCACACTCAGAGATGAACTGATCACAGTGCTTTAAGAAATAATATATATTCTAGTTTAACACGTTATATTTTATGTGCATGTGATCCCAGTCTCGTATCAATTTACACACTTCAACAAACACAAGTAAAACAAAGACGCTTTTCACTCATAAAAGTAACCAGATGTGTCACATGTATGTTAACAGTTTTATAATGTGATAAATACTTTAGAACAGTGTTATTAATGTAACATTTATTACTCCTGTGTTAAACTACAGCTGTAATAATATACAACACGTCTGCTCAATGATTAGATTAAAAGGGTAAAGATCAAAAACTCAATCAAAGTCCCAGACCAGGACCAGGACTCTGCTGGATCCTTGCAGGACGTATGTACCTGACGACCCACAATCCCTCTGTGAGACCGTGTTTAAGCTTCAACGTGAATTGTTGGACGTGACACGCTCAATTTATCATTAGTTGTGAGGGAAGAACGGATGAGTACACTTTCAATTTAGTTCCGCTGCTTTCTTCATTCATCACGGCGCCTCGTCATCCATCATGTCCCGCCTCAGACCCCAAACACTCCGCCATTACTTTAATGCAATTAAGCTTCATGCTAAAATAATTTCATATTAATGAACCGAGACATTTATTTGATTATTCATTTGATGAAGTTGCATCAGTGAAGGGTTTGTGTGTGTGTGGATGGGGGGGTGGGGTGTTGACAGGATGTGTGTCGCCCACTGAGCCTGTAACTGAGCTGGTGTCAGTGTGTTTCCTTTGTGTTTCTCTGTGGAGGTTCATGTTCGTTTGTTTCCCAGCGAGCGGCTGAGGCGGCGCCTTCTGTCTTTATACAACAAGCTCTGAGAAATTGGAAAAGTTGCAGCGATAGATAGGAGGTGACCTGGAAACAAAAGCAATCAGGGCTGGAGGAGGATGTCGGGAGCAGCCGCCGCCGCCATCAGGCTGAAATTCAGCCACGCTGTCAATAAAAGAAGAAATACCTTGTGAGGCCCAGACCGAGGGCAAAGAGGAGTCTGCAATTTCACACCTTCATGTACCCCGATGCAGGACATTTTTCATGTAACTGCACCTTCTCACTCAGTAAAACACAACGAATTGCTGGGGACAGATTGTAGATGATGGCAGAAATGATTCCTCTCATAACAAACATAGTGGAGGGGAGGGCGGGGGGGTCAGCGACTCTCCTCGGCTCCATCCAATCACAGCGCGAGAACATAATTATTTTCTAAACTAAATAAACTGGAATTTAACCACAAATCAATCAGTTCTCCACTTGAGGAACTTCAGACTCAATTGTAGCTCAATCAGAGGCAGAAAAAAAAAATCAATTCTGACCAATTATAGCTGCTTTCATTAGAGTATGCAAATCAGAGGCAGCGCTGTGGAAAGGCCCGGCCTCATATCTCTGTGCTGTGCTGTTGCACGTGTGTGTGACACATCTGTGGTCACTCACACACACACACACACACACATCCCCAATCCAACCAAAATGACTTTTAACTTAATAAAAAAAAAACCTAAATAGATAATATAAATAACTTAAAAGCAAATAAACATTTTTCACAAACAGGAGGATATTTTCTAAATCTGCATCTTGTGAAACACTTCTTTCTTAAATCTTAAGACGTTGACATGTCCTCTGGGAGTTTCTCTTTTCATTTGCTGCAGTTTACATTTTACTGTTGTAGCTGCTCCCTCTGGGCATGTAGATCGTTTAGTTTAGAGCTTCCCAACGTGGGGACCGGACCCTAAATGGTCACCAGAAAATTCTGAGAGGTCGCCATGATGATTCAAAACAATTTTTTTTTTTTTTTTTTAGATTTTTCTCTAGACTTTGATTTAGCTTCTATTTTGGCCATTTCAGAAATGGAAACATCTTTTTACTGAATGAGACTATGAGCATTTATCTGCAGTATATAGATATGTGTGTGTGTGTGTGTGTGTGTGTGTGTGTGTAGAATATTTATATGCCACACATTGTGCAAATGTAATGTAACATAGAAAACAGCTGAGCAGCATCTGATGTGTCGTCATCAGGCTGATCTGACACGTCTCTGGACCGGAGGAAGAGGAGCAGGATGAAGACGAGGACGAGGGCTGCTACGCCGGAGGCCGACGTTGGTTTCAGGAATCCTCTGAATCCAGAGACAGTCGGTATCGATCCTGCTCTCTGAGCTTTATTGTCCCTCCTCAGCATCACATGCATTACAGCAGCAGCACAGAATAGATGGCAGAACAATGTATTTAAAGGCATTACACTGCAGCTAATGGCGAGTCTTAAAGGGAGCCCAGTCATTTAGCCTGTGAGTGGTCAGACCGCTCAGTTCCCAGCACAACGTGATTTAAAATGATGTCCTCTGTGGACTACATTCACTTGGATTCAATTTGGAAATGTATTCATATTTACTTAGTGTACCTGCATTGCATTTGTATAGATCACTTGGGGGTAAAAGTAAAATTGAGCAAATCGAATCAACATATTGGGACATACGGGGGGGTTGTATAGAGTCCACAGCCGGGGTCACTCCAATGCCTTTTATGATGTCCCTCTGAAATCTATCTGAATCACATTAAATTGGATATAAAGATGTGCAGACACATACATCACAGTAAATGGTGTGGTGCAGCACCGCTCGCCAACAATCCCACCTCAACAATCGGGTTATAGAATCGGCTTTAGATCCTATTAATAATTCACAATCTTGTTAGGGGAGAACAAACATTTCTGTTCAAGCAATTTGAGTTGTGGGATTGTTATTACGGTGGGTGGGGTGGGTGGGGGGACGGGTGCTGCAGGCCGTGAGGATTCGCCGTCGGAGGCGTAAGCCCGGCTGTGTGTGGTGGAATAACTCCATGCTATTTCACAGTCTCTGCTTTCTTTATTAAAGCACCGTCACAGTAAACATGTCGCCATTCCTCCGTCTGCTTCCTCCCGCCATCCACCACACACACACACACACACACACACACACACACACACACGCAGCAACACCTTCTATTATTATATCATATTATATCTATGTTCTATACCAACAGCTGCTCCAGTCGTCAGGTCATTATCAAGTCACAAGGTAAAGAGAGAAAACTGCAAATCTTTTATATATATACATTTTTAATAATAAATGAGTGTAATTGAAAAAAACACCAGTTGAAGAGTTAGTGAATATATTTGACAGAACAAATAAAAATGTTGTTTAGATTGTAAATCAATTAAAAACAACAAACAAACAAACAACAACAACAACAACAACACAAAAAAACAGTTTAATTATTAAAACTGTTTGAAAATCAAAGATCTAAATCACCTCGATGTGTGTGGGATTAAATCTGGATCATCTGGTTTAAAAAAAAAAAAAAAACATTTTCTTTATTAATAATTATTGTTATCATTAGAGTAAAAACATAAATCATCCTGTTCGCACGATGGAGAATAAATCTGTCATTATCAAATCAAACCGTTTCACGTTAATCTTCAAAACTGTTATTTTCTTCAAAGCATTTTCTATTTTTATATATATTTATATGTTTGGATATATTTGTATTTGTTGTATTTATTGAATTTATTATTGAATTAAATTTACAGAAAAACTAAAAAAAAATACTACTAATAATTAAAAAAAAAAAAAATCAGTAAGTAAAGCAGAAACTTATTGAATTAGAATTTTAAAAAATCTGTCACATTTGAAGTCATCAAGCAGCTGAAACGGTTCAGCGTTTAGTGTGTGAAGTCACAGGTTTTTTTTTTTTTTATCATTAAAAAAACGACGTGAAAACTGAGATGAAGCAGCTTCAGTCGACCTGTTCCAAATCAAAAGATTCACTAACAACAACACACACACACACACACACACACACTAAACATGGGGAACATGTAAAATGTAAAAATTGATTTACGGTACCAGACCAGAGGAGGTGACTGACAACAGTTTGTTTAAGCTGCAGCAGAATCTGTTTTATTAATTAGTTATGTTGATGAAGCGATTACACGATGATGATGAACATATGTTTATATAAATCAACACATTAACATGTAACATATATGTTTGTGTTTTGAGTGAATCTTGTGTCTAACAGACAATAATGAAATGAGTATTGACTGAACCACAGTCTCTGTTAACGGCCCCCACTAACAATATTTATTTCTAAGTATTGGTTTATTTTATATATTGACCGTTTTTATGATTTTATTTGTTCCAGTTATTTTATAACTTTGGATTTTTATCTATTTTTTAAAGAGTTTTTCCTAACCCTAACTCTGTCAACTGACTGGATCTACACCAGCTTCATCATCTAAACACTCATTTAACCTCGAGATCCTTTAGCAGCTGTGAAGATCAGAGCTTTAACTATCAGACATCAGAGTCTGATCAGATTTTAAAAAATAATATAAAATAAAAACGTGTCAATATTTTTCCGCTTATGAGAGGAATAAAGTCTCAGGTTTTATCACACGATGTCTCAACACATGAAAACAAGTCTGTATCAGAGCAAAGAAGAGACGAATTACTAAAAAAATATTGTCTCCAATATATGTAAATAATAATAATTTATATTATGTCTAAATATGTAGTATAAATATGTAAGTATAAAACCGTTTCTGTTTGTGAAAATGTGAACATCATGAGAACGAGACCACATCAGTGACAAACAGATGAATCTAAACTGAAACGAGACTCGTTTGACTGTTGTTAAATTTCTCCAACTGGTTCTTTATATTTGTCGTTTCTCTGTATTTGTTGTGCGTGTTGTGGTGAATATCCACCCTCAGACTGCAGCAGCTTGTTAAAGTTACTGCGACATCAGAGACATGATGTTAGAGCAGCAGAAGTTTACATGAAGTTTGATGTGAGTGTTTTTTTTTTTTATTTAGATTCATTGTCACTTCATCTGTTTCTTTATTTTTTTGTTTTTTTTTTCTTGTTTATTTCAAACCTCCTCACCGTTCCTGTGAACACTGTGTTGATGCTAGAGCTGTGAGCTAGAGATGTGATGATGAGTTAATGAGGTGTTGATCCTGGTTCCGACAGAACCGGAGTGATCAAAGTTGAACAGTGTGGCCGCGGTTCTCTGAACAATCTGGGTCACAGAGGAGCTCAGTCCTCGTGTGAACACACTCAGTGACTGCAGCTCGGTCAAAAATACTCTATTACTTTCTACTTCCTGTCACATGACAATGATGCGATGGAGGACAAACGTGTGGGCTTTGTCTTTCTGTTTTTATATAAAAAACAAACCAAATCTTTTTCATTTGTTCTGTTGAGAAATAAACTGACTTTCTGATCAGATAAACAATCAAACCATCAGTGTGCAGACAGATTTTGAAAAGATGCAATAACATTTATATGAAGAAACAACTTGACATAGATTACACTTGTATTAAAAAAAAATCTTACAAACATGTGAAACATGTGATGATGAAGATAAAAAGAGAATCTTTCAGTGGAAACGTGTGGTTTCAGCTGAACTGTAGTTATTGCGTAGTCACACGCTGCCCCCTGCTGGTGACACCTCACACACAGAGGACGCGAGGCTGCAGGAGTTTGTGTCAAACTTTATAAAAACTGTATAATAAGACATCCAGAGTGAAAACTGCTGCAGATTAGAGTTCATCCAAGTCACAGTGAATAATCTCAGAGATGATCAGGGTTCAGGGTCGTCGCTGCAGGAGTCAGTGTTTGGTCCGACGATGATGTTGCTGTACATCTTCTGCTGCTCCTCTTTAAACGAGTCCTTCACCTTCGCCCTCTTCAGCCCTCCGTCCCTGAGAGGACGCAAGAAAAACAGTGTTTAATGTTTAAAGGACATCATGGAGGGGACACAAATAGATGTAGTTGGTTACTTTGTATTTAGTATTTAAAAGCTGACAGTTCTCACCATGCCAGGTCCAGCAGCCCTCCCTGATCAGCGATGGCTGATTTCACTCTGTTGGCAAACTGAGCTGCATCTTCACCGTCCTGCTCACAACAACAACAACAACAACAACAATGACAACACTGATAACATAACAAATTCATATGAATAATTAATCACTTATTAATTTGTCTACCACTGATCTGATAATCAATTATTTACTAAGATTATTTACTGAGAATCTTTTAATGATCAGACCTGGTTTCATCCGATATTTTCAGACTCATGACAACAATAGATTATACAAAGCAGGAAAACATAACAAAGTAAATAAAAATGAACTAACAGACCTGAATCATTACATCTACACTCAAATCCAATGTCTGGTTTTGTTACATAAACACAGAATGACTTAGAGTGTTTTTAAATCTGGACTCAAATCAGCTAATCAGGTTTTATCAAACATATGAAGAGAAACGTCATCTCAACAGCGCTCACACCACAGGACTGAACTCAGATTACTGTGTCGGAGGAAACAACACAACAACAAAACATCCTTGATGAATCGACACGGTTTTGACTCTGACAGATAAACTAAACTTCACTGTCACAGACGACACTTGAGACCTAAACAACACAAACATCACACGCTCCCTGTGTATTTGGACGCAGTCACTTCCTGTTTGTGTAATGACTGTCCAGTTCAAACCAGTGCTTGTTCTGAGATGTGGCTTCAGGTGGAGGAGTGCACCTACCTGTATGGTCATGGGGGGGAGGTACCACACGTTGACCACAATGGCCCAGCTGGTCATCATCCGCAGCAAGAGGTAACTGACCATGTTGTATTTGCTGCTGTTCCAGAAGGCGTCGCCGAAGCGAGGGTCATACTGAGACACACACATGGGAAACAGGAAGTAATTCATCACTAGTGTAGTGGGGAAACCCAGCTGAGTCTGTGCCCCCCCAGGGCCAATCCTGGTGGTTTTATTAGACACTGATCTTGTCATGTCACATGTTGGTGTCATGTCACATGACCAACCACCGTGGTCGTCGTATGATTATGATATACTCTGTGAGGTCATTTTTCCTGCTCTTTCAGTTTTGCAGCTGGACTCTGTGACAACATGACCCTGGTGACATTTTCGAGACCAGATGCGATCACGTTGACGTGAACACAATGAAGCTGCCTGGTTTGAGTTGTAGTGCAAACAGCTGAGGCTGATGGGACCAGTTCAGTCCAGGACAAACTGAAAACCTGAGGTGCAGTTAAACCCAGCAGGACGTGATCAACACCAACAAACCAAACCTTCTCTCATGTCTCGTACCTTGATAGCGACAGGGTAGATGGTTCCTCCGATCTCAAAGCTTCCCTTTTTAAACATCATGACCGAGGTGTTGTTAACGCATGTTCCTGTTTAAATTGGAGATACAGGCAGAAGTTTAAACCACCACCACCATCATTGTCCTCATCTTCATCATGAGCTGCAGACACTGACCTTCAGGAAATATCAGGATGGGAAGTTTGGTCTTTGCTGCAACATGAGCTCTGAGCCTGCAGAGAGAGGAAGAGGTTTCAATCACAAGTACTTAGGTCTGAGTCCCAGTCCAGCACATAGACCAATACAGGGGGTCTGTGACTCACAAGGACTACAATTTCCTGTCGAACTAAAAAGAGATAATCAGTTTGAGTGTTGTTGGAGCCTGGGTGTCCCAGTTCAGGATCTGGTCCAGGAGCTGGAGGTACTCAGAGATAAAACTCAAAAGGAAACAGCTGCAGCACTTGAGACTCTGTTTCCTCAAACACATCGAGCAAACATTTCCTGGCCATGACACTGAACTCGGACTTAATCTGATCCCAGTAGATGAGTGCGTGTGACCACAGAAACATCAGATATATTCAACGTGTCACCTGCTGGTCACTGCATGTCTGTCCTTCATCTCCGACCTTTCGAACCAAACGTGAGGACATGACTTCACCATGGACCGCTGAATGACCCCCAACAGGCCTCCATGAATCTGACCCACCTGAGGATGACAGTGGAGGGCGTTGGTTGGAAGTGAAGTGAAGTGTCTCAGCTAACTGATGCACCGATCTGCCGCGGCAACAATACTCACCATGGCGTAGCAGCCGTCGTTGGCCAGAATCACAACATCGATGGGAGTGGTGTGATTGGCCACACAGATTCCACCCTTCTGAGGTTTATTCTCTCTGTGGAAATAAAAGAATCATTTAGATCAATTAGTCTAATTGTTCCCAAACTAGAGGTCTTTCTTTCTTTTACAGGTAGCTTTGGCTCCAGAGCTGTTGGATCCAGATACACTACTGATGATGACATTACTATTATTATTATTATTATTACTGTTGTTGTTGTTATTATTATTATGTAATAGAAATGATAATTTTGCTTTAACAGCTGTTTGTAAATATGTAGTCTCTACTGTCTCTACTGGTCTTCCCTCTTTTCTTTCTCCCCCATCCTCCTCCCCTCCCTTTCCTCTGTCTCTTCTCTTTCTCTTTTCTCTGTTTTCATTTCACTCCAACCAGTCGAGGCAGATGACCATCCACTCTGAGTCTGGTTCTGCTGGAGGTTTCCTGCTTGGAGTTTTTCCTCCATTGTCGCCAAGCGCTTGCTCATTGTGGAAATATTGGGTTTCTCTATGTAAAGTGCCTTGAGATAAATGTTTTTTTGATCTGGCGCTATATAAATAAAATTGAACTGAATTGATTTAAAAACTGACTTGTTGTGGTAGTGGATAGTGGCTGACAGTCCTCTGGCACAGATCCGGTAGCACGTCAGATGGACCAGTTCGCTCAGCCAGTTCTTTACACTGTTGAATATAAAATCATCAGTGTATTGTCATAAAACACCACAGCTCATAATGATGTGTTCAGGATATGTTACAGTACCTGCTCTCAGGCAGGAATCCAACCAGGGTTGTTCCGATGACGAGCCATGAGAGGCCGATGATGGCCAGAGTGATCCTGGAGAGCGGTGGGACACGTAACCAACACATTTGTCCTTTAGTACAAACATTCACAGTAAAAGCTGAAACATGTCACTGAGGAAGAAGAGAGGCTCAGACTGACCTCAGAGGGAAGAGGACGCAGTATCGTACGAAGACGCCGAGGCCCCAGATGACAGTGAGGCGCAGGCTGATGTAGCGGAAGTTCTGGTTGGTGCGGGTGAGGAGGTTCCAGGAGGCCAGCTCCTCGGAGGAGAAGCACTGGGTCACCTGGTCGTCCACAATGCTCTCCAAACCCTTCTTGTAGAAATAGAAGACGTCACTCAGGGCAAACTCCCCCCCTGCCAAAGACCGAGAACTCCGCAGCTGCTCCATCTCCTCCTCCATCGAACCCCCCGCTCGCTCAATGATGCCTGGACCACAAACACCACACACAATGGTAACATTAATGAGGTTGTACTGTACTTTAGTGAGAAAGTTCTAAAGGAGGTTCCCTTAGGATGTTCAGGGATATTAAAGTTGTAGTGACCACCGAGGAGGGTCTCGGGATCATTTGGATGTTTTAGAAATAAATGACAAATCTATTCATTTAGCCCTTTTATAGTCTTCTGGTGATTATTCCAATTACTGTTGACATTTACCCATTCATACTGCACCTCTACAATTTGGGGCTCAGTATCCTGCCAAAGGACCAGAATTTAACCTTTGACTTTCCAGTTAGCGGACGACTTACGCTACCTCCTGAACCACAGCCACCCCTTAACTGGTGGGTTCTAGAGGTACTTTAGGTTATACCAGGCATTGTTTCAAAGGCCTAGGCAGTCATCATGACATTCAACAGATAGTTTTAGGTGGTATAGGAATCAATAAGAAGATTCTACAAATTCTTTAGGAGATTGTAGTGATCAGTGACCATCTAGTCTTCAAATACTTTTAGAAGTTGTAGGGACTCATGACAAGGTTCTAGAGGTCCTTTAGGAAGTTCTGGGTATTAGAAAGTTGTTGTAGCTAATGGGGTTTTTAGAATTGTGTAGGATGTTTTAGTGGTCAATGGGAAGGTTGGAGTTTTGGTTGAAGGTTGTAGTGGTCACTGAGGAGGATCTGCAGGTCTTAGGCTCTAGTGTCATAGTAGTCCTTTCTAAGCTTTTCAATGGTTCTTTGGGGGATTTCAGGGGTTCTCTAGATTGTTAGATACCTGGAAGATTTTGCATTTTGAAATGATGTTTCTCATCACAATCAGCAACATGAAATCAGGGAATGTTGTTGAGAAGAACAATATTCATCCCTTTAGTAGAATTCAACACAAAGAGCAGTGACGATGTCCTGGAGGCTCAAGGTGGAATTTCACATTACTGACACACTTAAAACACTATTGATATATATTATATATAACTATTAATGATTTTCTGGAACAATCCTCTCAGGTTTGTGAAGGACAGTAATCAGACGTGTGTGATCAGTGTGTCAGTATCCACACCTCTGTGTACACAGGAACTCACCTCACCACAGTCTGATCAGGTTACTGTGGGAAACTTAAGACATGTGATTCATTAACTCACACAGACGCCACCTCTTGGTTTTAAAATCCAAGAAAAAAAATGTTTGTGTTAACCCATAGTGATAATTTGCTGCTATCTGTTTATATTAATTAGTAAAGGTAGCATTCAGTTTTTCCATGTATTCATGTTGTTTCTGTGGTAGAAAAAAAAGCTCAAGTTTGTTCTAAGACTTAAAATGAGATTAGCAGCAGGAGAACAGTGTGCGTTATGTTAAAGAAAGAACCGTACGAGGATCACGAGGACGCTGGCCTCTCAGAAATGTTTAACCCCCTTACACACAGTTTCCCTCCGTAGACTCGTGTTCTATCATGTTCTATTCGATGTGCACTTTATGTTTGTTTTAAAGCCAAATAAAAACCTGCAGCAGCATCAGCTCAATTACAACAAATACAAATATTTACAGCACAAACAGTAGTGTAATTATCAACATAACAATTTGATAATTAATTAATTGAGTCCTACAGATACCATTTTAATTAATTCTTGTTCTACTAGAGTCACCAGCTCTTTGTCATCTGCCTCTATCGACTAGTCAGGTTACTACCACCACCACCAAAGAGCAGACTGCTGCTCAATAAAGGGTTAATCCTGCAGTTCATCAGCTGGGTGTGAGAAAAGGTGAAGGATATGAGTCTTTAAACACAGAGTGTGAAAGTAAAGCTACAAAATCAAATAAACAAATAAAATGAAAGTTAGAGAAACTGTCTCAGTGTGTTGCACTAAACTCCAAATTCAGCAAAACTTATGCAACCTCCCCTGTTGCATCATCATCCTGAGACGAGCCATGTGTTTTTTCCTCAACGCACCCCGACATCACACGCTGGGCTCTGACCAATGGAGAGCCCCCATTCCTGTGTCACGTGACCTCTGCAGATGACAGACTCATCATACAGCGGGACATGGTGTCCTCAGACACACACACACACACACACACACACACTGTTTTAACCTGAGGTCAAATCAAAACCAGAGACTGAAACTAAAGAGTATCTTTTCTGACTATGATTCTGCTGACACAGTAAAAACGTTTTTAATAAACATTTTCACTGTTTTCTAAGGTTTTATAGACGTTTCCCTCAGATAAAAACTATAACCTGCACTGGGACCAGTTTCAGTTCTGATGTTAATATGAGACTTTAAAACGTTGTAAACATCAGTCCTGCATGTCGAGCTGTTTGTGTATTTGACTCCAGTGAAGATCAGCTAATGACTGTTTTCATCATCACTTCATCAACCAATCATTCATTACCTGCTCTAAAAGGAATTAGACAGAATTCCTGTCACAGTTTCCTTGTTTTTGTTAAACATTAAAAAGTTTCAGCTGAAATTGGTAAATATTAATCATTTTGGACAAAAATACGGAAATAAAGCTCCATCTATGGCCCCATCTATGCATTTTTATAGCGCCTTTCTGTTTTCAGACATGTCAGACAGGTGCTGTTTTAATTGTAATTTCAAGTCTTTATGTTTTTGCGTTTCCTAACGTTACTAGCTTGTTAGCTAGATGCTAAACTGTACCATTGTTTTTAGCTAACGTGTTAAAGTAACGGTTGTTTCTATGTCACTGTGTTCACAGGTCAAACAGCGACGTATCTGTTGCTATTGCTAGGCAGCGCTAACAGCACTAACGCTGTCCTCATGACTTAACCACTTGAATGCCGACCACACGGTGTGTGACTTAGGGACATAGTGTGTGTGTTCATGCACACACCCACATGGTGACCACAACCTCATGAGTTCCAGTTGATCCACTGTGGCGTCACGTGACTTATGTTGTGTGTATCTGTGCATTTCCGGCCATTCATCACACGGCAGGGGGCGCTGTGTGATGAATGCCTCAAGTGATGTCACCTGAGTCAGTGTCAGGTCTGACGATCTCCAGCTGTTGGAGGTCCAGCTGCTCTGTGAGTCACGTAGGAGGTTTCGCTGTATTCATATTGAACATATTGATCGTCTGAAGTCCTTCGCGTTTGACAGTGACAACCCCACCCCCCTTCACACACACACACACACACACACACACACACACACACAAAGAGTCTGGTTTCCATAACTTAAGGGGACATTTCATTGACTTGTATTCATTTCCTGGAGACTTTCCTGGAAACCCTAGAGATCTCAGTTGTTGGTATCACTTGTCAAACCTTTATCTAAACATGACTAACGTCTAAAGTCATGTCTTCACCTTAATTTTTTTTTTTTTTTTTTTTTTACATTATGGGGACTTGCTTTTTGTCAGGTCCTTAGAGACAGGTCCTCATAATGTCAGTGTGTAAACAGATTTAAGTCCCCACAACATAAGGAATACCTACACACACACACACACACACACACACAACCACACAATGTTAAAGCTTATTTGCTGTTGTAGCTTCGCTGGTATTGTAGTTCAGCAGCCTAAAGAAATTAATCTGAGTGAATTAGAGATCCTTGATTGATTATATAGTCTGTGATTACAGGTGATAGTGTTAGGAGTCAGGAGGTGTTCTGAGCTGACTTACCGTTTGGCAGGGGCACCGGCACACTGGGCTGCTGCTGCCGTCCTCTCTGGATCCGTAACGTGGCCCACTACACAGAAAAGTTATTTTCAGACGACCTCTAACCTGATGAACGCTACTGCACATTTCAAAACTGCACACACAAGTTGAGTAAAGAAGGAGAGAAGAGGCCAAGAACCAGCTCCCCCGAGGACAAAAGCAGATGGTCACAACCTACCTCCAGGATTCTGACCAGGATCTGGATGTAGACCCCTGTGACGCCTAGAGAGAGGCCAAACATGGCAGGCAGCATGATGAGGAACACCACCACGAACATCCACGCGTGGAAGACACCTGCGACCACGTACCACAGGTCGTCCATTGCTGACACTTGAGGCAGACTCTGCTCCGTCGATCTGATGTCACGTCATCGTTATAGTCTGCAGCATGAGACCAACAGCACCATGGTTACCAGACCTGCTCTGTGGGGGATCAGACCATCAGCTCAGACCCACAACACCTCAACAGACACAAACAGTCCCCTGATGATGGAGCCTACTGATTTGACATGGAGCACCACCAAGAATTAAAAAAAAAAAAATTAATAAATGAAATAACAAAATAAATCAAAGTTTCTTTTCTAACATATATGGCAAAGACATCATCTCATTTTCTAATCTGGGAAGATTAATACATAATATCAAACTAATCAAAGTAGTTTGATGATACAATATCAAACTAGTAACAGATCAGTTTTCAGCGTGTAATATAATTCTAAATCCCATAAATCCTTAAACCTTAAATTTAAATCCCTAATGAAAACTAAACAGGGAACAAACATGCAGAGCAAAGTGTGTTTCCTACATGTTATGTTACTTATGACCTCTTCTCTACTGCAGTCTATGGATCCACTGTATGTGTTAAATTAAATTGGATATTTGGTTCACAGCATGAGATAATCTAATAAAATTTCATGTCTTACTAAATTGATTAATCCAACAATATTAAATGATATGTCAAACATAATAATGTTTATCATGAGGTACTTTGTGTACTTTAAATAGATGTCACTCATATTTCTGTATATCTACACACTATTACCTTGTTGTATAAGTGTTTCAATACTGACTGGCCTCGGTAAATAACAAACTAACAGCTGGAAGTTCCCGTTAGTCGAAGTCAGGTCGGTCAATTCTTTATAAAAACCCAATAATGGAGACATTAACCAACACAAACACATCAAGTATAAGTCAATGTAAATACCTGAGAGTGGGTGAGACGGTCCGATTGCAGTTAAATGTCCCTGTGTCTATTTTTTTGTGAGTTTTATGCTCGTAAAGCAGAGGCGCAGCCCCCGAGTCTCCTCCCGCTGCTGCTTCTGCTTCTTCTTTTGGACGAAGCTGCGCATGAAAAACGCAGGATTCACTTGCGGCGTCGCGACGCAGCGGTGACGCTCCCGCGACGCACTGGAGGAGTCGCTCCTGGTGACCGAGCTCCGTTAACAACAAGCAGCATGGCGGAGCCCACTGTTCGCATGCCCGGGATCGTTTTAGCCTCTCTTATGTTTCAACATGTTAACAGCGACTCAGACGTGGTGAGAGAAAAGTTTACACCTGATTTAAACCGTAGTTTCCTCTGTAACGACGCGTTAGCTGTTAGCTAAAGTGTTTCTAGCTGAAGTGGGCAGCTAGCAGACAGAATAAGTGTCCCAGTTTTACTGAACTTTAAGCCAAATAGTCAAGTCTACTAATTTACGTTTAATGTTTTCAATTGTTGAGGTTTCCGTTTGTGTTTTGCAGCAGCAGATTCGTGTTTTTCTTTGTAACTAAGCTAAAAAAAACTCCCACCGCGGTGTTTCCGCAACTTTTTAGACAAGCTAAGTTCACACAGCAACAAACTCCGTTAACAAATGATCTTATTTAAAGTTTCACCGATTACTGACAACTACACTACAGTGTTTGAAAGAAAGCTGTGTACAGGATTAAAGTAATCCGGGTCTGCTGGTTAATTCGGTTTAATGTATAAAGTTCATGACTGAATTGAGGTGTAACTACAGAACTGTTTCCATTTTATTCTTCTTAACATTTAAGAGGGAAATGTCTTTAGTTTTGTTTATTAACTGAGAGTACTTTCCATAACCTTCAGGACATCATTTAAATCTTGAGAAGTGGAGCTGCAGTGATTTGTTGATGATTTACTGATTGAGCTTCAAACAGTTTAAGCCAAATATTTGTTGATGTGTGGATCTGATGTTTTTCTTCCATCACACGTGATGTTAAACTGCCTGTGTCTCTGTGAGGAGACACTGGGAGATGTCTGCAGAGAATTACAGTCTCATACATTCATTACATTTGTGTCTCATGGCCACACAGGATGGTCTGATCCTCGGAGAGAGTCGCTTCGAGGAGCAGGTGACCATCAATGACTCTCAGGCCGATCACATTCACATCGAGGAAATTTACAGTAAGTTTCTCTGATTCACACCCTCACTGTAACTCAGTACTCATTTTAATCGCTGACTGTTTGAGTTAAATCCACTCACTGTTGTTGTTTTCATACTTTCACCTCAGCAAAGTTGTCTTCTTCCACTGTTGAGAATGAATGTGTTGTTTCTGTAACAGACATCCAGAAGCACATCTCCTGTCACACACTGAACAGGTGAGTCCTTCTTGTAGTTTTATGCGTCGCAGACGGAGCTGGTCATTTATCTCAGTACTTATTTCTGTGTGTGAAGTTTTTACAACAGTGTCGGGGAGGTGAATGTGGAGGCAGTGAGGAGAATCCTGGCAGACAATAAGCAGGTAAAAAAAAAAAACAGCCAACCAGCATATTGAACCCGCAGTGATGATGAATCCACCGTGATGAGTGACAGAGCTGCTGCTGCTGCTGCTGCTGTGCGTCTGCAGGACAGTGTGATCGGCTGGTACCGGCAGCGCAGGAACACGGAGCAGCACATGACCTTCAGGGAGAAGCTCGTCCACGAGAACCTAAAGACGTGTCTGTCCAACCCTCACATGATCTTTGTGCTGCTGACGCCATCTAAGCTGACGTCCCCGGGCTCGACCCACAGGATGGAGTACGCCGCCTTCATCTCACGCAGCAGGTGAAGATGCTTAAACTTCTCATAAACCTGATGAGAATGTTTGTGTGTGTGTGTTACTTTTTGTCTATAAATTTATTTTTCTCTCATTTCTGATTAAAAACAAGCAAAGCCTCATCTCCTCATTAGATTTTGACAGATGTGATCAATCAGTTCAACAAACTAGGGATGCACCGATACAGAAAATCAAATATATGATTAGGTATTTGCTGATATTTCCCTTGTTAACTACAGTGAATGGATTCTCTGACATCAGTGGCTGACGTGTTCTGGTTCAGACAGTGACACTGAGACGTGTTGGGAAGACGTGATATGTGATAATGTTTCTGAATAAGTTGTGATGATGATAGGACTCCAGACAGTGAGTAGACTGCAGACACCAGATTAAAAAAAAAAACCCAATGTATTATTTTACACTGTACACTTGTGCAATTTAAACAGCCCTTTGCGATATTTATATTATGTGCGTTGATATGGTGATATATTGCAATATTTTCTATATGTTGTGTATTGCTGGTAGGAAGGTGGAAGAGAGAAAAATGTCGGCAGTGTGGGACTATTACTTTACATTTATTTCAGAGGCAAATCAAGTTATTATAGTCATGTAATAATGAGTTACTTTGAAATAATTTGTTATTTGCAGTGATTTCTTTGGAATAATCCAAAAAAAGAAAAAAAAATCAGTATATTTCTCAACTGGTGCATCCCTATAACAAACTAATTAAAAAACAGAGTGTTACTGATGACTTCAGGACTTCCTCTGTTTCCTCCAGCAGAGGTCACACTTTGTTCACTTGTCTCTCCTCACTACACTGATTCAAACATTCAAAGATTGATGTTACATGCATTACATGAGGACCATGACGGTGAAATGCAACTGCAACTTTTCTGTTAAATGTGCAAACGGGCCGTCTCGTTCTCAAAAGATAAGGTAGATTGAAAGAAAACATTGAAATAAATTTAATTAAAAGATAAATATTTACAAAATTAACAAAAGTCCATATGTCCTGGGGCCATGACGGTGCCTCTCAGACAGTTTATAGATGTGATGGTGAGTGTCACTCACAGATTGTTCTCACATGCTGTTTCTTCTTTTCTGTGAAGACAGTTTATCAACGTCCCTGTGCTGGTCAACAACCTGGGTCTGCTGGAGCAGCTGGCGTACTGGAAGGTGTCAGCTCCTTGCTCAGCAGCAGGTTACAGCGCCACCATGAAGAAACACGGGTACGACGGCGCACGCGGTCACGTCTGCACTTTACATCTATGCATCTTAACTCTGGTTTTCATCCTCGTCTCAGGTCAAAGTTCTTCTCACCCAACGGGCTGCTGAGAGAGGTTAACGAGGTGAACAAGATGAATGAGTCTCTGCAGCTGGAGCTGCAGGTGAGAAGCTGGGGAGTGAGGGCGCCATCAGCATGTCTGAACCTCCTGCTGCTTCTCACACACACACTTTTTACTATCTGTTGGACAGAAAGCGTGTGGAGATGTGGAGGAGAGTGAACGTCTGCTGGAAACCCTGCAGGCTGAAGTATCAGCGCTGAGGAAGAAGGTCAGAGAGAAGAAGCAGAGCAGAGCGGGGACAGGTAGGCTGGTCTGACATAGACATCAGAGTCCTGGGGCCTCATCTCTAAAACTCAGCATAGATTCTATCCTAAGAAAGATGCTTACTGTCAATGTGTAGTGGATCGCTGGCGTGTGCAGAGAATATTACTTCTCCCACTGTCAACTCACAATGATCCATCAATAGTCAATGCAACATAGAACATGAATATGCAAACTTTTTTAAAGAGCAGTGATCGGCTCGTCACTGAAGAGGAGATGGAGATGCCTGTTGCCAGAAAAAAAACGAGGTGCTGCTCACTGACACTGAAAACCAACTGTTTAACGTGGCAGCTGGAGTCTGCTGAGGACAGTTTGTGAAGCTAAAAAGATCAACCATATAATGGCTGGTTTCACACTGTCGGGCCAAAGCCGAGCTAACTGAGGTGTGCCGGGGTTAATTGCTTTCGCACAGTCTTGAGCCAGTGCTAACTGGTGCCACCTCAGGGCTGTCTTAGGTCCACTAGCCCCATATTTCTGGCCCGACTAAAACGTTGGGCCACTCAGGGCCAGAGGCGGGGTCAACGTTATGGTTGGGCCATGGTTGGTTCCAATTTTAGTTGCTATGGAGAATGATGGACCGCCAGTTCTGATCTCACGATGATGTTCCTGCTCTGCTCTCCATCAGGGCAGAGAACTGACAGGGCTTGTCGGAACGAAACACATCGCAGCAGAGAGAGCTTCCCTCCAAGTCTGAGACAAACTTAAGAAACTGCAGGTGCAGTATAAACTATGCTAGCGATCTAAACAGCAGTTAGCAAGCTAACTTCTTACAGCAGACCAACGTAGATTTGGTACAACTACAATTGAAAACAGCAACAGAATTGATTGTTTACATGCCGTAAGTTGTTTATTTTTGCGTGCTTGAACCTCCCATCCTGTTTGAAAATGGCCAGTGTTGGTGATGTTTTCACAAACGGGGGCTGGCTGAAGGGTAATCCGGAGAGGCTACTGGCCTGACTATCTGAACAGGGGCTATGGGGCTAGTAGACTTGGGACACTAGCACCTAGGTGACGCCCAAATGACCCAGGCCCGGTCTGACCCAACAGTCTGAAGCTGGCTAGTGAGAGTGTGATAAACAAGTAGAGGCCAAAAAGGATTCAGCTTCACTTATAATCACAGCTAAATCTGGGTGTTTCTCTGAAACACAGCGCCATGAAGTCAGGAGAATGAGGCTGGAGTCTCAGACTCAAGGCTCAGGTTAAATTCGTAGACTTTTAATTTCACTTTGTTTTAAAAAGTCTTAAATGTGATGTGTTGAGTGTAGACTTACTGATCAGTGAAATTCCTGACGACGTGTTTTTTTTCTCTGAGCAGAGACGCTTGATGTTCCACCTGATCAGAGGAACAACCTGCTGCTGCACGAGGCCGTCAGAGCTCTGTTCGCCTGCTCTCCTCTTTTCCACACACAGACTCTAACTCTGGAAGCATTTCCGGTTCCCACCGCCTGCTGCGGCACAACCTCCGAGCACGACCAGGGCGACTCAGACGCGACAGTGGCTGAGGAAACGCTGTCCCTGCTGAATCCGTCTCGGACCAACTGTCGGAAGAGGCTCAGGGAGACGTTGGCGGCTACAGACGGGAGGGAGAGGAAACGTAGAAAAAGCAAATCTTGAGGTGAAACAGCTGCTGGGATGTTAAATAAGTCTCTTTGTTTGTTTGTTGGTCACATGGCTCTAACACTGCTGAGCTCGGTGCTGATCAGTTCTGTACAGTTTGTTGTTGAAACAGTTTATTGATAAAGACAAATGTTTTGATAAAAACCAGTTTTCTGTCGTTACTGATGAAGTTTTTATGTTGAAAGTATAGTTGATGTGGTTTGATAGTCAAGTTCATGAATGAATAATAACAAATGGAGCAGCTGAGTGTAACTGGAGTTTTAAAGGCCGATATTGACAAAAAAAAAAAACTTGCTGCTATTATTTTTCTATACAAGTTGTTACAGGTTGTTGGTCCATCTACATTGGATTGTTTCTATTCATTCAATTCCCCTGCGGTAAATCATGAGAGTGATGCAGTGTTTGAAGCATATAATGCTACGATGCTATGATGATATTGTACTACAACCCTAAAGTGCCATTATGCTTTAATGAATTTTTCACGACTAGCGTCGCGAAAACTTCCACTTTTCACCTCATCCAAATCTTTTTCTAAAATATATATAATTATAAATATATATCATTTCTAATAACAGAAAAAGATGAAAAAGTAATGAACTTTGATATGATTTGATTTTTTTCTCACAGTTTTTCACCTAGTCCCTAGTGCATTTTCAATGGGGAAAAGGCGAGTCTGACTGCGACGCATGTTTTGATGTATAATTTGTGTGGGTGCGCTGGTGAAGTTGTTATTAACATTCAAAGTTTTTAATAGCAGCCTTATAAAGACAATAGAGGGATAGAGACAGGTGGGAAAAGAGGTTCAGTCACTGGAGCAGTAAATGTGGTGTTTGATGTAACTGATGTATTTTTGTTTGTTTGTTCCTAATATCAAAAATATGGACAACACAGCAAGTTAAAAAAAAAAAAAAAAAAAGTAATTTTTTTTTTTCATAAAATCCCTCTCTGGGTTAACATGGAGAGAATGAGGCAGTTGAGAAGTACATTTGTCACTTCAAGCCTTCTAATTCAAAAACTGTAAATGCTATTGTTTAGCACATTGTGTGAAACAAGACGAGTGTGATTACAACTTTGGAGAAAATCATACGTGTGGAGTGAAACACGTGGCTGTGAGCACCGTGTGAAAGCTGTCGCCACACCTGACCGATCTGAGCCATACACACTCATTAAAAACTCACTGAATTTCTGTCTGATCTGTGACTGATCAAAAAGTATACAACCTATCAAAAAAGTTGAATGTCACATCAACACACCAGACTTGTGTTTCCATTTTAAAGTTTTTAGCAGTAGATTTTTGAAAAAACTTAAAAAAAATGTGCTCTTTTTTTTTTTTTTTTTTACTCCATCCCATTCATTCTCTGTGGGAAATGTTATGGGAAAATTAATAGCAATTAATGTTAAACTGGGGAGAGAAATAATAGCACACCAAGTCCAGCCGAAATGGACGGTTTGATGTATAATTTGTCTGTGTGTGATCAACAGTATTTTAAGTATTTGAAATTGAAATTTTGAGGGAAGAGACAGTAGAAGAAACGCATAGAAGAACAATAGCTTGCAATGCGAGGAACTGCATCACTAATAAGAAGACTGATAAGCGTAATCAATAAGCATCTCCATTTCCACATGGTGCTTGAATAACTGCCTCAGCCGAAACTTGTACTTTGAAAGTAGCAGTAAATGTTGACTCAGAGGATGACCCCTCACTTCTAGGTCAAGTTAAAAGGACAAAACTGTTCTCAGTCTGAGTTTGTGCTCAGTGGAGTCAGACTGACAGCTTTTGTACGTCACAGTCGTTGTTGCTGGTCAAAATGTGGTTACACACTTCATCTAGAGTCAAATAATTTTCCTTCCCAGGCACAACTCTGATTTTGTACAAATTTGTGCAAAAAACTCTCAGCCTCCCCATCAGCAACATTGTTATTTTTAAGACTCAGGAAAACAGATTGGAAGGAAGCAAGAGTTGTTTGCAGGTCACCAGTCGTCAGTTATGTAATAACAATAATCATGTTCAGATAAAGCAGCAGCCTTTGGGTTGAACCAGATCAATGTCAGAGGGTGTAACAGTATGGAAATACTGTTATTGCCTGGCCACACATTTAGGATGAGTCATTCCTGTTGTGTTCCCTAAAATCAAATAGCTAGAACAGAAATCTATGGCACTGTTTTGAAGGCAGCAATTTGTTTATTTGCACCCGAGAACAATAGGTTTAAATAAGGAGGTGAAACATGCATTCAGCATGGGTGTGACAACCCCGACAGCAATGAGAACAAAAGACAGGAGTTAAGCGTAATTATGCAATTAATGAAGGCATCCTTCTTCCCATAGATACATAATCTACATCAAACAATCCAGAAAGCAGCTGAATACCTTCCACAAGATAGGAGGGCTGAGCATGTGCACGTGTACTGAATAGAGTTTGAACCACAATAAGTGAATTAATGACAGAATGGATTGAACATTTTTCGAGATTGTGTTGATTTAAACTTGTATGGCCATGTCATTACTGAGGAACAGTGTTTACTTTACAAAAGTAAAGCAGTTTTTGCCGCAACGCAGTAATGTAAGGCATCGGCTGTCAATCTTCAGTAATGTTATACTCATTATATTTCTCAGTAACATGTTGTACAACAAACCACAAAGAGCAAAACTCTCACTATTTTCAGTTTGTCAGTGTTGACACTGAATTGACAATGTAAATTAGAATGTGCGAGCTCTAGAGAGGGATTGGTGTCAACACTTGCGTGTCCTTCCCCTGCAGTGGCGACTGATTGGATCAGTGCCACAGTCCTGGTTCCCTGGACTGGAACCAGGACTAAGTCCGGGACTGCTGCCAAGTTTAGGAGACCTGCTCGACGGACACTTGTGGAAACTGGGATGGACACTGAGCAGTTCGCCTTATTACAGACACTTGAAGCCACTGGAGACTGGGCCAAAAAATAGACCCACTGGACTTTGTGTTAATCATAGATTGAGTGATGTTTTAGGTTTTTGTGTTGATTTGTATTTGATTTGATTATTTTTTTAAATTTATTTAAAGAAACGTCTAGAGCGATGTAGTACTCAGCTAATTGAGAAGAGAAAAATAAGTGAGAACCAGAGTGTGCATAAGACAAAGCGGCAGAAACTTAGTTCCACTGTGCCAATTATATTACTGATATAGTTATTAGTCCACTATATGTAAAATAAGCTGCATTTAAACATTTTATCATTTTAGAAACCAAGTCCTGCTTCCACAGTTATTTTGGTAAGTGTAAGAAGTAATGCAGAACTAGTGGACAACAATTTAGGGACAGTAATACTATAATTTAACTAATTCATTTAATATAACAGTAACCAGTAATCTATAAAGGATTACAATGTAAGTAAATTACATTAAATTACAGTAATTCCCCACACTGCTGGGGAAAATGCATGATTCATCACAGAGTCAATTATTAAAAAAATGATGGACTATTGACGGTTAGATTGTTGGTTAGAGCCGTCGCTCAACAGCAGTAATATTCTCGGTTCAATTCCCAGGATCTTTACCAGGGTATGAGTGTGAGAATGTAGACAGTTGGAATAGACTCCAAACCAAAGCTCATGACTATAGATTAAGGTCAGAGTGTAGATTAATTGGTAAATCAACAGCTTTATTTATTCATTTTTGCTCAGCTACCTTCACCACGATGGGTCTGATACGATGCACACTTTACTGCTAACGCCATGCAAACCCACCTGTCAACCTCTAGCTCCATTCCCCCCCACACTTGTGAACAATATACTTTAACTTGTCCCTTCACTTGGGGCAGCGACTTGTTCCCAACACAGAGGGGGGCACACTCAGAAACTCCTGGTGCTTATCTTGCCACTCTGAAACTTCTTAACTACGATATGGATATACAGTATTTGTATGTGATAACATGATTTGATATCTCAGAGACATCATGATTGTGCCTGTATGTGTCTTTTTAAAAAGATTTCAGTAAACTCCTATACAGATACACCTTGAGAGCTTGTAGCTTTTAAATGTGTCCTCCATGGCTCATCATAACGCCCCTCTACATCTTCAATATGAATTATTAGATTAAAACTATACTAAAACAATTGTTGGTGTAAACTTCTCAAATTGTCCTCAATTTCCTTGTTGCCGATGCAAAATTCCTAAAATTATTTATTTTACAGAATTTTATTATTGCGCAGTTATATCTGGGGTTTGTGTGTTAGGTGATGTAATGTAACATCACTTAGTTATGCAACATGGACAACTGTCCATGTTGCCTCTTTCTCGATTGTTTTCTGTGGAAACTATAATGGCAGCAATTTGAAAAATTGTTTTTTTACTACCTGCACTTAAATGAGAGGTGATGTTTAGAGCATTGTTATCATAATTATCACATTATAGGTGTGGAGTGTAACACAGTGTTTAATTATTGGCTCTAAATGGATCCCTTCCTGATCTTGGTGAAGTATTTAAGTTTGGACCCATTTCCCATTTGGGCAGACAGAGAATTCTTTTCTACTGACACCAACAACCTGCACATTTAACTTTTGGTAAGTGTCTTGTATTCATTTGTATCCTGATGTTTGTCTGAATTTCCTTTTGAAAAATTGGTCTGACAATATTGTTCTCCGTGTTATCTGTGACAATTGTAGTTGTCTGTTGCTATAGGTGTCTTAATAAAAAATGATATCATTGCAGCTTGAGAGGTCTAAGGATCACAGCAACAATGATGAAACAGGTATGTACTTGTACAAAATGGTCTCTATTAATAATATGCTGTGTTGACATTGAATAATGAACATGTTGAATAGAAACTCAGCGTTGTCATCAAACACTGAGGTTATGTTTCTTTAACTCCAGCAGTTAAGCATCGTCTTGGTTGTTGTCCTGCTCGTTGGTAAGTTGATTAAAGCAGTAATCATGACCAGAATAATTAAACTGACTATTTACTCTTCCCATACATCACTGATACAAATTCATTAATAATTTTGATTCAAGGTTTCAGATTTCCAGAGCTTTTGATCACATTTCACAGTCTTCAGCAGCAGATGTTGATTTATATATATATATATATATATATATATTGATGCATAAATGTAATTAAGTACAACACAAGTTTTGTATAAATTGAATAAATGGAGATAAACAGGCCAGATTAAAGGCTGGTAAGAGCCTTGTAATCAGTAAAGATGATGAAAAACTGTTACTTGAGTTTGAGCAGTCACAGTTGGCAGTCGCTTATCCAGGGTTCTTGCAAATGTCACTACTAATTCCACTACATTTCATTCCTGAACCTTGAGTTAAGAATATTTGGTCAAACTATTGTATGATTCCCTAGTTCAAGAATGAACTGTGATACTCAGATGTTGTGATTACTTTATCCAGAAATGAACCCGAAGTGCATTATCTCGGCGTGCGACCACGGTAAGTAGAAAACTTAAAAAAAAAAAAAAAATCATATTTAGATTGTATTCATGTAATAAACTTTAATTTCAATACAGTACACAATTTGTGGATCAACTTCTATACAAGTTTTCTCAAAATATTTCCATATAAATCTATGGTGCATACATTTAAATATTGCTGTCAATGCTCCCCTTCCTGTTCAACTGGTCCAGGGTGTTGGACAGAGTGGTTTGATCGAGATGACCCTGCAGGGACTGGAGACTATGAGAGGCTCAGTAGTCTGCGTGATGAATACCCAGGGGAGATATGCGAAAATCCACTTCAAATTGAGGTGGAAACCTTGTCAGGCCAAACTGTGAGTGACACGGGGGATGTGATTATGGCGTAAGTACTAAAATACTTTACTTCTCATATTTTTTAATCAATATGTTTAATGCAATTTGTTGGGCATAAATTTAAGTGTCTTTTCACTTAACTCCCAACCAGTTCCACCAAAATGTCATGCAATACAACAGCAAACCACAAACACATGTTCATTAAACACAATGCTATTTTCATATCATAGCCAATACTGGAACTATCTCAGCATGTAAGGTTTTCTGTTTGGATTAATTGGTTTCTCCTCTGCAGATCTGACACAATCACAGGATTCACACACACCTTCTACTGAATTCATGCATGAAAGTTTAAGGCCGAACTGTCCTATTGTAAACTTTAACAGCTGTATATCTTACCGTTTCCTCTGCAGCTCTGATACAACTGATGGATTCCTGTGTGTGAACAGTGACCAAGAGTCAGGCATTTGTCAAGATTATCGTGTTCGTTTCAAGTGCCCCACGGACTTCTGTGATGACGGTGGCTATACTTCAACATTTAATAAATATTTAATACATTTCTGTCATTGTTGCTCTGGCTGGAGCAGTTGTTGACTGATCCTGTTTCTCTTTTACTCTGTCATGATAAGTGTGCTGGACTGACTGGTATGATCGGGATGATCCCACTGGGAACGGAGACATGGAGACTCTGAGTGAGCTGAGGGATGATGATCCAGAAATCTGTGAAAGCCCTCTCTTCATTGAAGTTGTTACAGCTGTCACAGAAGCCCCATTTGCTTCTACAGGCCAGATAGCCTTTGTGTAAGTTGGCTTAAAAAAAACCTCTACTAGATTTTAACACTGTGTTTCTGACTGATAACACATCATTGGATTCATACTTTTCTACATGAACAGTTTGCAGATGCAGTTTGCATCACACCATGGTGGCTAATTGTCACAATGGTTGGCACTGTTCCTTCACAGCATGCAGATTATTGGTTCATTTGACTTGGGCCTTTCAGTGAAAAGTTTGCATGTTCTACAGACTGATGGTTTCCTATCACAGTCTAAACAGCGTGTTAAGTTAAGTAGCAGTTCTAAATTTCCCATCCACATGAATGCAGCACAGTCCTGTGATTGAATCAGTCTCTCCAGAATGTACCTCATTATCATTATGAGCTGTCCCGGGATCTCATCTTTACTTGGGCTTGTTTAGAATACGTCTATAGGGACGCAACACAAAGAGGCTGGTGTTAGCTGAATCACCATGCCTAGTTCTTATGGGTAGTCACTCACTTGAAAGACATAGTTGTGGTCATTCTTCAATTCACTGTCCAGTCCCTCTTTTTGAAAAAAAAAAAAAAAAAAGCAAACCACATAAAATGAGTTTTGTATTTTTATGGATTTCTAACTATTTATGCAAAGATCAACTGTATTTAAAACTTGAAATCTAAGAAGTTGAGTGATTACATAAACTGCTCATTATAAATAGTCAGTGGATCCTACTGATTTACATATTTACAGTGCAGTGGAAGATTACAATTTGATTTGTCCAGTTTTCTTCACTCTGAAATTCAATACTGCCCCCTGGTGGTTAATAAGGGTAGAAAAACATCCCATACAGGAAATTTGGCGAATTTCCTTCTGTGACATTGTTCTGCATTAGTGTATTATAGGACTTAAGGTGAGTTTATATAACTGGAACACTGTGGGTTCAAGATGTCATCATAACAAATAACAATACTGACCAGAACAATAAAAATACATGACAGCATATTACAGTAATAATTCAAGTGTGTATTGTTTATTTTTGAATAGTGTACTGAATGAACAACTGCCTTTGATCATTTCATTTTCAGCAACAGTCCAACTGATGGATTCGTGTGTCACAATGAGGACCAGACAAACAACCAATGCCTTGACTACAAAGTTCGCTTTGGATGCCCATGTACCCCCGCGCCTTGAAAGATTCTCATTTCCTTCTTTAAAATTAAATTTCTGGGCTCTGTTGGGTTTGCTATAAAATATATATACATATATAACTAATGTGGTTAACTACATCATAAATTTGTAGAATGTTTTGTCAATTTTACATCTGTTCAACTTCAGTATGCTATTACCACCTTTAGCACAATATCTGAACATACAATTATGGGTTGTGACATAAGTGTAAGTTAACTGAATCTCCTAAACACATTATTCCAAAACTCTTGCTTGGTGACATAATAAATGATGGTGAAAGATCATTGTCGTCTTATTTACATTCTATGTAGTCTTTCTGGAGTAAAGACTGGGTTACACTAGAAAAGAGGATATACCTCCTCTTCACAAAGCAAAACAAAACAACACTTTTTACAAAACAGGGGGCCTCCAATACTAAACTAGTAGTAGCAAGAGACCAGCAAAACAGACCAGCATTGAGACGAGGTCTTGGATTAGAATCAGGCTAACTTTATGGAAATTATTATCTCTGCACACCCTTCCAGCAGTGAGGCAAGCTGTAAAAACAGCCATAGTTGTATAGGCATTCATCATGGGAGAGCCAGTGAAGAAACAGAGAAAACATATCAAAGGAAGTGAGGTAGAGTAAAAGAACGGTTAAGCTTTTTCTGAATGGCAAGAGCTGAAAGAAAAAGGCAGATTCAGGCAGATCCTTGCTGTTGCATAGTAGTAACCATGGGATCATTTCTTTTGTATGTGTATGTTTGTTCCTTCACAATGTTTGTTAGTGTTTGGAAAAGTGTCCTTTCAACCATTTCTATGAATGATTTCAGTTGCTAGCTAGTGAAGTAGATGTTAGCATTTTCACTAGCAAACAAATTCATTTCTGTAGCTCTGACAAAGTCTGATTGTCACAATTGTAGTATGTTGACTGTGATTTGGTTGTGCATGAAGAAATTTTTGGCCTGTATGAGGCCTGAGCCTCAATTTGCCCATCACTGGCTCACGAGGCCAAGCATATGATGGAGCAGCGAACATGGCTGGTAAATATTCAGCAGCACAGGCCATCATTCAGAGAGAGCAACCACTTGCTCCTTATGTGCACTGCAGTGCACATTGTGTGAACCTTATCATTTTTACATTCACAGCATTCTTTGAGTCATGGCCAGACTTACTTTGAACAGCCCAGATGTAAAAGACATCAATGTGGGGGTGAAGAATTGGTCTAAATGGAGCTGTTTGCAGGAGACTGTCCAAGTCCAAGCAGAGACCACACCAATGAGTTGTTTCAGTAAAACTGTGTTATTGTGTTATTTTTCTTATTTGTCTTATTTGTATTTTTCAATGTGCAAAAGTTTTTTTTTTTTTTTTTTTTTGTCCATTCATTCTTTCATTGAATGTATAGAAATGATGTCACTGTCACGCGTCATGGTAGGTTCTCTGTATATTTTCATATTTTTTAATATTTTTTGTCCTTTGCCAATCAGACCTATGTTCTATGGTTTTCAGCCTCCTGCTGACTTCTGGCATAACGTAGTGTAGATTGCTTGCACACTGCCAAATCCTACTTGAAGTAGAAAGCCAAGTGGGTACCTTTGCCTTCTAAGGTATTCAGAAGTACTACTACAAAGGTGGCTAGTAGGGGTGTTTGGATGCAGCCTGCGTACCACCTTGAGTTACAACCAATCACCACCAAGTCAATCTAAATCCATGCTCAACAATAGGGTTAGCTGAACAGAGTACTTACCTCGAGGCAGGGACTTTTTTTGGTCCCCAAAGATTTCTGAGTTTTGCCCCTTAGGAATGGTTCCTCTGGTGGAGACATTCGCCAATAGCTGAGTTCCTGTAGTATTACCCAGAGGTTCCACAGTACATGTGCTTGCCTTGTTTACTCCTGAGCAGTGCTCACTTTAGCAGAGAAACCACACCTCTCTTTATGTACTACTTCTCATCATAGAAACTGGAGCACAGATACTATTTTGTGATAATACATACACAATACATAAAAAAACAGATATTATTATAACATTTTAAAAATTATAACATGTCAAATGTAAATTATAAAATTTGAAACAAAATAACTTGAAAAATATATAGGAAGGGGGGTGGCTTATTTTGTTAACATTTTTTGTCCTTACACTAGTCTAGTTATATTTCCATCATCAGTTTTTCTTTCTTTTTGAAATAGTCCAAATAACAGTTTTAGTGCTGTTGTAGTAAATACAATCTCATCTTTGCATAGTCCATTTTAGTCAGTGGGTTACTTTTACTTGTAATATTTAATTTTATATTTTGCATGCATACATTAATTATTGCCTGTTACAGATATGTCAGGGAAGGAGCAAATGAGTATTCTTTCATGCTTTGCTCTGAAGGGTCTCAGAAGAGGAGACTGTGGAAAAGACAGTGGTGAAAGCAGTAGAGACAGCTAGGGTGTCAGTCACAGAAGAGTCAGTGGAAGAGTTTAATTAAGACCAAGACCAGAAACAGCTTGGCCTGTGACGAAACTCTTTCCACACAACAACACACACACAACAACAATTATAACCCCCCCACCACCTTGTGCACCACCACCGACATCCCTCACCAACACCACCCCTGCCCTTCTGAATAAAATCTCACTCTGAATTGACTTAAAAACTTGAGACCCCTGAAGCTGCTACTCTGAACAGCTCCAACAGGCTCTGCTCCATTGATGGTATACACATTGTGATCAGGGCCCCGGACAACTCTGGCTCCCTGTTCTACAACTATAAGGAGACCTACTCCATAGTGCTCCTGATGGTGGCTTATGCAGAGTACTACTTCCATGTGGTGGATGTGGGCAGCTATAGGAGGACCAGCAATGATGCTGTCTTGTCCAACTCCACCTTCAGCCAGAAGCTGCTGGATGGGGCACTTGGCCGGCCATAGGATGCCCTGCTGCCAGATGCAGAGTGTTTTGGACTGCAGCTATACGTCTTTGTTGCAGATGAGGCCTTCCTGCTGCGGTGCAACCTCATGTGCCCTTTTCCAGGGAGGCAGTCTGGTTTTCAACTACACATTGTCCCATACAAGGCTGATCGTTGAGAATACCTTTGGTATTCTCACATTCCAGTGACGTATGTACAGAGGAGTCGTTGGGGTCAGACCTGCAAATGTGGATACCTGTGTAAAAGCTACCTGTGTGGTGCACAACTGCTTGAGGCAGACCAACAGGACGACCTGGCCACTTGCAGGACCACCACCAGCTGCAGACAGTGATGCTGCTGGCTGCAGGACTGGGGCGAGGCCTACTACTCACAGTCTCCAACACTTTCAGCAACCTTTCTTCAAAAACTTCACTCTCACTCTGCCTCCTTATCCTGGCTCTCTTTCTCCCTGCAACCAGAGGTGTTTAATAATCCGCATTTAATATACTTATGATTTCATTCTATTGTATTAGTTGTGTTAATCTTAATTAGGTTGCTATGAGTAACTCTTCTTTTTGGTTTAATAAACTTGGGTTTACTTCTTAGGTTTTTGGACTTCGGAAGAGAGTTTTCCTGCTGAGTTTTATTCAGTAAACACATATATCACATATGCCCTCAGGTGGTCAGGAAAGGAATTCCAGAGCCTTCTGTGTCACTGCACCCTGCCTGTGGAATGTCCTGACTACCTGAGGGCACCACAGACCCATGAAAGTTTTAAAAAAGGACTTGAAACTGTTTCTTTTACCAAATCATATAATATTTAACTTCACTTCTATTGTTGCTCTCTTGTAATATACAGTATTTGTTGCTTCATCTGTTTTAATTACGTTTTGTATACTTTGGGATTCACTTTCAAATGTAAAGTGCGTTATAAATATTGCCCTGGTAGCCTACGTTGAACAGAACAGAACGTCAAAATAGATTTTGCAAAGCAACATTGTTTTTCTTGGAGATATCCATTTTTACTTGTGTGTATGACATAACTGACTAAATATCTCTAAATCTAGAGCCAGTCATCTAATTTGAAGGTCATATTTGAATTCAGCATGCCAAAATACATAAGAACTGACACATTGTGTTTCTTGTGAAAAATTGTAGTGTACGTCTGTCTACAATCCAACCAATACCCATCCCCATTCATAACTTCACACAATGAACAGATTCTGATTTAATTTCTGATTTATTAAGCAGCCTTCATATCACAAAATGACACAGTGTCAAGCGATGATGACACATAAAAAATAGATTCATACAATGAATAAGTGCAGTCACTGTCATTGAAATTATCATAACAAAACAGGTTTACAAATAACTCCCTCCTATATTGGTGACACCACCATTTTTAACTTTTCAAAACATACTACTACATACTAACCCCCCTTTCCTTTACAGTGTATGAAAGGTTAGTGCCTACTAGCTGGGCTCACGGACCCCAACTCGAAATCTGATTGGTTAAAGCAACAGTTTCATTGCCATTCATTGTAAACTACAGATGCGAGCACTGTTGATTCTGAGGGCTCAAGGCAGATTTCTTTTACCCTGGCAACACAAGATAGCTGAAATATATTGGATAAAAGCTCTAACATAAACATACACTACTGGAGGCAGCACAACCAAGAGAAAAGCTATGAAATGAAGACAATGGACAATTGGGAAATGTTTAATACATATCCATGAGATATATATTAATAAAAAAAGTAATAAAGTAAAACAGTAAATCAGTATGTTCTCTGTGTAGGCAAAAAGTCAAGGCCTTGCTGGCCTTGACGGCTCACCACTGCTTCCTATTGGGAAAAAAACCCTGTCCTGTGAGGAAATTTTGACTTACCTTCTTATGTTTCTTGAAAAAAAAAAAAAATCATTATGTCCATTGTGTCTGGGGACGGAGCAGATATTGCAAACAATTGATTGTCAGCCAAAGAATACCTACTACTGTTAAAGTTACAAGGTAAAGCTTCCTCCTAATTTCTCATTGTTAAAGGTGACAGAGAATGGTTGAACAGGGTTTTGATCCTTGTTCTGTGATGTGACATATACACAATAAAATGTTGGTTGGATATGTAATGGCTCAGAAGCTTCCTAAAAACCTCTCAGAAAGATATGTTAGAGTGGAGGAGGACATTTTAAACGTGTTTTTGCACCAATTTTGCATCTTTTTGGGCTTAACTGTCAACCTCATTATGAAATGCAAACACTTAACACTGGCTGCCTTAACTGTCACTCAAATGAATGTAACTTTGCTGGCTTTGGAACACAGACAGACCATCGTTTTACAGCTAATCACTTTTGAAGGGGAGGGAATGGAATCAGAGTGGGGGGGGCAGTGAGATGCAGTTTACATCACAAACAACCATTTTTGAAATTGACCCATTTTCTAGCGGACATTTCTAAAAGAGGAATATCTATGAATAGGAGAATTTCTAGCACTTTTCACATGTTCCTAAATGTGGGTGGATGACCATCCTTCAACAAAGATGAGGTAAAAACAGCTTTTGATTCTCTGTGCCTTTAAATTGAATTTAACATCAATTTAACATGACTTACGGCTGATTTTGAGGCCTCGCCCTTTTGGGGTTTTCTATTTTATTTTTCTATTTATATTTAATTTAATTTATCTATATATTTATTATCTGTTGTTATTATTATTATTGTTGATGTGAATTTTCCCCACTAAGGTTCATCTTATCCTATTTTTTCCCCCTTGAGTAAGACTATAAACTATCAACTATTTACATTATCAGTTTAAATCTCAACAAAAACTCGTGTGGTGGTTCTGGGTTTGGCAAACGGTGGAGTAAGCAGCTACTTGGAACAGCTCTGACTGTATTCAATATTTATTTGACATTTGGGGTGCACTTTTAATCACTTTTAGACTTGCAGAGCCTCCTGGATAGGTTTCTAACTTGGTTTGCCCATTTTTGCTGCAAATATAATATAGCTTCAAAACGACTGGCAACGATGGTGGTGACAGTCCCGTGTCTCTAGCCAACACACAGAAACTAAACGGGTACAGAAGAGCAAATTATTACAAATATGAAATCACAATTTTTTTCCTACCATGCAAAACATGACCAGACAATCCAGGGCATCGAAAAATCAATGAACAACCTTCAAGAAAAAATAACTACACTGGAACCTGGTGTTGGCTATCTTTCAAAGGAGAGTGAACAGCTAAAGCTGAACATGGATGACCTTGAGAATAGATCCAGAAGATGCAGCATATATATGTGTGATGTGGTCCTTGTTAGTCTTTTTGAATATGGGTTGTTATAATTCACCAGGTTACAGTGTAAATTATGTTGGTATCGAGAGTTTTAAAATCATTGATAGACACTAACTTCTCAACACACACAAATTAAGTCTCGCACATTATCAAGTAGTTACCAGTTTTTTTGTTATAAAACTGTTCTATATTTGTTGGTCAGATAACACATTTTACTGTCAGAGCCATGACTTTACAACTGTGACATTACAGTAAACCTGAATTTTTGAACTTTGTGCCCAATGAAAGTTTAATAGTCAGAATCTCCTTCAGTGGTGTTAACACATTTTATGAAAAAACAAATTTAGATAATTCATGAGACAAGGTGTGTTCTGTTCATGTTCATACAGCTGTAAAATGGCTTTGACCTCATTTACTGCAGTATTGCAAGTAACAAAAGTATAAAAACTTGATAATTCTGCTCTTTTGACTCAAGATAACATCTTGGAGATTGTTTCAGACGAGTCTGTAACTTTATGGCTGTATGCTACATGAACATACATGACCTACATCTGAACTTGTTCCTTGTTTATTCATAGGATGTGTTGACACCACTGAAGGGTACTGTGCCTATCTATCTTTCAGTTTGGGAAGCCTCAGTTCAGCTGTGCGTTCAGGAAAACCTAGTCGGTTTGTTTTTTGTATTATGTTGTATTATGTTGTAATAAAAGAATATAAGATCACCACCTTTGTGGTGAAGTTTGCCTGAATCTGAGCATCTCATTTCACCACTATTGCAGACTCCGACACAATCCCTGTGGCATCAAACTGTTTCAACAACAAAGACAAACACATTTACTGAATGTAGTTTAGACTCTTAAGCAGAGATTTTATTCAGGATTCAAAGCAAACTGCATCAGTTAAAAACTGATTTAAGGTAAAAAAGACACAATGAATTGGATTCACTCAGATATGGTGTGTTCCAAAAATAAAGCCTATCTTTAAACTATCCTCCTCTTTTTCTTGCTGTTTTTCTCATCACCTCATCTTATCTCCCTTTCCTCAGATTGCCCACCTCTAATTACATTGATTTAATTAATTACTTAATTTCAATAACAGGTCTCCTTCTCTTTATCTTTCCCACTAATCTGACTTAATTTACATCCTGATTATTATTGTTATTATTATTATTATCATATGATAATATATTAATATAATATAATATCAATGATTTCCCTTGTCTCAATAGTACATATCTATCTACCTATTATTTAAAAAAACAAACAAAACAAATGTGAATATCTGACAGATTATGTGAGTGAATTTACTGAGACTGTGTCTATTAGTGTGTTTACATTCTCTGTGGTGAACTGATCTCTATATATGCATCAGTAAACACCTCTTATTACAGCACTTATTCTGAGCTTAAATTCAGATGTGGAAACAAACATATTCAGTCACTGCATTCAGTCTTAGCATGAAATTGTCTTAAAGGGATCTCTGACTCCAAAAATTTTGGTCTAAATATGCTACAATTGCTAAAAGTAGTTAGACACACATGAAATTACGTTATTTAAATATTTAGAAAATCCTCACAGTGTAATACACAATTTGAACTATGGAAACAGCCATTATTTTGGATCAATGACATACAGTTGACAGATGAGGTGACATGCTTTCTTAGTTAAAACAAGATTGGTGTAGGCTCCATGTTTTAAAGTGTAGTGAATAAACTTTATGATATTCTTCTGTTTTTATTAACTTGTACTTTTACTTCCATTACTTAGTACATTTAATCATGGATTACTTGTCACTTAAGTAAATACTCAATACTTTAAGACTTTTAGTGGAGAATCATTCTAGTCGGTGACTTGAACTTCTACCAAAATCATTTTGTGGTTGAGTATTTGTACTTGTACTTTAGTGTGACTTTCAGGTTCTTTATATAACACTGGTCTTGCACAGTTCTTATGAAGGCTAATAAAGCTGATTATCCTTAAAGTGCATGGCCAACAATAACAGTGTTGTAGCCAGAAAACCTTGTTTCTCATATCCTTTGTTCTGAGTACAAGGACCAGAGTTTTCTCATAGATCTACTACTTTTCTTTAATTGAACCTCTTGTTTTGAGTTTACTAAACATGTAGCTCAGTCCTGCTCTGGTTCCTTCATCACCTCGACTTTTAATCTCCTCCAGTTTCTGGACCTTCTCTGTGTCTCCTTTCTCCTTCATCCTCTTAATCAGGAAGTCCAGGTAGACATGAGTGGACAGAGAATTAACATTCAGAGCGATCTGCTCCAGACTGACAACATGTTGGTAGGCTTCTTCAAGACACTGATCTTTTTTTGCTGTCAGGTCGTTCATTTCCTTTTCTAGATTTTCCAAGAGGCTCAACTTCTCCTCACTGTCGACTTTATTCTTTTCATACTTCTCTTTCATCTCTGTCTCAGTTTTCTTGACTTTCCTTGTCTTGTCAACATAGATCCACTTGTCTTTCACATGATCTGATACAGGACACTTATTGCTACATGCAGTACAGCGTCCTCTCTTCATCACCTCACAATGTCCAGCACTCCAGGCCATTGTGCATCCAGGATAGTGACAGTTCTCTTCACAGACTTTACAGGTGACGGCTCCTTCATAAAACGACCAAAACAACCCCCACATCCCACCACTGATATTTTCTTTATCTTTGTAGACCTCATCAACTTCTACAGTGAAATGTTCATTCTTCTTCATCTCTTCTTCATATTTCTTCAGAGCTTCTTGATTCTGTCTGATTTCTGTCTGTTTCAGTTCAATCAAACTGATTCTCTCCTGCAGGTTGTGGATACAGGCTGTCAGTCTGATACGGGAATTCAGAACATCAACAGTTTTCTCCAGTTTTTGAGGTTGAGATGCTTCTAGAAAGTCTTTAAACTGACTCATCCCCCTCATTGTTGTTTTACCAGCATGCTCTAGGTATTCTCTGGTCTCTGTTCGATCTTGATTCAGACAGTTATCAAACAGGAAGTGAAGAGGCTGGTTCTTCTCATTTTTGGCACATTTAATTTTTGCAACATCAAGCGCTTTGAGAACATTTTCAGGTGTTCTTCCATCTGAGTGTGTGATGAGAGCTGCAATATTTTCCTCCAGATTTTTTCCAAACAGAGACACCACTGAATCCAAGACGTACTTTAGTCTGTCACTCAGACGATTATCTGTTGCCTTCAGCACCAGACCCACTGCATTAATTTCATGAACTCCACCATCTGAGCGAAACAAGTCCAATAATCTCTGACTGATACTCTCATCCTGTTCAATGCCTCTGGTGTCTCCATATCCAGGAGTATCGATGATGGTCAGAGAGTAGGGCAGAGTTTGATCTTTAAAACCAAAGATCTCGTACAAGAACACATTTGATGTGTGACTTTGAAACTGTTGCTCTCCCTCTTCCTCTACGATCTGAAACCAGATGTTGTCCTCAAACTTCACTCCCATAGTGTAGTTGAACAGAGTGTTGATCAGAGTAGATTTTCCTGTTCCTGTTTCACCAACAAGTAAGACGATTTTATTGATGTTGTTCATTTTTTTTTCACCAACAGTCAGTCTGGTCAGAGTCCCAAACTCCTGTTTCTTTGGTCTCAGCTTGTAGAGAGCAGGGGATCCTGAATGGATCAGAGAACTTTTGGAGATGAGGTCCTTGAATTTTTCTGTACCACTGACCCTGTAAGAAAAGCAGAGGTTTATTCACCACAGCCTTCTTTTATCATCATCTGATTACAACATTGTTGTCTCATTTACAATTTTCAATGCAAAGATAAATCTACAGAAAATACACAGAAGATGTATTGACTAAAATGAAGATGCCGAATGGGGTTTCAACAGTAAGGCCTAATAACAGAGTAGTATGGTTTTGGAAATGTATTTTATGTGTGTATAGTGGTTATATATTGTGAATTTGGCCCATAAAACTCCAATATTTTTGTTTACAGAGGAGAAACCAGGACAAGTTGATCTGGGCTTTATAATCATTACATTTGTACACATTCACTATTTATGATTTTCATTTATGATTCAAGACTGTTCATGTTAGAATGAGCTAAGGCTACAGCAGGTAACTGGTTACTGTAACATAACTGCTGTTTTTCTAGCATGTTGAACGAAAAGAAACAAATTACTTGGGGGTGTCTCCGTGACTGTAGGAAACTAGATATAGTGGGTTCAGTGTTGATGTCTTGGTGGTGGGAATATAAAGTAACTTGTAGTGGTCCTTGGCCTGATGTTGAACCCAAAAACTAGTCATCATTAATGTGGCCAGTTGAAAACAAAACTACCTAAATAATTACGTGTAGTTATCATTGTACAGTTACGTGTACAGACCTATTCTTGTGTTCAGTCTGGGGCTCCATTTGGTACAATGGTTGTTGTACAGTAGTACATGGTTGTTGTGGAGACACTGGAACATACATAAAACAAAGTGTTAAACTTTCTACCAAGCATGATAAAACTACTGCACTGACAAACATAAAAAACATAATCTAGTTTTTGAGAGGAATATGTTGTAGATGTTCAGGAAGTAGAACCGGCTCTGCCCTTTCATGTAGAGTGCATCTATGTTCACTGACCAGTCTAGTTTAATATTCAGGTGCAGCCCCAGGTACTTGTATGTGCTGATTACCTCCACAGTGACCCCCTCGATGGAGACCGGTAGCAGAGGGGGGATGTCTGCATTCAACCAATAGTTGTTTTACTTTAATGAAAATGTTCCCATATTTTCAAAAGTGTCCGCCTTACCTTCACTTCACACTTTACACCTGGTTGCCCAATCTTTCATTGTACTTCATTGGTTCAGGTTTTGGAATGGTACAGTTGGTATAGACAACTGAGCCTACTGTCCCTAGAACTTCCTGTAGTGCATTGCAATTATTGAACATTTGCGGAGTGCATTCAGAGACAGTAGGGTTCTAATGATGATGATGGTGTAGGGGCCTGAAGATAATAAAGGGTTATAATGACAGAATCTGAGATATCACCTGTTTGCCACCTACAATACAGCCCTAGCTTGGAATTTGGATCAGGAGACAGCAACAGTCACTCGCTACTCTACAGATGTTGATTCAGTTCGTTACTCCCTTCTTTAAATTATCTGCATAACATGAAAATACATAGATAAAAACTGCATCCTGTTTGTGTGGACACACAATACCATTTCACCTGATTCAGACCTTTTCACCTGACCTCCTGCAGCTTACCTGGTGCTCTTGTGATGGCGCTTGGCAGTTTTTCCAACAGGTCATTCCTCCGGATCTTCTTTAATGTTTTCCTCAGTGCCTCCACAGACTGTTGGTTGTAGTTCTGCACAATCTTGTCAACTGTTTCCTGCCTGTTTGCTTTGTCTAGATGACTCTTTGGGATGGCAAAGTCTTTCATCCCAACAAGGAGGTCAGGCTGCTGCAGATACCACTTGAAAAGGTCAAACTGTTCATCTCCCAACTCTTCCAGTGTCTCTAAAATCACATCTTTAACATCCATTGTCACAGCCTGTTGAAAACAAGATGAAGTTGACACTCACTGTCACTTATTTTTAATCAGTTTAATAGTAACATATTCATTTTTAATTCTTCACAGCTTCAGAAAAGATTAATGCAGCAACATTTTCTGTTCATTTTTAACTATTTGATACTAGACAATTCCCTTGTGTGAAACTGTGAGCGGGACAGTGTGCTGTGTTTTCTTTCCATATGTCTGTCATGAGTGGGATTTGAACCAGAGCCTGTTGTTTCAGAGCACATCACCTTACCAACTGAGCTAATGGGGAAAAGCACTGTGTGGCATCTGCACTCTCACGGTTGCCATGATGATGGCCAAAAAGTGGTCCGAAATTAAACTCTGCACACTACTGCTGTTTATCCAAAAACCAAAATTCCTATTGGCAAAATTTCTTCACCATCAAAGCTATAAGGCTGTACTGAACACATTTACGATTTTTTTCATCCCTGGTGTGAAAAATGTGGAAAATACAGCAAATTAGAAAAGGAGTAGTTTCTGCTTTTCTCCAAAAATCCTGCTCTGGATTTACATTGTCAATGTAGCGGTTGAGAGGTACTTTTGACACTTAGAGAAAAAAGTTTCTCAGTATTTTTCTGAAAGCCTCTCTACTGCTTCACCCACTCTAGCCTAAACATTCCATGTAATACACACCAATAATAAACTCTGAATTTCTCCAGAATTCTCCAAAAATAGTTGAACACCACATCAATACTGCGCATTTTACTAGTAGAACAACCAGTGGAACATTTAGCTGCACCAGGCAATTAAAAACAAACAAGACAAAACTTGTCATACACATAAACTGTATTTTATTTTATATTATGCACTGCTTAATTATTTAGTAGAGAATGTCACCATGTCTTTTGGTAACTATGCACTGCTTGATCATAAAAAGAGAAAAAAAACATGTTGTATTTGTGAGATGTCATCATGGTAGGGTAGGAATGTGGTTCGATCAGAGAGAGCTGTGAGCATGGAGATATCACGGGCCAAAACAACCAACCAGCGACCGTCCTAGGATAAGATCAAACTGTTTCCTCCTATTCTGAGGCATTCTGTTCAGGCATATAAGATTGTGTTTATCAAACTTATTTCTTTGGATTTCTCATTTACTCCACCAGAACACTGTGCCAGAACACTTTGTACTTTGTAATTGATTCCCCTAGTGCAAATAAAACTCATTTAATGAACTCATCAACCTCCACCTCCTGATTGTTTGCTGTCTGCAAATTAATTTTTGGGAAGAATTTTCCTCACATAACTTGGTCCTTCGAGCCAGATTCCAACATCTTTGCCTGGAACTCATCAACACAGAACAAGAGGACTCCTGAAAACTGCGTGCAGTCGGTCTGGGACCGTCATAAAGACCTCCGCCTGTCTATGGCGATTACCACCAGCCAGGAGGACCTCCTGTGTGGACGAGGACCGGAGGAGTGACGGAATCCAGACGGCAATAGACACATTAGGAGAGAAAAATAAATAAAAGAAAAAGGCAAAAAAGATCCTAAAAACTAGAAAAATTAGGCCTTGAAGAAGAAAAACTTTGGCTAATTGAGGCCCTCCGGAGGAGACAGAAGGAGGATAAAGGAGCAGCAAAAAAGACAAAAATAGGCATTAAAAATAGGCCTAGCTAATAAAGAGGAAGATAATATTGTTTGTGTAGCTGCAATCGCTCCCCCACCTCCACCGGGGCCAATGCCAAACCCACCCACACCAAGTCCACCTGAAGGTCCCCCTCCCTATGAAGGTTGGGTGGATTGGCTGAGAACCTTCTCTCCATTTAGATTGCCAGGGCCTCCAAGTGCTGCTGATAGAGAGCAGAGAGGAATGGAGTTGCGATCAGGGAAAATTTTAGAACAACCAAATTTTAACGGAGCTGAAGGAACTTATCCATTAATTGAGCTCCCAAACTCTAGGGCAGGGCAAGAAGACTGAGAACCCTCTGTCTATGTCTGTAGACCGTGGACAGCAAATGATGTGAAAGAAGCAACAGCTGGCGTCCCACATCCTAAAGAAAATGTGGCAGAGTTTACTCAGCAGATAAATGGACTCTGTATAAGTTGCAGACTTAATGCCCTTGAAGTAGAGCCTGCAGTTAGACAGATAATAGGGGCAGATTGGTGTTTAGTGAAAGGTGATTGGAATCCGCTTGATGAACAAAATCGGGTTTTAGGCCATGACACCGTTGATGAATGGCAGAGATGCAGAAACCTACTGGAGAGAGTAGAGACAAAATATAGAAAGACAGCTGACTGGACTAAACCAAACAAAAGGATGATGAAGACTTTGACCATTATATAACATGCATGACTACATTATTTGCCAATAATAGTGGAATGAGACGACCAGAAGGTGACAGTGACTACCCCTATGAACAACAGTTAAAGAACGCCATACGTAGGGGTATGTTGTCACAAATCCACTCCTTTGTGGAAAAACACATGATGAATTACAATTCATCCAGACTGAATGACTACATCAACCATGCCAGACATACTGAAAAGGAGAGGAGAGGGAGAGAACGGTGAAGGCTATGGAGATAGGATAGAGATAAAGTTTAAGGTCCATGTAGAGGGAGATAGTGAGGGTGACGAGGAAGTTGAGCAAAGACAGTGAAAGGGAAGAAGTAGGGTAAACAGAAGTCTTAGTGTTAAATATATAATCTATGTTGACGGCAGATCAGAAACCAGAATTTACTAATTCAGTTTTTGTGTGACACAGGTGCAACCAGAACTATCATATAGCATTTACTTACCAAAAGAAAAGATATACTTTTATTCACTTAGCCCAGGGATATTGTGAAAGCCCAATTATATTCTCTGAGGCAATTTCTGCTAATCTTGCGAAATTTGCACCATTGAAAGGAAGTCAGTTGTTGTTGTATGTTGACGATATATTCGTTGCCTCCCCCTTTGAAAGAAGAATGCAAAAAAGACACGCTAGCATTGTTGTATTTTTTGGCAGAACAAGGTCACAAAGTCAGTAAAGACAAATTGCAGTTGTGGAAAACATCCGTTAAATACCTAGGTCATACTCTATCGCATGAAGGAAGACATATCGATGAAGACAGAAAAACAATCTTACAGGCCCCGAAACCTGTTACTAAAAGACAAATGTTGTCATTTTTAGGCATGGTTAATTGTTGTAGGAGCTGGATACCAAACTTTGCAGAAGAAACATCACCACTGTAATCCTTGATCTATGATACTTCCATGGCTCCAACAAATAAAATAGATTTGGATGTACATGCTAAACTATTCTAAGCCATTTGTACAAACTGTAGATTGTAAAGGAGGGTATATGACATCTGTTTTACTCCAAAAACATGGTGATAAACTTAGGCCAATAGCATATTATTCTTCACGCTTAGATGCTGTGGACAGAGCCCTTCCGCCATGTGTACAGGCTGTAATTGTGTCAAGAATCAGCTACAGTAATTTTGTTTCATGACCCCAAACTTTCAATTCCACATGCGGTGGCTGTGTTACTTCTGCAAAACAAGTTTTCATATTTGTCAATAGGTAGACTGTCGTGTATGACCACCACATTTCACAACTGACTATTGAACAATGCACCACTCTAAATCCAGCTACTCTCCTCCCCACAGCAGAGGATGGAGACCCACATGACTACTTATCAGAAATCATGCAGACTGTTTTACCAAAAGCAGACTTACTAGAAACACCTTCTGAAAACCCAGACATTGACAATTTTTGCTGTTGTAACCTTAAAGAGAGTTTTAAAATCAGGACCTTTACCATCGCATTATTCAGCTCAACTTGCAGAACTTATAGCTTATAGCTGAAGCATGTAAAACAGTTAAACATAGAAGTTATAAATACTGATAGTCAGTATGCTTTTTCTACGCTCCATGTGTTTGCACAACAATGGAAAGCTTGTTGTATGGTAAGAAGCGCAGGCAAAGCAATAAACCACAAAGATCTTATTTTATTATCTTACATTCCTACATTTCTACATATCCTACATTTCAAAAAGAAACCATAAAGCAGATGTAGAAACTAAAAAAGCAGCTCATTTCCCCTTACCAACATTTACTGCTACTGTAGACAGCGTAAATCAAGTCTTACAAGATGTCGTAAGACGTCTTACGAGATGTGAAACACAGCTCCAGCTGCTGAAACAGCAGTATCGACAAAACGTGGTGCAATTCAAAATAGTGAAGGTTTATTTAAGTGACAAAAGAATAAACCCATCCTTCCTAAAAGCCTATACAGATGGGCAGCGATGGTGAGCCATGGGCCTAGCTATGTCTCAACAAGGAGGATGGTAGAGATAATAGATCAAGTATTTACAACATAAGGATTTTTAAACTACTCAAAAATCTTATGTCAGAGTTGTACTATTTGTATTAAACACAATGCACAGGGAGATATGAGACCAAGAAGGGGAACAATCCCCAAACTAGAATTCCCTTTCCAACACATTTGAATGGATATTATAGAACTAAATAAATGTGAAGGAAAGTAATATTGCCTAGTAATAATAGATCCTTTTTTAAAAGGGACAGAAGAATTTCATGTAGCCATCCTGATGCCATTACTGTTGCTAAAGCATTAGTTAGAGAAATAATACCCAGATATGGCATACCAGAAAAAAATATGGTGACAACAGAACAGATTTGGTAGATGATGTAATAAAAACATTAGGGCAAACTTTAAGTACTGATCTAGAAGATCACTGTGCATATCACCCACAATCTGCAGGACTGGTGGAAAGACATAAAGGCATCATAAAAAAAAAAAAAAATAAAAGGGTTAACACCATTTGAGATAATGTATACATCATGTATATATAAATGTATATAATGAAGGTTTGTTCTCCCACAGCTGCAATCATTTTCAGGGTAGAAGAACAAAAGGTAGGGACAGACGCAGACCATAGCATCCTTTTAGGAGAGAGGGATTCTGCGGTCTGCAGCTCATTGTTTCTCTCAACTATATTAACCTTGATAGTAGTTTTTCCTATCATATGGTTCGAGCTCCAAACTCAAAGACAATCCTCACACTTAAATAACCGTAAGGGTGAGGAGAATGCTCCAAACATGCACACAACCATGCACACCACTTACTTTGTATTTTACAGAAGGTTCGGATGGTGTCGTTAGATTTGACCTGTGTAAAGTCAGGTGTAATACTCAACAGAAAAAACACGTATGGTCAGAAAAGTATATTTGTGAATGTGATGGCTGTATAAAACCAGCCACAAGTTTGAGAGACGTGGATCGTCATTGGTGTATTTGTGGTCCTCAGTAATAACCAATAACAGTCCTCATGACTGGGGATACAAACCCCCTAAAGCACCCTTGGGGGAAGACCCCCTCCAAAATAGGTTGTCCATTATCAACCCCTTGATAAACCATGACTACGACCCTGACGAGTGTAATCCCCTAATTATCTCACTAAAATGACCCAGAGTGTCAGATACTGCTCTGTTTGTTCTAGGAGTGTTGGTAAATGGAAAAGATCTACTTGGTCACTTTATTATTAATCTTACGAAGCCACAAACACGCACAAAGACCACAACCTTTAGTACGGTTACACCTACCCCCACTCCGTTACCCCTAGATCATGTTCTAAAGTATTTAAATGATTTGGCTTTTGTAGTCAAATTTGCTCCCAAAACAGGTTTCCAGGAAAATAATCTCTGGATAGAGTGGTTAAATTATTTGGCTAAACAAACCAATCTTAGCAATTGTGTGGCATGCACTAAAGCATGCCCACACATGGCTACAGTTCCATTTTCACTTAATAATAAAAAAACCGATCCACAAGGTTTAAGACTCGTGTCATTCGATTTTTTTTTATTGTAATCACAAGTAAAGCCTAACATGGCACCTGCTGCTGTTGCTTATAATGGAAATGACATATGTTTTAAAGTAATTTAGTAGTTCACAGTGACACTATTTGGTATCTAAATGTTAGTTTTCCCTGGTGATTTTGTAGTCACAGGGCAACAGCACACTTATTTTATCTTTTGGTGGCATTATATTTGAAATAAGTCCACATGTTAAACTGCTGTGTTGCCATAAGGTTTGTTATATGCATAGCTGTAATAGTTCAAGTAATAGTAGTTCCTGGTGAGATAATTCAAATGTAAATGAAAAGAATCATGCAGCACAGTCATTCAAAGAGGTCACATTACTAATCGGAAAAAAAAAAAAAAAAACAAAACATTTGTGTACTTAGAGTCTTGTTTTACTCTCAAACTGCATTTTGGTGTAATCTCTATTGTCAGCAGTTTGTTGATATAGTCTCTTTACAGCACATTTGATGCATAAAGTATTGTAATTCAGCTTACCTGTGGGCAGGTTTAGTGCCACTCAGCCTTCACTGGTCCACGTCTGGGTCCTGGGTGAAGTCATCAAGACCAATTAGACTGAAGTGAGACTCGATGTGAACAGAACTGTGAGCAATGATTTCACAGCCACTGAGTCTCAGAATTACAAGATTTCAGTCGTTGTTAATTGATTAATAATTCTAATAAATATTATCAATGATGCTGACAGTGACAAACCTTTTCTCTGTGTGGTCAGGCTCAGGGTTCGGTTTCAGATGACAACAGTTGCACGACTGGTCTGAACTCAGTTGCGGGTTCCATCTATTTCTGTAAGTGTAGTAGACACTGTTGTATTCCAGGCAGTAAAAGTACAAATACAACTGTGACCTTTGGATTCATCGTTTGAGTTTGTTATCTGATGTTGACTCTCTGGCTCAAATCATTTTATGGCTCTTCTGTGGTCAGAATATATATAATATATTTATATAAAATAAAACAAACTGTGTCCGACTGAGGCAACAACAAACCACAAACTGTTTAAACCACTTTATATGTTGAGAGACAGTGACTTACACAAAATGACTTACGAAATGACTTACATGCCAAATTACTTCCTCGTGTTTTCCTGGAATAATGTGGAGTGGCTTCTTCAAAGCTTGTTGCTAGATTCAAGTGCAAAGTAGCAATGTTTACTAAAGAGACAAGTTTATCTGCAAAATTATCGTGTCATTGATCCTTGATAAGAGCAGACCTTGACCATCTGTTTGATAACATGATCACATGAGCCCAGGATACACCTGGCACTAAAGATTATTTGTTAATTTGTCTCTCAGGTAGCAGCATCAGACAACACAAGGTCATCAATGATATATTTTATGTCACTTGTATTGAAACTGTCTTCATAAACAACCAATTAAATGATAAAAAAAAATATTAATTATTATTATTAATAATAATAATAATAACAGGGAAACACTGACCTCATATGTTGTGAGTGGATCACTGGTGGACATTTCATGACTAAACCACAGGACAGATACAAGTGAATTCACAGTTTTTGATAAAGAGTTTTAGTGGGGTCATGTGACTACAGAGAGTCCGCCCCTTCTGTTGATCAGTATGAACGCCTGAACAGGGACTTGTCTCTGCTCTTTATCACAGATCTTCCTGAAGCCAACACAGGTAAGATCACTTTGACAGACGTATGATGGGATACTTTGTAACTACAACTTTGTAACAACTGCATTCTTTTCATAGATTTCACATTTAATAGTGAAAGTGTGATTTCAGACAAAGGTTTACTTCTATTAGTTCAGTTCAATTTTTTTTTAAATGATGAAAATATGAGAGAAACTGAACATTTGTGTCATTATTTTAAACCAGGTATTTACAGATTTGGCCATTTTGCCTGATTTTATATAAAAAACAAAAGTAATGAAACTCAAGTAGCACTGTAATTTAATAAAGATATGTAATATCCATAACTCAGCTTTAGATTTGTCCTTACATATAATACAAGTACAGATAATGTGTAAAGTTTTACTTGTGTAGATCTCTTACTCAGAGCTATGACTGGCAGTCTGTCCAAGATGAACTCTGCCCCCGCCCACGCTCAGCTGGGATTGGCTCTCTAAAGTTTGTAGAATATTGTTTGCACTTGGTGTAGATAGAAACTGACGATAACTAAAAGCTTAAAGCAGAGTTCTTGATGAAGTTTAAATGTGATTTTTATTCAAAAATTCTGTTATAAAATTGGTGTTATAAGTATTAATGATCAACTCTAGACAATCACCTCCACTTTAAAGAAGGGATATTATCCCTATCAAATTCTGCACTAAGAGTGGTCATAAATATAGTTTAAGCTGTGTAGGGATCATGTTGCAACATGTCACTCTTTAACTCAGCAACAGTGTTTGAGAGCATTTTATGTCTTCATTTATCTTGACAACATGTGACACGTATTATTTTTTTATTTTATTTTATTAATTACTGTATCTAAAAGTCTAATATGGAGCAACATCTGTGTGCTGCTTCGTAAATAGTGTTGTCTGAAGAACAACAAGGGGATACACATTACTAAATGATTCACTTTTTCACAATAACTGCAGTTATTCATTTTTGATATTATTCCATTTTAGTTTCTATAAGAATCTTTTGCAACATGTTTCATAAGTCTACTTTTATTTTGTCTTTGTTACACTTCCCCTCAACTTTCTGTTTGTCCATCATTCTACTTTCTGTCCCAAATGAAAGTTTAAAAAGGGAAGTTACATGAGATAAGTAACAAACTACAGAGTTGTGTCTTTTATCATTTTAATATTACAAATGACTTGCAAATTGTTCAGTTATATACAGACTGAAGATGTTCTCACCTGCCTTGTACATTTTGTTTTGCTAGTACAGTTCAAATTTGACTGAATTCATTTCATTGTGTAATATTCTGTCATGACTGATGAAAGGAATGTGTTGATGTCATCTAGGTCTTATTCATTACTCTAATATCCTGCATAGACCAAACTCCAGCTGTTTCATCTTCATGTGTGAATCTCTGCAACCAGGAAAAACCATGGAAATGTAAGTTACAACATGAAGAAATAATTCTACACCACAACATAACACAACAAATCCAGCTGCTCTTCAGATACACACACACACACACACACACACACACCACCTGGTTGTTCTCTGTTGTGTTACAAACTCATTGCAGTTATCACAAAGTTGTTTCTATCAGACCAACTACCTTCCTCCAACAGGAGGCAGATTTACAGTGTAACGACACAGCTAAGATCAGATTGAGCGCTGCCAGCTAATGGAGAACTTTTGCCCACAAATCTTATACGATTAAAGGCCTGTGTAGCATTTGTAGCCAGGTTGTTGTTTAGACTGAGTTTAAGTAAATGTATTGACAGTGCTATAGGGAGCCTAAGTCACGCCCCGGATGACCCACCAGCACCTTAGATCAGGAAAAAAAATTGACAGTCAATGGAGAGATAAAAATTATTTTCTGATCCGCTTTGACTTCTACCCTGAATCACACATATGCTGTATCTTAATTTATTGATAACTATTAGTGTGAGTCAAGGCTATGATTGTGGTGTAATTGTTGATTTATGTGCTGTTGACGTGCTAGGTCACGTCACGTTAGGATTTCTCATCGCAAACTTTTCACTGAATTTCTTTTCCCCTCTCTTCCTGGCTGAAGAGAGAACGATAAGTAGGTGGATAAAACTTACCAGGTGAGATATTTTCCTATGTCGCGTAGCTAGCTGTTAATCTAACTTCAGAGCTTGATAGTGACGTAAATTTAGTAAGACGAGTGTTGTAGTCCGTTATGTGGTCTCACACAAAACCTAAAACATTTGCTGCCTGTAAAAAACAGTCCTCTCTCCATGTCAAAATTGAAATTAAATTAAATTTAAAATTCACAAAACAACATATGTGATGGCACCATGGCACATTTCAGATGTGACCAGAAAATCATTTTTATCTCTCTATTGACTCTTTAGGCTCCCTATGGCTTGTTTGACGAGTATGAGTAAGAATATGAAAATATAGAGTATGTTTGATGTGAAGGCCATTCATAATCTCTCAAATCAGGCACAAAATAAAATTGGTTCCCTGATCAGTCTGGATGACCTTTGGACAGTACTGATCTGCATACAGTCTTTCAGCATAGATTTGGTGATTATGCTATGAAATTATCTATATAGGGAGCAAGATATCATGACAGTTACGTAGATTTGGACCAACTACACTGCCTTGCAAAAGTATTCTGCTGTATGCTGTTAGTATACTGCCGCGCGTTCTCAACGTGATGAGAGATGTTAGGTTTACGACAGATATAGCGTTGAAAGTTCAGTTTTAGTCTCATCTGACCACATCACATTTTCGACTTTAGGAGAGTCTGCCATTTATTTATATGGAAGCAATAGCTATGTCTTGGCCACGCTTCCATGAAGACTAGCTCTGTACAATGTACCACTTATAGGGATCCTATGGACAGATACTCCCATCTCTGCAGTAGAGCTGCACAGCTCCTTCAGGGTTATCTTTGGCCTGTTGGTTGCTGCTCTGATTATTGACCTCCTTTCCCAGTCTGTGAGATTTGGTGGGTGACCCTCTCTTTGAAGGTTTGCCATGGTGGCAACCAGTGACCTGATTTGGGATATAATTATTTTATAACCCAACCCTGATCTGTACTTCTCCACAACTTTGTCTCTGACCTATGTGGAGAGGTCCTTGGTCTTCATTCTGTCACTTCCTGGGTGGTAGCCTTAATGTGATTTTACTTCTATTAGCTGAAGCTAATAGAAGTAAAATCTTGTATCTTTTTTTGTACCCAAACTCATGACCATTATGTCAATTTGTCATCTTGAGACAGCCATTTTCTCAACAACATGCCTCTAGAAAGTATGTGTGCCTCACTTTTTTTGCCTTCTTTGCTTTTCACCGGCAAACAAGTTAGTACAAGACCCAGCAAATGGAGAGGGAAATCTGAGCATTAAGGTTGGGATGATACAATGTGACTTGCTGTCCTCACAAGCGAGATCATCCTGATTTTATGCCAGGGTACCAGTTTTCATCATGTTGTGGAGATCTTTCTTATGGGAGGGTAGTCTGGAAGCTCGATCATCACCATAGGTTCCTTGAATCAGTATTTTTATGGTAGTTCCTGTGGTATTGCTAAGATCAAGATAACCAGATGGATGTCAAGATCCAAAGATTCCCTGCAGAATGGTGTAATGTATTGTGCTTAGAGTATCATTATAAGTGGTCACTGTCAGTGGTATAGTGTTGTAATGTCAGTGTATTTTTTCAACAGGACCAGTAACACATCAGAAAAATACAAGGACCTCATCTCCAAAAGTCATCTGATCCATTCAGGATCTCCTGCTCTCCACCAGGTGAAACCAGAGAAACAGCAGTTTGGGACTCTGACCAGACTGACTGTTGGTGAAAAAAATCTGAATAACACCAACAAAACCATCTTACTTGTTGGTGAAATAGGAACAGGAAAATCTACTCTAGTAAACACTCTGTTCAACTACACCATGGGAGTGAAGGTTGAGGACGACATCTGGTTTCAGATCGTGGAGGAAGAGAAGGAACAACACTTTCAAAGTCAGACATCAGATGTGATCGTGTACGAGATCTTTGGTTTTGAAGAACAAGCTCTGCCCTACTCTCTGACCATCATTGATACTCCTGGATATGCAAACACCAGAGGAATTGAACAGGACGTCATCAGTCAAAGATTATTGGACTTGTTCCGCTCAGATGATGGAGTTCATGAAATTAATCTAGTGGGTCTGGTGGTGAAGGCAAGTGAGAATCGACTAAATGACAGACTAAAGTACATTTTGGATTCAGTGATGTCTCTGTTTGGAAAAGACCTGGAGGGAAATATTGTACCTCTCATCACACACTCAGATGGAAGAACACCGACAAATGTTATTCAAGCTCTTGATGCTGCAAAAATTAAATGTGCCAGAAATGAGGAGAACCAGCCGATTTATTTCCTGTTCGATAACAAAAAAGAAAGCAGAGGAAACAGTGTCTAGTTTAGAGGATGCATCATATAAAAGGGGGATGGGTGGATTCAAAGAATTTCTAGAAGCATCTCAACCTCAAAAACTGGACAAAACTGTTTACGTTCTGAAAGAGCGAATTAGACTGACAGCCTGCATCCAAAACCTGCAGGACAGAATTGAGTTGATTGATCTGAAACAGACAGAAATCAGACAAACTCAAGAAGCTCTGAAGAAACATAAAGAGGAGATGATGAAGAATGAAAAGTTCACTGTAGAAGTTGATGAGGTCTACAAAGATAAAGAACCTATTGATGGTGGGATGTGGTTCTTGCTGTTTTATGAAGGAGCCGTCACCTGTAAAGTCTGTGAAGAGAACTGTCACTATCCTGGATGCACAATGGCCTGGACTCCTGGTCACTGTGAGGTGATGAAGAGAGGACACTGTACTTCATGTACCAATAAGTGTCCTGTATCAGATCATGTGAAAGACAAGTGGAGATATGTTGACAAGACAAGGAAAGTCAAGAAAACTGAGACAGAGATGAAAGAGAAATATGAAAAGAATAAAGTTGACAGTGAGGAGAAGTTGAGCCTTTTGGAAAATCTAGAAAAGGAAATGAACGACCTGACAGCAAACAAAGACCAGTTGCTTGAAGAGGCCTACCAACATGTTGTCAGTCTGGAGCAGATCGCTCTGAATGTTGATTCTCTGTCCACTCATGTCCACCTGGACGTCCTGATTGAGAAGATGAAGGAGAAAGGAGACACAGAGAAGGTCCAGAAACTGGAGGAGATTAAAAGCCAAGGTGATGAAAGAACCAGAGTGGGACTGAAATACATGTTTAGTACTTTAAAGTCTACTGTAAGTACTGTTAAATGAACAGTGAAGTAGTTTAACAGCATTGTGGCATTTGTTGACACCCGTTTAAACATCTAAATGTTATTTTATTCTATGAAGTGTGATGTACAGAGGAAGATTCTGTACTTCAGAAAAAGTAATATCAAAAAGCAAGGATGTACCAAATCCCGATTTTTGCAGCTCTGGATCCAGATACCTAATCCACTGTTTACAGTTTTTCTCAATTGTTTACACACATTTTCTGAAAGCATGCCTCACACTCTCAGATCTCTATACACAAGTCAATAAAACACACACCTAGTGGGCGAAACTATTGTGTGCACGGGATAATAAGGGGGTAGAAAACGAATGGATGGATGGTATATTTATATTGTATATTCATGTAACTGTAAAACTGCGTGACAGGTGTTTTCCCATGTGATGAGTCGGTGTACATAGAAGGGCAATTAACTTTAGAATTTTGAATGACAGTGTGTTCCTTGTGAAAAAGAAATAGATTTTCTTCATGAAAATTGTGCCAAATGCAGAGAATTGTGTGTAGTGTTTTGAAAAAAAAGTGAGTTTTAGAACTGCAATTTGAGTGTAAAACAGGAATTGTGCTTGTAGTTCAGCAGAGTTGGTTCAGGGGGTTGGTGCATGAGTTACATGTTGTGGTCATTGTGTCTCAAGTACCAGTGTGTGTGTGGAAACAATTAAGGAAAAACTGTAAGATTTGGTCAAATCTGAAACAGTATGTGCCACTGTTGCTACCTGCATCTTCAACTCATACTCCATCAATAGGCCTATCCCAGCTGATTATTTTTTAAACGTATAGTCTAGCAATTATATTTTCGGTTAATCAACTAATCCATCGACTCATTTTTCAATTAATCTAATGATTCTTTTTTTGGGATTGTTGAATATTAGTAGCATAGCTGCTAGCACCATGAGGAAAACAACTAGCAAGTAGTCCACTAGCTTGATGCTAACACACAATGCTAAAACAGCATAGACAAGCTAACACAATTAGTGACTGTGGTAATTTTAACTGGACAAATGATCTTTTACCTTAACATGCTTAACATAAAACCACATGTAACAACATGTGCATTTGTACTAAAAAGGCATATATGTTGTCTACATATGTTCATAATATGTTTATAAGTTAAACTGCCAACTTTTCATGGTTAATCCAGTCTGTGGCTCTGCAGCGCTTAAGTTGACATTTGTCGGTTCACTTCTAAAGTTCGTCAAAAAAAACAATAATAATAAATAAATAAATGAATAAAAATAAAAAAATAAAAAATCGGCTGAATTTGAAACTCTGAAATTCCTGGATTTGGTACATCTCTACCAAAAAGTAAACTTTTATGTGCAGAAGTCTCATTAGAAAATGTTTCATCCAAAACAAGTAAACATCTGCTGGTGTTATACTATTAGTGTGAAAAATGAAAACATTGTTCCCAACATATTTTTATTGTCTTTGATTATTGATTATTATTCTTCTGTGTGTTTTTTAGTCTCTTACTACATGTACATATTATTCTGCTTGAAAAATCATTCCAAACACATTAAAATGTAACTTTTCTTTGGTAGAATATCATTCCGATTTCCTTCAAATTTGTACTCGTTCAGGTTGAAATGTTCAGGTTGTATGATAAGCAATTCTCATTAAAAAAATGAATGAAGGTCTTGAATTACACAAAAACGTTCTTCTCTTTGCAGTCTCACTGCTCCAGCATACTTTCACCTGGAGACTTTTTCTTATTTTATAATGTGACATCACCACTTTCACTTTTTTTTTCCTCTCTCTGTTTCCTTTCTCTACTCTCTCCCAATCTGGACAAAAAGACAACACTGGCACTTTACTAAAACTGACATAAATCATTCATTTTTCACTTTATCTACAGAAGACACATTGATGTGTTCAGTGAAGCATTGTGGTTCTGATCGTGTATAAATGATGACAATCTTGGGACTGTTTTTGACTAAATGACCAGACTTGGAGAGGTGCACCAAATCAAATTCCATTAAAGATGAGGTGTTACCATCACCATGGCAACAGGAGAAGACTACAGAGCTGATTTGTCCTCAGCTATCAGCAAACACATCGTCTGCTCAGAAAATGTATAATCACAGTCATGTTGATGTATAAGCAGCATGTTATTGTTGTAACTAGTCAAGGCGGTGCTGATTTTACTGTCTGATTACACTGTCACTTTGAACCTTTAACATGAGCTCAAAAAAGCACTTGAGATAAACACAAGATAAACATGATTACAATGTATAGCCAGTGTGCATATTTAAATAAATGAACAGATGTGTTCACAGATGAATGAGTCGAGGTTACACCAGTGTGGTCACCTCTCACATAGAGCTTAGTTGTTTAACAGTTTTTCTCAATTGTTTACACACATTTTCTGAGAGCACGCCTCATACTGTCAGATCTCTACACACAAATCAAAAAACACACACACAAAATGGGCAAAACCCCTCAATTCTCAAAACCCTACAAAATGAAACTTTACTTTAAAGACATTTATAAGAACCAGTTGAACACTGATGTGCTCAATGTAAAACACCACGATGAATGGACACTTACAAACTTACACTTATTACAGACAGTACATACATAAGTGTATTGTAAAATATTTTTAGAATATTGTTTTTATACTCAAAACACACAGATACACAGCAACAAATATATTCTATTTCCCACAAAAACAATGTACACAGTGTACATCCCAACCAATACAAAGTTGCACATACAGTGGTCTACATACAAAACAACAGAAGATTTTACTGTATACAGTAAAAAAAAAAAAAAAAAAAAAACTATGCTACATCCTCTCTTCTGTTTCGTTCTGGCCACAGCACCTCATCCACATCACAAGCAATGTTTTCCCTGGCCTGTTGCGAAAGCTCTGATTGCTAATAACTGTGTTACAGGTGTTTTCCCATGTGGTGTCAGTGTGCATAGTAGGACAATTAACTTTAGAATTTTGAATGACAGTGTGTTCCTTGTGAAAATGAATGCACACAAAAAAGTGTGTATTAGAACTGCAGTTTGAGTGTAAAACAGGAAATGTTATAGCAGAGTTTAGTAGTAGTTTAGCAGAGTTGGTTCAGGGGGTTGATGCATGAGTTACATGTTGTGGTCATTGTGTCTCAAGTACCAGTATTTGTGTGTAAACAATTGAGAAAAACTGTAAAAGGTTTTATTGATCTTTGGGGCAGTGAAGCTGAATTAATCTGTTAGAGAATGAGCTGGGCTGTCTCTGAAGTAAACTATGGAGAAGATGTGATGAGTTGTCCCTGATGGAGAGCATCACTGACTCAAACATCTTTATTTTGTTACCTGACATTTTACATCCTTAATATATTTGACTGTTCAGACTAAAGCTGATGGTTTGATTCTAGTAGCCTCAGCATCAAGAGACAGGATAGAGAATCACTGACATCTTCTTGTATACATCCATATACCATAAGCATCATACAGTGGTCACCATGTGCTCGATAATAATGTGAATTTAGAAACATTGAAAACACAGTGAAAACTGCTTGATAAACTTGATGAATATTGTTGTTATTTCTATAAAAAATGAAAATGAGAGAAAAGAATGAGGTGTTTGTGTCACATTTTATTTTCTGTCTCCAACACAGACATTTCACTTCCTGTTACAGTTGAGCTTCACTCAGTACAAACAGTTACACAGCAACACTCACCTGACTACAAGCAGGAAACATGCTGCGTTCTGATTGGCTGCCACGTGTGATGTCATGATGACCGTCAGGTCATTTAAACACATTTTCATGTGACAGTTTGATCAGTAAATGTGAGACAGAAAACACAAACATAAAAACCAGGATTCAGACTGAAGGAACCTGTTAAGGATCAATCTGATCTGGTCCTTCAGTCAAGTGTCAGAGTCGGGGGGTGGAGGGTCAGAAGGTCAACTGACTGACACATTAATTAACTTACAAACAGACTCCACACTCAGCAGAGTATGTTTCACTCAGCAGCTGTGGGTAAAGATGCTGGGTTTTAATATTTCACTGTGCCGTTATGTGAAGCTATGGCTATTTTCTTTTCTTGTGGCCAGAGGGACCAGGTTCAGAGTCTGAATCATCTGAACAGTCGTCATAATCAACTGATCTGTTCATTTTTCTCCTTTTTACATTGTTTCCTAGTGGACAAGATTCTTTATCAACCACAAATCCCCTGAATAATTCTGCTACCTGCTGGTTCATAATACACAGAGCCCCCCCACGCCTCTCAAACTGTGTCTTTCCTCTGTTTACATCAGCGATACAGGTCCAATGTTTATTTTGATCTGAAGTTACAGACCATTTAGAATGATCTTTTGTGCGTTTCCATCTAACGCTGCCCAAAGAACTTATAGATATATTCTGAATATTTTCCACATGTGTTTGACCTTCACAGTAGGAGTCATATTTTTCTGCCTGACAGCCCCAAGTCTGGACGAGTACGCTGCCCTTTACTTGGTTTGCTGTAGCGATGGTGTAGTAAAGATCTCCTTCTTTAACTGCAACAACAACAACAACATGTTAGAGTCTGTTGACATCTTAGGTCAGAGAAGTTCTTCTCAGAAACATGATCAATGACTGAACATCATCAGCTGTTAAATCAACATCCAGGTTTTCCTGCTGTGAACACTATGATGCTTTTTTACACTTTTCTTTCCATCAGATATTAACTCTCCACCGTTCTTGCACACAAAAAGGTAGGAAACTCACCTTTTTCATTATTGTCTGTTTGTGATGTTGGCGACAGTTGCTTAGCAACGCTGTAAAAGGTCTCGCCTCCAGATGATGTCAGTGTCTGGAAATTACTGGTGATGACAGTTGTAATCTTGGTAGCATTTATAACGTCCTGAAGCTCTTGAGGAAGATTTTTTTCATTATAATGATCATCTTTATTTACATGGGCTCTGATGTACATCAGATGGTTACCTAAGAAAACACAATGTGGCACATTTGTAAAAATGTTCAGACACAAACTTCAGTAACGTTGTTAGTTCTGAATGAACAATTACCTATTTTATGGACCTCAGTACTGGGAAACGTTACACAGATAAATGTTTGTCCATTTTTTGTTCCACTATCAGGCCAGAAGGTCGTTGTTGTTTTCCCAGCAGGAAACTTTGGTGTGCTGTGTAAGAGCCAGACTCCTGTGTTTGAATCCACCATCACAAGTCCTGTGAAACATGAACAAGACAGCAGCTCATCTGAAACCACTGGTCTGAAGTCAGTTTGTGAATTAGATACTATCATTTCTCTGTTTACCTTTACTATGGCCAAAACTGTCACCAGCGCTGCCCCCTGCTGGCTGATCATTGTAGATAATGTATCCAAAATTTTGGTCCTACAAGAGAAACAGGAGAAACATTTACTGAACATGATGAAAAAACACTGAATCCCTCAGTTCTCACATATTCAGTAGCTCAACAAGTTAGAAACAATCTGCTTCAGCTCTGAGGATGGCTCTACTTGGACCTGAGGACTGAGAACCATCTCAGATGTGTCTCCATCTTTAACAGCTTTGGATCCTGACAAAATTCTTTGCAGTGATGATGGAGACATCAGAGACCAGGAGACACTTCTGACAGAAATGTCTGCAGGACTCTAGAAGACGCCCTCCATCAGAATAGAATAGAACACCTTTTAATGTCACTATATTTTTTATACTTAAAAAGTGTAGTGACAATAAAAGGTGTTCTATACTATACTATAGTTCTATACTATACCTTTTATACTTAATAAGTATAGTATATATTTATATGCTTAAACGAGCACCACATTTTCACATTTGATTGTTTTGGAACTAGTGGAACTAGAACAATAGAATTAAACATTTATCAATAAAAATTTGTCACACTATTGTTCTTACTATTATCTAGAAGCTCCAGATGATCCTGACATTAACTGAGCCCATCAGTTAACTTTAGCATTTAATAAACACAACAACCAACACAGAAATAAACAGCCGCATCATTAAAATCACAGTCACCTGAGGTTTGTTAAATATGGGCTGGAGGGTGTTTGCCAGGACGCCATCAGCAGCATTGATGTCCTTAGTGTTAGGGGCATGCTGCACACTGTTTCTCTGTGGGTGAATATAAATGTACTCCAAACCTTTGAAGATGGTATTTTTTCTCTCATCTTTAACAATGGGGGGTTTGTATAAGATGTACCTGAGGAAAGAGAAAACCAGAGTCAGTAGAGAGCAGTGACTGTGTGACAGTAGAAGTCAGACATTACTGACAGACAGAGATCATTCACTGCTCATCAGGGTTGTGGTGACTTGGCTCCTGTAAATCCACTCTCACTTTTACTTATGATGATTGTTGATTCTCAGCCACAGGAGCAGTGTAGAGAGTATCAGTAAAGTGATGTTAATTTAAGCAGTGACACACTCACTCAGGAGTTACAGCCTGTCTCTGATTGGCTGATTCTCACTGAACATGTGTGCTTTTACTCTGAAGGGCAGACAGGATGAGGAAACAGTGTTTGACTGTAACACCAGTGTGTGGTAATGAGTGTCGTCTCACCAGTCCACGTCGCCACCGTTCTCGTCCTTGCAGCTCAGTGAGAGGACAGAGCTGCAGCAGAGCAGAGCGACAGTCAGGACCAACATCAGCCTCCACATGGTCCCTGAAACAACCACACATCAGTCTGTCTCTTTACATTTACACCTTTAAAACACAGTCACCGCCTCGGTGCAGCTCACAGAGTCTGAACCAGAAAACTACAGGAATGAAGCAGCTCCGTACAATCCTGGACTCTGCTGAAAGAAACTGAACTTCTAGAGTACACTGAGGCTGACGGTTCAAACATTTCTTTCATCTCTACATTCCACATAATTTGATTTAATTTTTAAAGTAATTTTCTGTGTTTTATTGTATACAAAACTTGGTAAAGCTCCTGAACTTTACTTTTCCTTGAACTTACTGAATACTGTATGTTTTTTCTTACAGTACCTTTCTTTTCTCTTAAATCACATATCAATTTCTGAAAATTGATTAATCAAAAATAATTGAATATGCTGTTTGCTGGTTTGATTGAGTCAATCTTTCCGCTCTTCTCCCCTGTTTCCTGCCTTTCTTCACTGTCCTCTGTCAACAAAAGCAAAAAATGCCTGAAAAAAATTTAGCTTTTTCTCCCCAACCAGTGATGATGAAACTAACTGCTGCTCCCTGTCAGACTGTTAGTCTTGGAACTGAAATAATGATCCAACTTTACATATCATCACTCTACAGTTTTCTACTATATAATATCAGGGCCATACAAAAGAAAAAAAATATAGGAAGAAATTAATTTTTATTTTGCCTTTTAAGATTCAAGTCAACATGTCAGAAACTAAAGTCAAAATGTTCAAAATGAAGTAAAAATGAACACGTGGCCTTAATGACCATTATGTAGTTTTCATCTCCTTCATGAGAACAAAGGTTCAGATTCTCTGTCCTGGATTTGTTCTTTTAGATGAAATAGCATCTGATTACCTGTTGTCCTCTGATCAGGACAGTGTCTCACTCTGCTGAACAAACTCTCTGAGCTTCTGTTAATTTTATAAAATGCATGTATTTCTGTCATTTAGAACAAAATGAACAGCAGTTTTTGGACCTTAACTCTGATCTGCGTCTGTAACTAAACTGTTGTCATATTTTAATAAAAAAGACAATAGATGTGACTCAACAGCAACAAGAGAGAGAACGTCACCTGTTCACAGCTTCAGAAGTGATGCTTCGTCCTCTTCGTCCTCGTCCCTGCTCACTACTACTCCACCTGATCTCACCTGTCTTTATAGCAACAGACTTATCTTTCATCTCTGTCCACCTCGGTCCACAGGAGTCATGTCCACATGCCTACGTGGTTCAATGTTATCAGAGCTACGTGGATGTGAAGTTTATTAAAATACAGGTGGACGATTAGAGTGTCATTTGAATGAGACTTTGACCTGAAGAAGATACAGTTACACACATTTCTACTCAATTCTCATAAACTCTAAACTAATGAACACAAACTATCTCTTGCTGCTGTTTGTTGACTTGTAAAAACCCTGATGTGTCGCTGTCATTGATGTACTGATGGTTGTAAGGACGAGGGTTTAACTGGACAGAGTAATGACATGTGTTGTTAAAAACTTCTGACATTTCTAATAACTCAGAGGGATAAAGGGGATTTGGAGAGACCTGGACCTGGTCAGGTCCTGCACCTTTTTAGTCCCTTGGCCTGTTTCACCTCTGTCACACAGACTCTTCCTGTTCTTGTCGTCAGTGGAGCTGCAATAACAGCTGCTCTGGTTACTTACTAACATGTCAGTGGACATGAACTGCACATGTGTTACCCCCCCATACCTCCACCCCACCCCCAGTAGTGGGGATGGGGCGCCGGTATGGGGGGGTGACCCCATCCTGATTTCCTGTGACTGTACCAGAAACCTCTGGGTTAATAGAAGTGGTTCAGTTAGAGCAGTTGTAGAAGTGTATTGTACTAACTGATCTGACATTTGGCCCTTGTTGCCATGGAAACCACCTCCTTCCCTCTCCCACCTGTGGACTCTGGACATGATCTGTCTACAGGTGTCTGCTACACTGTTACAGTCAGTGAGTGTTTTACATTTACGCTATGATTGTACAACTGTCACGTCATAAAACAGAAGCCTGGTTGTCTCCTCCAGATCCTCATGTAAATCAGCTGCTATCGGACTAAGCTGAACCTCCTGCGGGGACGTCTGCTGGGACACTGGACAGAGACAGATCCGCTCAGGCCCAGAGGGTTTAATACCTCTCAGTCCTGGTCTGAGTGTCCCAGTCAGTCTGAGTCTGAGACCTGGTTGATTCCTTCATGGCAACAGTCGTCCATCTTCTAAAGGCTGCTCCCTGTCTCACAGCAGAACTACTCAGTTCTGACACAACAACAACAACGATATTGTGATCACAGTGGTAGAAATAACTTGATCTTTCACTGTTTGTCCCACACATGTTCACATTAACCTATGCAGAAGGTTATGGCAGTGGTGAAGTATTAAGTTACTTCCCTGATTCTGAAGGGACTCAATTACTTCATTGTTACATCTCTGAAGTCTGTTGTAAAGGATCAGATTTACTTATGGTCCATTTAATATCTATTTGCATCCCAGTAAAGTTTTTTGAACACTATGCACATTGAGTATGTAATCGCTCAATCTTTTACAGCACTATAATATTTTGCATGATATGTCAAGGTTTAGAGGCAGTCACCACGTATAATGGTGGTGATGGTTGACGGAGCGTCTTGTATTCATGTCACTCAGTGAACAGACACATCAGGAGCCATGACCGAGAAGACAAACTGAGAGAAAGTTAGGAGGTGGACTTGCTCTTCTTTTTGAAAAAAAAAAAAAAAAAACATGGCTCCATCTGTCCAGCAGGTGGAGGTGTTTGCTACCTTCTCGGTGTCACTATGTCACAGCTGATCAGTACTGACATGACCAATGAATTTAGCTGACTGTTGTCAGTTGGACAAATGATACAGAACAGGAAACTGTAGAACACTGATTAAAACTAAGTCATCTAGAATTTAAACTTTGACCAGCACCCATGCTTCTTCACCCAGCTGCTGTTGTCGTGGTAACACAGACCTTTCCCACCTGAACACTGCAGCAAATGACACCTGCTGGTGCTGATTTAGACACTAAACACATCAGTGAGACCCTGTAAACTTGCTCTTATTAATGAGGATCAACAATTTTATATTGTTAATTACTGAAGATTTAAACTTTGTGTTTCAGTCAAGGGATGGTGAATTGTTTCAGACCGATGGAGCTTCTTGTATTTATTTCACTTTAATTTAATGTCACTTTAACAAGTTTAATGCTTGTTTACACTGGCCTCAGTGAACAGACACATGAGGAGCCATGACCAAGAAGACAAACACTGAGACAAAGTTACGAGGAGGAGGAGGAGTTTCTCTTCAAGTGACAAGTTGTCCACTAGCTTGATGCTAACACGTAATGGAAAACACCATAGACAGGCTAAAACATTTGCTAAACTGATAACTTTTCATTGTTAATCCAGTCTGCTGCTCTGCTGCTTCAGTGCTCATACTGACCAGGTGTAATTATGTTGATGTTCGTAGGGTTTGGTTCAGTCGATGTTCTAAAGTTCAGTAGAAACTCCATAAAAAACATAAATGAATAGATAAACAATATTCATCCGAATCTGAAACAAAATCCTGGATTTGGTACATCTCTACCAGAAAGTAAACTTTCATGTGAAGACGTCTAATCAGCAACATGTTTTATCCAGAGCAAGTAAACATCTGCTGGTGTTATATTATTAGTATAAATAAATTAAAACATCATTCACAACATTTTTTTTTTTTTATTGTTATCAGTTGTATGTTTGTTACGTTTTAGTTTATAAAGTTGATATGTCAACTTTAAAAAAAAGAAATTGATTTGTCAGCAAAGTTATGAACTGAAAAAGAAAAACCTAAAACAAACATTTTAACAGTGGATCAATGATTCTTCATGTATCTCATGTTTGACTGGTCCAGAGGTTTCAGATGACACTGGTCATCTCAGTCCTTTTAATGAGGGAATTCAATACATGAGATCAAGATAAACATGAGATCAACTGTGATTATAATGTATAGACAGTGAACATATTTGAATAAATAACCAGATGAATTCACAGATGAGTGAGTGGAGGTTACACCAGCATGTTCACCTCACACAGAGCTGAGCTGTTTTAAAATGTTTCATTGTTCTTTGCTTTTCTTTCTTGATGAGTTGTCCCTGATGGAGAGCAGTTTGTTCAGTAACCTCCTGTTCTTCACTGACTCAAACATCTTTATTTTGTTACCTGACATTTTACATCCTTAATATATTTGACTGTTCAGACTAAAGCTGATGGTTTGATTCTAGTAGCCTCAGCATCAAGAGACAGGATATAGAATCACTGACATCTTCTTGTATACATCCATATACCATAAGCATCATACAGTGGTCACCATGTGCTCGATAATAATGTGAATTTAGAAACATTGAAAACACAGTGAAAACTGCTTGATAAACTTGATGAATATTGTTGTTATTTCTATAAAAAATGAAAATGAGAAGAGAATGAGGTGTTTGTGTCACATTTTATTTTCTGTCTCCAACACAGATATTTCACTTCCTGTTACAGTTGAGCTTCACTCAGTACAAACAGTTACACAGCAACACTCATCTGACTACAAGCAGAAAACATGCTGCGTTCTGATTGGCTGCCACGTGTGATGTCATGATGACCGTCAGGTCATTTAAACACATTTTCATGTGACAGTTTGATCAGTAAATGTGAGACAGAAAACACAAACATAAAAACCAGGATTCAGACTGAAGGAACCTGTTAAGGATCAATCTGATCTGGTCCTTCAGTCAAGTGTCAGAGTCGGGGGGTGGAGGGTCAGAAGGTCAGCTGACTGACACATTAATTAACTTACAAACAGACTCCACACTCAGCAGAGTATGTTTCACTCAGCAGCTGTGGGTAAAGATGCTGGGTTTTAATATTTCACTGTGAAGTTGAAGTTAAGTAGATTTGCTTTTCTTTGAGCCAGAGGGACCAGGGTCAGAGTCTGAATCATCTGAACAGTCGTCTGAACTGTCCATTTTACTGTTGTTTCCTGTACAGGAAGCTTTACCAGCCACAAATCCCCTGAATAAATCTGCTACCTGCTGGTTCATAATACACAGAGCCCCCCCATGCCTCTCAAACTGTTTCTTTCCTCTGTTTACATCAGCGATACAGGTCCAATGTTTATTATGATTTGAAGTTACAGACCATTTAGAATGATCTTTTGTGCGTTTCCATTTAACGCTGCTCAAAGAACTTATAGATATTTCCTGAATATTTTCCACATGTGTTTGATCTTTGCAGTAGGAGTCATATTTTTCTGCCTGACAGCCCCAAGTCTGGACGAGTACGCTGCCCTTTACTTGGTTTGCTGTAGCGATGGTGTAGTAAAGATCTCCTTCTTCAACTGCAACAACAACAACAACATGTTAGAGTCTGTTGACATCTTAGGTCAGAGAAGTTCTTCTCAGAAACATGATCAATGACTGAACATGATCAGCTGTTAAATCAACATCCAGGTTTTCCTGCTGTGGACACTATGATGCTTTTTTACACTTTTCTTTTCATCAGATATCAACTCTCCACCGCTCTCACACAGAAAAAGGTAGGAAACTCACCTTTTTTATCTTTGTCTATTTGTGATGTTGGCGACAGTTTCTTAGCAACGCTGTAAAAGGTCTCGCCTCCAGATGATGTCAGTGTCTGGAAATCACTGACAGGTTGAATTTTGGCAGCATTTATAACGTCCTGAAGCTCTTGAGGAAGTTTATCTTTATTATAATGATCTTTATATTTATCATCTTTATTTACGTGGGCTCTGATGTACATCAGATGGTTACCTAAGAAAACACAATGTGACACATTTGTAAAAATGTTTAGACACAAACTTCAGTAACATTGTTAGTTCTGAATGAACAATTACCTATTTTATGGACCTCAGTACTGGGAAACGTTACACAGATAAATGTTTGTCCCTTTTTTTTCCACTATCAGGCCAGAAGGTCGTTGTTGTTTTCCCAGCAGGAAACTTTGGTGTGCTGTGTAAGAGCCAGACTCCTGTGTTTGAATCCACCATCACAAGTCCTGTGAAACATGAACAAGACAGCAGCTCATCTGAAACCACTGGTCTGAAGTCAGTTTGTGAATTAGATACTGTCATTTCTCTGTTTACCTTTACTATGGCCAAAACTGTGATCAGCGCTGCCCTCTGCTGGCTGATCATTGTAGATAATGTATCCAAAATTTTGGTCCTACAAGAGAAACAGGAGAAACATTTACTAAACATGATATAAAAACACTGAATCCCTCAGTTCTCACATATTCAGTAGCTCAACAAGTTAGAAACAATCTGCTTCAGCTCTGAGGACGGCTCTACTTGGACCTGAGGACTGAGAACCATCTCAGATGTGTCTCCATCTTTAACAGTTGTGGATCCTGACAAAATTCTTTGCAGTGATGATGGAGACTTCAGAGACCAGGAGACACTTCTGACAGAAATGTCTGCAGGACTCTAGAAGACGCCCTCCATCAGAATAGAATAGAACACCTTTTAATGTCACTATACTTTTTATACTTAAAAGTAAGTAATACTTAAAGTAAAGTAAAGTAAAAGTAAGTTATACTTAAAAAGTATAGTGACAATAAAAGGTGTTCTATACTATACTATAGTTCTATACTATACTTTTAATACTTAATAAGTATAGTATATACTTATATACTTAAACGAGCACCACATTTTCACATTTGATTCTTTTGGAACTAGTGGAACTAGAACAATAGAATTAAACATTTATCAATAAAAATTTGTCACACTATTGTTCTTACTATTATCTAGAAGCTCCAGATGATCCTGACATTAACTGAGCCCATCAGTTAACTTTAGCATTTAATAAACAAAACAACCAACACAGAAATAAAGAGCTGTATCATTAAAATGATAGTAACCTTATTCTTCTGATCTTCTTTGTTAAATATGGGCTGCAGGGTGTTTGCCAGGATGCCATCAGCAGCATTGATGTCCTTAGTGTTAGGGGCATACTGCACACTGTTTCTCTGTGGATGAATATAAACGTACTCCAAACCAGTGAGGGAGGTATGTGTTGTCTGACTGTTGACAATGGGGGGTTTGTATAAGATGTACCTGAGGAAAGAGAAAACCAGAGTCAGTAGAGAGCAGTGACTGTGTGACAGTAGAAGTCAGACATTACTGACAGACAGAGATCATTCACTGCTCATCAGGGTTGTGGTGACTTGGCTCCTGTAAATCCACTCTCACTTTTACTGATGATGATTGTTGATTCTCAGCCACAGGAGCAGTGTAGAGAGTATCAGTAAAGTGATGTTAATTTAAACAGTGACACACTCACTCAGGAGTTACAGCCTGTCTCTGATTGGCTGATTCTCACTAAACATGTGTGCTTTTACTCTGAAGGGCAGACAGGACGAGGAAACAGTGTTTGACTGTAACACCAGTGTGTTGTAGTTGAGTTTTATCTCACCAGTCCACGTCGCCACCGTTCTCGTCCTTGCAGCTCAGTGAGAGGACAGAGCTGCAGCAGAGCAGAGCGACAGTCAGGACCAACATCAGTCTCCACATGGTCCCTGAAACAACCACACATCAGTCTGTCTCTTTACATTTACACTTTTAAAACACAGTCAACGCCTCAGTGCAGCTCACAGAGTCTGAACCAGAAAACTACAGAAGTGAAGCGGCTCCACACAATCCTGGACTCTGCTGAAAGAAACTGAACATCTAGACTAAAACTAGAATCATCTACAGCAAACACTCTGATGCTGATAATTCATCAGTGTTTTTATCTCTGAAGTAATAATTTACATGAAGTCAGATTATAAATCATCATTTTACAGTTTTCATCTCCTTGATCAGGACAAAGGTTCAGATCCTCTGTCCTGTTCTTTTAGATGAAACAGCATCTGATTCCATGTTGTCCTCTGATCAGGACAGTGTCTCACTCTGTTGAACAAACTCTCTGATCTTATGAATTGCGTGTATTTTTATCATTTAGAACAAAATATGAACAGCCGTTTTTGGACCTTAACTGTGTCTGACTGTAACTAAACTGTTGTCATATTTTATTAAAAAGACAATAGATGTGACTCAACAGCAACAGGAGAGAGAACGTCACCTGTTCACAGCTTCAGAAGTGATGCTTTGTCCTCGTCGTCCTCGTCCCCGCTCACTACTACTCCACCTGACCTCACCTGTCTTTATAGCAACAGACTTATCTTTCAGGTTATGTCCACATGCCTACGTGGTTCAATGTTATCAGAGCTACGTGGATGTGAAGTTTATTAAAATACAGGTGGACGGTTAGAGTGTCATTTGAATAAGACTTTGACATGAAGAAGATACAGTTACACACATTTCTACTCAATTCTCATAAACTCTAAACTAATGAACACAAACTATCTCTTGCTGCTGTTTGTTGACTTGTAAAAACCCTGATGTGTCGCTGTCATTGATGTACTGATGGTTGTAAGGACGAGGGTTTAACTGGACAGAGTAATGACATGTGTTGTTAAAAACTTCTGACATTTCTAATAACTCAGAGGGATAAAGGGGATTTGGAGAGACCTGGACCTGGTCCAGTCCTGCACCTTTTTAGTCCCTTGGCCTGTTTCAGCTCTGTCACACAGACTCTTCCTGTTCTTGTCGTCAGTGGAGCTGCAATAACAGCTGCTCTGGTTACTTACTAACATGTCAGTGGACATGAACTGCACCTGTGTCATCCCCCCATACCTCCACCCCACCCCCAGTAGTGGGGGTGGGGCGCCGGTATGGGGGGGTAACCCCATCCTGATTTCCTGTGACTGTGCCAGAAACCTCCAGGTTAACAGAAGTGGTTCAGTTAGAGCAGTTGTAGAAGTGTATTGTACTAACTGATCGTCTGCTGGGACACTAGACAGAGACAGATCCGCTCAGGCCCAGAGGGTTTAATACCTCTCAGTCCTGGTCTGAGTGTCCCAGTCAGTCTGAGTCTGAGACCTGGTTGATTCCTTCATGGCAACAGTCGTCCATCTTCTAAAGGCTGCTCCCTGTCTCACAGCAGAACTACTCAGTTCTGACACAACAACAACAACGATATTGTGATCACAGTGGTAGAAATAACTTGATCTTTCACTGTTTGTCCCACACATGTTCACATTAACCTATGCAGAAGGTTATGGCAGTGGTGAAGTATTAAGTTACTTCCCTGATTCTGAAGGGACTCAATTACTTCATTGTTACATCTCTGAAGTCTGTTGTAAAGGATTAGATTTACTTATGGTCCATTTAATATCTATTTGCATCCCAGTAAAGTTTTTTGAACGCTATGCACATTGAGTATGTAATCGCTCAATCTTTTACAGCACTATAATATTTTGCATGATGTGTCAAGGTTTAGAGGCAGTCACCACGTATAATGGTGGTGATGGTTGACGGAGCGTCTTGTATTCATGTCACTCAGTGAACAGACACATCAGGAGCCATGACCGAGAAGACAAACTGAGAGAAAGTTAGGAGGTGGAGGAGTTGCTCCTCTTTTCTATGAACACATGGCTCCATCTGTCCAGCAGGTGAAGGTGTTTGCTACCTCCTCTGTGTCACTATGTCACAGCTGATCAGTACTGACATGACCAATGAAATTAGCTGACCCTGTAAACTTCCTCTTATTAATGAAGATTAATGTTTTTATATTGTTAATTATTGAAAATTTAAACTCAGTGTTTCAGTTCAGGAGATGTTGAATCGTTTCAGTTCATTTAAAAAAGGAGTTAAAAGCATAAAATATTATTCTGGGATTTGACTCATGTTCTAACATCACTTCATTATCTGATTGTTTATTTGATGGTTATACTCTTTGTTGTGAATGTGAAAAGAAAAGACATCACAGGCTCTTGTTCCACATCCAAAATACTTTAATAAACACATGTTAATCATACTGATCCACTAATTCAGACTCTTAACGCCACAGATGTTGGGGTCCTTCATGAACTGTGGGTGTTTGTGGGTCACAGACATGAAACCTGTGAATGAGAAAATCGTTCAGGTTCATGTGGATTAAACATGACAGAAAACAGATGTCTGATTGACGCACAGCCTGTCAGTGCTGTGTCAGAAACATCTCAGAGTTGGTTCTTCTGATTTTGTTTTCCAGCTGCTGGGACTCATTATCTTATTTAAAAAGTCATATTTACCTATGGAGTGAGCTTTCTTTATCGCCTTGGACACTTCCTTCTGTTTCCTTCCACACAAACCTGCAAGACAGAACAAAAGGACAATTGATGTGAAGGTGGTCTCACGCCCACAGCTCGACTCAGGTTAGTGTGCTGACGCTCACCTGTGATGTGTCGGCCGTAGATCCTGCCTGTGTGCGGGGAGATGAACTGTGACAGCAGCTGCAGTGGGCACAGATGAACAAACTCAGACATGATGTCAACGGGAGACATTTCTGTCTTTCTCTTTACTGTTACTACTTACTGTTTGTTGTTTTTTTTTTTTTTTTTTTTAGAACACTAATATGACTAGTACATGGCACATCAGCCTCAGGTGTGTCACTCACCTGGATGTTTTTAAAATCCACCTTCACATTGCAGAGGACACAACCTTTTTCCGGCTGTTTGTAGGGATTCTCCATTTTAACGAGCTAAAACGTGAGAAAACAGCGTTAAATTAAGCTGGATTAACACCACGACTACTCATATACACTGTATATACCCTATTACATCAATACACATATATACAAATTACTCACCGTGTCATCTTTCTGGACAACTTGTGATGTGACGCTTCTCAACCCTGCAGAGATGAACGCTGTTACAACCGGCTAACGTTAGCATTAGCTACTCTTGACATTAAATCAAAAACATGCATTTACATCAAACAGCGACAGTTGATTTTGTCATCTATGAGCTCAAACGGACCAAATCGTGTGCTAAATGGTTCATCTGAGTCTTACCTGTGTTTCCCTGTTGAGATAAAACAGGTTTTAATCGCTGTAGCAGTCTCACAGACAACATTTTTGACCTGACACAAAACCGGAAGTTGTCCGACAGTTTAAAGATCCCGGTCACCAAGTTTCCAACAATTAGTTCCCAATACAACCGTCAGATTGTGTCTTTGTTTTGTTTAATAAAACACAAATATAAATATAAACGAATAAAAAATATATATATATATATATATATATATATATATATATATATATATATATTTATAAAAACATGCTTCATTCATAAATTTCATTTCTTTGTTTAACATCCTGGATTTTAAACATGTTATTAACGGCACACTCCTCAAAGATACAATAAGACAAGACAGATATTACCACGGAAAGAGTGAAGTGGTTGGACATTGCGACAGCGATAGTCTACTAATTAAATAACTCATTATTTAATATCAAATAATTGATTAAGCATTTTTTTTATAAAATTAGGCTATTTTATAATATTAAACTCTATTCTGAGTAGCTTATTAGTTATTTACTGTAGTTCAAGCGATGACAAATGGGAATAGATGATGTGATGAAGCGAACCGGTAAACCGGAAACGGAAATGGTTGTGGGATTTCTCTCTCGACGTGATTCTGCAGTGACAGAATTTAAATGTGATGCTCTCTGGGCAGTTGTAGCCTTTGGTTTGATTGAAGCTGCAAGCAAACGGGTGATATTGTGAAAATTAATGCGTCGGCGGACAAAATATATTTCTCTTGGCATTTATGTAGAATTCGTAGTGTTTTTTTTTTTTTTAATACTAGTTAGCGAACTGACGGAGCGGAATGTGAAGTTTAAGGAGCGAGCTAACTGTTTCAGTCGGTAACTTTTTCCCCCACGCTAAACAGTACCAGGTTTAACGACGTTTTAACAACATTTGAAATGAAGATAAAATAGTTAACATGTGTAGCAGTGTCTCAGCTCCTCCCTCGTGTGCACTTTACTGTTTGTTAGCAACCTGTGCTACAGCGTCAGTGTGGTTTGTTGTCACCAGCTGACACTGGTCCACATGTAGCGGCAGATCAGCCCCGCGATGAATGCTGGGAAACGAGAAATCAAAATAAAAAGAGTTTCCTCGAGGAAGAGAACGAGGGACAGTCTGAGGTGTCATCTAACACCTGCGAAGAAGAGAGGAGGAGGAGGAGGAGGAGGAGGAGGTGGCGAGCCACAGCAATGTCCCAGAGACAGGAGGGTCATCATGGCTCAGACACCCCCTGCTGAGGTGGGTCATCAGGGTCCAAGTCCAGTAAAACAATCACTTAGTCAATAGTCTGCAGCCGTCATCAGAAGACGATTCATTTTTCAAGTAGAAATGACAAAGATCTCACATGTGAGTCTGTGTGATTGTTCAATTGATACATGTTGTATGTCTAAAAACTTTAAATGATCCAGTTCCATCTTCTCTAATTGGTGATATTTTCTAGTTTCGATTATTCTCTATAATCTTAAACTGAATACTTGGAACAGGAAATGTATCAGCTGTTTGGGAAAATGATTAGTAATCTGTATTATTGTACTACAGACAGAATATTATTCTGTTTTATGTTGGCATATAGATTCACAAAGAACAGAATGTGTTCTCAGATATTTCTTCTTGATTTTGACTTTTACAGACCAAGTGATTAATGATCATGATCATCCAAAAAATAATCTGCAGATTAATCTAGATTATTAACATTGTTCCAGTCTTACTTGATCTTGATCACTTTATATGCATTAACTAAAAAGTGGAGAAGTGAATTAAGTTTATTAGTAATAATACTCAGTTTCAAGTTGTATGAAGTATTAACTCTGTCATGTGTTGTTCTTGTGTTGGCAGTACTGCAGTGACACTGACGATTTGTTCGGGGACTATGACAGTCTCTTGGAGGACACATCGCTCTTAACGAAGCTGGACAATGCAGAGCAAAATGAAAGACAACGCGACGTCCAGGCTGCGACTCAGGTCGTGGCCATGGACGAGGAGGACCTAGTGACTCTGCAGCTGAAGAAAGATGACGTCTTGAAACAGTCAGACATTCTCACTGACTCCATCTTAGATGGCCTCGAAAAGGAGGAGCCTTTCGAGGATTTACCTGTGAGCCAGATCCAGTTTCAAGAGCAGGTTCATGAAACGGTGAAGAGAAGCCGACTGCAGGGCGGAGGTCAAACCTCTACGCCCAACAGGTCGGCTGAGGCTGGAGCTGATGGAAACACAGAGGATAAACTTAAGAGACGGAGCAAAGCGAGGAGAAGTGTGGCGGAGCAGCTTAAGAGGACGATGCTCTGTAACGCCACTGTGGTGCCATCAAACATCTCTCGGACCGCAGCATTAAAAGAGGCGGTAGTTTCTGAGGAGATCAGCGTTGCCATGCAGGCCATGGAAACCGTCTCTGCTGAGACAACGGACCTCGGGCCATTCTTTGGGCTCCCCTCCAAAGTAAAAGACCTGATGCAAAAACTGAGAGGAATCAAAAGTTTATATGGTGATAAACAGTTTTAATCAATCAGCTTGTTACCTTCCCTATTATTCAGTTAATTAGATTAAATTAAATTAAGCAGAGGTTTGAGTTTTGTTCCTTTTGTGTTTCAGATTGGCAGGAGACGTGTCTGAACCTGGACTGTGTTCAGCAGAGGAAGAACCTGATCTACTCTCTTCCCACCAGCGGAGGGAAAACACTGGTTGCAGAGATCCTCATCCTCAGAGAGCTGCTGTGCAGGAGGAAGGACGCTCTGTTCATCTTACCTTACATATCACTGGTGCAAGAGAAGGTACCACTGATGTGGAGACAGTTATTAATATTAATCAGTGACTAGAACGGAGCTGAGCGTAGAGCCGTGTGGGACACCTTTCCTAAACCTCTGCCTGTTTTTTTTTCAGGTACGTGGGTTAGCGAGCTTTGGGCTGGAGCTGGGCTTCATGGTGGAGGAGTACGCCGGCAGTAAAGGAAAGTTCCCCCCGGTGAAGAGGAGGAAGCAGAGATCACTTTACATTGCGACGATAGAGAAAGCTCACAGCCTCATGAACTCTCTGATAGAAAGCGGCAGACTGGATGAGCTCGGACTGCTGGTGGTTGACGAGGTACGGGCTTACGTCGTCAAATAAAATGTGTTTAAATATGGAAGTAAAGATCGAACTGAAGGTGTTTCTGTCCCACATGCAGCTTCACATGCTGGGTGATGGCAGCAGAGGGGCTGTGATTGAAATGACGCTGGCTAAAGTTCTGTATATGAGCAGTAAGTGTCTCTTGTTATAATTCCTCTTTGATCACTGACGTTTTATAAAACCTTGATAAATTATGTGTCATTTTTCAGAAAAAACTCAGATTATTGGGATGAGCGCCACCCTGGGGAACATCAGAGACCTGCAGACATTTTTAAAGGCTGAAAATTACACAAATGACTTCAGACCTGTGAGTGGTGTCAAACTGTTAGATTCTTCAAATGTACTTTACAACATGTTGAGCTGTTCAAACAACAATGATTCTACTAATAAACACAACAAATAGTCACTGCGTTGCTGATGAAATCAACTCCCTCTCTGTTGACGTGGCGACTCATGAAAGTGTCCTGTGTCCTCTCAGGTCCAGCTGAAAGAATACATCAAACTGAAGGACACCATCTACGAAGTGGACCCAAAGGAAGACGACTGTTTCAAGTTCTCACGTCTTCTCAACTTCAAGGTAAAAACTGTAGTTTTCACCGCCGGTTTCGAGGATGATTTCTGTCGGCTGTAAAAACACATGGTAGGACCGAGGCAGAAATAGTTTGTTTGATCACTGATGTTTTTGTCTGTGGAGTTTGGTGAAGCTGAACACAGAGGACACAGGTAGCTGCTGCTCACTGCTGTTTGTGTTGTCGTGTGACGTTCGGTGTTGCAACAAGTGTCCAGATCCTTTACTAAAATGCAAATACAACACATTAACACAAACTGAAGCAGCTGCTTCTATGTTGTGATATGAACACATGGATGGTGAGGGAGAGAAGGACAGAAGAAAGAAGTGTAGAGTGCATCATGGGAGTTGCAAAGCAGCAGCCTAATACTAGAGCCGCTTAATAAAAGGAACTATGAACTTTATCATATTCAAAGTAGAAGTACAGATACTCGACCATAAAATAACTTTGGTAGAAGTTCAAGTCACTGATATCCAGCCAAATTCTTAAAGTATCAAGTATTTACTGTACTTCAGTATGACAAGTAATCTATAATTAAATGTACTGAAATAATGAAAGTAAATGTTAATAAAAACAGAAGAATATTATGAAGTTTATCCAACACTTTAAAACATGGAGCCTACAACAGTCTTGAGTCTGAACTAAAATACTTAAGTTGTTCTTTTCCCTAATATTTCTGCTTCATATTGATATATATTTAAGATGGAGCCTACATCAACCCTCAGACATGGTTTTTAGCCACCCTCCTCTGTTATGACTTCATGTGTTGATATAAATAGGAATCTGTATCAACACTGCACTTTTACAGACATTGCATAGTCATTTCTTCTACACACATGAGAGACAGACTGTTGAACAGTTATTGTGGATATGTGATTCTGTATATATTTTATTATATATATTTTTTAGTCCTTTCTACGTATAGGGCTGATTCTAATCGTATCTGTTCTCTTACTTAATGTAGTGATTTATATGTGGTCATTAAGCTCAAGTCATCTCAGCTGCCTAGTGACTTAACCTGTAGTTTTTACTTGTTTTGTCATTAATTTAAAACTTCACTGTGTGAAGAGAAGATCACAGATGTGTTTGTGTTCTAAAAGCCTGAGTCTGACCTCTCTGAACTCTCTCAGTACTCCAGTTCCATGCAGAAGATTGACCCGGATCACATCATCGCTCTGGTGACTGAAGTCATTCCCACACATTCCTGTTTGGTCTTCTGTCCCACCAAGAAGAACTGTGAGAACGTAGCAGCCATGATCTGCAAATACCTGAAAGAGTGAGTGAACCCGGTCGCAGCCGACGTCCGTTGCTCCGACTGACACCACGTCCTTTAATCTGACTTCGTCTGTGTTTCAGGGAGTTTCTGCGGCACAGGGAGGCAGAGAAGACAGTCCTCCTCAGAGAGCTGAGGGACTGCGGGAACGGCTCGTTGTGTCCGGTGCTCAAGAGGACTGTGCCGTACGGCGTGGCCTATCACCACAGCGGACTGACCAGCGAGGAGAGGAAACTGGTGGAGGAGGCATACTCCAGTGGCGTCCTCTGCCTCCTCGCCTGCACCTCCACCCTGGCTGCAGGCGTCAACCTGCCCGCCCGCAGGTCAGACACAGAAAACTCCACCTGAACTGTGAAATGAAATACTATCAACAGCTTTTGTAACATTAAAATAAGCTTATAATCGTATTTTTCTGTTCTATTTTGGCCGTTTCTTTACTCCGTCATCCTGACTTTGATGTCCACGACGCAGAGTGATCCTGCGCTCACCCTACGTGGCCACGGACTTCCTGAAGAGGAGCCAGTACAAACAGATGGTGGGACGAGCTGGGCGAGCGGGGATCGACACGGTTGGAGAGAGCATCCTCATCTTGCAGGACAAGGACAGGATTCTGGTGAGTGACCTCACAGCAGCGCTGAAAGACTCCGACACAGTTTCACGTCCGTGGCATGCCGTGGAGTTTTAAAAAGAATTAAAAGGTAGTGAATGAAATTAGCAAAAATTAGTTCCCAATTTTAATTATGCTGGCATGAGTGTGTTTAAAAATCTCAAAGATCTCAAAATCAGTGTTTAAGTTGGAAATGCTGCCAATTTTGTCTTAGTTTTAAAGAATATTAGGAAGGTGTTAAAAACTTTTAAATTCAACTTCAGGATTTCTGTAAATACCCAGATTTATGTGCGTAGCATATTTAGGTTTCATGCTACTCTTGTCGCCTAGCAACAACAACAGCGGCTAAGAGTTTGCGGCTGTTAAAACACAGAATTCCGCAACACAAACGTCATCAGTTTGCTGGTGACGTTTGTGTCCATGTGTCCAAGCATCAGCACGACAAAGAAAAGTGACACATGTTTGTCTTAAAGAGGTTGGAAATGTTGTCCTGTTGAAATTACAGTTTTTTTTTAATCGCTAACAAGCGCTTACTCATACTTTAGATACTTTTTCTAAACTCTTAACACAGACATGCACCTACAAAACACAATTGGCCAAATAGTTAATTTTCTTCTCAAAAACACATTTAGCTCTTTATTTCAATACAATACACCTTTCTCTGCACACACTAACTTTACCAAAGCACTGGAAATCTGACTCAAAATGACATTATTCTGTCAAACAATAACACATGTGTTCAGTTTACAAAGTACATGCAGTCAGTCAAAACGCAACAGTTTTCAAAATACTGGCAATTGTTGGCTACATAGACTTTGTTGTAACTGCATTCAAAACATGCAAACCACCGTTTTTACACTATATTTCTTGGTTTTCTTGGTCCATATCTATTGTTCACATTCTAAATCGTTCCTGTATTGTACACAACAGTAGGTACAGTACGATAGAACAGAAAAAAAAAAAAATTACCGTACTGTTTACAGTGAACACATTCATGAAAAATAAAAGGGCACGCACACAAAATACACGGAGCCTACACACGCAAAACAGCAACAAAAAAGCTCAGATGAAAGGAGGAAAACTCAAAAAAAAAAAAAAAAAAAAAAGCACAAAATTATCTAATCTCAGCGATCTTCAGGGTTAGGCCACATTTTTCGTTTTCGTCAACATCACATCTGATGTCATCCAGAGCGATACGCCTGGGATGAAACTGCTTGGTCTTCAACTGCAATGTCCCTGCAGCCATGGCAACCAGGAGGGACATCCAGTCATGTGACTGGTCATAAACTTTCCACCTCCATAGATTATGAAATTATTTTTGAGCTGATACTATCGCAGAAATAGAGGTTTTATACTGTAGCTAAGGTTTGGAATATTATTATTTTTATTGTGGTATGTTGTGTGTTATCTTTTTTTAAATAAGACGAAATGATCCATAATTTTGGTGTTGGGTGTAACTTGTCTGTTGAAAATGAAAATGTAAGCATTGTAGAAATGTGTTGAGTGACTGCATGTTGTGTGAAAACGACATGAAATTTGTGAATGGTTTGACCACAACAGACTGATGCTGTGCACATTGTATTAAGAGTTTTGAAAAAGTGACAATTGGTTGGACAAATACTTGTTAGCGACTGGAAAAAAAAAAACTGTAATCATCTGAACTTGATCAACTTGTTTTCAGGCCAAAACCCTGGTGAGTGCCCCGATGGAGAAGTGTTACAGCAACCTGCTGCACGACGATGGAAAAGGCGTCCTGAGTCTGGTCCTGTCGCTCATCGGACTCAAAGTAAGTCCCCTTCGACTATTACTGAGGTTCAAACAGGTGGACGTGGACGTGGACATGGACGTTGTGCTGTTTTCATCTGCAGGTCACCACGTCAGCGGAGCAGCTGAAGGACTTCCTGCAGGGGACGCTACTCTACGTCCAGCAGCAGCAGCTGTGCACAGACAGGAGCCTGTGGGAGGTGGCGCAGCAGAGCGTCGACATCCTGAGGGAGAAAGAACTCGTCACCGTTACGACGGACTCGCACGGACAAACTCTACAGGTCACCAAGCTCGGACAAGCCACATACAAAGGTGAAGCAGACTTGGATCTCAGATCTGGATCCTCTGTCTCTTAGTCCTCATCCAGAGTCTAGAGTCCAGAAACATCTGCAGGAATAAAAACATGTGACCAGAATGTTTTAATGAAATGTCAGTCGTCACTCAAAAAACATAAAATATGCAGAGATGAAGCTTCACTGATGGTGGACGTACAAAATGTAAAATACAAATGGAACAAAATGGTTTGATGTGGAAAACATGACTGTAGTTTTATTCTGAGCATAACATTATAGCAGTAACAACAACAACAACAACAAAAAAAAACTGACATTTTTATTACCAAATAAATCCAATCATTCCAATTAACTGAACCAGTCATGCAAAGGGTCACTTAGGGTTTTAGGACAAAAAAAAGCTATCTTCATTTGGTTGGATTGTCTAATTTTTGTCTGGGAAAGTTCAACTGGTGGGAGATGTCAGGGTTGAACCAGAACTCACTGCAGAGATGATATATCTCATCTCGTCTGGTAAGAGCTCAGGATCCTCTAGCAGGAGCTCGACCGTGTCCCTGCCTTGTTTTAGTGATGTGTTTGTGTCTCACCCTCAGGCTCCGTGGACCTGAGCCACAGCAGTGACCTGTACAAAGACCTGTCCCAGGGTCTGGAGGGTCTGCTGCTCAACAGCTACCTGCACCTGGTCTACCTGGTCACCCCGTACGACATGATCTCTCAGGTCAAACCTGACTGGATGATTTACTTCAGACAGGTACAGAGTCGTAGTCAGATGTTGTTAAGTCACTTGTGTCACAGATCTGAGCGCAGCAGGTGGTTTTATTGTCGTTTACAGTTCACACTGCTGTCGGCCACCGAGCAGAGGATGTCTGCCGCCGTCGGAGTGCCAGAGAGCTTCGTGGCCAGAAAAGCTGCAGGACAGACGGTGAAAAATGTGAGAAATCGCAGACGTTGATATGATTGTGTTTATGTGAAGTCTGAGGTGCGAAAGCAGCTCATGTTGTCTTTGTTGTTGTGATCAGAGCGTGAACATGGTGGCGGTGCAGCGCATGTATCTGGCTCTGGTGCTGTTCTCGTTGCTGAGGGAGACCAACTTGTGGAGCGTGGCCGACAGGTTTCAACTGAGCCGAGGCTTCGTCCAGACGCTGCTCAGCTCGTCCTCGGCTTTCTGCTCCTGCGTCCTGCACTTCACTGAGGTACTCGCCGTGATGTCACACGTCAGCCATCTCAGATCCCCGACACATTTAAGGACTCGCTGATGTTTTCTGTGCGTGTTCAGGAGCTGGAGGAGTTCTGGCCATTTCAAGCTTTGCTGACTGAACTGACCCGACGACTCAGCTACTGTGTGAAGGCGGAGCTCATCCCTCTGATGGAGGTGGCAGGAATCATGGAGGTCAGTGTGTCACATGCTGGAAATAATGAGAGCAGGAATTCTGCCAGGAAGTGTTTTTGTCTCAGCTTTTAGAGGAAAATCAAGTCTTTTTTTTATAACAGAATAATTCATGTCCATTCATATCCATGTTTTCTAACAGTTTATCTGTTTCATCTTAGTTTGAAAAAAATATTTAATCAAATTTTTAGTCGACAAATACTGGTTTGGCTGCATCTAGATGGGATGCAGGGGCTGAAATCTGTACAGAGAAGAACTGGAGGAAGCAGTTTTTACAGAACTTTGTCAGATTGAGAATCGTCACAGCTGTTTAGGAACCGTTTGATTGAAGGGAGTCAGATGTGCAGGGTGCTTGCATAGGTCTTGAAAGTATGGAATTTTGAAACACTCTTTTCCAGACCTTGAGAAGTCTGGAATTTTGTGTGAAAGTCGTAATAAAGTATGGGAAAAAAAAGTTTCTCTCATAGTAGAATTTTTAGAATAGATGCGTCTCTGTATTTATTATTTTACAAGGCACATTTTATGTGCCTTGTAAAATAATAAATTAATTAGAAAAAGCAGATAAAAAAAAAATGTTTTGACTTCGCTGCCTGGTCAAATGCACCGATATTAAACCGTCCTTGCTGATATCCAGTCAAATCTCATGTAAAATTTGGCTCCTTGGCACAAGGATCAATGAAACTGGCTCACGACATCTTCTGACCAGTCTGAGTGGACACAGTCACACACATAGCCCAGTTCTGTCAGCAGACATGGGTCGCTGCTTGTTCTCAAACTTACAGCTCCAACACCCGAAGTATAAAAACTGGATTGCACCTTGACCCTAAGTCCAACACAAAAGCATATTGCAAATTTTGTGCTAAAAACACGCACATTGCCAGCACGGGAGAGGCAGCACTGGTGAAACCATCTCTCATCTCAAGTCTGGCTGCTGGTGCACTGAGATCAACGTATTTATTCATTCATACTTTGACGAAAATGAACTTTTCTACTTAACACAACAGGTAGAATCTCAACCAAAAGAATAGGTAGCGAGTAGAAAAGTACGTAAAAACAAGAACTTGGGGAAAACAATATTAGTTTTGAAAAAGTCTAGAATTTTTATTTGGCAAGCACTCTGGATGTGGGATAAAAACTAAAACATCTGTAGAAAGAACATGTATACTACAGAGAGATGTGTTTAATGATTAATCCGAGCATGAGATGTTGAATCTGTGTGTTTGGTTTTCTGCAGGGGCGAGCCAAGCAGCTGTACACCGCCGGCTACAAGACGCTGACCCACCTGGCCAACGCTGATCCCGCCGTCCTGACCAAGACCATAGAAAACCTGTACAGGAAACAGGCCAACCAGATCGTGGCTTCAGCCAAAGTGAGTCCCCCGTTCATCTGCTGTTCTTCATCGTCTCGGTCTGAGTCTGCACAAGTGAAGTGTTTAACCACTAACGTGTGAACAGATGATGCGTCTCTGTGTTGCAGATGCTCCTGAATGAAAAAGCCGCGGCTCTTCAGGAGGAAGTGGACGAGCTGCTGACGACGCCTCCGGACCTACCGACGGCTTCAACGGCAGAACAACCGCTCTGAGGTCCTTCATCACAGAGGAGTTTTATTCTCTTTGTAAACTGATGGAAATCTGTGCTTTTTATTGTTTCACTGGTTTGAAATATATTAAAATAATGTAAAAGTCAAACTCTGCTCGGTGTCTGAAAACTCTGATCTGCATTGACTGTTGACAAAGATTTGGTGATGAAAACGTTCCTTAAATGATCCACAAATTCAGTTTACAGCAGCTCTAGTACACAGATAGAGTTTATGTTTATTTATTTAAGAAGGGACAATGTACATTAATTAACATGCCAGTTTACACAGGCCCTGTAAATGTACCAGATTATCAAAGTAGAGAAGAGATACAGACTAACAGCTGAATATATTAAAATACAAATAGAATGAAAAATGAGAATTTGTTAAATTCGTTTTTTAATTAATAATAATTTAATCATTGTGTTTTGTTATTTATTTAAAATAACTTTTCTGCTTAAATCATTTTACATTTTAGATATTCTACATTATAATATGTATTTATTATATATTATATTTCTTCTCTCCGCTTTATTATTATTAGTATATTGTTGTTTCTGATTTTATGTGTCACGTGAGTTTATCTGGTCGTTGATCTTTGTCAGTAGAGATCAGAGATCAGAGGAGGAGTGGTCTGGACCTGATCCAGTTCCAGGAAGCGTTCACCTCCGTCATGCTGGTCTCTGACAGTCCACAGACATGGTTCGCTTCGCGCTGCTGCTTGTTTGTGTTCTCTGTCGTCACACCGACGGAATCCACATCGGAAGAGTCCGTGACCTGAATGGAACCGGATCCGGATCGTCGCCGCCGCCTAACGTGGTCGCGGACTTGGATTTATCCGCAGCGATGATCCACCGGGTGGACCCGCGCTTTCTGTCCGTCACCATCGACGCCAGTCTGGCGTCCGAGGAGAAATTCATGCTGCTGTTAGGGTCTGTCACCATTAACCTTTACTGATCCGGATCCGGATTCGGATTGTGGTCTCTGACTTAGTTAATTATTTCACCCGACAGGTCCGACAGGGTCCTGGACTGGATTCATTAATTTCAAACTTTCACATTTAACTTTCAACTTGGACCAGAGAGTAATATGGCAGATTTCCTCCGTCAATTAATTAATTGATCAGTTTGATACAAAACCAGGCCAAGGAAATATCTGACATTTGTTCTCTATTAAATCTATGTCACTGAGTTTCTGTTAAACTAATCAAAGTGTCTTTAAATGTCATGCAGCCTGAAACTCAGAGACTCAAATGATGTAAATAATTTTTTAGAACAAGAATATCCAGACTTTATTGAGTTAACTTTAAATTACAGATTAAATCTCTCAGAGCTTGTGAAGATAAAATGATAAAAGAAAATATTTGTTTCACGCTGATGTCTCCAGGTCTCCAAAGATCAGGACCCTGGCCCAGGCGCTGGCTCCGGCCTTTCTCAGGTTTGGGGGGACCAGACAGGATTTTATGGTGTTTACCCCTCAAAGCCATCATCAACTGGACTCAGTTGTAGTCTCAGGTAGCGTCCTGAAACTTCTTTGTAAGAGATGTTAAGAGGCTTTAAACTGACTTGAGGTCAGTATATTTCACGTATGAGATGTAAAGATGGCCCACGCCTCCACTTTCTCCCCCTGAACGGATACCGACGCTGCCATCTTGACTTTGGTGATGTCAAATCATGGGGCCAGTAATCGACTCCTATACACCTGCCTGACCAATCAATATTAACTTCCTGTTTGCTCAGATCCATCCTGTGAAAAGTCGGTGCTGCCCTCATGGCTGGAGCAGAGGCTGAAGAAGGATTGGACACAGCAGCAGCTGATGCTGCTGAGAGAAGACCTGCAGAGGAAGTACAAGAGAGTCCACTTTACAGGTACCAACCTCCATAACAAACATGGCTGCTCCTCCAATAGACTCCAGCTGACTCTGGTCTGCCCTCTGTCTCAGAGTTCACTGTGGATCTGCTGCACTCCTTCGCCAACTGCTCAGGGTTAGACCTAATCTTTGGCCTGAACGCTCTGCTCAGAACAGCTGACAACAGCTGGAACGGCAGCAATGCCCAACTGCTGCTACAGTACTGTGAGTCCAAGCGCTACAGGATGTCCTGGGAGCTGGGAAATGGTACGTCACCATGACAACGTCAGAGACATCCCATTCAGAAGAAACTTAACAAAAAGTTTTTAAATTTCAGAACTGGTCAAAAGAAATGTTTAGCTTAAACACTGGAAACATGACAAAATATGTTAGCTAGCTTAGCATTAAGACTGGAAACAGATTTTGCCTATCATTCTGGTAATTGGAAAGTGCTAGCTTAGCCTCCCATGAAATGTTACAAACGGGAAATAATTGTCTTAACCTAGGATAAAGACTGGAATAGGCAAGCGACTGTTGTAGCCGAGCATACAGAGTGGAAAGAAGAGGAAACGGGTAGTGTTGCTCAGTTCAAAGTCATCAGATCACTGAGTAATATCCCATGTGTTATAATATGTACTAGGGTCAGTTGTTGCTACTTCTGCTTTGCCATTCCTGCTCCCATGACGTGTAATCTAATGAAATCAGATTAGTGGGTACTGTTACTGTACGTGTATGTAAACACACTGACTTCCCTCCTCTGACCTCTGAGCCCATTGGTTTCTGCTGAAGATGTAAATCTTAACATTCATTTTCACTTTTCATTCATGTCACCCAGAGCAACCGTGTGTCTCTGACAACAACTAGACCAGCATCCGAGGCAGCATGTGAAGACATAAGAAATAATATAGGAAACCCCCAAACTTCCGCTTGAAATGCTGTAACTCAGAACTATCTGTAAAAGCATTGTCCTCTGCATCAGTTCCTTAGTGTAATATTTTTCTTCTTGTTTCTCTTTATCATAGCAGCAATGTTACAGTCATATCGAAACTCAGTGGTTTTCGAATTTCACTTCCGTTCACTGTATCACCTTCAGTGAAACACAGGAAGTAATTTCAGTCATTTCATGTTACTTTATCTGCTGGTGAAATTTTACCTCGTCTTTGTTGAACAATGGTAGTCCACCCACATTCAGGAACATGTGAATGTGAAAAGTGCTGTTATTCTAAATATCTCCTTTTCACAGAAATTCCTCTTTTAGAAATGTCGCTAGAAAATGGGTCAATTTCAAAAACGGTTGTTTGTGACGTCAAATGTGTATCACTGCCCCCCCACTCTGACTCCATTCCTTCCCCTTCAAAGGTGATTAGCTGTAAAAAAGACGGTCTGTCTGTGTTCTGAAGCCGGCAAAGTTACATTCTTTGTGTGAGTGGCAGCCGATCAGTGTCAAGAGCTTGTATTTCATAATGAGGTTGCCAGTTAAGCCTGAAAAGATGCCAAATAGGTGCAAAACCACGCGTTTAAAATCCGCACGCTAAAATATCTTTCTGAGAGGTTTTTAAGAAGCTTCTGAGACGTTACACGTCCAACCGACATTTTATTGTGTTTATGTCACATCACAGAACAAGGATCAAAAGCCCGTTCAATCATTCTATGTCACCTTTAAGAAAAAAAAAAAACAATCAGTGAATCTGATCATGTTGTCATCTTGGTTTTTTCCATAGAACCAAACAGCTTTGAGAAGAAGGCCGGGATCCGGGTGGACGGGTATCAGCTCGGTCAGGACTTCACTCGTCTTAGAGAAATGATGTTGGAGTCCAAATTCTATCATAACGCCAGCCTGTACGGGCCAGATGTCAGCCAGCCACGAGACCACAGGATTGACATACTGCAGGGGTGAGAGGCCACACTACATGTCCACCCCTGAGGTCAATGAACCACAACAGCAGGAACCACATCAGGTTCCTGTCAAGAACAGAAAGCTGAGACTGAATGACACTGAACTTTTTTGGCAGCTCTAAAGGTCATTTGTACATGTAGTTTTGGAAGTTTTCCTGGTCAGTGACAAACCTCTGGTGGTCCTTCAGATGGTTTACTGGAGTATTAGAAGGTGTTAGTGGTTCATGGTCTGGGAGTGGTTCTTAAGGGCCTTTAAGATTTCTGAGGTGTTATTTGGCAGTTGTAGTGATATTTGCTGGTTACCATTAGCCCCTGCCAGGACAATCGAGAAATTCTCTTGAGTTTCAGTGGGACGAAAGTCATTGAGAAAGTTCAGATGGTTTAGTGAATGACAAGGTTCTAGAGGTCGACCATAAGGTGTTATGTCTCCGTGGTGGCCATTGAGGAGGATCTGCAGAATCTCTAGGACCTATTAGTACACAATGAGGTTTTTAGTGGGCCTTTAACAGTTTCTGATTATTGAGAATTGTTTTGGATAGTTCTAGAAGCATTAGATGTCAGTGAGAAAGTTCTGCAGATCATTTTAGAGGCTCTGGTGGTCCTTTATGAGGTCCTAGTAATCCATAAGGAAGTTTCTAGTCCCCAGTAGTCCTTCAAGAGGTTCTCAGACCTAGGAGACTCAGATTTCAGAGCAGCAGAAAGCACCAGCTGAACTGAGACTCCTGTAATTGAGTTACTGTCACATGTGACTTCACTTCATTTACTCCACAACTATTTAACCCAACCCCTGGTATTTCTTCCTCGTGGATGTTTGCCTGCTGCGTTTACTGTCATATAACACCACTGATGTGAACTGAGACATGTTGAGACATGTCGTGGTTATTGTCCTCCTTTAGGTTCCTGCAGAGCGGAGCTAAGGCCATTGATGCCTGCACCTGGCACCAGTGAGTTCACCTTTCCTGCAGCTTTACCACCAGTGTTTACACAGTATTTATGGTTTCATAAACATTACATGAACCTTAAACCTGGTCTCTGTATTGTAGATCAGTCTGATTTTCATGACATTTTCATCCAATCCAGTTTATTGTTTATAAACTCACCCTCTCCTGTTTCTAGTTACTATGTGAACGGCAGAGACACGTCCTTAGAGGATTTTCTAGATCCAGAGGTTCTGGACACTTTAGCCTTGAAGACCAATGAAGTCATGGAGGTAACAGCTGCACAATGGACTTGTCAGTGTTTGAAATGTGCACTGAGTTCCAGATGTTGAAGTAGGATTCATGTTCTTTGTCGCGGTTCAGAAGGTGAAGCTGGTGTCTCCGGGGAAGGCGGTCTGGCTTGGGGAGACCAGCTCGGCCTACGGAGGAGGAGCCATGGGACTGTCTGACACCTTCGTGGCAGGATTCATGTGAGTTTGACCACTTCAGATCAACGGGCTGGTTTCAGATCAAATCAGAGCAGAACTGGTGACAAACCTCAAAACAAGTCCTGTTGGTTCTTACTCCACGACATGTGTATGTGTACAGGTGGTTGGATAAACTGGGACTGGCGGCTACACTGGGTTTGGATGTGGTGATGAGGCAGGTGTTGGTCGGCTCTGGGAGTTACCACTTGATTGACGACAACCTGGATCCTCTGCCTGTGAGACAGCATGACACTTCATAACTATACACACAAGCTTTTATCTCCGACTGATCGTTCATTCTATTCCAGGCATCACTTTGATGAAAAACAATATGTTTGAGGTTGTTTTGTTAAATTTTATATGTAAATATTTATAGCGACATTTATCTGTTCCTCTATCTGCATCTGTATCATTTTTCTGGAATGTATCTGCTGCCAAGGCTCATGTTTTTTCTCGCTGTAGCTTCTCCTAAAGCCACTGTAACATTAACTGTATCTGTGACTGTAATTGTGTCTCTTTTCAGGACTACTGGTTGTCCGTCCTTTACAAGAAACTCGTTGGACCGGAGGTTCTGAAGGTCGACGCGTTTACTAATTTTGGCCGCAGTAAAAGAGTGAGGTTGTATCTTCACTGCACCAGCACACAGAGGTACGTCCTCCTCCTCTGTCTCTTCCATCGTGTCCTTCATCACTCATGTCTCCTCGCAGGGACCATGAACCATGCTGTGTTTTTATCTCTGCAGCTACAGAGGTGGCGCTGTCACGCTGATATCCATGAACCTGGGCAAGAAGCCAACCAGGATCTCTGTTCCTGCTCTCGTCTCTTCCAGCACAGTTGACGCCTTTGTCCTGCAGTCTGATCAGCCGGGGGAGGACGGGCTCTACTCCAGGTGCCGGCTCTCACAAATTCAATAAACCCGTTTATCACTAAGTTAGAGAAGACTGAGAGTCATGTGGGGAGTCACGTTGTGTCACTTAGCTCTAATGCAGAAAGGACAATCTGACAGTGGCATGTTTTCACGCTCCCAAACATTTTAATTCATTCACCATGTTTCTGCGTATGTGACATCAACAAATCACCAAGTCCTGCACCACTGATTTCTGACACAAGGGGCCGCTCATTGGAATTTGCACAGTTGGTAACAAATGTTTCAGATTTATTCCAACAACATGATCCAAACGCACCGGCAGAGTGGAGGAAGATTACATCTCCAGTAGCATTATAGAAAATGTCGGATTTGGTGTGCTGCTCATGTTTGGACATCTGTGTAAAATCAGGTACATTTTACAAACATTTTTGAGGAGAGCAGTTTTGAGTCGGTCACAGTGTGGAGCTGCTACTGTTTACCTGTTTCTGTTGGCTTTAGCGGGTGACACCATGATAAGACGGCGACTTATCAGCAGATTGGAAATAGCTGAGCTTGAATTCAGCTGCAGCAAAGCACAGAGAGATGATCAGAGAGAGAATGAGGCACATTCAGACTGAAGAAGTTGCTTGTGTTATTGAAGTTTTTTTTTTTTTTTTTTTACAATCTTGACCTGAAAGCTGTAGAATATCATCTTCACCTCTGGCTTTAAATTCACCAGAATACCCTGGAAAACAGACCCTCTCCTGCTAGAAAACACACAGGAATAGAAATTCTGCTGCTGTGTATTGTCTGTCATGTGTTGAAGTCAAACGTGCGGTTACTGGGGAGTATATGTGAAATCATCTGATGAGCTGTCTCTGTGTTTTTTTTTTTTTTTTTTTTTAAAGGTCCATGACTCTAAACGGCGAGCTGCTGAAGATGGTGGACGATAAAACTCTTCCTGATCTCAGAGGAAGTCATCTGCCTCCAGGCGAACACCTGCAGCTTCCCGCCTTCTCTCTGGCCTTCTTTGTCTTCACAGACGCTGGAGCCGCAGCCTGTCGCAAGCGCTGACCCGTCAGACGACGCTCTGATGCTCAGGAAATGAAAACACTGAGAGCAGCTCGTCACTGGACTGAAAAGACTTGAACTTAAGTGACTTATCAATGCTGGTAAAATGATTCAGTTGATATGTGACCTGATGGTGGCGCTAGGTGAAAAGTTCACTAAAGTTTAGTAATGAGTCATTTCAGTCTGCAGCAGTGACTGTGTAAAACTGACAATGTGACCGTTTCCAAAAGTGAAAACAAAACATCTGGATCGCACCCTGGTGGCTGTCTGCAGAACAGGTGATAAGCCCCATCCCCCTCAATGTAGGACAATATAATGATACAAACTAAAACAAAGTCCATATCAAATAGCTGTGTCTGTCATCTTGGTTAATTTCGCTTCATGGAGGTGTCGGCCATCTTTATATACAGTCAGTGATGATGAGCAAAAATCAGTAAACTCCCAAGTCAGTTTCACTTTTTATATTTCATTTTTATTTTACTGAAAAACAAACACTGAGATTAGATTCATCATCACAGCAGGAGTATTTTTCAAATATTTCCAGACTTCACAGACGTGTCATTCCTCCTGCTGCTCGCCGTGTGTGATGATGTAACACAGAGATTTGTAGTCCAGGTTTCCCGCAGTGTCGATGTTTGACGACTGAAACATCTGCTTCACCTGCAAAGCACAGACGAACACCACAAACACGCTGCAGTTTATCCAGAACTTTTACATTTCAACAGGAAAAAAAAATCTGTCTTATCAGGGAAGTTTTATCACTAAGTCACATCAGGACACTGCAGTTAGACATTAGCTCCACATACTAGAGGATAAAGGACACAAGTGTGTAAACCTCCTGATACCTCCTCAGCTGAGAACTTGTCTGCTTGTGTCATCAGCAGTTTCTGTAATCTACAGAGAACATTGTTTTTAATTGAAGAAAAAAAAAGAAGACGTTTCTGAGAGTTCTCACACAGCCGCAGACATACTCGTCTTTATGGATGAAGCCTTTGGCGTCGGGATCAAACATCTTGAAAGCGTTTAAGATGGTGTCCTCAGGGTCTGTGCCTGCAGAGACACAGCGCTCATGTGGTTATCACAGGTTCATCCACTCCTGTAAATACTCCCATCAGTTGCACCACAGTGATTGATTCAGGGAAAGTGAAGTAAATCCTTTTCTTTAAAATGAAAGATCAAGATTTTTTTAAATGTGGCTGGCTCAAGTGAATCAAGTTTTGAGAATTCAGGCTTCTACACCTCATGAGTTCAAACATTTAATAAATTATTTACACCACAAAAGATGAAGGACTTGTTCTTCCTTTTACAGACTGACAGTTAATTACTGAATTAATCAAATATTTCATTGTTCAGTTAAACGCTTTGTGATGCACTCTGTGAAACTTTTACCACGTTTGCCACATTGTTGAATGAATACAAAAAAAACTTTAGTGTCAAAATCTGAGAAATAAAATCAGTATCATGTTTTTTCCACATTATCACACAAACTTCAGTCAACTTATATGATAAGTGTCACCTGGCCTTCAGGTGACAGTAGATTGTCTTACACATGTGGAAAGGTTGTTTGCAATCTGCAATCTCACCACTAGGTGGCAGTAAGTCCGGCACGCTGCTCCTTTAAATCAGAACCATTTTTTTTTCCCTCTACAGACTGACTGTTGCTCTCACCGTGCAGCTTTTCTCCAAACAGGTTGAGGAACATGGTGAAGTTGATGGGACCGGTCGCCTCCTTCAACATGTCCTCCAGCTCCATGTCCTTCACGTTCAGTTTACCTGAGGAAGCAGCACAGACACACATGTCTGATAAACCTGCGGACAACACCAACATCTGCTGCAGCCGTTGGTTTAGAAATCAGAGATACACACCCAGAGACGCATATGTGTCCTTCAGATCTTCTTTGTCGATGAAACCATCACGGTTTTGGTCCATCAGTGTAAACGCCTGGATCAGACAGATGGGTAGTGATTAGTGAGGAATAGAAACTTGTGGACGTGATGTTTCATTCATGAGTTACTTACCTCTTTGAACTCTTGGATTTGTGTCTGTTCAAACATGGAGAAAACGTTGGACGAAGCTCTCTGAGCTCGTTTGGCACCTCCTTCCTTCTTCTTCGTTTTTCTGCTCGCCTGGAAAAACGTTTTTAACACATGAAATAATATTCTGGTTACTTCCTGTAAACTCCCCCAACCAGTCTAATGGACATAACTCTCTGTGATGTCCACAAATATAAACACCATCACCTGACAGCACTTGAATAAACAAACTGTTTTGATTGGATGTCTATGAGCCAATCACAGTGTTTAGTAGCAGAATCATAGTAGAGCCACACAGCCTTTTTCAGCAAAAATGGCCGACTGGGAGGTGGAGAGGACGAGTGAGGCTGATTTTAATCTGTTAATCGTGATTTATTTAAGTATTTAATCTGTGTGTAATCTGTTTGAAGTAAACACGAGATGTTATACTAATGATAAATGTCAAAATGTCATGTGAAAGATTAACAGATTTTACTCAGGAGGATTTTAAAATCTGCCCATGTGAATGTTACACTGTGGCTGTTGTGATCTAATGATACAATATGATAATACAAATTATTTGTTTATTTGATCTACAAGTTTGTTAAAGTGTTCTCAGTCCTTTGGAATAGACAGGAAATAGTACAATATATTGCAAGTGCACATAATTGCATAAGTGCACTTAGAGTTTGTTGGGAAAAATAATCAAAAATGAAAGTGAATGAGTCGTTAATGGTTTTAATCTCAGGGTTCAAATGGTCTCTGGTAAGATATTTAGTTTCTTTCTTTTTTTCTTTTTTTTTTTTAGATATTAATTTAAAACATAATGTAACATAATTGGCACATTAAACTCAATAAAACCAACACATTCTTTTAGATACAACCTTTGGCTGAATACAAGTAAATAGATTGTTATACAATTTAAATCTTTATGTTTTAGTTTTTTATCAATGCAACATATTTAACAATTATAGTGCTTTATTTATGTCTTTTTTTAAACATTTGGGCACATATTTTATGTTACATTTAACATTTATATATTATATACAGAAATATAGTAAAGTATAGTATATTAATTAACTTAACATTTCATTGGACACCCACTGTACAGTGACAATAAAGACAATTCTATTCTATTCAACTCATTCAGATGTGAGTGTGAAGAATTTCAGAGTGAAATAATGAAATGATGAAGACGTACCATCGTCCTGTCGACGTCTCCTCAGGCTCTTTCCTGCTGCGACTGTCTGATCATCCAGGAGTCAACAGTTTAAATACAGCAGCTGTCTGGCGACCCACAGAGGGACCTCGATGATGGTTTGGATTAAGGAGGGAGGGTTCTAGGTCTTCAGGGACCCCCCTAGACCTCACACAGTTCCCCTTACATGGTCAAGACGTTTGGTAAAACTCTGGTTCTCCGGAGGCTCGACAACTGCTGCTGATGATCAGAACCTTTTAAAGAGGGTTTCTATTTACAGTGGGTCACATTAGAGGAGCAGGTGGAGATGGTGGGGCAGGTCTGAAGATTACATTCCTCTGTTAGTTTTTATTCTTTCATTAAAATCACTACAAACACCTTGTGTTAGTGTGTAAAGTTGTCATAACTGAAGCTCAGGTTTCTACAGAGTGAACAAAGAGTCAGATCTGGGTTTGGAACCTAAAAAATGTATCTTCAGTGTGAGCAAAGTGTTATAAACACCTTTCTATACAGAAATGCAGCACAGATTTCTGGAACTGTTCAACATAAACTGAACCTTAAAGTCTTCAGGTTCTTAATAAACTAGACACCAAGTGTGTGATATTGATCTGTGTTGGTGAAAAAGATAAAGAAATAAACTAATTTCTGCCAATTTGTCAAATTATTTAAGAAAAATGCAGTGAATTAGTGCAAATCTACAAATTTTAACCTGTTTTAATAGTTTATATATCATCATATTCTATAGTTATTTTCTGAATTGTTTCCTTTGTATACCCATGATCTTTTATTATTTTATTAATAATCATCTTTAAATTGCATTATAAAAACCCTTTTTTCTTTTTTTTCATTTCTTTCTTTCTCTTTCTATCTTTCTATATATCTTTCTTTCTTTCTTTCGTTTTCTTTTTCTTTCTTTTTTTTTTTTTTTTTTAAATAATAATGTTACTGTCTGTTAGTTGTTGCATTTCTTTAATTTAATCGGTGTCCACGCGGCGGCGCTACTCTCTCTGTGTTGGGCTCCTCGTGGTGCGTTCAAGTGACATCGCATAAAATGACATCACAATGAGGAGCAGCTGTTATCAGAAGAGTTCGTGGGTTTAATGCAGTTTTTCATCTGAAGTTCCTGAAAAATACTGTAGAAATTAAAATATTGATATTATATTTATTAATATCTGTTTTTTTACAGCTGCGGGATATAAGGTTCAGCTGCTTCACTGTGACATGGTCAGGAATCAGTGGCGTTTACACGAGAACAGTTTTCATAGTTAATGTTTGAACTAAGCTTGATAATGTAGACACACCCTACTGTTCTCTGCAGCTCTGGTGGAAAAAGATCAGTGGAAATTTTATGTAAAGCGTGTTAAAGGATTTTTCACAGAGTTAAACAAGAGCTGTGTAACCATTAACCATGTATCCTCAGCTTCTCTGATTAAAGAGACATCTTGCACAATATCACAGTGGAGATATGTGAACTAAGAAAATGAGACACAAGAAATACTAAACCACAATTTTACTTTTCAGCACCTATACCAGAGGTTTTTCCATTTGATTCTACTGAGGGGTACTCACAAAATGAGTACAAATATACATGAAAACTACATGACAAGGTTTCACTATGATACACCAACTACACACACAGTGGTACTGTACATAAAACTGATAACATCCCTGTACTTTTACTCCTAACTTACATGAAGTAACTACAAGATGTACTTTTACTGTGATACTTTGCATGAAAGGTGATAATACGTATGTACTTTTACTTTGAATTTGTACCTAAGAATTAAGAATGGAAATTATATAATAAGAATGATTTGTGTATGTATACCTGCAACAACAAAAAGTACGTTTACTATAATATTTTAACTACAGGAAGTGCTTTTACTGTGAAAGTGTAACAACGGGAGTACTTATACTCTAACGTAATACTGTACTTTTACTGCAGTAAATGCTGAGAGTACTTTTTACATTACTACTCTTGTCAGTAAATCATCAGCGCAGTCAGACTGTATTTTCAGGGGCCGTGTGGACCCTGAACGCATCGGGCCGTGAACGCGTCGCATTAATACTACACTACCCACACCCCCCCGCGTCGAGCCGTGTTGTAGGAAATCCGCTTGCGGCGGATTATTGTAATCCGACAGAGGGTCTGGACGACACATCGGATCACGACAAAAAAAAAACCAAAGCGCAGCGGCCTGTAACAGATGCAGCTCGTCCGAGAATAAAGGGATAAAGTTGGGATATGATCCGCCGCCCCGCTCGGTGTTCCCGCAGCCAGTGATCGGCGGTGCCCGGGCCGTTTCCTGGACCCATCCGTCTGACACACTCTGACAGCTGCTTGACATCACTGCACCGCGGAGCAGAGGGCAGGGGAAAGGCTTTAATTCGTCGGTTAAAGAGCTCTCCCCCCTTCTCCCTTCCCCCGCCAAGCTCAGGTCCAGCTCGGCTCGGCTCGGCTCGGTTGTCCTGTCTGCGGACCGAAGCACCGCTGCCGCCGCTCACACTCTGCTAGCTAGCGCGGCTAGCTCACTCCAGCTAGCTAGCTAGCTAGTGAAGAATTTATCAAGTTTAGTTCGGAACAGAGTGAATTCTCCGGCCCGCAGCTCGCCACGACGGAGGATGTCGGCGAAAGACCAAAACAAACTCTCCACCATCGAGCGACCTATTAAAGGTACGTGACATTTATTTCTTTATTTTTTTTTCTTCTCAGGTGCAGGAAGTTAAAAACGGAGACTGAGCTAGTTTGCTAAACGTGAGCAGCTTAACGCGCCGCTGGACGACAAGAAGTCACCGCGCCAAGAGTTAATTTAGAAGGGTTTAATTTTTTGGTGGAGTCCGGTGGTTCACGGAGCTTATTACCGCCACCTCCCTCCCGGTACGACGGGGGAGAGGGAGTCAGGTTATACAAGTTAATCAATCCAGCGACAGCTAATGAGTTAGCTTTGTAGCTTTAGCTGTCCGGAGTGCCAGATGTCAGCGGTTGACATCCGATTGTTAGCCGACACATGCGGCTCAGGTTGGGGACGACATGTCCGCCCGACACCGCGGACTGCGGCTCCTGGTGTGGAGCACATACCCGCGGAGGAATGTGATCTAATGCGGTTCTGTGTGGTTTGTACCGTCGTCTTTATGCTCGTGGATGTGAATGCAGCGCTGCAGTGTTGGTGACTGAGTGCAGGAGGTGTGTGACCACCCCCCGACCCACCGGACCCCCCTCTACCAACAGCTGTTTTTTTTTTTTTTTTGGAAAATGACGTTTTAAAGAGCAGAAACTCTTTTTTAGACCAGAGGTGTCCTAGCAAATAACGACTGATTTTATTCTCACGCAGTCTTATATCGATTCGTTGATTTGTGGATCAAATGTCAATAAACAAGGTTCCTGATATAATAAAAATGTTTATTTTTATTCCCCACAGTCTAACATAGTCTCTCATCTGATAAAAGACGTCCAGTTTAAATCTGTTGAAGAATCAGACTTGTATTACATAATTTAGGGTGTTTTTCTTGTTTTTTAAAAAAGATGTTAATTTTGTGGTTTTGTAGGTTAATGTAGAGCCTCAGTGATAGTCTGCCCAAAGTGCCTCCAGGTCCACAGTTTTCCTGCAGATATCATCAGTCACACTGCGTGCCATTTTTTATCTTTTATCTTTTTTTTTTTTGGCTATGAAACGCCAATATTCAGTCGATTGACAGAAATATAACCATTAAAGCTATTTCACTTTTTATTCCAAGCAAACTTGCTTTGGGGGAAAAAAAAAACATTCATCATGTTGCAACATCTAAGGAATCCTGAAAAAAAAATCATCAGTTTTAGGTTTATTTAATAATCATATATAGAAAAGCAGTAAAACATCTCATTACAAGGAATCTGAGAATATTTCACAGTTTGGATGTTGAGTATTTTTCTTTTAACTGACTGATTGTTACAGGCAAAAATCTGCAACCATTATATTTATTAAGTATAAATATAAAATATAATATCTAATAATGTATTAACTGGTTTATAACAGACTATGGGGAGGTTGTTATCAGATCTAACTGTTGTATAAACAAGTAACGAGCAATGATAAAATAAAAACTCAGCTGGAATAAAACAAAAACATCCTCACGGGAGAAGTGGACATGATTAAAGATTTAAAATGTTCTTACATCAGCCTATAACCAAGTTATAGTCTGTTATAATTAACCTTTATGACACAAATCTTTTGCGTTGTAAATATTCATTAGATAAAAGAAGTTGTGATCCTCGTGTTGCTGCTGTTCAGACGTTGTCTGTTTGGAGCAGTGTGTGTTTGTGATTTAGCTCAGAAGAAGCAGAATCTTTAATGATCTTTGCTGCTTGTTTGCTGACTCCAAGGCTGGAATCCAGGGAAAGTGGGCAACGGCCCAAGAGCCCCAGGTTTACTCCATGTAAATGTGGGTCTTCATATTTGAATTTGGAAATTTGCACCACTGAATAAAAATACTAACTGTGTCAAGTCCTCTGGCCTCCATCTGTCAGACCTGGTCTCGGTAGAGGGACAGCCTCAGACCCGGTTTTAACGCCTAAACCATTTCAGATCATGTTGTGTTAGTTTGTGTTTGAGTAATCAACAGTTCGATGACAATATGGTGTTATTGTGTCACAGGAGAACTGTCATGGGGTATTTTGAAATGTGCAGATTTTCGTCCTCGGCAGCGAGTGGGAGTCGTGCTTCCTGAAATCCAGCTGTTGTTGTGGTTATGGCAGCACAGTTGGATTGCAGCGACGGATCCAGATGTGATCTGAACCTACCTGGTCGTTCTGCTGCCGCTCCGACTTTCCTGTTCAGTGTCCACGAAGCACAGAAGTTGCTTGTTCTCGCTGATGTTGGCAGAAGCTGCACAAACTTTTTTTTTTTTTTTTTTGACAAAATGTTGGAATCATTTCAGCTGCAGGCAGAGCGTTATTACACTGTATAAACTCAACAACCTGGAGTGTTTTTATTTAGGAAACACTGATAACGGATGATTTTTCACAGTGATCCCCGGCATTGTTTCCACAGTGGTAAAGAGTTTCAAGGTTTTATAGATGAAATGTTGTTGAAGTGTGCAGGTTTTTTTTATCTGATAACATCTGAGGTCAACGCGTCTCTGATGAAGACTGCTGCCTGTGCACAGACCTCACTGTTCCCCGCCGTCCGAGACACCGTCTGCTGTCAGAGCCAGTCCATCATTAAAATTATTTGCTCTCCTTTATGATGCGTTTGATTGGTGGTGACACAGGAACAGGAAGTTGAGACATTAAAAGTGCTGCTCTTGTGTATGCATTTCAAAATAAAACGAAGGCTGGGTGATGAACGCAAAGAACAAAACAGAATAAGAGAAAACTAGTGAATGTGTCGACGAAAATAATTGTTGCAGTTCTGACTGAACATCACCCCGTCAGTGTTATGGTGTAGTCAGGGTGGGTGGAAGGGGCAGACAGACAGGTATGATTGGCTCACTGTGTGCAGGAAGGCTTAGGAGTGTAACACTGCTGAATACATTTCTTTCAACCTGTTTTTCTTTAATCTAGCTGTCGGACGGAACAGGACACACATGCACACACACGTGGCTTGAGGGCTGCGGCTAACTGGTTAGCAACCAAATGTTCAGAGGTTGAAGAAGAATTGTGAAAACGATAAGCAGAGATTTGTGCTTCGGGTCTTTAACCTTTGCAGGTGAAAAATTTTTTACATTTGACTGAAGTAGATTTGATCTGTAACACGTAACATGTAACGGCTGCAAAATTCAATGCATAAATATGCGAGGGACATTTTGTCCAGATGCTACCTGCTGGAAAGTCTCAGCAGGAAAAAAAATATAACGTGTTGCCTTTGTAAGTAAACGTTAACACCTGTCATTCATGGCGACGCGTGTGATGATAAACAGCAGGTTTTGGACAGTCGGTCGAACAAAATGTTCACTCCGCCGTTTTGATGATGTTTGTTGATGAAACTGTTAACCTGCTAATTAACTAATAGAGTAACGACGGTCACCGTCAGCTGCAGCTGACAACTGGTAATAATCAGTCAGTTCGAGTTCCTGTCAAATGACTAATCAATATGCTGATTGTCAGAGGATAAAAAGGTTCTGATGGATGGACACCGATGGACACTGCAGTCTCCTGTTGAACCTGGTCAATGGTGTGTGTGTCTGTGTATTTGTGCGCGTGTGTGCACACATGCACGCGCGCACGCTCTGGCTCTTTGGCTTAGTTACTGATGGTAATCGAATCAGTCCGTCCGCATGTGTAATGATTCTGTCCTCATTCATGATTGATGCAGCAGGACCTGAGGATGGAGCCGGCTCAGTGTTCCCGACGTGGGCTCCAGAACGCAGCTCTGCCACGGGCCCCGTCCTGTGTCTGCTCATCTGTCAACACTGGCTGATCTGTGAACAGTGTAGATATTTGACTTGTTCCTGGCCACCAGATGTTCAGTGACCATCAAAGATAAAATCCAGCAATAAGCAAATCTGTTAAAATGTTCAAATGCTGCGTTTCCTGCAGCTAATCACTGTGCGTTCGAGCTCAGTGACAATGAAAAGTCCTCGTCCTTCTCGTCCTCCAGCCGTGGGCAGGAACAGTCTCTGTCTGTGTCGTTGATTATTTGAATACCACTTCCTGTGGTGGTCTGTGACGCCTCCTCGTCACAACTGCGGGTTTTTTTTGTTTTCCTGTGTTCAGAGATGCAACGCTGCCTTCACTAAATTACTGGGTGGATGATGTCGTACTCGTTGGACTTTCTTTTCATACCCCCCCCACCCCGGTTAACCGGCTCCCTCCCTCCTGCTGCCAGTGATGAACCAGTTCAGGAGTGAGGACAGGATTGGCTGAATGTGTGCGACCTGCTTTGGTTTCAGAGTCACACACTAAACTAGACCAGTGGGCCAGGAGGGGGGGTTGGGGGTTGTCGTCTTCAAACAGACTTTCTTTACAGAGCAGGAGTACCTTTAATTTGTGACAGTGATCCCACTGTGACATAACTTAACTCATGATGAAATTTATGATGACACATTTTATTTGTACACTGAACCAGCATCAGAACATTTTAGATTCAGACAAATTCAATGAAAACCATTCAGTTAAAAGTTATAGATATAAGTTATCTTGGAAATACAACTGTACGCTAACATGAATAAAAGATTTTCTTAAGGTTTAAGGGTCTGAGGTAAATATCGAACTCGTTGACAATCAATAACCCATTGAATATTTTTCTGATTGCAGGCAATCAGAAAAACAATGCACACCTGACATGATAAATCATTACTTGACCATATAAATGCCGATGGATACAGAAGCTAATGAAGTTATCGATGTAACTGTTACAGCTTTAATCCCAGTTATCGGTAACTAAGCTAATCTGGTGTCTTTTTTTTGGATTTGTTTTGGATAAATGAAAACCAGTCGAAGACTCAGATCCTTTCCTGCTGCGTCTGCTGTTTGTTCAGATGCTGCAGCAGTGACCCAAATGAGAAAAAAAAAAAAAAACCCACATCATTGTCAAAGATCAGCGAACAAACCGTCTTACGCTTGCCCGGTGTTGGCAAGATGAACATCGCTTTGTTCGTTATTAGTCAGGTTCCTTCTGCGGCTAAAAACACGACATACGACGTCATTTCTGCGTCCAGTCGCTTCACATCAGGTTCGTGAATCAGATGCTGCGTCGTAAAAACATCCGCCACCTGTTCTGTGTGTGCCAACGCGACGTGGAAGCTATCTGAGCCCGCAACACGTTCTCCTTCCTCTGCCGCCATTTTCACAAGTTCTGTGGATCCTCCTGCTACGTTGCCAACATGGCGACCATTGACAGTTGTGCGTATCCAGTGTTTCACTCTCTGTGTTTTTACCATTTTCAGTGACAACATGTGTATGTATGTATGTTGGGCTGCACTGCATGTTGCTGTAAGTGTGAACGTGCTTGTGAGCTCAAAATGGCAAGTGTGAGAACATGCAACCCGAGGAAGTTGTTTGATATCAGGTCGATGATTTAATCTGATCAGTTATGTTTTCGACGACTTTTAGCTCAGTTTTCAACTCGACATCTGATGATAGCGACAGAAAAGGATGCAGATCCAGACAGAAGCCAAAACAAACTGTGGCGGGACGAGTCTAAACTCTGATCTAAAGGGCAGCTCAGTGCTGTGTCTCCTGCGGAGTCTAAACGCACAGACACCATGCAAATGAAGCAGACGACAGCTGAGTTTGGTTTGGTTTATTTGTCCAACCCACAGAATCAACAAGAGTCACTTTTAACTGTGAAAGCGACAGTTGAGCAGCTCGTTAAGACTCGTCGCAGTCAGAGCCGCTTGAAAACGTTTGATTTCACTATAAAAAGAAATGTGTGGCTGCGACACCGCCCCGTCCCTCAGATCTTCCACATCTCTGTCTCTGTGAGGTGAAGGTGTTTTCCAGGATTTTTCAGCTGTGTGGTATTTCCTCCGGGGTGGTGGTGGTGGTGGTGGTGATGGTGAGCGCCGCCGCCAGACTGCGCTCCTTTGTCTCCAGGTCCAGCCTCGACATGCCGTCATGGCCTGTGGAGGAATTTCTGTTTGCTAAATCTGGTTGCAAAATTAAAAAAAAAAAAAAAAAAAAAAGAAAAGATTATTACGCGGCACCTTCCTAACGTGACACAGTTCAGATGATCTGCTGGCAGTTTTCTGCAGAATAAGATAAAGATCAGGGGGCAAAAAGAGGAAAGAAAGAAAATATGCTTTCAGATATCTTCTTTAACTATCTAACTGTGTTTTCTTCCTCTGATGTTTCCTGGTTGTTGAGTTAAAAGAGGAAATAAAGAACATGCGACTTTTAAAATCACTGACACTTTCGTTCTGAGGAAGGAAACTTCATCGTATGTGGATTATTATTATTGTTTGTTTGAGTCGCCTGCAGAAGTGGGCGAGTTAGATTGATTAACAGGAGAGATAGCTCTGCGCCGTGTTGTCGTCTCCATAGAAACGCACAAGTCGTAATGGTAAATTAATGTAAATGTTAATCGTCTGCTGCTGAACAATCTCCACACAGCTGCATGTGCTTGGCGGTGTTAAAAAAGAAAAAGACCTTTTGCGATTGGTCCAGACAGAACATGTGACCGTAACCTGATAAATATTGTGTTTTTAAATGTTTTCCTTTAAATGTCATTGACAAATCCAGCTTATTTTCCTGCAGCGGAGGCTTCAACTACTGGATCCATCACAATCAAACGTGTCCCAGGATTCATTGCAGCGCAGTGACTGAATTTTATCTTCCATGTTTAATTTTCTCATGATGGTGGCAAACTTCGGCAATAGAAATAGTATACAACGTAAATGCGTAAATAGATCCGAAGGCTAGACTGTCATGTTTGAGTCGGTTCAGCCAGACCTTTGTGGACCGGGTCCTCTGAAAGATGCAGCTGAGAACTGGGACACTGCACACTCTGGGAAATAATTTAGGAAATTTGTGACACTGTGTCCTTGTTGTGTTGCTTCACTGTGAAAACATTGTTTACCAAAGCAGACTGAAAAAACTGGATGAGTGAACTGAGTTTATCGGTAACTCTCTGTGTGTTTGCGTGTGTGTGTTTGTTTGTGAGTTGGCGTGCAGCAGTATTTTTCACCACCCGTCTCTCTCCCGTCTGTCTGTGTCTGTAGCCGTGCCATATCCTCCCGGGACGCGCCTGACGGTCAAGGACCTGTACGTGGACGGGAGGCCCAGCGTGGAGCTGCTGAAGGCCCATCTGGTGAAGGAGGGCCGGCTGGAGGAGGAGGCGGCTCTGCGGATCATTAATGAGGGAGCCAGCATCCTCCGTCAGGAGAAATGCATGCTGGAAGTGGAAGCCCCCATCACAGGTAAACACAGAGACAGACCCCCCCCCCCTACTCCTTCTCCCTTCCCTGAGTCCACTAAAGTGAAACAAAGACGGCCCGTGTCTCTGCAAACGCTGCCAGCTTCACAGATCCACCCTGTCTCAGATGCTGCAGTCTATTTCTACAGCTGCCCTCCCTGACATGTGGCTTAGCTTAGGTATCCACCCCTCCACCCTCACGCCCTCCGACTATTTTTACCTCCTCCTGCACTGTCCTCTCCCTGACTTATTGTTTCCACATCTTCATGGATTCGCTTCACTTTTTTTGTCATTAATCTAAACTGTTTTCTGTTTTTTTGTGACACCGCGACTTTATTAAAAATATGAAACACCACAGTAACGGTGCCGTCCACATCACAGACAGTAGCAGTAGTGATCACATAGTTTTTTCTAATTTATTCAGTTTTATGTGGCATCGTCTCCGTTTGGACTTAATGATTGATCAGGTTCAGATCTGTACGTGGGAGAAACGGAGATGTAGAGACACGTTCAGTGGTTTTTCATAAAACAACAAAATCTGTTCACATCGACATGCTCGACCTCAGAGAAACTGGATTCAAATGAAAGACTGAGTAGAGACGACTTTGGTGCGTCACTTGTTTTGTAAATGAAATCATGTTTCGTCCTTTCACTGTGTGTCCAGTGTGTGGGGACGTCCACGGCCAGTTCTTTGACCTGATGAAGCTCTTCGAGGTGGGGGGGTCCCCCAGCAGCACCCGCTACTTGTTCCTGGGGGATTACGTGGACCGAGGATACTTCAGCATCGAGGTAGGCGTCGCCCGCATTTTTGTGCTTCTGCCAGTTTGTGTCACGTTCGGAGCGGGCGTCCCGTCGCTGGGCCTCGGCCCCCAGTGTCAGCGCGGAGCGGCGTCTTTAAATAGCCATAGGAAATGAAAGGCACACTGTCTGCCTGTGTCCTCGGCGCCCCACCCAGTGTGCACACACACACACGCCCGCTGAAACACACCAGCGTATGTGCTCATACACGCCTCGCACGCTGCCTGCGGCCACGGTCCGTGTCCCATTTCCAAAACAATCTGAGTGTGTGTCTTCAGCAAGGTTTTTATTGGCTGCTGTCACACTTCCTTGTTGGGATTACTGGATGTCCTGGTGGACGTCCTGATCCACTCAGCTCCGCCGGCCAGAGGATCATAACCTTTTATTTATTTATTTTTTTATTTTATAAAAAATCGATTCAGATGTCGTTTATCTTCATAAAACTGAGCTCAGAGTCAGTCGCATGGTTTAGTTCAAGTCTGTTATTTATTTTACTCTTATTGTTCTGAATTTGATTTTTTTCTTTCTTCTAACTTTTATCATGTTGCATCTGTGCACATGTATATATAGTTACCATGGTTACAGCTATGCAAATTATCTTGATAAACTCTGAACAGAGATCCTGTCCCTTCACTTAAGCATTAGTACTAGCACAGCTGACAGACGTTTTATTTAAACTGTGGACATGTAGAGTCCAGGTCTAATTTAAACAAATGTAGACGACGCACATTTGCTCTTTCAAGTAGTTTTTTGTAAACTCTGTAATGAAACTCTGAATGCTGCACAGCTGATGTTTGTATACCAGCTGTCCAACACACTCGGTGAAACATGAACCTCCTGCAGCAACGGACTGAAGAGTTGACGGGTCAAAATGACCTGATAAAACTTCTTTCATCAGATGACAGCAGAGCCGACGTTACTGTGGTGATATTCTTCTTCTTCCTCTGTGGTTTGGATGAGCAGCTGGTCAGATCTGGCTCATTGTTGACGCCTCCAGAAAAATAAAAAAAATCAGATTAAACAGGTGGTTTAGTGAGTAAATGAGTGGCAGCTGAGCACAGTGGGTTTGTTTGGAAGTTAAATCCATTTGCTGCGTTTCCTTCAGTCGCTCCTCAGACCTGCAAAAATTACAAGTGGTACATTATATTCATAAAAAAGATCTGGATCTGAAACCAGGGTCTGAAGCTGAAAGCAATGTTCAGTCGGATCCAGACTGAGACCAGACCAGACTGGTCTCATAGGGCCCAGGTTTCATCAGGTCACAGGGTGTGTGTCTGTGAAATCCGGTGGTTGCTGGACACATGTGGAACATGTGGTTTTTGGGCTGTGACTGATCTGGTCTCACATCATCTGTCTCTGTAATGAAACAGCTGCTAACTGGTCCAGACGTCTGTTGAGTAAATGAAGTAACCGAAGACAAGAAAATGAAATACAACAACACCTACATCACTGACGTTACAGTGCAGCTTATTTTCCAGGGTCTGAATGAAGCGTCTACTATGAGGAGCGACTATGGGCCGATCAATCAGAGAGTCTGTTGTTATTGACAGTTTGTTTAACAAGGCCTCACTGTATTTGTCTCTTCAGTGTGTACTGTACCTCTGGGCTCTGAAGATCAACCACCCCAACACCCTGTTCCTCCTCAGAGGAAACCATGAGTGCCGGCACCTCACAGAGTACTTCACCTTCAAACAGGAGTGTAAGTCCTGCTGAGTGTTTGTCTTTAACGTCCCCGCCAAAGACAAACTGGGAGTGGTCACCTGACCTTGGTCTGTGTTTGTGTCTGTGTGTGTGTGTTTGTGTGTGTGTGTGTCCTCCAGGTAAAATAAAGTACTCGGAGCGGGTGTACGATGCCTGTATGGAGGCGTTTGACTGCCTCCCTCTGGCTGCTCTCCTCAACCAGCAGTTCCTCTGTGTTCACGGAGGCCTGAGCCCTGAAATCACCTGCCTGGACGACATACGGAAGGTAACCGACAACCCTTCGTTTGGGTTCAGGGGGAAACATGACGGTAACGGATTGATACACAACGAACTTCTCAGATGAACGGACCAGATGGCATCATTAAAAGCTGCTATATTTAGATATTTAATGTTAAACATGCAGGCTCTGCCAACCAGCCCGTTGTTAGCTGTTAAACAGCTAGCCTGCTAAGCTAACTGCAGGTATGACTGGAGCCCTGGTTCTTATTTGCAGCCTCGGTGAGCTCGGTCCCAGTTCTCCACCTGAGCAGAACCACAACTACCAGCGCCTCCTGCAGGTTGAGACGTGGCTAGATGGTTAGCAGCTGCTGACCTTTCAAATTAAAACACTTCCATACAGCAGCTAATGAGTAAATAACATCTCTAAATGTCTAAATGTTCAGACTCTACCTGAACTAACACACAACGTGTGTGGTTGAGACGCAGCTTGTAAAGACACGAGGCAGCAAACAGACACAACAGACGAGTCACTTCCTGTCAGGAATTTCAGAATAAAGTTGGAGCGGGAAACGAGATTAACCCTGAGTCATGATTGCGCTCGAAGTAAAAGGATTGTGATGTGATCTTTTCGCTGTTACACCCCTCACCCCACCCCCACCCTCTCAGTTAACCCCCTCTCACTGAGAAAATGCTTGTGGAGATGTTATCGAGAGAACAAAGTGATGTGATGGAGAAGCCTAAACGTTATCATCACAGCTGTTTTCATTATCTGATTATTTCGTCTTTTAATCTCTTAATTTCCTGTTAAAATACTGAAAACTGAGTTCATTGTTACATGAGAATATTTCTGACCTTAAAAAAGAAAAGATTTCAAAGATTAATTTGTCATTAGAATAGTTTCAGTTTAGTTTTTATTTCTCTCTAATCGATTAAATTACTAATGGTTGCAGTTGTTATTTCCCTCCTCATGATGCAGCGCTTGGTTTCACTTGTGGTTTAAACTTCCGTGGTTCTCGCTCTTGTCGCTTCATTTGTTTAAACTGTGACTATGTTTTTTTTTTTTTTTTTCTCTTCTCTGTGCAGCTGGATCGGTTTAAGGAGCCTCCAGCGTTCGGGCCGATGTGCGACCTGCTGTGGTCAGACCCGGGGGAGGACTACGGTTCAGAAAAGACCCAGGAACACTTCTGCCACAACAGTGTCAGAGGCTGCTCTTATTTCTACAGGTATGACAGCGTCAGGCCTGCGACTGCTGCAGTTTAAAAAAAAAAAAAAAAAAAAAAAAAATGACAGAGACAAAAAGCAGCTCGGCCGTTAATCTGAGCTGATTGAAGCTTTTACAAACAATGGCTTATCTCTGGATAAGTGACCGCTGGTTAAATCCGCTGTCACACAGATAATGAAAACAAATATTAGCATTCTCTGCTCTGTCTTAATATTTGGACTGAATTTGCGGTGTTGACACCACATGGAGGTCACAGGGAGGCGAAAGCCGCAGCTCCTGCTCAAAAGCCTCTTTCATTCTCTTTAGTTTGTTTTAGTAGCAGGACGTTACAATGATTCATTACAGGATTTTGACCCGGAGCATCGTTCTCGTGCTGTTTTTTTTTTTTTTTTGGATGTAGGCGATTTATAAAAAAAGAAAAAAGGACAACAAACAAAGAGACTGTCACAGGAGCCAGACTCCACTGATGAAAATAATGATTTTACTCTGCCTCTAACTATCAAACACATCACAAACTATCAAACAGTGATCATCAGCTCCCGGTGGTAAAATTCATTCAGTTATTGACAGTGAAGTCCGGTAACTGTGAAGACAAAGATAAAAGAGGCTCAGGTTCAAAGATGTCAGTGTTTTTCAGCGCTCTCACTACTTTTGTTGTGTAACCAAAAAAAAAAAAAAAAGTTTTTAGGAATGTGGTAACACAAAAGCAATATCAGCCCATTTTAACCTCAACAAACCGTCCCTGCTGGGCTGCTATGTTGAAATAGTTGAAACCAGACCGAACTCTTTTCAGCCATGGAATATGTAATACAATGTGTTTTGTCCTTCAGACAGATGTGGACAGATGTGTGCCAAGTATGAGGGCCACGCTTAAGAAAAAAAACAACGAAAGAGGAGAAGATGATTTTGTTTTGCGTCGTCAGAGTTTTAATATTATCGCAGTGGTGAGGGAACCAATGACAAACGGAGAGGTGAAAGGGTTTGTGGGTTTTTCGTGTGCGTGCGCACGAGTTTCTTCCAGTGCAGAAGGTGAAAACTCAGTGTTTTGTGCCTGTTTTAAAAAAAAAAAAAAAAAAAAAAAAAATTATTTTGGTGGCGATTTTTCTGTGACGGATCAGATATAAACCAGCACTTCTCCTGAGTAAAAAAGCTTCGACCTTAATTAATCCCTAATTTTAGCACTTTTAGCATTTCCTGTTTCTACCCGAGTTTAAGCGGCGGCCTTCTTAACTGTCATAGCAACCAAGGTGATGAGAGAGAGAGAGAGAGAGAGGCTGAGCTGCGTAGGACGACGTAGGTCTGAAGGACCCGTTATTGAACAGCTGCTCCAAATCAGCTGTTCATCAGTGATAACTCGTGTGTGTGTGTGTGTGTGTGTGTGTGTGTGTGTGTGTGTGTGTGTGTGTGTGTGTGTGTGTGTGTGTGTGTGTGTGTGTGTGTGTGTGTGTGTGTGTGTGTGTGTGTGTGTGTGTGTGTGTGTGTGTGTGTGTGTGTGTGTGTGTGTGTTTGCAGTTACCCAGCAGTATGTGACTTCTTGATGAACAATAACCTGTTGTCTGTAATACGAGCACATGAAGCCCAGGACGCAGGGTGAGTCACACAGTCTGTGATCAGACTCTGATTAATGTTTTTATCACATGTTACTGTTTTCTTTTGAATCTCTCTATTTTTTTTTTTTTTTTGTAACAAAAAGCCAGAGAACATTTCAGATATTTGTCCCTGGATGGAAACATTTAAAGAGTCTTGACAGTGGCACTAAATGAAGCCCAGTGTTTCAGTGACGTTGACGCCGCTGATGAATAAAACAGCTTCCTCCTCCTCAGTGAAAAATCTGGGCCCATGTAAATAAGAAACAAATTGACCAAAAACAAAACAAGAACCAACAACACCTGATGGTGGTGATGATGTAGACATGAAGGATGAATGTTTGTGTCTGTTTAGAAGTTGAACTGTGTTTGTGTCCATCAGGTATCGAATGTACAGGAAAAGTCAGACGACAGGTTTTCCTTCTTTAATTACAATCTTCTCGGCTCCTAACTACCTGGACGTGTACAATAACAAAGGTAAGAGCAGCGAGCGATGGAAACCATGGCAACAGGTGGGAAACCTTGAAGCCTTGGCAACACGGTGGAGGAAGTGCATCACCAAGTGGAAATGTTAATGTGTGTGTGTGTGTGTGTTCGTTCCTCAGCTGCGGTGCTGAAATATGAGAATAATGTGATGAACATCCGTCAGTTCAACTGCTCCCCCCACCCCTACTGGCTGCCCAACTTCATGGACGTCTTCACCTGGTCGCTGCCCTTCGTCGGAGAGAAAGGTGAGAGACGGCGCTGGTGTGTGTTTATTTCTCCGTGAGGCACAGTCTGTCAGTTTATTCACTGATGTTCACACTTCCTGTCTCCTGAGTGGGCGTGGTCAGCTGATATGACACGTGACCGTAGTTTAATGATTAATGACTCGTCTCCAGACGCCAGAGCTTCAAACACCAGCTCACAGACTGTCAACAACAAGAGCATCAGATCAGACAGAACAAGTTTATTGCTGGTTCTTTTCCGCCAACTTCATATCTGATGTTATCTGACGTCATTTCAGTCTCATTATATTCTGTTTCCTTCCAAACACAATACAACAATAACAATAAAAGATTTATGGCAAAGGAACAAGTTTTATTTCAGGTTGAACGTCTGATTTCTGGTTTCATGTCGTTTGTGTTGTTTTTGTAAAGATCAGTGTTGTTGCAGCAATCGGTCTGTGCTCATGTTCTCGTCTCCCATCGTGGGCGTGAACAGACTCTGGATCTGCAGCCAGTCTGATGAGACGACTCCTTCCTGAACGTCTACATCTCGCTGCTCCAAACAGTCATTATTGTTCCTCGTCATCCCCCGTTTCCCCACCAAAAAAAAACAATCATAAAACAAAAAACAAACTCCATCTATGATTTGACATCAAAAGTTTCCTCTTTGAATCTTGGGAGTGACGCTGGTTTTGGAGTCTGATCTGTCTGCATTATCTGATTATTCTACAGCTTTAGTTGTATTATGTCGTGTTCTTGATATATTTATCTCCATGCATATTTGCTGCTAACCTGTATAATTAGTTGTCTTTAATATTTATGGCTGTGATTCACATCCTGTATCGTTGCTCACGTTGTTGACGTTCTGACATGAATCGCTGACTCACAGCGTTTCTCCCGCTGCGACTTGTCGTGTTGCTGTGGCGGTGAACTGGTTCACGTAGACGCAAACACACCTGAGAAAGTTCTGGTCCAGGTCTCTGCGAGTCTGAGTGTGTCTGGACTCGTCGTGCTGCTCCAGGTTGAGTCTGAACCATCAGACTCCCGATGAACCTGAACATGTAGAAACCTGATGGTGTTTGTCCTCCTCAGTCTGGTTTCTCTGCTCCGATCCTGCAAAAATATGAACTTTACCATGTACCGAGACAACAGTAACTTTGTGGTGATGTTACAGTCGAGTACGGATCGTCAGCAGTCAGTTATACGTCTATAAATAACCGTGAACTTGTTTTGACAGTGTTTGACTGAGCCGCTGTTCATTCGCTGCTGCAGGAAAATTAATTTCAGCACAAACATGAAGTCGATCTGTGAGTTGTTTACAACAAAACAGTTTGCAACAAAATGTGAGCAGTTGAATTCACATCAGATTAGTAGTTTGAACCATATAAACAGTTTAGTTTAGAATCTTTTTTTTTCATTCATACAAAGCTGCAGCATTAATTTCTTGATCAGTTGATTTATCGATCAGTCATTTTAATGCCCAAAATTACTGAACAAAATGTAAAAATTGAAGTCAAACCTGCTTGTGAACCTGACGTGACGGTGGTCTGCTCATGTGTTTCCCCACAGTGACCGAGATGCTGGTGAACGTGTTGAACATCTGCTCCGACGACGAGCTGATGTCCGAAGGAGACGACACGTGCGAGGGTAAGAGGGCGGCGGCGTCCACTTTTTAATTTCTCATTTTCGTTAACGGCGGGCGGAGAGACGTTACTGTGCAGATGTTTCCCTTCGTGAAATACGTTTGACGCCTTCGCGTCACGTTCACGTTGGTGTGAAAACTCACATCACACCTTCCCTTTCACTACGGTCACACTGGCTCGTACAATAATGACGCCGCGCCGAAGTGTCTCAGCTTTAATTCGAGTAACTTCACACACACATACGCGCGTACACAATACAGAGCTGAAAGGAACTGGATGGATACAAATGAAGCTGTCATATTTGAAATTCTTCACTGTCTGACGTCTTCACTGGGAGAAACTGACTGAGTCTGAAGGAGTTGTGTCTCTGTCTGTCTGTCGTCACACTGGAGAAGCTTCACAATCATTACTTCGTCAGAGTTGGGAGTCTTTTTCATCATGCATCACAGATTTTCTCCACAGTTCTTGGGGAGAGAAAACTTGTCTTCAACTTGAATTTATCCCTCACCCCTCACTCCTCCCCCTACCGACACAGAAACATGCTTCACCGGTTGTCAGAAGCTCCAGCAGGTTAAACTGGACTGAAACTTCACAAACAGTTCATAGTTTAAATGTGTGGACTGCCCTGAGGGCTGCCGATCCACCTCAGCGTTTTCAAACAACAACAGCATACACAGGTTAGTTGTAGGGACTATTTCAAGCAGCGGATTAATCAACACTTAATTCCTGATCACTGCGTGTTTGAGTGTTTGAGCGCTGAAAACTGTCACTGTGAAAACTGGCGCGTTGCCTTAAACGCTGCATATCATTAATGAAACGCGGCGCAGCCAGAGGAGGAAGTGAAACGGTGAGAAGAAGCTGAAGCGTGGCATCGAGCTGCCCCGATCTCCGGCCAATCACCCGCTGCAGATCAGAGCCCCGTGATCTGTCCCCAGAGGACGCGAGAGACAGAAAACACACTTGAACCTGACTTTTCACGTCCACCGGCTCAGAGATGTCAAAGCCAACGCCTGTAAATTCATCTTCAGTCCACCCTCCCTCAGATTAATAATCTTTGAACGTGAAACGACAGAAGTTTGGAGTCGGAACAGAGCAACAGGCGATGTGATGGAGACGACACCACACTGTGTCAAAGTACATCCATGTGTCTGTGTCCAACACCGGGTAGAGAATAATCTGAATAATTTATTCAGCTGTGCGTTTGGTTACACGCTGATATACGACCAGCTCAGTGATCGCAGCCAGAGATCAGCAGCGCTCATGACACAACGTGACACAGTGTTGGCTGCTGCAGCACAAAAAAAAAAAACAAAAACAAGGAAGTGACCCAATTGATGCTGATATAAACCAGTGGACTCTTAATTCTGAATCCTGAACAAGAATTCTCTGAATTCTTGTGTGTGAATTTATCATATTATTATCACGTGTTTATTATTTTGTCCATTCATTCATTGTGAGTGTTGAGCTCAGTGTGGTGCATTGATTCTCTCTGTTTGTTTGTTTTTAACTCTTTGTGTTCCCTGTTCGTCAGGTGGCGCTCCGGCCGTCAGGAAGGAGGTGATCAGAAATAAGATCCGGGCGATCGGGAAGATGGCCCGCGTCTTCTCTGTGCTCAGGTCTGTTTTTATTCTCTCTCTTATTCTTTTATTCTCCGTTTGTTTTGGTCGAATCATCTATGAGTAGCTGAAGGGCGACAGTAAACGTCAGCGATCAGTGTCGATCACTTTCTGTGTTATTTTCATGCTCAGTGTTGATTCAGGATCAAACAGTCACTGCTGAAGACAAGAGACTTAAAAAAAAAAAAAAAAATCAGGTTATTGGACAGAAAGTCGTGTGTTTGAGGCTCAGACTGTGTCTTGCTCCACTTTAGTATAAGGCTAATGACTTTTTGCTCGATTTACACGTGTCCTCCTTTAGTCCTGAGGAAGTGTGTCAGAATAATTTGTCCTTAAATGATGAATGCTCCTGTTTAGAAAATGTCTTGGAGTTATTTTAAGGCCCAAAAAAGCGTCGCAGGCTTGTTATCTTCAGTTCCTTCTCTGTTAGTTTGGTTTAGTTTATTATTAGTGGATTGATAATCACAACCACACTGTGTCTTTATTTGTTATGTTTATTTTCAGCTGCACAGTGCACACCACCCTCACTGCTTGAGCACATGATTAGTTATACATCAGCGACTGTAACGCTGCGGCAGTTTAGAATGTATGAACACATGTACTTTCCTGTCTCCAGCAGAGGATGACATTTAGTTTTCTTTCTGTGACAATGTAAAGTGATTTATACCGAACTACAGCAACATGAAACACAGGAATATCATGAAGACGAAAGTCCACCCACACATTTGAAAACAATGAAGAGCCACATGCAGCGCAGACAGAAACCACACACACTTTATCACGAGTCTGAGTGAAAATGCTCCAGTTCAGTTAAAATAAACTCAGTGTGGTTTGTTCAGGCCCGTGTGAAAACTGTCTGCGTGACGAGGCTTAATAAAGACGCGCAACATATGCAAATTACATGTAAATCATAGTAACAGACATAATATATATATATATATATATATATATATATATGTGTGTGTGTGTGTGTGTGTGTGTGTGTGTGTAAATATACACACATAAATATATATATAAACCTTTATTTAAATTTTAATTAAAAACATTGTTAATGTCCAGTGGTTCGTATCTGTATAAGAGTGAAACGTGGTTTCCAAACAGGAACGTGACTAAATTAAGAACCGTTTGTGTTCCAGTAGATTTCGACCTGATGCTCCTCCTCATCAGGTGTCATACGTGTCAACGAACTGTTCAAGCTGTTGAACTTCTGCCATGTGTTGTGAAAAAAAAAAATGGCGCTGACTTATGATTCAGTTCAACACAGGAAACTTGTCTGTTGGTGTTGAACAGTTTTGAAAGATGAACGAGTACATGCTGTGCATAATTTTAGTGTGATTTCTTAGTGTTTCCCTCTAACACAGGTTTTGTGTGTATGTGTTTGTGTTGACAGAGAGGAGAATGAGAGTGTGTTACAGCTGAAGGGCCTGACTCCGACAGGAACGCTGCCTCTGGGAGTTCTGTCCGGAGGTCGGCGAACTCTGCAAAGCGGTGAGTAGGATTTCATCCGAGCATCCCAGCTCAATGCTAACAGTCCAGCAGCAGCAGCAGCAGCTAACACTAACACCCTGCGCCTGCACTCACACTGAGAGACTAACCCGAACCTCACGAACACACAGGCACACACACACACACAGACACACACCCTGAAGTGGAAATGTCCGGTGGTGTCCTGTCCTCCTTTTTAAAGGACCGTTCTGTTCAAACATCTCTGCCGTGCTGCCCTATAAAGACGAGCGACCACAGAAAGTCGAGCTGCTTCAGATCAGATTAATTACTCAGATCTGTCTTTTCTTATTGTGTTTATTAGAATGTATTTAGAATTTGTTTTTTTATCTTTCCTTTCTAATAAACAACACGTTTCTGTCCTCGAGAAACAACCAAGAAACAGAGAATTCTAAAGAATTAAGACAGTCTGTGTCCATTTACAGGCACATCTGCTCTGTCTAACACCATTCAGCACTAAATCAGTGCCAGTGTCGGTGACAGCGTCGTCAAGGTCTGTGCTTCACTATGAGCTCAGTGTCGGTGACGACAACCACATCAGCTGAGACAGAAATCTGCATCCACGTTGTATTTTTTTTGTTTGTTTTTATCATCGTTTAATCTCAATCCAGTAGATCCCACTAAACTCCTGACTGTCCTTCCGCGTGTTAACTCTACTTTCTGTTGCGTTTACGTCAGGAAACAATCGATCAATTGATTGATCCATCCTCCGATCGATCGTTTACCCGAACGCGTCCCAGAGCAGCAGAATTAACTGTTAAATCTGTGTTGAGTCTTTTTACGGCAGCATGATGTCAACACTTTATTCCTCTAACAAACCCTGATGATGACCATGATGATGTTGTCTGTTATGATGTTAATGATGATGATGACGATGATGTTGATGACTATGATTATTTGGATCATGTGGTACTGCTCTAACCTCTGACACTGTGTCTGTATGGAGGGGTGGGGGTGTTGAGTCCTTGTTAACAGGCCTGACTGATTGCAGTGATAACGTTGACTGACTGAATGCGTTGATATTTAACGTTCCCACTCTCTCTCCATTGGTTTTGGGCATGGCACTTCTACTCACGCTTACACAGCCACCGTAGAGGCAGAAGAGGCACGAGGTATGCAACAAACCATCTCCCATCATCCTCCTGTGTGTGTCTGTAACTCTCTGAATGACTCTCCACGCTTCTTGTTTTTCTTCTTTGAAAAAAACAAAACGTCTTTTCTCTCAGTGACTCTGTGTCTGATATAAATGCCTAGTTCATTTCACCTGAACCACAGTTCATGCTAACAACAAGATATATAGAGTTTTAACATGTTTGTAACCAGGCAGCTGCTTCACGGACCTCAACACAACAAACGCTGGAAAGCAATCAGGCAGCTTTAATTTTATTAGATGTCACAGATGACATCGGTAAAAGCTGCTGTATTTAGATATTTAATGTTAAACGTTAAGTCAGATCAGGACGATGGTTGCCACCACCGTCAAGCCAAGATAGGAAGTTGTAGTCGGTATAAAAACAGAATTTGTTAGTTGGATATTTTTAATAGCGATGATTGATGATTCGGTCAGAGCAGCTAAAGTTATGAGTCGTGGTCCAGAGCAAGTTCGATAGAGTTGAAGGTGAATCTGACAAAACCAACAAACAACTCAAGTTTAGGATCAAAAGGGGCAGATGTGGTCACAGATGTTGTCACAGATGTTGTTGCCTGAGGTCCAGCAGCTGTTGCCTTTTAATTCATAGCAGCTGATAGTGATAGTAATTCACACATTTCTCTTTTCATATCAACACTTGATGTTTTCATGCTTCACTACCTGATGTAACATTCAGCAGATTAATATGAATATGTCATTATATGTTATATTATATTATATATTCAGACTGAAGATCAGTTTAATTGTGTTAAATGATTCTTTAATCAAAATTTGTCTCTTTGTCTTCACGCTGTCCTCATCCTGTTTTTGAAGTAAGTCACTCTCTGAGACCAAAACCTGGTCCAGTTCTCTGCAGTGCTCCCTGTGTCAGTGACTGAGAGCAGCGGGGTCAGAGGTCAACGACGGTTAGGACAAAAACAGAAAAAATCAGACGATCAAAACAGTCGAGATTCGGATCAAAAACATCCGTCTCCTGTGATTATTTGTTGATTGATCAATGGATAATCAGTTTATTAGGGACAACTCAGTAGCGCTAACAGTCCAGCCCTCATTCATATGACAGGGGTGGACAAAATAGTAGAAACACAAAACACATGGTCTTAAAGACCCGGAGATCGTTTAACTCTGCCCCCGCTGTGTCAGACCTTCATGTGGACTGTGTGTCCGTCCTCTCTCTGGCTCTGCTCTCATGGACGTCTCGTCTCCTTCGCAGCCATTCAAGGCTTCAACCCGCAGCACAAGATCCAGAGCTTCGAGGAGGCGCGGGGTCTGGACCGGATCAACGAGAGGATGCCCCCCCGCCGCGACAGCAAGCAGCAGGAGGCGGCCCCTCCCTCAACAACCTGCCGGCCAGCATCGGACCCCCAGACAAGAATGGCACCAACGCACAGGCCTAGATCCCTCCCACTTTCCTCTTTTCCCACTCCCTCTTTTTCTCCCCCACTTCCTCCCCTTTCCTTCCTTCCTTCCTTCCTTCCTCTTTCCCTCTTCTCTGCTTTAGGAGCAGAAGAGGCAGTTCAGTCCAAGCGACTCTCACCACGCTTAATTTATTTTATCATCTATTAAATATCATAGTTTAAGACTGAACAGGATGAAATCTCAAACCATACAGGGACTTCGATCACTGCCCAGTCCAGCAGAGTCCAGCAGTCCAGCAGAGTCCGGCAGAGTCCAGCGTCCAAGTTCCAATCAGGACCATGCGGTCTCTATTTTTTTTTTTTTTTTTTCTTTTGGTTGAGGGAGGAAATGACGCTCATTCAAATGCTGTGTTCGTGCCCACACACACACACACACACACACACACACAGACAGACATACATACATACACACTCACACACACACACACACACAGTCAGATCCATCCTTTCTTATGCCAATGATAGTGTGACTGAGCTCTGAGGAGCGAGTATTGACATTTATATTATATCTGTATATTTTAATTGTTCCCTCTTTTCAATGTGATGTTTTTTTTTTTACAACATAGATTTAGGCTTAATTATCCAGAGTGGGGGAGGAGTGGTGAGGGAGGGAGGGGTGGGTGAGGATGAGGAGTTAAAGGGTTGTTTCCACTTTCTTACAACTTGCATGTCGAGTGTAAATTTGTCTCTATGACAAAACGTCCCGCGTGATGTAAACAAGCGTCCAGGTCGAACGAATAAAATCACGAGCCAAACTGTTCGTAAACGCTCAACAGCGTGATGTCGCTGCAGCCAACAAACATCTTTAGATTTTCTGATCTGTTGTTGATTCAGAGTCTTTCTCAGAACCTGGATTAGGTTCAGAGATTTCGTCAGTTTGTTGGTTCAGATCTGAACTCGGCCGTTGGACTCGGGGGTCTGGACTCAGATCAGCCTCTGTAGAGGAGCTGGCCTCGTTTTGTTGGTTTCAGACCAATAAATATGATCTTGTCAGCCGCCCCACTGCATGCTGGGAGTTCAGGTCTCATCTGGCTCATCTGTAGACAGGACCAGGACCAGGAGCTTCCTTCCGTGTCGTTCCTGCTGCTGACCTGATGGCAAAAACTTTCAAAATAAGAGTCAAGTTGCATGAAACTGGAATGATCCTTTAATGAGGGCAGCAGGTGGGGGTGGGGGGCACTGGGGGTGCATTTCCGTGGTGATGATGAGGACCTGGGTGGGTTTCATTTAATTATTGGTTTGTTCATGCTTCGGGTAGGGGGGGGGTTTGGTCGGGAACTGGGCCTCGTATATGATCATGTTTGGGTCTCAAACATATCTCACAGCAGAATGTACAGAAACCGTTAAAAAAAATTAAATAAATAAAATAAGATAAAATCTAATTTTTTTTTCTTTACAGATGAAAAAGAAACAAAACAAACCAAGAACTTTTTTTTTTTTTTTTTTTTTTTTTTTTGTCGAGTACATGTATTGCGAGGCCTCTCATTTATGTAGATGTTTCACTCCATTCAAATAAAAAAGAGAAACGTAACAGTGCTTGTGTGTGCTCAGTGTGAATGATGAGGATGATGAAGGTGAGGATGCTCTTAGAGCTCAAGGACGCCGACTCCGTCGCTCAGCAGCTGCCAATCAGAAGCTGGCGTGGGATGCGCTGTTTTGTGCGGCTTCATCCAGACAGAGACGAGTGGCACCGAAACACGGCCTCCTCCTCTTCCTCTTCCTCGTGGCTTTCATGTGTGGGCCCATATGTTTCTTAGCAACACAAACCCTCCACATTTATTACCTGCAGCTCACAGATAAAGTGTCTACAGCTCAAGTTTGTCAGCGGCTGACAGAGAAGGTTAATGATGATGAAGATGCAGCCGCGGGGGCGTTTGAACCGCAGCTCAACAATAGGTGTGAAAAAAAATATACTGTGGGGAGGTGAAGGGGATGTGGGGCAAGTGTGAAACTGTGTAGTAACAAACAAACAGCAACATGATGTGTGTGTTGTTCATACTGTGAATAGTAAGAAGGAGAGCACAGGAACAGAAACTGACCAGAGTATGAGAGGATTTTTACTAACTAAAATGTCCTGGACATGATTAAAGTAGAAAAATCAAGTTTTATAAATTCAGTCAAAAAAGATTCAATTGAATCATCAACATCAAGAAACTCCACTGACTTGTGACGTAGCATCGACTGAACAAATCATTACGAACGACTATGATATGGAGGAGGGTGGAGTTAATAACCTCTACTGCTACCAGCCACCAGGTGGAGCTGACAGTCGATATTGTACAGTCAATGGTCAGATTCTTGTTAGTAATTAACCAACAATTTATACATTTAAATGTCAAAAGCTTAAATGTCACGAGCAACCATGACCCCGGATTATTGAGTTTCTTTCACTGACGTGTCCTGAAGTTGGATTTGAGACTGCTTCACTGACATCAAAATTCAAGATGGCTGCCCCACTAACAGTTAGTCAGTCTCTGCCTTTTTCATGCCTCATTAAATCAGTCGTCCACATGCATCTGTTTTTGTTTCATCTGCAGACGTGTTGCTATAGTGACTGTGCGCGGCGTTAATGTGTCATTATCACCAAGCTTTTACTTGCAGTTGAATCAGAGATTCAACTGCAAGAGATTTCGCTTCCAGTGTGACGTCATTCCCACCTCTGAGCTCTGACCATAAAGTATCTACACGCTTTAATGCTGCATTCAAGACGACTTGTAATTAAGATTTCAGTTTTCTAACCTCCTAAATGTTTCATCAACATCAGTAACCCAATGTGTTTTGGGTTATTGACTGTTATTTTTGATAAAACAGCTGCCAAATCATAAAAAAAACCACAAGAGTTTTACCAGTTTTGTTTTTTCTCTTTATTCGAATCGTACAACAGAAACAAAGAGGGCCTATGGTCTGAAGGCGCCACCAGAATAAAGCGTGAAGTACGGACACTGAGCTCGGAGACGTCTTCTACCTCAAAACACGACCAGACACAGAGGCTAACGCTGATTAGTACGAACTACTCCTTCAAAATGTCTGCATGGAATTAGAGGGGAAAGTTGAAGTTGTCAGCAGGTGCTCCTTAAACTAAAAAATGAACAAAAAAAAACTGTACAGCAAAAATAATGTTTTCAAAATAAGAGCACAGTTCACTGGAGCAGTAAAAAAAAATCATCAAATAAATAAAAAGCTTCACATTATAAATAGATTCTTTATTATAATTTGTTCTGTGTTTAATACGCAACAGTAGCTCCTCACATTTAATCAGCTGTCGTTAAAGTCGAGAGCGGAAACGCGTCAGAGGCCTGAGTCGTGACGCGAGTCTAACCGGGTTCTGGTTCTGATCGAGTTCCTGGTTACGTGTCAGTGATCCTTGTAACTGGTGTCACGGAGCTGGTTCACAGCTGCTCCAGTTTTAATAGTATCTAAGGTGACGTGAAACAGTGAAAACAGTGGTTAAAACAGGTTCAGAAGCACAAAAAATAAAAATGTCCAGATATTTTAGTTTAGGCTAAAGGTAGAAAGATAGTTGAGAAGTGTTGCATCACTTGATCACTTTGTTTAGTTTAGTTATTTTTTGCTTTTAATAAATTATTTATGTTCAAAAGCCCTGTTTGTGGCATTGTTGATCCTCCTTACATTAGTCCTGCCTTCCTTCCTGTTTGTCATGCACAGTCAGAAATCAATGCCACTGTGAGGTGCAGTTCAGCACACGACCTGTGGGGGGCAGTGTTAGAGAATAAGGCCTCCATCAACCACAACAAATGGCAGATTTGTTTTAATGATTTAAAATGTTTTCGACCGATCTAAAAATATGATTTGTTCTTCAGTATTAGTGACTTTATTTTATGAACTCGGTTCTTGTGTCCCTGTACGGCTCCTGTAGAAACGATCGCTCCGGTTTCCAGATCGATCTTACTGGTAGTTGTGTTTTGAAAAGTGAACCAGCTTCATGACACCAGAGACCTGAGTTAAACCCGGAGGAAGCTGCTGATCTCACGTCACGGATCAGACCTCTGCAGGTCCCAGAGAAACAGAAAACAAGCTTAGTGGTGGTGATGATGATGATGGTTGTGGTGGTGATTAACGAGGATGATTTGCAAGCAGTGGTGGTTATATGTGCAGCACAGGTAATGAGTATGAGTGTCAGTGCATCAGTTAAGGTTAGTCAGAGTAAAGGGTCGATCAGGACCAGCCTTCAGGAAACACTCTGTCTGATCCTCGATTGGGCGCCGCCACACATCCAGGGACGTGATTGGTTAGCTAGATGGAGGGCGTGTTTGCGTGGACTAAACATGATGAATGGCTCTGGATATCTGATAGTGTTATGGCCTGGTTTTTCTCTCCTTCTCCTTCTTTTTTATTTTTCGAAGCAGGTGCTTCGTCAAGTATTTTTTTTGTCGAGAACGAGGTCACTTCCTGTTAGAAAAGCGAGGCTTTCTTCTTCAGTTCGTTTCGTTTCCACAGCGACATGCGGTCGAACTCGCTGATCGTCATCCCAAAGATCTGCTGGAAGTCTTCTGGAGACAGATGCCTCTGTCGGGAGGAGAACAACAACAACAACCAAAGTCAGTTTTTAACAAACAGGCTGGAAGTTAAACCAAAGACCTGAACCAGGACTGGTTCTGGATGTTAACTGTCTTGGATTCTCTCAGCACTGACTTTGTGACTAACTGACACAACGTAGACATTAAAATGGCATCTTTTCTGATGCAGATTGAATTATCAGACTGAGCAGTTTATAATGAACCTCCCACTAACACCCTCCTGTGATGTGGTCTACTGGATGCACATCTGGAGACCCAAGATGCCACTGTTTAGTCAACTGAACTAACTGATAAGTTCACTCTATGAAGCCATAAAAGACACCGGCCCTGCACCAGTAGTTACCCTGTCTAGAACGGACTACGATGTTGAGTCAATATAGTCAAGTCAAAATAAAGGGCCACAAATCTATACATGAGGCAGGTGGAGGTGGATGAATAGTGGAGTAGTTCACCCTCTTGTGCTCAAAATGTGTATTACAACAACCAACGTAGAGATGTTTTCACAAATACCTACGTTACAGACAAGAACGCTTGGACACTTAACTTTGCTCAGCGTTTAATGTGAATAATGTCACAGATTAGATTACATTAAATTAAATTAGAGTCAGTGAAACGTTTCCTCTCATTTCTCCACTGGTGTATGCAGCGCCCTCTGGTGATGACACATCGTGTTATCTAGGAATAAGTAATGATCCGAAACTGGAAGGGATCCAGGACCAGATATGAAACTGTGTGTGTGTGTGTGTGTGTGTGTGTGTGTGTGTGTGTGTGTGTGTGTGTGTGTGTGTGTGTGTGTGTGTGTGTGTGTGTGTGTGTGTGTGTGTGTGTGTGTGTGTGTGTGTGTGTGTGTGTGTGTGTGTGTGTGAGAGAGAGAGCAGGTTCAGACAGGAAGTAACAGTCACAGTCTCACCTCCAGACGAGTGCGGTCGACTCCTGGTGGCAGCTTACAGCGCCCTCTGTGTGTCACAATCAGAGCTTCATAGGGATAAATCTGAAACAGACAGAAAAAAAAACTCATCATTATTATTTCTATTATCATTGTTCAATAATAAAATATTTCATTAAATAACGAGATAAAAAAATAAAATCACGGATGATATTTGAAGACATAGTTCATGGTTTTATTCAGTGTGAAACCTCACATCAGTGTCATTAATTCAAACTGTGGAAAACAAATGAAAACACTGTTGCTCGACCTGTCTTCATCTCTGTTTCATTATCTCTATAAATATCTGGAGAGATTCATCTCTTTATTTCTGTCTCTGGTTAATGTTTGTGTATGTTTCTAGTCTTTGTGCTGATGTGAACTGGTCCAGAACCAGATGTGGACTGACCCTGGTCCAGCATCAGATGTGGACTGATCCTGGTCCTGGACCATTTACTGATAAACAAAGTTCTCACCTTCTGCTCTAACATACTGGGCAGAGAGTTTCCTCGGTCCATCCTCTCCCTCCGAGCCTCTCCGTTCTAAAAACACAGACAAACAAACAAACAATGAATTCACAATGTTCCTGCAAAACCTGGTGAACATAAAGACAAACAGGACAAGAACAAACTCCAAGCTAGCAGGGGGCGGCAACACAGATGCATGGTGATGGTGTAAAGATGCAGATTCATCACACACACATGTAAGCACACACACAGGTTCAGTGGGGTCATGCAGGGAGGAGGTAGTTATGTGCTGTTGTGCTGTGTGTTTGTTAGTGAGGTCAACGTGTCTCGTGTCCATGTTCGTGTTGTTCAGTCTGCATAAAGTCGACTCACTCACCTGAGCAGCTGCAAGAAACGAAACAACAGGAAGGTGAGACAGCGAGAAGAGGAAGTAAACATGTCATGACACAAAACTGATGTTCAGTGTTCATTGGTGAACAAACATGTTGAAATAATAAAACAAATGAAAATAATGATTCAGCTACAGCTGCAGGGGTGTAACTATGGTTACTGCACTGAGCAGGTCAGCTGCAGTTAATAATCACATCGTAAAATAATAAAAAGACTAAATGTTTGTGCCCTGAAACCTTGTTGAAATATTATTAACTAGAAGATTTACATCTGTTACATCACTTTCTCTGCATCGTTTCAGTGTTTCTAAACCACTGATTATCATGTCCCAGAACAATAATCAAACTCTGACACATCTGTAACATCTGGATGATGATGATGATGTTGTTGTTTCAGGTGTTTTTGTTGTTTTCTGAACTGAGACACATTCAGAGACTATGTGTAAAAACATATTTTGATTTTAAAACAACAAAAAACAACGTCCTACCTGAGTTTCCTTTTTCTCCGTCTGTGGAAAACTCTGCAGACTGCATCTGCAAACACAGAAGAAGAAATATTTAGAGAAAAGTGTCAGAATCTCTGATAGTAAAATTAATTTAAATTCATATTATCTGTGATTAGAAATAGTTCAGTCATTAATTTATAATCCCAGAGATTTTTCTCTCCCTAAATGTACAATTTTAATCTCTTTAAATCTGAGTTTAATGTAATGTAATTTAATTTAATGTCACAAAGTTTTTTCTGCTTTTTTTTTATTCTGAATATAAAACTAATTAACTTGACTCAAATTTTTATTTAATATGTCATCGTAATGGACAGATAAAAACTGTGTGAAAATGTGACTGTGTTAACTGTGTTTCTGTTTTCATGGAAACAAGATGATTAATCTTGTCATCCCCGGAAACATGAGATAATTTATTTCAGATATAAAAAAAACTGATAACAGACCAGTGCAGCTTTTAGGCGTGTAGTTTTTAACTTCGAGTTCATTTGTATTTAATTATCTGTTCAGTTGATGGAAGCGTATTATATTTGTACAGAACTGAGTCTACAGTCCGAATCAAACACTCACTCTGGTCAAACCTGAGCCCGAGCGTGACGGAGACTTTGATGTGCTCGCTGACAAACCTGCAGGTGAAAAATAAAACCAATATGATTGAGAGCAAACTGATCCGGGAGCAGAAGTTACACATCAGAGCAGCAGCGGGTGTCGTACTCGTGTGCATGTGCGTTCTGTCTGGTAGCGACTGTGTCTTCCTCCGGTAATGAACGGCTTTTTCCTTCTCCTCCTTCAGGATCAGACGACCAAGGTTGGACTTGATCTGGATTCAGAGACACAGACACACAATCACAGAAACACAATTAAAACCACAGTTCCCCTCCTGTCCACTAGAGGTCGATGTCTGCTTGATATAACATATATATTTCATATAAATGACAAACCTTCTCCAGCTCCTGCTCCTGCAGCGTCTTGGCTTCTTCTGTCAGGTCCTCGAACTCGTCTTCCTCCTGCAGTTCCTTCTTCTTCCTCCACTCGATCTCTGCAGGAGATTCATACTTTGTTAACTCGTGTACGATCACAACACAACTGTTCGTACATGAGAGCAGGTGTTACCCATGGCTGCCAGCGAGGGCGGGCAGGGCCAGTACTCTGTCTCGATCTTAGAGGGCTGGTTGGGGTCTGGAGGCTGAGCCGCGGGAAACTTTGCTGACTGGATGACTCCACTGCCCTCCACATGTTTACCAACGTCTGCAGAGACGCAGAGGAAACACAGGATGTGAGGACGCAGCAGACAAAGACAAAAATATATAAGACACATTATGAATATGAGGGACAACTCACCCTGTTTGTAGATGGGAGGTTTCCTGTAGATGTTGGTTCCATTATCTGAAAAAATGTAAAGATTTATACATCAGTATAATTATGAAAGTCTATTATTAAAATTAAATAGTTGAATCCAATTGAAGTGACAAAATCCACAATTACATCCACAACTAGAATTAAAATTAAAGTTAGACTGATTTCCATCCTAAATATGTTTTAAAAAAAAAATGTTATAAAAATTGAACAATGATGTCGTGATTTTAGATCATTTCTTCCACAGTTGAAATGAAAACAGTCTCTTTTTTTGTTGTTGTGAGAGAAAAATTGTAGCGTGTCGACTTCTAAACACATCTGGGTCTGATTTATTTGAACAGTTTCAATAAAACGTCATAGTTAAACGTTGAGAGTGAAGCTCTAATGAAACAGATAATAAAAGTTTATTATGTATTTCATAAAATCTTTGTGCAAAAACAAACTTGTTTCTAAAACGACAAAAGGAAAAACAGAGATGCGTCTGAGTTTGTCTGCTTTATATGTGTCGCGGGGACATAAACCATTAAACAACATTACAGGGACTCAATGACTTATGAGGACAAATGATCGTTAAGTGATACATACAAGTGTGTGTGTACACGTGTGTGTGTGTTTATGATGTTGTGGGGACCTGCACACAAATTTGAGCACATATGAGTGTGTGTACGGACTTGTTTCACTACATTAGTGGGGTCTTCAAATTGAGAGCCCATTATTCTTGTTATAATATTATTATGGCTGTTTGAAGCTTCACACCACAAGACAAAGTTAGACTGAAGTTAGTGTCTCATGACCATTATAGTGTGTGTGTGTGTATGTGTGTGTGTTACCTGGTCGGTGGAAGTGCTGCAGACTGGTGCTGATTTTACGTCCAGTGTTGAGCTGCAGCGACGAGCCTCCAGGAGAACCACAGTCACTCTCTGCTCTGCGTTCCTTCACCTGCAGAATAAAAACACACTCATGAAGACACTGAAGCTGAACAGACTAATCTCTGGACGTGTCCACTATGTGTCTTTATTGTCCACAGATTGAACACAGATCTGCGACTGAGTCCTCTAAAATGTAAAATTATACAAAAAATTTGGATGGAGGAACACACTGCAGCTGTCGATGGTTTGAGTTTAAGTTTGTCTGTTCTGAAGAAAAGTTCAGTTTTTTTTATTTGTAATGCTAAATCTAAAGTTAAATTATCCTTAAGTCAGCTGTTCGTTTAATCTGTTTAATCTTCTACCACTTTTATACCACACAAATGAAACTCAGCATCGTTGCCATGACATAAAGTATTTACATCAGACTGTTTTGTGATGTGAACTGCAGACGGATAATTCGATGACCAGACATTTCTTGTGATATTGACCACATCGACCGACGTGTTGATGTACGTTTTGACAGAGTCCAGCAGGGGGAGCTCAGGTCTCTTTTGACAGAAATGAAAGTGAAAGTAATGTTGGAGTATTATCAGGGCGCTGTCTCCTGACAGCGTGAACCGTGTTCAGACTAATGGGCGGTGTCAGCGTCGACACAGGGTCTTTCTGTTCTGAGCTGCAGCCGAACCAAATGCTGTAAATGTCACGGTTGAGCAGGGACAGAAAGACAAAGCTGCGATTGAATCTCAGTGGTGAGAAAAGAACAAGAAGACGTCAGTCAAGACGCAGTTTTTCCTAAACGTCTGAGTCACGACCCGTCAGAGACGTAAGGAGGATTTTTACAAGGGTCATCAGAGGTTCATCGGTTCAGAGGGTTGTGGGAATTTAACAAAACGTTTTACAGTTCACGATTTTTATCAGCACACGGAGTTTGTTTGGTCGTCATAGAGACAGTTCATCAACATCCAGAAAGAACATGATGTGGTTGAAAGTGGATGAAAAACTGTTAAATCAAACTTTTATTTTCTGGGTCAAATCTCAAGCTTTACGTTTTAAAATAAAGAAAATCTAATCCTATTTGAGTTTTTCCATCACACGTTTTGTTTTTTTCTCACTACGTTTTCAGATATCTAGATATCTTTAGTATCTAATGTCTCATTACAGATACTTTCTCTTAAACATGTATTTTTGTTTTTTTTTCTTCACGACAAAAACATGATGAACCACAACCACTGTGAAACATGATTTTAAAATCTGAAGCCTTTCCAGTGATATTATAATGTTATAAAGTTGTTATTCTCTCTTTGTTACTTCAGATTACTTACAAAAATCATGCAATATAAAACCACTGGATTAAAGTTTGTTTGATACATTGAATAACTGTGATCTAATGACGATGTTGACAATGACGATGATGCAGTATTTGCTTACAGGAGCTGAGGATGTTAAATATTAAGATTTGTTTTCACTTTCTTACCTCAGGACACCTGGTGGGAGACGTGGAGGGAGGAGACAGCGACCGCTGTACAAACACAAAAACACTGATATAACATCTTCATTTTAAACCTTCTCAGGATGATTATTTTACTATTTTCTACTATTTTACTAAATATCTAAAGATCACAGAGGAAACAGAAAGTTACACTTTTTCATCTTGATCATGTACAGTATGCAGTAACTGTATAATATGGCTGTAGTTCACTTTACCCCATGTTTACAGTGTTTGTTGTGTACCTCTCTGCGTGGCGGGTCCAGTGGTGAGAAGCTCAGGTGAGGTTGGTAGGTCATCAGGTCGGGTCTCTCTACCTGTAGAATGGCTTTATCTCTGGGCAGAGCAGCCAGGTCTCTGTATCCAACAACCTGGTCGTTGACTCGGGCCTGAGGTCCACAGATCAACACATAGACAGCAGGTTAGTGTGTGTGTGTGTGTGTTTTTTACATTGTGGGGACTTAAACCTGTTTACACACTCACATAATGGGGACCTGTCTCCCTTATTGGAATATAAAGCAGGTACCAATAATGTAAAACATGAAAAATAAGGTGAAGACATGACTTCATGTTTGGTTAAGGTTGGGGTCAGGTTTAGATAAAGTTAGACAAGTGGTAGCAACAATTGAGATCTTTAGGGTTTCCAGGAAAGTCTCCAGGAAATGACAGCAAGTCAATGAAATGTCCCCTGAAGTTATGGAAACCAGACTGTGTGTGTAAAAAGGCTGATAAAGCAGGTATGAGTTTTTACCATGATGCCAGTAGCAGGGGACCCTGGGGCGCTGGGACCCCTAGAAGAAGGCAGGTTGACCGGGGTCGCCCGTCCCTCAACCTGACATGAAGAGAAATCACTACAGTTTATCACATCAGTTTCATTTCAATATGTAGAACAACAACAACAGCAATAAGTATAAAGACATGCTAAATACATTATGTCACTTGAAACAAACGTCCAGTCCCATGTGTTAAAATCAGTGCATCTTTTTTTAGTGATGTTAGCATTTTATCATGAGTAAGTTGTGACACAAAATTGGGGTTAAATCATGTTACGTTGCCATTATCCCAGGAGAATAAAATATTTAGACATTTAGAAGCTTTTATACCAATAAATATTAATTAACAGTAAGATTTCAGACGTTCCACATAAAACAATGACTTGGTGTTTTTCCTCTCGGCTCATTTAATTACAGCCTCAGACTTTAGTCGGCACTCTTGAGATCAACTTTGGTTTGTTTCCAAACTGTCTGATTGTGGTTTTGGTTTCTCTGGTTCTTTATTAAGACATAACCTTATGAATATGATTTTATTATGACTACATTGGTGTCAGAGCTCAGAGCAGTGAGCTGATGAAGCTTTGTGGTGAAGAATTTTTCTGGACGCCGTCAGTGAAAGATGGTTGATTACCTTCTGCATGGCTGAAGACGAACCGTCCTCGTGTTTTGGTTGTTTAACCAGCTGCAGAGAAATGAGACGAGAGAAACACAGTCAGCACACGCGCCGGCCATTACACAGCCTCCGATCACAGGCTGAGCTTTTCTGAATGAGACTGAATGACTCATCTGATGTGAGCGGAAAAGCAACGTTAATCATATTTCATTCCTGCTGCAGTTTTTATATTAAATAGAAACGTCAGTTCCAAGCTGTGTTCAGTGAATTCTTCCATCTTTTCGTCCTTTCATGTCTTTTCATGGTCGCTGCTTGTGTCAATTGTTTTTGATCTTCTTTGTTTTACATCCATTTTGTGTTTGGTTTGTGTCTGTAGTTTTGTATCTTTTTTGTCATTTTGAGCTTCTTCATCACTTCTACACAGTGGTGGAAGTAACAAATGACATCTAATCAAATTACTGTGAGTACAGTTTTGGGATACTTGTACTTTTTTTTAGAGTATTTATTTTAATATATAATTTGACTTGTAACTGAGTATAAATAATGGTTTGTAATCTACTTTGCTACATTTCAAAATCATATTGGCTTCTGAGTAGTCTACAATATATTACCTGGCATCATAAAGACAATGACATGTAACTATAAATCAAGGTCATTATCATATTAACGCATCCATGGAACCAATAGATTCATCTGGTTCCCAGGAAACAATGTTTCAGCCAGTAAGGTTATCAATAGGTTGAAAACAGGCCAATGAAGCATAGATGGAAAAAAAAGATCCAAGATTGAATATATGATGTCAGAACTGTGCTATTGAAGGCCACCACACCACAACAAACAAGCTCTCAACAAGTGAACAAGGTGATGTTGTTGTGATACTGGCAGCTGCAATCAAATGTCCCACAAGCAACTGTTGACAAACCTGTTGTCAATTTTATTGAGAATTTTAGAATATTTGAATGCTTTTAACAGAAAAGATGCTTTGTATTTGTTTTGAACACAATTGATTCAATCCTATAAGAGGAAACACTGTTAAGTAAATGTTTCCAGCATTTGAATGAATGTTGAGAATAAATTATACATCGATTTAAAAACTAACTAATACTCTGAGTAGTTGTTTAGAAGAATACTTTATACTTCTACTTGAATATATTTTACACCAGTGCTTGTAATTGTAATTGAGTAATATTTCAGTTGTGTAACAATACTTAGTACTCTTTCCACCACTGCTCCTACATAACTACTTCTTTGTGACTGTGTTGCATCTTTTCATAGCTGCTCCGTGTCTCTTCATGGTCATTAAGCATCTCTTCATATTTGTTTGTAGTTTGTAGTTGCTTAGTGTTTCCAGGTGCTCTCTGACCCCGGCATCTTTGCAGGATGACCCCATTCAGCGCTCCGTCCACTGTGATCGTAGCATGAATTGCTCTAACAGCATTAATGCTGACTCTGTTCCATTTAAGTGTCCCGGGAGACCAGAGCCCTAGAACTGGCAAACTAGATGGGATGCAGCAGTTATTAATGTTGTTAGTATCATCTCCTCTTCTCCTGCTGCAAACACACAAAATATGGACTTTATGAATTAAACTCATTCAAATTTACAGCTTCACCTGCTGAGGCTGTTCAGGTGGTGATCATGAAACCAATCATTGTTTTTTAATGGCTGACATCACAGTTGTGTTGTTAAGAGATAAAATAGAAGCTTTTGTTTTGAACCAATGATCTGGTTTCAAAGCTTTTAAATGCAGAGACTCAGTCCATCCCTCGGGAAGGTGAGGAGGTGGGGGGGGGAGGCTGGGACGATGGCGACAAGGAGACTGTGTGTAAAACAACACTCAGAATCAGATTTGGGTCTGTCTGCTACCAGAGCCTCCTCAGGGGACGGATGGTGGAGCTGGGGGGGTTGGGGTTGGGGGGGGGGCAGGAAATACACCTTGAACCTAAACAACACGAGAGCGTCTGCCGAGGATATCCTCTGCTGAAAGATCCCCACTTCCTGTGAACCCCCCACGTCTTGTCTTCTCTTTCATCTGCTTCACCCTCCCTCCCTCCTCTTCCTCCTGCTTCTCCATCACCCCCCCGCCCCCTCCTGTTTATCAGCTCGCCCAGTCAGGCCAACGCCCAGCCGGCGCTCAACAGTTACTACCGTGGTTACATCCCCTCCCTCCAGAGAAGCAACGAGACACTTCACCTTCCCTCCCTCGCTCTTTCTCTTTCTCACCATCAAATGTCGACAGTCAGAGGATCTTTGTGCTGCCTGTCGACCTCAGCCGAACCTGATCTGTGCTGACTGGCAGATCATTGTCCCTACAGATATACACAGATGTTTTCCTCTGGATACAAATGACTGAAAGTATGAACCAGCAGCTGCTTAGCTTAGCTTAGCATAAGACTAAAAACAGGGAGAAACTATCAGTCTGCCTCTACCAAGAGGAAACAGATGAATATGTTCAAACTTGTGGAATTAATCCCATTAGTGCTGTTAGGAACATTTTGTTTCCTTTGGACAGAACAAGACTATTTCCCCTATTTCCAGCTTTTATTTTTCAAAGATAAGATTGTTTCCTTTATTTTAGACTTTCAGTTTACCGGAAAGTGTGGGTGGGGTGCGTTCAACTAATGTTGACCTGATCTGAGCTTTTTGATCAAAAAATGTCATTGATCAGCTGAAGTCAGCACTCGATTGTCTGTTGGGTTTCAGGATGTACATAGACCAGACAAACAGCCGAAACAACCATCTTTAATTAGATGATCTAACCTGCGAAGAATGTTGCTTTTACGTCCCTAACATATTTCTGTCACATGCTGCTGATGTGACCTTTAGCTTTAATTGCATATTACCATCACAAACGTCACCTGTGCTGCAATGAATCTTGGGATATGTTGGACAGTGAAGGATCCAGCCATTGTAACATACATCGCTCAGGAAAAGAAGACTTGATTACAGTGATTCTGCTTGAACGAAAACAGCCAGTTCCTCTGTGATTTTCTGTTTGTCTGTAGAATCATTAGTAAATTGTGGTATTAATGATTTTATTTTTTTTCTAGAATTTAGTCCTCTATTTATTGTATACAACATCAGAACGACTCCTCTGATCTGATCTGTGGAGTTCCTCAAGGGTCGATTCTAAGACCCCTCTGATTTCCTCTTTCAGTCAAATGATATGTACGTTGTTGTTGTTATGTTAATGACATCCAGCTCTGTTGTATTCATGGATTACTTCGGTTTCATTCAGCTGAATCACAACAAACTAAAGTTCTTGTCTTTGCCTCTGATCAGACCCTTGAAATTGCTCTCCAGCATCAGGGTCACCATCTACTGAATCAAAGCTGTCTACTTTAGTCTGAACAAACCATCGTCTTCTCTCATACAGAATTTACATCTCAGCGGCACAGTTACAAGTTGCGTCTCTATACACGGTAACATTTGAGTAAACGTTTAAAATGTTGGAAAGCAGAAGTGTTTCTATCAATGACTTTGGTGTAAATAAACTGTGTAGCGTCTTCAGAAGGTGGCCGTTTGAGGCTGCTTTACACACGGCTGTAATTGAAAAACAGTAAAGGAAGTGCAGGGCGCTGACCGCTAAAAAAAACACTGCAGAGGAAAAAGAAACAAAATCAGTCGCCTTAGAAAATTGGGCGCCAGATTTTTTTTTTTTTTTTTTTTATCCTTCGTGAGAAAATTCCCGTAACAGCTTCTAGATTTCCATCTTTTTTGAAAACAGGAAACAGCTGATCAGTCAAAAATAACAAAAAACACCTCAAGCCAGAGTAACAACATTTTTTTTGAACCTTTGAACCTTTTGTGACGCAAATCTTCAATGTGGCTAAAACTGCTCTGCTAGAAACATGACTACTACTCATTAATCTGGTTCACTTTATCCTCCTGATCACTTTAACTCCTTTAGCACCAAGACAAACAAACCCAACACGAATCAAGGGCCTTTAGGTCTGTGTGAAGGATCTTGGTCTGTAATTAAGATCCTAGAATATGTTTCCAAGTGTCAGCAACAATGCGACAAACCAAAAACAAAATACTATATCCTTATCTAAATAAACTATTTAAAGCAAAGGATGACATCATTCTAACAATGATTTCAGGCACTTGACAGTTATCGTGCTGCTGAGTTTTGACATAAACATAAAACAGACGGTTACAAGTGTCTGTGTGCGTGGAGACGATGGTTTGACAAAGTATTGGGACATAGTAGCTGCGTCCTTCCAGGGCTGGAATGTGATCGACAATCCTTCTTCTCCTGAGCTGTGAAGGCTACAACCACTGGATCACAGTCCAACATATCCCAAGATTTATTGCAGCGCAGGTGACGTGGACGTGCAGTTAAAGCTAAAGGTCACATGACCACAGTAATAGGAGCGGTGAGGAGGAGGACGTTTTTAAACAGACTGAATTAGAATTTCTCTAAAATGCATCAAATGTAGATTAATTCTTTTTCGCGACTGCAGCAAACTTTTAGTTGTTGTTGTTGTTGCTAGACGACAGAAGTAGCGTAATGTAAATACACTACAGACATAAATACGTAAAAGGATATAAATAGGAAAGACCAGCGGTTTGGCCGCGGCCGGACCTTTGTAGACCAGGTCCTCTGAAGGATGCAGCTGAGAACTGGGGCTCAGTTTATGAATGACTGACCTTATTCAGATCCACCAGGCCTCTCAGCTCCTCAGATCTTTACTATGTTACAGGTCTCGGATGTTAAATCTACTCAGTTACTTTCCCCCTGCTGCCTGTTTCACAGTCTCTGAGGACGAAGATCCATCCATCTGAGCGGCAGCAGTCTGAGTGCTGCTCTCTGTGTCCGATAGTCTTATCACTAAGAGCTTTTAACTGCCACAGAGCACGTCAATGCTGAGTGTGTGTGTGTAGTATCTGTTGTGTGCTCCATTAGTCTGAACACACACACATGATTTAAACACACTTTCCAAGTGATCGTATAAATGTACAAAATCATACAGGAGGTTATTTTTACACTATTACAACACGATGATAATTTCTGAGCTGGTAATGAGTGAAACACTTTGCTTTTCAGTTTAGGTTCATTATGAATGAGAGAGAAACCACACTGTTCTACACGAACTGATCTAAATTAAAAAATCTTAACTATTACAGCTATTAAACAACAAGATATTTTAGTAGATAAAAGGTTTATCACCACGGTGAGAAGATAAATCTACATCTGGTTTGGACATTTCTTGTGTTTTGGACAAAACATTTAAACTTGATAAATATTCAAATTATTCATAAATTAATAACCCTCAGCTCTGATATCTGATATATCCTGCAGCTTTAAACATTTTTATTAAACAATTTATAGATTAAATGTAGAAAATAATCCACCAAGTTCACAGTTTCAGGCCTTAAAAAACCCAAACTTCCTCTGCTTCACCTCCTTTAAACTGAGGATGTTGATTTTCTCTGTTTTCTGTCTCAGTGAACTGAAGATGTTTTGGTTTTTTGTGGTGGTGGTGGGGGTTTACAGACACCACAGTGTATTTCTGGTAAATTCTAGCGTTTCCTGACGTTTCATAAACTAAACAATAATCAAGACACAGTCAGTGGATGATGGAAATAACAGTCTGCACCTGTGTTTATCAATAAACGCTGTGGTTTCACAATTATAGGACGAGCTGAGATGGAGGAAGGGGGGATGTCCTGGGGAGAACAGGCCTGATAAACATATATATATATATATATATATATATATATATATATATATACAGTCAAACAGGTCTGAGATGATCTGTTCGACGGTGAAACAGCATCAGATCATGTGGCCTACAGTATCTGTGTGTCTGTCGGAGGAAGAGGAGGAGGAGGAGGAGAGGGCGGAGGTGGAGGGACAAGTGCGTCTGCAGCGACACGATAAAAATACAGGAGCAGAGTGAAGGCCGGGAAATAAAATAATGAGAATACAAAATAAAATAAACGCTGTGTTTTCTAATGATGAGTACGAAGAAGAAGAAGAGGAGGAGGAGCAGCTCTTACCTCCACACAGCGCAGCGATGAAGATCACACTCCAAAAAACAGGACCAGGATCAGTACTCAGATCCGGATCAGCGCGTCCAGGAGGAGACCGACGGTGACGCTCTTCTGCTCAGAAGAGGAGGAGGAGGGTCGAGGTGGAGGAGGGAGAGGAAAAGGAGGAGGAGGTGTTATGTGATGAGGACGCAGAGGCTGCTGTTAAATCCCGGACTGAGAGGACAGGACCAGGAGGAGGAGGAGGAGGAAGTGTTGCTCAGCTCTCTGTGAGGAGCAGCAGAACAATCAGCGCTGCGTGATGATGCTGCATAATATTCAAGAAACATGATCCAGTCTCCTGGAGCTGAACACACGTCCTGAAACAACAGATCCACGGTGTAGTAGTAATAATAATAATAATAATAATAACAACAACAATCGAAGAAATAATAGAAGAAGAAGAAGACAATTATAGAAGAAGTAGAATAGAATTTCTTCTATTTTATACATTTATTTTTTTTTATTATTTATGTATTAACTTGTATCAGTAATTTTATTATTATTTTCAATACATACACAAAGCAACAAGATCAAGCAACTAATGAAGACACATACTCTACAGTTTCTTGTGGCTCCACAGACATTTTAATTTTTCAAAAGGCCTCTGAAGTAATTAGTCATATAATGAAACATCTGCTGTTTGTATATGATATTGACACACAGACACAATCATCATTAGAAGGAAACATCCAATATTTTTTACCTGATATTTTATGTATTGACCGAAGATAAATGTTGGATATTTGACTATTTTTAAATAAAATAATGTTTAATCAAAGTTCCTCAAACCAGACTGTTGTTCATAAATTCGTCTGTTTGTAGAGTCACCACGTTATTGTTTAATTGTTGGATAAATTACTCACATATTTCAGTTATTATAGTCTGAGACATTACAATCTATCTACTGTAAGTAGCTGCTGTTTTAAATCTCATCTTTCTACCTTCTCTGGTCATTTTGAATTAATTTCAGCTATATATCCACTTTATCTGTCCAAAGATGATGTTTTATATTTTTTTAAAAAAGTAATGAAATTTTTCATAGTATTGATTTAAATGTAATAAGAAATAAAGAGATATAACATATATAACATATCATATAAGAGATGTACGAATAAAATCTAAAGAAATGGACGAAATTCATCAATTTGGCCACAAGGTGGCAAGGTTATTAATACATTCACCAATACTTCCCGATCAGGGATTTAATATATCATCATCTTTTCAGCAGTTAATTTCTTTTCTTCTTTTTTTCTTCGTTAATGTAAAAACATTTTTTTACACCATTTAATAAAGTATTTGTGGACAAGTAAAATCAACAGAACTAATACACCAAACACAAATACAAAGACTGGCTTTTTTTATTTATTTATATATATATATATTTTATTTTATTTTATTTTATTTTTTTTTTATGTTGTTCTCTGCAAATACTGGATATTCTGAACCTATTATATAAATAAGTAATAGCTGTTAATATAAACACGCCATATTCTAATGAACCAATATATGCTATACATTATTAAAGAAAAAAGAGAATAAGAAACTTATTTAATTGTATTTTCTGTCTTATATATATATATATATGTGTATGTGTGTGTGTGTAACATTACACACACACACACACACACACACACACATACATACATACATATATACATATATACACTTTTCAGTGACACACACACACACAGGAAGAACTGAGAGAAAACCGATTTTCATAAAAACACATCGCTCTGAAATGTAAATTCGAATTAATCGATAAAATCGATTTATTGCCCACCCCTAATACATGTGTGTGTTCTTTAACACAAGCCTGTGTGTGTCTGCTCATACTCTGAAGACAGGCCAGCAGGGATGTGTATTTTCAGGATTTTGTCCCTGTAAGCTGCTGGGTCCACAAAAACCTGTCCCATGATGAGGACCAAGTCTTCCACGTACCCTGCACAATATTTGACAAACACAAACACTTCTGTAACTACACACAGTTTCACAAGTATTTCATTGTTCATTTAAAAAAAAAAAAAATCTATTTATTGTTTTGTTCACTTCAACTTCCATCTTCCATCTTCCAAGATGGAAGCTGAAGAAGCCTTAACCAGTGAGAGGAAGGAACATGAGAAACCAGGAGATGCAAAGATGGACGTGGCCAGAGGAAGGAATGAATATGAAAAGAAGAAACTTCAAGTTCACAAGGACTTGTTGAGTCAGATGACAGGATATGAGATTAAACACAAAGTCTCACAGATGAACGCTGAACATGAGGGCCTGGTCAGAGAAAGAGTATAAAAAGATGATCAAAAACTTAATGGAAATTAAAAAAAAGTCCTTTCCAAAGAGAGGGATGATCTTGAGAACATGATCTATGAATTAGAAATGAAACTTTTAGAGGCTCAGAGGGCCCAGGTGAGAGAGAAGAGGAAGAATGAGAAGAAGCTGAGAGAAGCTAAGTTGAAAGCTACAGAAGATGCCCAGGCCCTGGCCAGAGAGACAAAGAAGGCTGAAGAGGCTCTGATCAAAAAATATGAAGAGAGTCTCAAAGGGTTACAGATTAAAAATGCACAGACTCTGGACAGTCTGTGTGAGGCGTATGAAGGGCAACTCGCAGCCTTAAAATCGGATGTTATCAGAGAGCAAGACAAGTTTCAAAGGAGATACAATGACATGAAATTGAAACTGGAAGAAGCTGATCGTGATCAGACTGTGAGGTAAAACTCCAGGAACTCCATGCCTTAGACCGGAAAGCTGCTGACGCCCTGGACAGAGAACGCCTGAGTTTAAGAAAATGCTCCAAGACTCAGTGTTGGAAGGTAACAGGGAAAGGAAGGAGTATGAGAAGAAGCTCCAAACTTTAGAGCTGGACGCTACAGAGGCCCTGTCCAGACAGCGTGAGAAGCATGAGAATCAGCTTAAAGCCACAGAATTGAAATCTAACACAATGAGAGAAGAATATGAGAAAAAGAATACAAGCCTTACATTTAAAAAGTGTCAAAGATAATAAGGAGTATGATAGGAGGTTACAAATCTCAATTTTGATGGCAGAGGAGACTATGGCCAGAGAATGTGATGTATATCACAAGAACCTCCAAGACTCAGAGAGGAGAGGCACAGAAGCTCACAATGATCTAGCCAGAGAGTGTGAGGAGAACAAGAAGAAACTTCAGGCCATAGAACTGAAAGCGGCAGAAGCTCAGAAGGCCCTAATCACACAGCATGCAGAGACTGTCAAGAAGATCCAAGCTGCAGAGTCCAAAGCTCAGAAGGCCCTGGCCAGAGAGCATAAACTTGTTCTCCACAAAGACAGAGAGCTCAAGAAAGCTAAGGATCAACATGAAAAAGAGTTTCATACTCTCCTGCAGGAATATAAGGCTCTTCTATTTAATGTAAGTAGTAGTAGTAGTAGTAGTAGTAGTAGTAGTAGTAGTAGTAGTAGTAGTAGTAGTAGTAGTAGTAGTACTGTGGTAGTAGTAGTAGTAGTAGTACTGTGGTGGTAGTAGTAGTAGTAGTACTGTGGTGGTAGTAGTAGTAGTAGTACTGTGGTGGTAGTAGTAGTAGTAGTACTGTGGTGGTAGTAGTAGTAGTAGTACTGTGGTGGTAGTAGTAGTAAGTACTGTGGTGGTGGTAGTAGTAGTAGTGCTGTGGTGGTAGTGGTGGTAGTGGTGCTGTGGTGGTGTGGTGGTGGTGGTGGTGGTGGTGCTGTGGTGGTGGTGGTAGTGTGTGCTGTGGTGGTGGTGGTGGTGGTGGTGGTGGGTGGTGGTGGTGGTGGTGGTGGTGCTGTGGTGGTGGTGGTAGTGGTGCTGTGGTGGTGGTGGTGGTGGTGGTGGTGGTGGTGGTGGTGGTGGTGGTGGTAGTGGTGGTGGTGGTGGTGGTAGTAGTAGTAGTGGTGGTGGTAGTAGTGGTGGTACTGTGGTGGTAGTAGTGGTGGTAGTGCTGTGGTGGTGGTGGTAGTAGTAGTAGTAGTACTGTGGTGGTAGTAGTAGTAGTAGCTGTGTGGTAGTAGTAGTAGTAGTACTGTGGTGGTGTAGTAGTAGTAGTAGTAGTAGTACTGTGGTAGTAGTAGTAGTAGTACTGTGGTGGTAGTGGTAGTAGTAGTAGTACTGTGGTGGTAGTAGTAGTAGTAGTACTGTGGTGGTAGTAGTAGTAGTAGTAGTACTGTGGTGGTAGTAGTAGTAGTACTGTGGTAGTAGTAGTAGTAGTAGTACTGTGGTGGTAGTAGTAGTAGTAGTTATAGTGTAGGAGCCATTTCTATTTATTTCTTTAGTATACCTCTTATTTCCTTTTTTGCAAGTATGTGCCCTCTACAGGTCAAAGGCTAGGGAGCACACAGCTTTTGACCTTGGCTCTGCTGATTGAACGCTGCAGCTTTGTGCTCCGTTTTATTTTGCCTTATTTTTATTTTTATTTAATGGCTGTACCCATTTTTTGTAATAAACAAGACTACATTATTCTGGAAACATTCAACCTCTCTTGGATTCCCCTTTCTCTTTTTTTGATTCCTTTTTTCACAAACACAAGTGTCAAAGATCCCCCAGTCATCACCAACAATGACGAAAGGAAATAACTTAGGATAATTCGTCATTACAATAGTACTGTGGTAGTAGTAGTAGTAGTAGTAGTTATAGTACTGTGGTGGTAGTAGTAGTAGTAGTACTGCGGTAGTAGTAGTAGTAGTTATAGTACTGTGGTAGTAGTAGTAGTAGTAGTACTGCGGTAGTAGTAGTAGTACTGTGGTGGTAGTAGTAGTAGTGGTGGTAGTAGTAGTAGTAGTAGTAGTGTGGTGGTAGTAGTAGTTATAGTACTGTGGTGGTAGTAGTAGTTATAGTACTGTGGTAGTAGTAGTAGTACTGTGGTAGTAGTAGTAGTAATAGTACTGTGGTAGTAGTAGTAGTAGTAGTTATAGTACTGTGGTGGTAGTAGTAGTAGTAGTACTGTGGTGTAGTAGTAGTAGTAGTAGTACTGTGGTGGTAGTAGTAGTAGTAGTAGTACTGCGGTAGTAGTAGTAGTACTGTGGTGGTAGTAGTAGTAGTAGTAGTACTGTGGTGGTAGTAGTAGTAGTAGTACTGCGGTAGTAGTAGTAGTAGTAGTAGTAGTAGTAGTAGTGTAGTGCTGTGGTGGTAGTAGTAGTAGTAGTAGGGTGGTAGTAGTAGTAGTAGTAGTAGTGCTGTGGTGGTAGTAGTAGTAGTAGTGTGTGGTGGTGGTGGTGGTAGTAGTAGTAGTGGTGTGGTGGTAGTAGTAGTAGTAGTGCTGTGGTGGTAGTAGTAGTAGTAGTAGTAGTAGTGGTGGTGGTGGTGGTAGTAGTGTAGTAGTAGTGTGGTGGTAGTGGTAGTGGTAGTGTGGTGGTAGTAGTAGTAGTAGTAGTAGTGGTGGTAGTAGTAGTAGTGGTGCTGTGGTGGTAGTAGTAGTAGTAGTAGTGTGGTGGTGGTGGTGGTAGTAGTAGTGGTGGTGTGGTGGTAGTAGTAGTAGTGTGGTGGTGTGGTGGTAGTAGTAGTGGTGGTGTGGTGTAGTGGTGGTGGTGGTGGTAGTGGTGGTGGTGTGGTGGTGGTAGTAGTAGTAGTAGTGGTGCTGTGGTGGTGGTAGTGGTAGTAGTAGTGTGGTGGTGGTAGTAGTAGTAGTGGTGTGGTGGTGGTGGTAGTGGTGGTGGTGGTGGTGGTGGTAGTAGTAGTAGTACTGTGGTGGTAGTAGTAGTAGTAGTGTGGTGGTGGTAGTAGTAGTAGTGGTGGTGTGGTGGTAGTGGTAGTAGTAGTAGTGGTGGTGTAGTAGTAGTAGTAGTAGTGTGGTGGTAGTAGTGGTAGTGTGCTGTGGTGGTAGTAGTAGTAGTAGTACTGTGGTAGTAGTAGTAGTAGTAGTGCTGTGGTGGTAGTAGTAGTAGTAGTAGTGGTAGTAGTAGTAGTAGTACTGTAGTGTGTGGTAGTAGTAGTAGTGGTAGTGTGGTGGTGGTAGTAGTAGTGGTAGTAGTAGTAGTAGTAGTAGTAGTGGTGGTAGTAGTAGTGGTGGTAGTAGTAGTAGTAGTAGTAGTAGTAGTAGTAGTACTGTGGTGGTAGTAGTAGTAGTAGTACTGTGGTAGTAGTAGTAGTAGTACTGTGGTGGTAGTAGTAGTAGTAGTAGTACTGTGGTGGTAGTAGTAGTAGTAGTAGTAGTGGTGGTGGTAGTAGTAGTAGTAGTACTGTGGTGGTAGTAGTAGTTATAGTACTGTGGTGGTAGTAGTAGTAGTAGTGTGGTAGTAGTAGTAGTAGTAGTACTGTGGTAGTAGTAGTAGTAGTAGTAGTACTGTGGTGGTAGTAGTAGTAGTAGTACTGTGGTGGTAGTAGTAGTAGTAGTACTGTGGTGGTAGTAGTAGTAGTAGTACTGTGGTAGTAGTAGTAGTAGTAGTAGTAGTACTGCTGTAGTAGTAATAGTAGTAGTAGTAGTAGTACTGTGGTGCTAGTAGTAGTAGTAGTAGTGGGGTGGTAGTAGTAGTACTGTGGTAGTAGTAGTAGTAGTTATAGTGCTGTGGTGGTAGTAGTAGTAGTAGTAAACCAAAAAAAAAAAAAAAAAAAAAAAAAGTTTGTAACTGCGATAGTTGTGTGGGTTTTCTCTGGTTACTCCAGTTCTCCCACAAAGTTTTAAACCAAATGTCTACATGCCTAAATGCATTGAGTTGCTGCCATGTAATATATATATATATATATATATATATATATATATATAAACTAATTGTTAACCCAACAATTTGAATTTGTTTAATTTAACTGTAAATAAATGTTTTATACGATATAAGAAACTCAAGTTTAAGTCAGACACTGTCCCTTTAAATATGTGACGTCATCAACATGTCAGAGAGTACAAATATAGCAAGATAATTAATCCTCCTGAAGACATTAGTTTAATAAGGTACATGACTGTGACGAACAACGCATGTCACCGTCTGGAGTAATGACGCTGTGTGTTAAACTACAGCCATAGTCAGAAGCATCTTCAATAAAAGATCTAAATTAGCGTCGCTGTTAGATGTTTTGAAAGAGCTGTCTATGTTTAGGACCTAACATGATTTTACACATGCTAACGACGGTGTTTGGTAAATTTAAAAAGTCTCACTGTTTACACGTTTTTAATCTTCATATTTCAACATTTTCACGTGGTCAAAGTTTTTCAACTATCTTCATATATGTTATATATGTTGTTAATATTTAATATAATTGAATTGTTCACCTATTCTACAGCAGCTCGGTGTGTATATAGTCAGACCGTTGGGTTACAAATATCAAACAAATTACAATGTTACACTTAAACGTTACACATGTAAACACATGATTCATCAGCAGCTTCAAACCAAGCGCATGCGCAGAGTAAATCTAAATCTGTAGTAGCGACTCATCTTGAAGTAGACGATCTTTGGTTGAGAAAAATGGCGTCCGATAATGGTCTGTCTTCTCTGGTAAGAACTGAAAACACTAACTGTTCCACACACGGGGCCGTCTCCGAGCTTGTTAACGTGTCAGCGGACTCAACTAAGAGTCTGGAACTAAATGGAACGAAGGGAACTAATCTTAGATGTTATATCGGAGCAGCACAGCTAGCTGACTGTGCTAACGCTAGTTAGCGGGGAAGAAAACACGTGTAGAAACAAAACTAGCTAAACAGTGAACGAAGCGTGTCACGTTGTATCACTTCTGTTATAAGATCACACGTGTTGACGTGTCTCACAACGTGTCTCAGAGACAGGACACTAGTCCTTCCACGTGTGTTGTTCTGTGTTCACACTGAAGCTGCTGCTGTAGTGACTGTGTGTGTGTGTGTGTGTGTGTGTGTGTGTGTCGACAGGGGGTGGAGGGGGCCTCAGCAGCTGCGCATGCTCTGTCTCTACCAGCAGACGCGTATGGCAACGATGTAAGTGACATTTTTACTCTTTATTCATCACTGTCCCTGTACTTTACCTTAATGTTGATTGCCTGTAGTTTAATTTTCTATCCCATTTTCTGAAGGGAGAAGAGCTATAGAGCAATGATACTAACAATACAATGGATAATATAATAATATACAATAAAAGACAAGAAGAATGCAACTATAAACTCTCTGGTCCTGACCTGAGCTGAATAATAAGAATATTGTCACACTTGTGCATCATGTTTTTTGTGTAAACAAATCAAATTTTCATCAGATATTTAGAGTTGTGTGCTTTTCTTGTTTTCAGCCACGGTTGGAGGTGATGTGGGCGATGAAGGCGTACAACCACGCTGAAGTTTACTTTAATGTAAGAGACTGTTTATTGTTCATGTACAAGTATTTTATAAACAAACAAACAACGGATCTGATCAGCACACGTCAACAGGACGGGTCAGAGATTTACACGAAATACAAAACCATCCTGACGTTTTCTCATCGACTCTTCATCTTCAGCTCATCTCATCGGTCGACCCAAAGTTTCTGAAGCTGACGAAGCTAGACGACAAGATCTACTCATTGTTCAGAGAAACGTTCAAAGATCTCGACATCAAGCTGCTGAGCGCAGACGACCTGAAATCCGACGAGGCCAAAGAGGTGAGACAGAGCAGGGACGGACACGGTGTCGCCTCCTGTCGAAACGAATGAACCTGAACGCATCGTCAAGCCTCTGGTCCCCTTTGTCCACACAGCATTAAACCCAGCGGAGCTGAGGAGAACTAACTTTAACTGAGTCCGTTTGTCATGTGTTTGTATATGGACAGTTTTTGGAGTTTTGGTCTGCGTGAAGTCACACTGTCATTAGACTTAATGTTGGTGTTTACAGTCGGTTTCTGTGTCTTCCACCTCATTGCATGAACGTACACAGGAAGAAAAGACAGAGGAAGCATTACTCACCATATTCACCGTCACTCACTGTTACAGCCACAGCGCCGCAGTGATCAAAGCCTCCTTATGAGTCTTTAACTGACGTTAGTGAGCGTTGTACACTCTGACACGAACAGACACACGAGTCTGAGACTTGACGTTAGAACAGTGTGAAACCTGACGGCTCAGTTCAGTAATAACAGTAATAATAATAGTAGTAATAGTGTGTTGACGTGTTGGTGGTGAGCACTTAGTGTTAATGCGCATGTGTGTGTTGCAGAGGTGGCGTCCGTTCTGTAACCAGTTTGAAGGACTCATCGAAGATTTCAACTACGGCACTTTGCTGCGTCTGGACTGTGAGAAAGATTATACGGAGGAAAACACCATATTTGGTAAGATTCACTCCCACAGCGGAAAACATGAAATAAAGTATCAGTATAGCACAGTTACACAACATTGAGCTATCGTCTTCTCTCCAGCCACCAGGGCTCAGTTTTTTGCTATCGAGGTCGCCCGTAACAGAGAAGGTCACAACGACGCTGTGTTCAAATCCAAAAGCGCGAAGAGCTAGCCTCCATCTGAACCTGAGGAACCCGCGTCATCACCAGAGGCTCCAGCACCATCAGGACCATCTCTCCAGGAAACTGACCAACTTCGCGTCTTCTCATCGTTCACCTGTTGAATTTAACGAGTCGTTTTTAAGTTTTATAAAAAACTTTCAATAGCATTCATGTTCATTTTTTGGTTTAATTCTGAAACGGCTGCAGACCCGGACCCCCGCTCAGCGCGTCTCACCTCTGTATTTTGTATTTACTGTAAAGTTTTATTGTGCCAATTGTCACACGTTGGTGTTTGTTTTCTACTAACACCCAAGTTGCTTTTGTTTGCTTGAAACAGGAAACAACAAATAAAGAATCAACTACATTTGAACGGTGGTGATCAGACTATCATTTCTTTAACTATTACACTGAAGACTTTTCATATTTCCCTTCAAGGGTAAAATTAGTTTTACCTGTGAAACATTTTTACATTATCACTTATTAAATTGTTGTTGAACTGCTGTATTCAATTATAAAGTGTCTGGAAACAAACAGACTGAACTGACTGGATCATCAAATTGATTATAGAAAGCCAAGAGGGTCAAATTGTCACATCAAGCATTTCAATTGATGCGTAAGTTTGAACATTTTGTATAAACTTAAGTTTCATTTCCTGTGGAGACACAGTTAAACTCAGAATTATTAGAATCTCTTATGAAATCGCACAAAAGCTTTAACGTTTCCATGGAAATGACAAAAATAACAAAAACTCTTTATACTTTATTGCTTCCAAAAGAATAAAGACAAAATCTCCACAAAGTTTGATTAAGATATTTTACTGATGTGCTGAATTTTAACAAGAAAACTGAAACGTGCCAACCAAAAAGATTAACCCCTGATGATTAACAGTAGTGTGGCCTCTGACTTACAACCAACCACAAACTCTTGTAGTTCTAAACTAGGTTAACACATACGTCTCTTACACACGTCTTTTAATGTCCTTCAAAACGTTTGTCACTAACTTTAAGGTATGCTTTGGATCATGACTTTGCTGTAACTCTCACAACTTCCTTTCTTGAAACATCAACTCTAAAAGAGGGCAGCTCATCAATAACCATCTTGACAGAGACCTGGTGATCCTTATTGACATCTTTGACTAATTTCTTCTCCAGCGTTTTCATCCAAACCCAGGTTTGTTTGTCACCTTGCTGCTCTAGCTGCTGTGAAACATTCGGGTAATGGCCGTTTAGTCTTCACCCTCCAGATGAACATCCGCTATCTTCTTTGTGAGCTCCAGACTAATTTGTTCTTACCGACAATATCAGAGTAGTCCGAGTGTCCATGTGCCTTTAGCCCTGTTAACTAGAGTCCTGTATGTAAACTTTAAAGCTGATTGAATGGTCAGGTTTGTTTTGAACGTAGACTAATAATTGTAACCATCTCATTTTTCACTATATCTGGTATAAAGCAAACCTGAAAAATTAGCTTTATGCAGGATTATTTTCCTACAGAAATGTAGGAAAACAATCCATAATTCTTCATGGGGCTATTGATTCTGACCTTAACTGTGTGTGTGTGTGTGTGTGTGTGTACAGCGGCTCCTCGCCTATCGCAGGGGTTTGGTTAATTAATGTGTTACTGTATATTACAGTATTTATATCGTTATTTATTCTTTAGGCTAGAAATTGCTTATGTTACTGCAATGTGGACATGCAGTAACATGTTGCTCACTGAAGCACTGCTGGGGCAATAAATCTGGGGGTGGATAGAGTCTGAATCCAGAATCATTAGTACATTTTATGTGTCTTAAATACTTTGTACACATTTCCTGTATTTTCTTATTATATCTGCATAAAGGAAGTGAGAGATAAATATGTACGGTCTTTATAGCGCTGCTAAAACAAAACGTGGGGTGTCTATAACTTTTACACAGCACTGTGTGTGTGTGTACACACACACGTGTTTATATATTGTGTATATATACACAAGTTACATTTAAGGTTTTCACAGGAAGTAATTTATTTCACAATAAAACCCCAGATTGTTTTCAGTGTTTACCAGCAGTTTATATTAATAATAATCTCTAATAATCAGATTATTATGATCCAACAACCAGAGAAAAGATTCAAGACTTTTGTCATATAGATTTCAGACCCTTTGACCTTTGACCTCTGACAGAGCAGAATGATGAGAAAGAGAAGCAGTGATGTAAAAATCAATGAGGTTTATTTGCAGTCACAATGCTTACACTATATGTAGCAGACATCCAAACAACTCAAACAGCTATTCACTCTATGGACCCAACACATTCACATCAGGGACACAAACCAAAAATTAGGAACTCAATAAACATCCATGAGTGCTGACATGGTTAGAGATGAGCTAGTTGTCACAAACAGTTAGCAGCAACATCGTAGAGAGTAACACAAGTTGCTAATAGACTCCACTCCTGCTTCTTTGTACACTGTTCTGACTCCTACCAAGGTTCAATGCAAGAATTCTTCAGGTTTTTAAAACTAAACTTCCTTCGAGGAGCTCTGACGGCCACGCGTCTCCACGAGCGGGAGCCCAAGTCGCCTCGGCTCCGTAATCAGTGTCGATGTTGAGATTTCATCAGGTGGCACAGACCTTGGCTGTTTGAGCTCCGTCACGAGCACCATGAGACGCCACATACACACCAGGCAACAGAGAGCCACTTCACACACACACACACACGCACGCACACAAACACACACACGCACACAAACACACACACGCACACACAGAAAGGACTCCACTGCAGGACCTAAAAGAGGGGGGGGGAGGGGGGCAGTCCCGAAACCTGGTCCGAGGAATCCAGAGTGTAAACAAAATGGTGGAAACTGCACCCAGCCTACCAGAGGGGGAAATGTAGCCGTGACCATGTTGCTTACACGTTGAGCGTCGCAGGAAACGAGCGATTTGTGTCAACACGAGACTCCCCACACACCCCCCCCCCACACCCCCTGCCCACCACACCACCACACCCCCCATCACCCCACCAGCCCACCGGGACGCCACGGCCTCGTGTCGTAGAGGAGAAAGGCGGAGTCAGACCTGACAGGACGTCAGAGAAAAGGAAACTTTTTTTTTTTTCTAAATCTTTTGTTTTAAATCTGATCCATGTAAACGATTTCACAGCAGAGCCGCAGCAACTGTTCTGATCTTCCACACGATGATTTCAAAACCAAAAAAGAACAAAGACACCTTGTTTTAGTTTCTTCCATCGACTCAGATGTTGAACATTTGAGGCGACGGTTCAGTTTCCTCATCGTTTGAATTGTTTGGTGGATAAAACGATAAAACGACAACAGGTGGTTTCCTTCAGTGCTGGAGAACTTTGCTTTAAAACAACAAATTAATGATCAAAACTGCTGCTGATTTATTTTAATAATTAACCGACGGAATCGTCGCAGCTGCACGACAGCGACCTGGAAATCTTTTGGGTTTTAACAGCAAATTAAGTGGAAACGTGTAACTTTCTTTTTAGTGCAAATGTGACAAATTCACTGATTCAAGCTTCTTGGAGCCGAAGGTTTACAAACATTTTAACAGTGAACAGAATCTTTGAGGCGAAACCTTGAAACTTTGACTGAAAATTTCAGTTTCAGATAATGAACATGAAAAACGTTAACTATGGTCCCAGATTCAGAGGAGAGGATTCTTTTTCTTCTGCCTGACGATCTGACATTATTTGTATTAAGTGAGTGTGTTTTTATTGTCATCTTCCTTGTCATTGATTCGTGTTGTGTTGACTCTGTGTGAAATGTGCTGAACAAATAAAGTTAGTAAAAAGTTGTGATGGGACACAGTTATGAGCTTGGGATCAAGACCCAGGTTGATAAATAGCAGAACTATCCCTTTAAATCCCATCCGGCCTGCGGTCGCCGTGGCAACGCGTCTATTTACATCATCCGGAGACTGAGATAAAATGTACAACATGGCCGCTCTGATTCTGACTCTCCTTCCTGTTAGTGTGTGTACCTCTGCTTCCACTGCAGCTCTGCAGCCTGAGTGCTCCTGTGGCCTCACCCCCTCCCCCGTCCTCCCGTCCTCCCCGTCCTCCCCCGCTCTGTGGAAAGCTCGCTCCCCACGCAGACAGACAGTTGCACTAACTCACTACACTGTAAAAAGCTCAATCACACGCTTTTTTGTTTTTGTTTTGTTGGGGTTTTTTTGTTTGTTTTTGGTTTTTTTTGTTTTTTTTTTTTTTTTTCCGTTTTTCCTCGACTCATCTTTGTTTGTTTTTAAATTCGATCATTATAAACATTGTTCAAAATGTTACGAAAAAAATGTACACTTGGTTTGTTTTTTTTTTTTTTTTTTTTTTTTGTGTGTGTGTTTTTTTTTCTATACAAGGCAGGCAGAAGCGGATTACTACGGTTACCGGCATCCCTCAACCACCCCAACCACCACGCCGCCTCACCCCTCCGTCTTACATCCACAGCACTCGCTCTGCCCTCTGTGAGTGATTCAGAGTGCTTAGACATGCGACCCACCCCCCGCCCCCCCTCTCAGGACAGCCAGACGAGTCAGACCAACGCAGACTGGCTTTAAAATAGATCTGTATATATTTATATATGCTTATATCAAAAAGGGGGAGGGGTGAGGGTGGAGGGAGGGAGGGGGGGGGGTTTGTTCGCTGAATTTAATCAACAATCCCGTACGTCGTGTATCAGGGTGAGGAGGTGATCCCCGAGCATCCGGGCCCGGGGGGGAGGAGGGGGGAGGCTGATGCAGAGAGGTGAGGCGGGGAGGGGTGAGGCTGTGGTGGAGGAGCGTGGCGGGGTGGGGGGAGGAGGGGGAGCTCTGTCTGCAGCTGGGTAAGACTCTGCTGTGTGGAATGTCAGCTCATCATGTCGTTGCTGTTGACGCCGTACGTCGAGTTCTTCATGCTGTCGTTGACCTCCCGCCTGAACACGGACAAGTTCTGAGTGAACCTGCGCAGACACACACACACACACACACACACACACACACACAACATCACATCGTTATTTCATCACACAACACACATGTTCAGATCACGTCTTGATCTCACTTTTTGCAGTTGATACCTGAGCTACCAGCTATGATCACATGATCAGTTGGTGCCTATGGTTGCCATGGAAACGGCTGCTGCGCTCTAGTTCTCAGTTGTAAACTTCACAGGTTGTGACTAGTTTGTCTCATATCTTTTAAAGGCTCCTTCAAATTTAGTCGACAAGTCCTGAGCTGTGAAGGCTACAACAGTTAGATCCTTCACAGTCCGACGTATCCCAAGATTCATTGCGGCGCAGGAGACGTGTGTGATGTGGACAAGCAGTTAAAGCTAAACAGCTAAAGCTGACAGGGACTTTGCGCTCCATCACTAAAAATGCACAAATCTACAGATGGGGTCATTCGCAACAAGCAGTGTCCACTACTGACGTGTTAAAACTCTGATATGACTGTGACATTAAGACGATCTGCCATGAATTACTGCAGTCAGGTCAAACACACAGCTACCGCTGCTGCTCAACATGGTTTAGGTTTATTAAATCTAAAGCACAGAGGAATTTGAGTTGACATTTTGACGCTGAACCTAAACTAAGAATACAAGACGACAGCTATATCGACTTTAGTGTGTGTGACGGGGTCATGCGACCTACCTGTCCCGGTTCTTCGTTAGTAGATTTCTCTCGATTCCTTCCATCAGGTTCTCGAAACATAAGTGCATGGCCTGCTGCTTCTCTGGAGGCTGACTGTTGACGATGCTGTTCCTCAGGTCGGCGAAATACTGCAGGAGCAGATACACACACACACGTTAATACACACATACACATAAATACACACACACACGTGCAGATGTGTGGCATTCACCTTCTCGTTGAGCAGGATGAGGCCTAACAGCGGTCGGGACATCGACCATTGGTTCCTACAGTCCTCGAAGATGATGATGTTCAGAACTGTCGACAGCATCTGTGCAACAATCACATGATCAAAGTCACAGAAACAACAATTTATTCTGTTTGTCTGAATTCATCTGCTGCTGTTTTCTGCGAGTGTTTCGCAATAAAAATATTTAAAAATTTTAATGGCAGCTGCAGACCTTTATTGTGAAAACCACAAGTGCTGAGTTGTGATGCATTTTTATGTCTGAAGACCCTGACGGATCCTCTCACCTGTTGGATCATCTCCGGATGCTGCTGCATGATGTGCAGGAAGCGGTCGTCCGTCGCCATGGGAGTGGGGCGTTTCTTCGTGGAGCGTGACAGCTGTTTGAACAGGTAGGTGACGATGTGGTCCAGACTGGAGCAGCAGCCAGTGCACACCATCGTATCTGAAACAGACACACACAGATGTAACACCTGCATCGACATAGACGCACACACGAACACACACTCCTCGCCATCTGACCTGAGGGATTCTTACCGAGCGCCGTGAGTCCCTCTGATATGGAGGACAGGATGTACATGACGACGTGCGGCTCCAGGCTGGCGATGAAGTTCATGTGGTCCTGGGTCAACACCTCCAGCAGAGAATAGAAGGACTGGCTGAGCTTGGGGTAGTCCTGCAGGGACAGGAAGTGGACGAGTCAGTGACGGGAAATTCAACATGACGTTGTTTGTGATTCAGTGTGGAAACAACACTACAAATACCACAAAGTGGTCCTGGCTCTTTATTAACACTGAGGATCCTCTGAAAACCTTAAAATGTCAAAAGCTGGTTTAAGTCATTTCTGTTTAAAACATGAACTTTACTTAAGAGTTGAGCCAGAGCTTTTCACCTGCAGCTGAATTTGATCATTGTTCTTCCGCCTTTGTGTTTGTGCTGTAAACAGCTTCGTTTCCACTGTGTCACGTGCATAGTTGTTCATTATTAAAACCGAGCTGTTGATTCACAGACTGAAGCTGATCTGTGCTTTTGAGCCGCAGAAGGAAAACTGGTTCGACACGAATCTGCTGCTGTGACAATAATTAGAGCGGTAGTTTAGAGTTGGCACGATGGGAAGAAAGACGGACGGACGTCTGTGATTACAGAGTGATGGCGTTCTGACGGAAAATCCCAGCGACTTTGTTTGGTTCGGTGGAAACAAGCCGAGTAGATGTAGCGACGTCTTAATGACGACACGCTGGTGAGTTAAAATCCTTGTTCAGTTTTTAAACAAGTGAACAGTGAGGACAGAGAGGACGTACCAGCAGGTCACTGTGGGGGATGGACAGCAGTAGTTTGATGAAGGTCTGTAAGGCGTTGTCCAGGGCGTCGTCACCGTACAGACGGAAGACGCCGAAGTTGACGTAGTTCCCGCTTAGAACGGCCTTCAGCATGGCGAAGCAGACGCTGACGCCCTTCAGCTTCACGCCGTACACCTGGTCCTTCGGGACTTCACCCAGCGTCAGGATACGGTTTCCTGCGGGGAGGAGGAGAGAACAGAGGGTGAACGGGACGTTTATAGACGATCAAACCGTTAAACTGAGACAAAGTCCAGGAGGAGATGTCTTCGCAGGCTTCGTTTGTCTGAACAACAAAGACAAAAGATTTAATTTTACAAAATGAAACAGGAGAACAACAGTGAATGAACTGATCGACACTTTAAAATCAGGAAACTTTCACCTTAATAATAATAATAATAATCATCATCATGTAAACAAATGTTCATGGATGAAAACAGCGACAATTGATTAATGAACCAATTAAAATAACAAGTGGACATTAAATACCTGAGACTATTTTATGTCAAAGTCAATTTAAAACTATTGTGATGCTGAAACACATGTAAGTGGCACAACTACAGAACCCCGGAGTGTTCAAACTTCAATAAATCAATAAATAAGAGATTGTGAAATAAATAATCAAGTCACACAAGCTTCATTTTAAAATAAAAAGAGTGAAATTAATTATCATTATTTGACAGTCTGATGCGTGTTTAAATCAGACTCATAAACTAGATGTTAACAGACAAGTGTTTGTGTGGGCGGAGACCAGGAAGTAAACGTCTGACACGTTATCTAATTCAAACATGAGCCAGAAAACAAAATGTGAAGGGAAACGTGAAATAGATTCTTTATTGAAGTTTTTGAGTCTTGAATCCAAGTCTTGTCCAAGATTTTTATTGTGAAATATACCGTAGGTGGTGATCATCTTGCTGGTTTCTCTGAACAGCAGGATGCCGTTGGGTGACGACACGTCGAACTGGAGCCTTTGGGATCTACGATGAAACAGAGAAGACAGGAGTTTGATTCATCACGTTCTCCTCACGTGAACATCAATTTCCCGTCTTTCAGACAGGAAGTGAACGCAGCAGTCTCACCTGTTGTGGACGAGCTCGGCCATCAGTTTGAGGACGGGTGTGGTGCATGCTGGGTCGTGGTACCACAGCTCGATGGCGCGCTGCAGGATGGGCATATAGGCTGGATATCTGCAGCTCTGGTTAGGGACAGTAGACACAGTGTGATGATGATGATGATAAGAACCACAGTGTTGACGCTCCTGCTGCTCTGGGATCAGCTGTAAAGGATACATCCAGTCGAACAGCATCATGAAGCTCGTCTTTGCGTTGAAAGCGAACGCGATGCCTCGCAAGTCTCGAACCAAACCCACCAGAGTCCGCTACAGGAAGAAGACAAGTGTCAGCACAGAAGATTAACATAGTCCGCGATGAGTGTGGATTCAAGAATAAAACAGTTTGTTAAAAATAACAACTACTAAAAAACAAAAACACAAAGTAGCATCAGAATGAGGAGTCGACTGAAACAACCTGCGGTGTGATACGTGTGTGTGTGTTAATGTGTGTGTGTCACCTTGGCCTCCTGCTCGTTGAAGGTGTTCGTGCTCAACATCTGAGCCACAGCTTCAAACGCAGCCGTCAGCGGCAGCATGAACTGTTCAAACTGGTCCTCGTCCTCACCTGCACACAAACAAGCAAACAAACAAAACAAAAGGAATAAATAAGTTCAGTCTTCAGTCGACTTCAGTGTTTATTGTCGTCACGTCTCAGCAGACGAAGGCTGAGTGAGCAGCTGTTGTGTGTAATTACCTAGATCGACCATCAGCAGGCGCCCCAGTGCAGTGTAGAAGGTGGTCCGACATCTCATGTCGCTCAGGTTGGACTGGTTGTTAACTCCGAGGAAGGAGAAGTGCTCGCTCTGACAAACGCGCACACACACACACACACACACACAGGAGGTTAACGTCTCGTACAAACCATGAGTCGTGTTACTTTGATGAAGCTGAAAAGGTCTAACACTCACTGTGTGGTTGTTCAACATGAACTGCACAGCGCTGAGCTTCACCAGCTTCCTCACACTGCTGTACGTGATCACACACAGAGTCAAGGACCAGACACAGGAGCTAACACACACCCGAGTCACTGTCACATGTAGAAACCAACCGAGGACTTTAATGTGGCGTAAAAGCTACAGTATAATATATGTTGTCACGTTTTAATCGAAGCTGTTGTTGCAAGCATCTTGTCAAAATCAGTGACACACAAAGGATATCCTAGCGACAAGTCGTTCAGCAGCTGCAGTGTCTTGGAGGTGATTGGTTCACACTGGCCCCAGTATTTCAAGTTTGTGATGCTGAAAGAGAAAAAACAGCAACATGATGTTTTTCTGCACGGCTGTCAGTACAACGTCATCTTTAAACAAATGATCCATTTACGTCGTCAGTCTGACGAAACAATTGTCATCTCAGTGTTAGTGGCCCGTCGTCATGGAGACGGCGACCACATGCAGGTGACAGCTGTGTTAAAGTCTGAAAGGACCTTGAGTTGAGTTGTTTTGTCAAACTTTCCTTTTTCTTTTTTTTTAACTTTTAATTAGTTTTTTTTTTTTTTTAAACTTTTGATCCATCATCACATCCACTTCTCTCATTTTCGCTTCTTTTTGCAAAGCAGATTTAACAACAGAACAGAAGAGAAACATTCAACGTCTTTGTTTTTCTTTACTCACATTTTCCCTATAAAGACACTGAGTACCATCGTCTCATCGTTCAGCCCCAGGACTTCTGATAGTCGTCGATAAAGCTGAAACACAAACACATAAACACATCTGATGAAGTGAACAGTCGCACACATGTTCAACTCATCTATAACATCTGGAACATCTGTACCGTTACGTTACCGAGACGATGAGATCTGCAGCTATACGCTGACTACACTGGTCACTCATTACATTTATCTTTCAGTTTCTATTTTTCTGAGACTTTTATTTTGTAAATAAACTTTACAGTTGTTCAGTTTAGACACACAGCTCTGAGATTTTGAAGTGACAGACATGATGCACAAAACACACACATACACACATACTATCACTAGCTGTTACTGGCAGTGGTGGGACTCAGCAAGGAGGTGACAGACAAAGTGTTAAGAGACTGAGATCTGTAGAAGATACAGAGATAGGGTGGGGGTGTTCATGCTATCAGGGGTGGAGTTGACAGGAACTGGGACCCTGACCCACATGAGATCAAGGTTGTTTATAGTTTTTCCTTCACTTTTCCAACAGAAACTGAACCACCTGTAAAATGAAGCAGAATCTTTTCGAGTTTGAGGTTTCTTTATTTGGGATTCATGACAATCAACACAACAGTGGTCCATATGGTGACGCGGAGAAGCAGACCTCAGACTGAGTATTGGCTAACTCACTGGATCTGGATCAGAGCAGGAACCAGAATCAGAACCCGAGACCTGGTGAGATCCAGCTTGTTAAGTTCCTCTCACTGATCGTTTGATGAACAGCTACAATCACGTGCTCAGTTTTGTCTACTGCTGCTCTGAGATCAGACTATCTCTGCTACACAACACATCAACACGTCCTGGTTTTAAACTGTAATGTCACTTTGGAGGTGGAGCTGGGGGCGGAGCTAGAAATCAACCCACACGTGCAAACACACTCTACAGTTTCTACGTTGCACCACTTATCTGAGACGTTCACATTTTGCAGGTTCTGGCCCGAACAAAGAGAACACACGCACGCACGTGAACATGCGCACACACACACAGACACAGACACAGACACACACACACACACACACACACACACACACACAGACACACACAGACACACACAGACACACACACACACACACACACAGACACACACACACACACACACAGAGTCAGTCATCAGGAAGCTGTCGTCTCCACCTTTCACAGTAAAACATGAGCAGAACCAGACTCAATACAAACTGCTGCAGTCAGCATCAGACACAACAAAAGACCTGCTCACTCACACTAACTCACTACCCCACCTCGCTGACAGTGGACGAGCAGGGTGACTGAGAGATGGGGCGCCAGGGTGTGAAGCCAGGCCAGAGGGTTAATTTAACACCAGCTATGTTGCTGCTATGTTGTTGACAGAGGGAGGAAGCAGCGCTCACCTTTGATGATTTCTGCACCTGGTCACCGATGTAGATCTTCCTGAACTGCTCGAAGAAGCTGAGCATGGCGAGCTCCAGGCGCTCGTTCCCGGCCTGAGCGAGCCGAGAGTCGGTCAGGTTCATCAGCTGCAGCACCCTGAGCAGCACAGACACACACAGCGTTAGGACATCTACGCTTGCTCTAACACTTATCTATGGGTCATTAAAATGTTTTGCACGCTAAAGAAAGTCTGAGATCAGGAGGAGTTTTAGTCAAAAGAAGAAGCTGAAATATTTATTGGAAATCTCACTCAAGGAATCACAGAGACAAAGACCTGAAGCACAATGTAATTTGCAACAAAAAAAGAAATTTTGTCATCGGGTTTTTTTCTTACCGACACACTAACTCTCCGTCCATGGCGTCCTGTTCGTCTGTACTCGCAAACGACACTCGTCCACCGATCACTGCCCCGATTATATAAACCAACCACGTCAACCGACCTGTGAGGGGAGGAAGGTGACGTTAGTCAGACTTTCACTCATCATCCGTTGATCCAGGTGATCTGACCGCCAACAACACTTACCCTCCTGTACTGTGACGTCCACGGCGCTAGAGTTGGTGGACTGCAGCAGCTCCTGGTAGGTCTGAGCCGCCTGGTCGAACAGCTGGACCAGCAGAGCGCACGTCTTCTCGTACTCGCACCTGCCGATGGTGGACAGCTGGTCCAGCTGCTGCTGCACGAGGCCGGCGTCATCTAGAGGGTCTTCTAACCCGTCTCTGTGGAGCAAACGGTTCAGATGCAGATTAATAAGAGAAGAGACCTGAACTGTGACTGAATATAGGGATGGCCGACGCCTCCACTTCCTCCAAAGGCACAAAAAGGAAGCTGAGTCTATGCAGCAGTGAAAAGGAAGTGAAGAAGATATCAAAGTCCCACCGATGATATCATTGACCAATCAGGGGTCAGTATCTCCTGTCAATCATCAGTCTTCAGTCTGTTTTTACAACATTAAATAACAGACTGAAAACAGCCATGAACAAGTGACAAGAACGACCTACAGCCACCAGGGGGCGACTGTGTTGTTTTGGTCCATCACGTCGGCCATCTTTGTTTACAGTCTTTAGCTGCTTGTTTCAGAGGACCTAAACTAAATCTTACACAACACTCCTGTTGCCTAGCAACAACGGAGAGACAGATTTTTTTATTTTTTTTACAAATTTCAAATAAAATCTTATTAAAATCTTATATATGCATCTTCTACCCCTGTATCCTGTACTTGGGGTCGGGGTCGGGGTCGGGGGCCATTCACACTCACATCCACACCTATGCACAATTTTAGTATGCTCAATTCACCTATCCCCAATTTGTTGCATGTTTTCGGCGGTGGGAGGAAACCGAAGCTCCTGGAGGAAACCCACGCAGACAAGGGGAACACATGCACAGTCACAGTCAGTTCTGTGAGGAGAACACTCCACACAGAGAGACCCAGGCCCGACCCAGGAGTTGAACCCAGGACCTTCTTGCTGTGAGGCAACAGTGCTAACACCGTGCCGCCCTTTTTTAAAATCTTATTCAGTCCATTTTAAAAATATCCTCCTCACTGCTCCCCCCATTGCAGCCTTAGTATGTGTGGAAAAGAACAACTAGATTATCAGATGCATTTGAAGTTACCAGCCTTACACCTCTTCACAACAAACGTACATCTTTATGGTCCAGCAGCTGTTACCTGAGGATGACGTGGACCGACTCCAGTCGTGATGTGATGTACGCCTTTGTGACCTCGGGGGTGTACGTCTCCAGCAGATGAGGCTCTGTGGCTTTGACGTAAGGGACAGACGCCGCCAGACGCTGCCACAGACTCAGCAGGTAGTGAACACTGTTGGGGGCAAACTCCCAGTGCTGACAACACACAGAAGACAAAGGGGGGCAGTGAGAACAGACTACTTCCTATGCTATTGCTCTAAAATCTTACTGACTTAAAATAAATAAATAATAAAATCAATGTCTGCTGAGTCTTGTCCAGGTATCAGGACAACATCATCATCACACAACATGTTGGGACAAACATGGGCACATCCTCTTACATCTTCAAACTCAGATGCGTTGAAATAAAAAAAGCATGAACACTTTTTCAGGTTGGGACAACTTAAATACATGGTGACATGGTGAAATACAACTAACTACTGATTAATCTGTTGATTATTTTCTTCATGAACTGACTAAACATTCTATCACGCTCAAAGAGGCGTAACTGTATTAACAGCTCCTGTCCTGTTGCTTCATTACGGAGGAAACACTGAACTCTGGACCATGTGTCCCGGCATCGAGAGAGAAACCATGTTGTTTTTCGTTCAGCTGCTGTTAACCCACCTGCAGACTGGTGACGGTGAAGTTTGCTATCAGCCGAATAACTTCAGGGTAGTTTTCTACTTTGACCAGCTCCCCCAGCTGGTAGTTACTCTTCAGCCTCGCCAGCAGACGACAGAACTCGTGGTAGTTATTAGGATCCGGCAAACACTGAAAGAAAAAACAAGAAAATCAGAAGATCAGAGCAGGAGAGTGTGTGTGTGTAGATGTATCTGTGTGTGTGTGTGTGTATGTGTTGTTACTCACCTGTGGGTTCGCCAGTATCCTTTTTACTCCGTCCACCAAATGTGATAGAAACTTCGCTCGCTCTGCATTGTTGAACAGAGACCTCCGGACTGAGGCGATCTGGACTAGACATGACAACACCTACACATACACACACACAGACAGACACAGAGACGCACAGAGACACAACACACACACTCTTTTTTTTAATAAAACACTTTATCTTTAACAATACTATAAGTCAGTGCATGGTAATTTCATTCAAATGTGCACTGCTATATATTATCTGAATGATGATAAAGTTAATCTATTATTCCAATATTTAGTAACTGCCCAAAAAAACAAAAAACTTTACAAACAAAATTTATTCGTTTCTAAACTTAATGTCGCTAATAATAAGATTAAGCTTAATTCTTATTAATTTTTAACAATAAACATGACAACAAGTCGTGTAATTAAAGATCCGAGTGCTGCCTGAAGCTCATGTTTATTATGTCAAACAAGTTTAAAGTACAGTCAGCCACAGTCTGTAAGTTCTTGAGTTCCATCCAGAATTGTGTTTTGTAAAGGTCAAAGTGGCCTTGACTTTTGACCATTTATCACAAAATGTATATAATTCATTTTAACATCCACATGACTGTTTGAGTCAACTCTTCAAGACTTACCTTCACGGCCACACTGAGATACTGTTCACAAAACTACAACAAACAAATTGAATCACGGCCCTCAGGCTGTTTGTGTCTGTAACTGTGTCTTTTACAACGTTTCTCCCTCAGGTGAGATGTTCCATCAAGTCAGTTTGAAGATAATATCATTTTGTTTTGCTCTGTAGCTGTTTAAACTAATATAAAAAAATAATGTATAGAGGAGCTTTGTGTGAGCACAAAAATAAAAACGTCAGGACGTCACAGCGTCACTTACCAATGGGGAGAGGGACGGAGGGATGGAATGATATAAATTGAAAAAGAGCTGCAGGGTGGAGGAATCGAGAAACGCTGCAGGAGAGGAACAAAACAGAGGAGAGAGTCAGAGGTTTCAGTCAAAGTCCTGAACAAGTTTTCATTGAAGGAACAAACAGAGAGAGCAACTTTCACGACGTCTGTAACTGCACTTTAATTTCACACTTAACTGCATTTTTAATAAAATAATTATGAATCAAATCAATTTCTCTGCTTCTACATTTTGAATCTACAGCTTCTGCAGCATGTTGCAGCGTTTACAGTGTTTTCACCTGCAAATTCTTAACCGCTTTTCTTTCCTGTTTGAAAATGTCACACATGAAGACACTTAAGTTTCAGCTCTTTTTAGAATAATTTAATCCAGTCAGATGAGCTGACAGTGATTCCGCACATACCTGATCTCCATGACGTGGGGATCTGTACGGTGCAGAGGTCGTCCGACGACTCATCTGTGGAGGTTCCTATAAAGTCGTAGTTGAGGCAATTGTAGCTGAGTTTGAGCAGCTGCATGAGCAGACCGTGTTGAGACTCATCGTTCAGGTTCAGGTTCTTCCCCGACGCCTGCAAGCAAACACAGACCACAGAACAACATCAGCCGTGCTCAGCGTCTCCCGGCCTGTTGGTGGTTTAATGCTGCTAATTCATTTTCCCAGCTGGTGCCCAGGCTCAGCAACACTCTCTCTCTGAAAGCTCCATTAAAGCCTGATCCTTTGTTTATCTCTGCTCTGTCTGTGCCAAATGTCACATGTGTCATAAACTGACATGTTCTACATCTTGTGGCTGCAGGTCTGCCAACAGCTTTAAAAAGTGAAAGTGAGAGCCCCTGTTTAGTCATGTCGTCCTAAGTCAAACAATTTATTCAAACATCACAGAACAAATAGAAGTGTCAGTAATGTGATAATCCGCCATGAACCTCCACAACATCTTGACTGTACAAAAAAATCTCATGGGAGTTTAATCTTAAAACTAGAACCTCAAAAAGACACATAAGCCGTGTTTCCACCGAGAAAGTTCCCTTCTAATGCGTAGGGGCCAGGAACTTTTCAGATTGATCATTATATGTGAAACCCTGTGATCATTTTGTGACAGTTTCAACTATGTCGCTTCGTTTGCCTCTTCTATTCTATTTATGGAAACTATTTATTCATATGCTTCTGCCGCTGGATTTTAAACCGTCTTGAGATACAACCAGTCACCACCGAGTCAACCTAAAACCCCGCCCAAGAACTTTTTGGGTGAAAAAAGTCCCTACCCCTGGGCAGGGACTTTTTCCCCTGTAAAGGTTCCTGAGTTTTGCCTCACAGGAGCTGTTCCTCTGGTGGAGACACGCCAATGGTCGTGTTCCCGTAATATTACCAGAAGGTTTCTGTGGTGGAAACGGCCTAATAGAACCACCTAATGATGCCCGAATCCCCTAAAGCATCGACATAAACCCCATTACAATCCCAAAAACCTCCAGTAGGAACCATAGTGCATCTTGTATGACAACTTCCTTCCCAACCTCCTGAAGGCTACAAGAACATCCAAACGACACCAGAATCTAAACCAACACCACCACTTTCTAATCGACCTCCAACACTTCGAGGACTACACAGAACCTACTCAGTGATTACTAGAACCGCTAACAGGACCCCCAGGACAATAACAACCAGAACCTCATAAAGGCCCACTAGGAACCTCCTGAGGAACTACTAGAACCAGATGAAGGACCTCTAAAAGATCTGCCTGCTTTTTTTTTTTTTTTAATAGTCCACTAAAAACACCTAAACAAGACACAAACCTCCTCAGTGACCCCCAAACCTTCTTAAAGAACCGATAGAACCTTCCATTCAACCACTACAACCTCTTACATGATGCTGAGAAGAACCTCATCATTAACCACTAGAACCTCATGAAGAACCCTAGATTCCTCTTCAGGTGGACGTACCTGTTTAAGGAGGTTACAGGAAAGAGTGAAGATGTCGAAGAGGGAGGAGTCTCTGAACGACGAGGCTATCTTCCTATGTTTGGTCAGAGGATGTGTCGTGTCGGCCTGCAGAGAAAAACAAAAACAATATCACATGGATCATAAAAACCTTTTCAGCAGAGAGAGAAGAAAATGAAGAGAGGGAGAACACGAACGAACCTGATTGATCTCATTTGTCAACTGGGACAGGATGGTCACACCGATGATGCAGTGTTCAACGCTGTCCTGTGAACGACGCAGCGACACATCAGTGACACGGCTCTCACACGGAAACACACATAGAAACACATACAGACAGACACACACACGTACCTGCAGGAAGCGCGTCACATCTGCGATAACGTTTCTGAAGACGTAGTCATCTTTCTGACAGTCGAACCAGCCCAGTTTGGTGATCCTGGCGTACAGCTGGATCAGGGCCTGCGTCACGAACGCCGCTAACTTCGGCCGTGTGGCCAAATAATTCAGAACATAGTTCCCTGTACGTCACACAAGAAACACTTTCATCAGCGAGCAGATCTCAAGAAATACATGAAAGTTCAAATACATGTAGATGCTTAATTATCAGCCATATAAGGTGATGAAAACAAGATTCGTCCACGTGTTATTTTTTTTTCAGTGTTTGGGATCCAGATAATTCTGCTTTTTTAATGCGGCCGATAAAAATGAGTGCAAACAGTTGTACCAGGTCCAGTACAGTTCACGCTGATCAATCAGGCCTTTGTGTAGCAGAACAACACACTGGGTTCCCTCACATAATGTGAGCCTGAGGGCTGTTTGTCCCAAATAAAGATCACATTTTTACACGTTTTCCAAGCAAAATGGAAACTAACCCCACACATGTAGCCTCGCTGAACGTGACATTCACCTCAACACAACAGGATGTTTATTCACTTCACATAAACATGTGTTTGTACGATTGAGTCTGATGTGTAAGAAGCATGTTGGACGGGCAGACAGATACTCACGGATGTCGATGCGCTGCTCGAGGGGCAGTGGGTTGCTGGTTCGAGAAACCAGTTTAGACAAACATGTGGCCGCAAGTAGCTGAGAATATGACGACTGTGACGAGAAACAAACATCAGAACAGACAATGTCATTTCCTGTTTTTCCATCAAAAACATTTTGTCTCATCACCGTTGATTAAACCTATGTCTTTATATTCCTACGTTTCTGCCACTGACAGGTTCAGATGGCGGTGGGTGAAACCATTACAGATTCCCACAGAAACTGTTTACAAATACCAAAGTCCACTGAAAAAAATTGTAATTTTAGCTGACAGGACACAGGAAGCTGCTGCTCACTGCTTCAAGAGGTGGAGATCTGTACTGTGATCCCAGGTCAGTGTCATCAAGCTGATGACAAAGACAGTTGATGACCAGCTTCTTGACACCATTTTATCTCGCTTCATACTACAACCCTCAGATCTTTTAACGCAGTAAAAACCAACTATATAAAAAATATCAGCAGCAGACACGACAATCCAGTGATATAATAAAACACACACTGACGAGAGAAAACTGAACGATTAACGGATTTCTAATCGAAATTGAGATTTAAAAGAGCGTGATTATCAAATAGTGAAGACTGTGATAAAAAGTGTCAGGAAACAACTTGTTCAATGTTCATTAAAAGAAAGAAACACTTTATTCATATCTATGTTCTGATCCTTACATCAGAGTACAGAGCAGTTTGGATGGAGTCTTATGAGCTAATGCGCCATCACGTCTTAGATTTATTACAAAGTCAATACTGAACTTTAGCTCCACTTAAAAAAACAAAACTGGAATCAGACCCCCCCCCCTTCGTTCAGCCCTGACAGTGACAGAGGTCATCCTGCTGCTGATTATGCTTTTACACTTGTTGTGTTTTTACGGCGCGGTGGCAAACAACATGAGCGTTTCCTCCAGCACAGAAGCCGCAGGTCAAACTGAGACACTCACACTTCCTCTCTCCAGCAGGAGCTGACATTTGCTGAGACAGTCTGGGCTGTTGGTGAACTCGACCAGAGCTTTCTCTGCCTGGTGTCGAACGGCGGTGTCGGTCGTCTCGTACAGCTGCTTACACAGGATCTCCAGCTGGGCAAGGCCCTAGATAAAACACAGACACGTGGAAGACACAGGGCTTATCAACGAGCAGCAGACTCGTCTGACAGATCCACATTTATTTTATTTTATTTATTTATTTTTTTTACAAAAGAGAGCACACACTGTTCTTCACACACACACACACACACACACACACACACACACACACACAAAGTACAATCAAGTGACTGTCGACCACAGAGGACAACCATATCCAACACATCGTCAAATCCAGATCACTTATCTGGATCCTGAACCAAACTATTCAACACTACAAACACAACTGATTAATTTACATCATCATCCAAACTTTACTTCCTGACACTGATTAAAGTGTTCAAAAGTCCCATTTCACAAAGTTAAAGAAAATGCTAAAAACATGACAGGATACGCCTCATTTGTTCAAACCAGAACCAGAACCAGAACGTTACAGGTTCCAGTCCAGGACCCAGCTGTCCACCACGCTGCTGCAGATCACTCCTGTATTTCCTTGTTTTCACCTCATATTTCGCTGAGTTCTTCATCATAGAGCAATCCCTACAAACTGTTTACAGTAACAGGAATACAAAAATACACATTTGGCATAGACGCGTTTAAATAATGAAATGTTTCAGAAGTGACAAGACGTTCACTCCCATAAGATTCATCATATCAGCTTCCCTTCATGTGGCACACAGAAGTGCTGAGTCACTGTGAGATGCCTGACACTGATAAATAAATTAAAGAGGAAAGGACTAAAGGTGGAGGAGGCTGCCGAGGTTTGGACTTAAGGGGAAGTTGAGGGAGGGAGGTCAGGGAAAGGTCAACTATAGTCCTGAGGTGCACGGTTCACGAGGTGGTGTGTTCACTGTTCATATCTGACAGTGAGGATTTCACAGTGTTTTTGATGTGAATGAGCGTGGAGGTGAGTAATCAGCAGCAGGTACGACGCCAAGTTACATCATGTCTGCTCTCTGACGCTCTGCTGCGCTCAGATAAGAGCTCAGCACCAAACCACGCTGCACCACATGACATCACAGTGCACACACACACACACACAGTTATAATTCATCTCAAACATTTATATCACCATAAAGTCTGATCTGACTGAGTCAGCTCAGAAATGAACAATTACAGAGGTGGAGGCAATATTATAGAGAGAAAATGCAAATAGGAACAAAAAAAAAAGTTGTAGCACTAGAATTAAATATAGAGCTATGTATATATAACCATATGTTTTACATTAAATATTTTTTAAAGCGGTAAGTGTCCACTGTGGCTGCAGTGCGTGACGATTGTTGTCTATGAAGCGACAAGTGGTTCCTCGATAAAAAAACAAAAAACCTCAATGAACTGATAATTTTATCACTTTCATCTCAGAGAATATCTTCTAGAACTTTAGTCTTGTATATTTACAATTGAGATGTATCATTTTGAAATGAAATAGACAATAAACAATCTACAAGATCTGTTTTCCCTCTTAAATGTGTGACGTTATAATCTCAGACTAGATCAGATCCTTTGTGATTTCGTTAGTCTATATTAAACTCGATTCATCTGGACATTAGCTTTTAGGTGAGGAGACAAATGATCAGATCACAAACCTCCGTCTCCTTCACTGCCTCATATAAGAACAGACGATCAGAGATGAGTCGTAAACTGTCATTTCCGATTAAATTAAATGCATCGCGACAATAAACGTGCCACATGGTGAACACGGTCTACTGTTGTTAAGATATGAAATCAGAAAGCACGTAACATTATCATCAACGAGCACTGACGTTAAATACTGAATTAATTAAATCAAATTAAAGACAAACGTTTAAAGCAGAAATTTACCAGGAAAAGAACAATTTTAGACAAAGTGGGTCTAACTTTAGATCATTCACTGGACTTTTTAAATGAAACTTAAATCATCATCAATATAATTGTAATTATAAACTGAATCTGTGGCTGTTCCAGGGTCAGTTCACATTTTCTAAACTGAACCAAACGAGTCCTCGTTCTGGTCTGTGGCAGGTTGAAAACTCTCTGCATGTCGGTTCCTCCCAAGTTTCTGGGAATTTTTTTTTTTTCCTCTCTTGCTCCTGACACAATGTCCTACGCCGACAGATGGTTTTTAGTTTCTAATTTTAAAAATCAAACAATTTCTATTTTTGTTTTGTGCATGTGCAGCCTGACAGATGTTTTTTCTTCTGGTTGTTTTTTTTTTTTTTTACATCCGCTCCAACATTAACATCCACATGTGCAGTTGAGTGTGAATTGGGGGTTTATCACATGTTGAAGTCTGATAGTAAATCATGACTGATTCATCATCATCATCATCATTTAAACAAGAATTAAAAGCAACTAAAAATCACTGCTTCCATTGCATTTTACTGTCTGTTATTAATCAGCTGAATATGTTTGAGGTTTGGACTGTTGATCAGATTAATCAGAGATAAAAAAAAAAAAAAGGTCCATTAGCTGAATTAAACGACGTGTCTGACACACTGTAAATCACAAGCTGCTGATGATGGTGAGATGAGTGTAAATGTTTGTGCTTTAACATCGTCCGTCCTGCGTTGTGTGTGTGTGTGTGTGTGTGTGTGTTTGTTTCTGGCCGCTGAAGCAGAGGTCTGCTTTGAATAGGCACAATGCCGACGCAGGTAAACTACAGCCGTTCGCGCTGGACATTGAGCTAAATGTAGATTTGAATTAATCCCAGAGGCAGCAGCGCTCACAGTTGGTCAGAGAGGTGACCTGCTCATTTGCTGCAGACTGGAGGCTGGAAGTGGCTCCACGGACCAAACGCCTCATCAGACGGAATGATGACTCAAATAAATTTCCGTTACAGAGATCTCAGGCCGCCGACGCGTTGACAATCGATACGTGAAGTGATACACGAAGCGTTATAACGCCAGTCTCTGCTTTTACAACTTCCTCAGAAGTTCCCTCAGCGAGTTACACGCTTATGTTGTTTAGTGCTTTGACTGTGGCATCAGGGCTCACACAGACTCTGTGGAAACACGATGCTCCTCATCAATTAAACAAACAAAGACACAAATATGAACGCGACTTCCAACACCCACAAACGTGACGCCACTTCATTCATCAACCTAAAACTCAAACCTGCCCGTGTCTTAATTACAGAGAAGGAAACGAGTCGGTTTCTCCCTTCACCGCACTGCTGACTCCACTACAACTGCTCTTCGCCATCAGCCTGACCATTGATCAATCGATCATCTAGATCAGATCAATGCAGCTCTGCCTCAAACACTTGGTTTCCTCCGACACGCACACACACACGGAAACGTTAAGACATTTACTGAAAAAGAATAAATCAACTGATGATCAATTTAATGCTAATCAACCGATCAATGAATCCAATCAATCATCACTGCTCTTGATGGTTCGGTAACTTCATCTTTTTGTGACTGTTAATCTTTTTTATGAATTACTCTAATTATTTTCTCGATCATTCATTTAGTTTATAAAATGTCATAGATTAATATAACAAAAGAGAAAATTATTCATTCAGTTTCATAGAACTCAAAGTGATTTTTAACATTTCATTTATTATTTATTGAAACGATCAGAACTTGACTGAGAAGTTAATGTCAGTACAAAATTATCAGCGTATAATACTATAATACCTAATACTGACAGAAAAACTCCACGTCTCAAGTTCACAACATCAACTGACGCGTCTGTGAGTTTTTTCTCTGTTGAGACAAACGTCAGAAAAATTGACAGTTCAAGACGTGTGTGTGAGAGGATGACAACTCTGTGTGTTTATCAATATCTGTATTCAACAGATATAAAACTGACCCAGGGATAACCTGCCAATGATGTTGATGATGAAATAAGTTGCCGGGTAAAATCTGTGATCAATCTTGAATTGATTAGTTTGTTTACTTTTACTGTAAAATCGGCGTCGACAAGAAAACTTTTAACTGTCTGGAATGATTTGGTTTCTTCCTCTTAACTGTGAAACCACGACCAGCCCTGAAATTTTGACTAAAAATCGATTAATCGTGTGCGTGGAGGGCTGAAATCATTACACACTCGAGTCTGTCTGCTCTGACGTGTATCTGCACAATATCATAGCCCATAATTTCCTAAATTACACCGTCAACTAGTGATATCAGCACAAATACTGTTGAGGAATATTTAGACAATTGTTTTTCCATGATATAATAATTGACTCTGTATGTTCTCTCACAGAGTGAGACCAGACGGAGCTCAGCTTCGCAGCCGAAACACATATAAACCATTAACAAAATATGATTTTTGTGTTTGGATGATAGAGGAGGCTCAACATCCAGCGTGGTCATGGTGTATCTGAAGGATGCTGCCGTTGTTGCAGGTGCGCCTGCAGTTATAAAGCGATTATTAGGCTGAAACATTGAAATATGCCAATTCTTATTTGTTCATATACTCAACCTAACACAGACAAGGTAGTTTACTGTTTTTAGGTGATATGCTGTGTTCAGGGGCGAACTGGGAATCTGTGTGCTCTGGAAAAGTCCAGAACGGTCGGCCGGTCTATGGCTGTCAGTCATCCATAGTCCTGACACTTTTTAATTTATATATTGGTCTGATCGGCCCATAAAACCTGTAGATCAGTGGCCCGATTGACACTGGGCTGGTCCAATCAGCGCAAGAGTTTGTTTCCTAACCACTGGGCCCTGACAGTCGCTGGTATACGGCGCATTAGTAGTGAAATAATATTAACACGGCAAAAAAAAAAAAAAAACCGACCAATCAGAATTTTGGTCGAAACAGATCGTATCGACCAATAAATCAACCAGCCGACTGAGAGATTACAGCCCTATTCAAGGAGAAGCTCTGATGTAGCTGCTGCAAACAAACACACACAGACACACACACAGTTCAGCTGGAAGCTCCAACACTTATCAACCACATCTGACGACTGCACAACAACAGCCTCGACAGTATCAACTGTACACACATGTGCACACACACACACTGTATGTACACACACTCCCTTGTTACACTGTCTTCACCACCTGCTCAGTATCATTAAGGCTGCAACTAACAGTTATTTTCATTATAAATATTATTAACAGATGTTTTTTCAGTTGATTAGTAACTAAATTGATAAATTATCTGAGGACAGAGTCTCAGAGTCTGTGGTGACGTCTTGAAACCGACCGACCGTCCAAAACCAAAGAAAGTGAAACACTCGACGTCCGTAATGTTCAGATGTAACTACTCATTCTGAACGATACTTTCTTCTTTTTCTTCCTCAGTGTTAACACGTCCTCACATTTAGGAAACTGTAGCAGCAAAGGTTTGACTTTTGCTTTTTTTTTTTTTTGGAGGCAATTCACTTTCTGATAATCAGCTGATCAGCTGAATATTTCAGCTGGAGTTTATCAGCCCAGTGACAATCAGACATTGAGCTGCAGGTCTGTACATTCTGTTCATCTGAATCAACGTCTCGACACTGTTTTAACCTCTAAAAAGGTATTAATTTTACTTTCATTATCTATTAATTTCACTGTTAATCGATTGATTGTTCTAAGAGTGAGACGTAGGGAGATAAAATAATTAATGTAAGAGTTTAAACTTGTGAAGAGAAAAATCATTGAGAACCTTAAAACCTGAAGATGGTTGAACAACATGTTTATAAAGGTTTTGACTCTATTCAGTTTGTTTTTTTTTTTTTTGTCCCAAATAACCACTAGTTCTTAATGCTATACTCTTGTGTATTTTCTCTCTCATTTTTCCTTTAACCCCAACCAGTCGAGGCAGATGTTTGTCCACTCTGAGTCTGGTTCTGGAAGTTTCTTCCTCTTTAAAGGGAGTTTTTCCTCCATTGTAACAAAGTGATGTTCACGGTGGGAACTGTTGAGTTTATTTATTCTATCATTTTATTAAATACCAAATGTTTTTATGATCTAGGGCTATAAAGATAAAAAAATTCGGTTGGATTAGTCAGTGCTTATTATCAATACTACTTCTAACAACAACAATGATAAATATTACTATAATATTACATTTGTCCAAGTTTGTCCACAGACAGAGTTTGGGAAACAGTTTAAGAGCCTTTTCATGGAGCAGCAGACTGAAAACTTTTCATCCAGATGGTCGTCAGAGGAGCGATTGAGGAATCTGCTAAACGTCTTTACAGCAGAGACGACAAACTAAGTTCTGTTTTTATTCCAGACGTCAACAGGTGATTGTCGGCACAGATGTCGTCTCCACCGCTCCGCTAACAAAATCAGCTTAGATTTGACCGTTTCCAGCGACCGAAACGAAACACGACGGTTCGTGTCGTTCAACACGAGGTGAAGATAAAAAAGACGCAAATGACTGAAAACTAAATGGATCGATTAAATGTCTGACATAAAAAAGAAAAATCCATCGGAACCTTTTCTGATTATTAAGTAATATTTTTAGTCTTTTCATCCAGTAGAAATAAAACATTTGCTGGTTCCATTTCCTGAAATATGTGGATTCACTGTTGACACCGATATGTGTCAGTACATAACTGACCTATAACAGATATATAAACATATAACCTACATTATTTTGTTTTAGAGAACACAGCAGAAAAAGATGCTTGTGCCGTGATGGGTTAGAAATGGTGTCATTACTGTTGGTCTGGCAGGGAGCACGATCTCCTTCTATATATACAAAACATGTGCAAGTGAACAGAAACAACAGAGTAAAACCATTTATCTCCTATACAGATAAAACATCATTAAAACATCCATGTCAGGGTTGTATTTCTTCCTAAGACTAGTACCAGCACCAATAAATAAATAAATAAATAAATAAAATACATTACTAGACTCTACTTCAGAAATGTTACACACCAAACAACTTAGTGATTCATTAAGAATATGGATTAATCATTACAGAAAGCAAGTGTAGTGTAATCCAGTCTGTTCTCTGCACCTCCATCATAGTCTGGTTTGGTTCTGCGACCAAACAGAACAGGACGACAGACTACAACAGACGATCAGGACTGTAGAGAGGATCACTGGTGCTTAACTGTCTTTCATCGAGGACTTAGACTCCACCGGACAGTGAATTATCATCAGCTTTCTCACAGCCAGGTCACAACCTGCTCTCACCTCTCCACCCTGGACGATACTACAAGACTCTGTACGCCAACACTACCGGACTCAACAGTTTCTACCCTCAGGACATCACATGCTGATGAACTGTATGTAAATAATACTCTGCACATGTAGATAATAATTCATGTAAACAGTAACCTGTCTGTATAGACTTCAGTTCAAGAATTAAAAACCCAAGCGTTTACTTGCGGTGTATACTTTCATTTATGTGCATTGTTTATGTCTCTATGGATCTATATGTAAATGACGTGCATGGTTAACTAGGAGTATAAAACATATTGTTTGAATGTGTTTATTCTGATCCTGATTGGTCGCTGATGTAAGCATAACTGAATAGTTGCTGCTCTAATATTTCTTCTTATAAAAGATTTTAAAATGCAATAGAAAATAAATACGTGACGGGAAGGATGACTTTATTAGAGAGAAAAAAAAAAAATTCTCACTCAGATCTGGATCTCTGTCTCTGGAGCTCCGGGAGCAGAGCAGTGTAAAACATGATAAAGACAGTTTGGACCGAGTCCAGAGGCCGTCAGTGATGCAGCTGCTGCGGCTGCTGCTGTCCACACTGACCGCTGTCAGCTCCAGCAGCATCCACCTGCATCCAGCAGCATCCACCCTGCCTGCTTCTGTCTGCTGTGGCAGGTCACATTAAAGTGCCTGGTCCCTCTCTGAGCAGCTCCGGCTAATGATACAATAACACGAGTTAGCTGCGGTGTAGCTGCACACAGGGCTCTGTTCAGTGTGAGGACATCATGGAGGTTCCAGCAGACAGAAGTGAAAGTAACGAGGAGAAAACATGCAGTTAAACTTAAATACTGCTCCTCCTCCTCCTCTTCTTCCTCCTCCTCCGTCCCTCGTTATTCCCAAACATGTGTCGGAGCGGCTAGCTACAACCAGCTTAGCTAAACAAAACACCACTGCCTGGTTACGCACATAAACAAACTGCCCGGTGTAAACCCCCCGGTTCTCCCCGGTGGTTCAGGATTCATCCTCTCCGGGAGCTGAGGGCATTCAGCTGCGGGTTCACCAGCAAACAGTCCCATCAAACCGAACCATGTTTTCAAACGGGCTCGGGCGGGAGAAGTTGACGTCTGGGGCTGAAGCTAACATTAGCCTAGCTTGCTACAAGCTAAAGGGTCAGCTAACCTTTAGCTCAACAGGACAACAAGTGAATATTTACACTTATGGTTAAAAAGCGCGGGAGAATAGGGTAATGTTATAGTTTACCACATGATAAATGTTCATATGGAGGTAAACACTGGCGCCAAACTGACAGTTAACCAGTTCGTGTTAGCCTGACAGCTATCCGTCCGCGGCCAGCCCATTTGTCTTTTATTGTTTACTTCACTAAAATACGTCGGTAACTGACGCCGTTATCCTGGTGACGGTGCCAGTTCAACCGGCACAAACACCGGGGATACCACCGACTCAGATCCACAAGCTCCGGAGCTTCTGCTCCCGTTTTCCAGTCTAAAATAACCACCAACACCTCGTAGCTAGCACAGGCTAACCCTGCATCCATCTAGCCCGAGCAATGACAGCAGGCCACAAGTCAACACAGGCGGCCACATCCTTTCCTTTTACCGCTGGACAGCACTGGCGCGGCCGCCTCCCTGCACGCAGCGGCCACGCACAGCCTCCATGCCGGCTACACGGCACCCGAATCCGCGCTCGGACTCATCCTCGCCCTCCCGGAGAAACTGTCGGTTACAAAAACATGAAACCTCTGCTTACCTGCACATGATCCGCCATTTTTCTCCATTTCATGCACCTCTCACTCCCCCGCTTATGGGTATGGAGAGCGACAACAGCGCCCCCAGCGGCGGCCGCTAGAATAACTCCCCATTCATTTCAGCTGCATGTAAACATGAAGAGGTGCTGCTCTGAGAGACCAAGATCTGGATCAAGTCCTAGTCTTGACTCTCACAAACCTGTGTTCACATGACTATTTACACTTACCTCGACTTTATAATTTTTAATCATTTAATAAATCTCACAACTAAAATTGCCAGTTACTTTTTATTTTATGTGAAGAGCATGGCTCTCTGGCATTGTGTTTGTGCTGGTGATAGGAATGAATTACAGCACAGACTGAAAAAATGTGAAAATGACAATGAAGCATTCACAAAAATAACATTATCTACAGCCGATTAAAGCTGTAGTATTATTAATATCATTATTTTACAAATTCAGGTTTCATAAGTTTCATTTATATTCATTATATTAGATTTCAAGTTCAGTACATATTAATCAATATTATTGTGAGAAAAAATTCTGCTGTATTAAAATATAAAAATGTATTGTTGCAGAGCAGTAGTAGTTATCCTAGCTTCAAAATCTCCCCAAAGTGTTAAACTACTGAGAAACCTCCTAAAGGACAACTACAGCCTCTTAAAGAATCACTGGAATATCTTCAGTGGTCACTACAGCCTCTTACAATCTATAAATTTGCTTTTCTTGAACCTTCTCAGTGATCCAAGAGCCCTAGAAAACCAGGACCAGAAACTCTTCACTTACCTATATGATCTCTGAACAGTTCCCCACAACCTCCTTCATCACCAAAATATCCTAAATCATTTCATAGATCCTTCTCAGGGACAAATTAAACCTTAAACAACCTTTAGAAGCTTGTTACTAAAATCACCAAAAATAATCCTAAATGAGAAGCTCTTCAATAACCACTGGAACCTCATTAGTCACATACATTAATCAGACCTTGAACATCTGCAAAGACATGCAGTAAATAAATCATTTTGACAGTGGCACCTCATTAATGTTTGCAAAATAATAAATGATGGATGTTTTGACTAAATGATGATGTTGTTGACTTCATTCAAAAATTAGATACAAGATAAGATAAGATAAGATAAGATAAGATAAGATAAGATAAGATAACATAACATAACAGAACAGAACATAACATAACATAACATAACATAACATAACATAACATAACATAACATAACATAACATAACATAACATAACATAACATAACATAACATAACATAACATAACATATTATAATAATATAACACAATATAACATCATATAATAATTTAACACAACATAACATCATATAATGACTTCTGTATTGCACAGAGGTGTCGTCATATTTAAAACCACCCCAGTAAAAACGTGTTGTTGCCTCTTTGTTACCTCATTTCATGTCATTATGTTTCTTTCACTGCCGCTAGGGGGCGACATCTCGTGTCTTCACCGGAAGTGCGGGGTTCTACGTCCGGTAGAAAAGGAAACTTGTCATTCAAATAAAAACGTCTTTGAATAATGGCAGCGCAGAGAGAGGAGGAGTGTGTTGTCCTCTTTACGTTGTTTGTTTATTTTCTTGTTTGTGTGAAACATTAAAACATAAACATTCATTTTAAACTTTCATTCATTTAAGAAGCGCGAGCTGTGATGATGGCTCTGTGGTGCGTTCTCGCGCCGTTGGAAAAACTGATACCATGACACATGTACACGCGGTTTGATGCGTTCACAGACACATGTTGCGGTAAAATGTGAAATGAACCATAACCTTTATTTATATAATATGTAAATAAAGTTATATATTATAGTTATATTATATTATATTAGTTATATTAAAGTGCCAATATCAGTCATTATGACAATACACCATTACATTTAGAGGTCTTGCAAATAAATAGAAGTACGTGGTATCATCAAAAAAATCACATTTCTTTTTTTAGTTCCACATGAATAATTTCAAATTAATCATATTTCTGAGTATTTTATTGTTTGCTTCTTTTTTGTGATTTTTTCACGGTATTATTTATTTGTTTAATAATATAATCTGAGAAACTGAAACCATGTGTTTGGTGTTATTGCACAAATAATCGCTTTGATGCCATTTTTCGTCTTGTGTTTCCACAAGTTCAGTATCAGCTACTGAGATGTAGCAAAATACCGCAAAAAGTAGACTACAACTTGGCTACAGGACTTAAAAACCATGGTGACAACGTGATGATTCTTGGGATGTTGTAGTTTCTCATAATGGCCACTAAAGGGCAGCAAAGACTCAAGCATCAGGACTGATGATGAGACAGCATCTTCATCATTTCCCGTGTATGTTAAAACTTGACTCTTGTTTAGATTTGTACAGAAAACAAAAACTGGACAATCTTTTTGTTGGTTTTAAACGCTTGTCTTCTTAAAAATGAAAAAAAAAAATCATTTTCATTATATATTTACAACGCAAGCGCATAAGCTACAGTCTGACACAATCATACACTAAAAAAAAAAGAGGTTTGTCCTTCTCTCTAATCTAAAGTTACTGACATCCACTGATCACAGATCAAATCCCTTTGCAGAGAATCTGATCTTTTGCAGGATGAACAACTTCATCTGCTTTTTTTCAGTAGCTGCAGAACAGCAGTAAAGTCGACCGCTTGACCTTCTCTTGATGACTTCCTGCTGTGATGTGGTGTCACATCGATCAGTTGTGTTCAACGTTTCATCAACATCCTGCTAATGTGTGTGTGGACTACTGGGAATTATGGATTTTACTGAATACTACTGAAAATAGTGTGAGTGGAGTGGAGTGCCCTGGAATCTGTGCAGCTCAGAAAATATATAATATATAAAAATAGATAATATATAAAACATATTATTTACAGGAAAACATGTTGATTATCTTGGTTTTTACATTCATTACAACCACCACATGTCATGTGGTGGATGATGTATGTCATCATTTACAGAATAGGGTTTAGGGTTGTTTGGTTGGTGAGAGGGTATTACACGTCCTTTAAGTTGCTCTAGAGTTTGTTTAGAGGGTTTAAGTGGAAGAGTTTGTTTTGGTGGTTTCAAGAAGTCCTTTGAGGGTTATGGAGGTTCTTAAAGAGGTTGTAATGGGGTCTTTTGGCTCTGAAGGTCCTTTAGGAGGTTTGGGAGATGTCGGGAAGTTGTGAGTGTTTCTAAGAATTTTTTTGGAGGTTCTAGTGGTCTTTTTGGAGGTTATGCGAGTCTTTCAAGAGGTTGCAATGGTCAGTGATGTAAGTCTAGATGTCCTTTAGGAGCTTTTTCTGTGTTCTTTGGTGGTGCTAAACATCACTGAAAAGATCCAAGAGGTCTTCTGAAAGTCCTAAAAAAGGCAGCTTCTTTGAGGATTTATATGAGGTTCTTGAGAACATTTCACCTCCAGAATTCTATGGGGGGGCTCAGCAGGACATTGGGAAGTATGGGGACCATATAAGAGATTAAGAGGTCATTTGAAGCCTGTGGTGGTTCTTTAAGAGGACCTAGTCCTACTTCAAAGGGTTTCTGGTGGGTGTGAGGTGTTCAGGGGGTGAGTGAGGAGGTTTTAAAGGTCTTTAGTGCAATTTTTCTCATGGTATGATCATACACAGAGAAAAATGCTTTGTACATGTTCATGTAGAAACCACACACACACACACACACACACACACACACACACACACTCCTTTGATCTAAGGACCTGTAGTGACTAGTGTCTTCCTCATGGGGGTAGTGTAGGCTTGAGAAGCCACGTCAGGGTGCTGCACTACACACACACACACACACACACACACACATACACACACACATACACACTCACTCTACAAAACACAAAGCAAACCTAGTGCTAATATGTTTATGTTTCTGTCACACCACAGATGCATGGTTGTCACTTTGTACAGTTGTGTGTGTGTGTTGATGGCCACAAGCCTGCTGGGTAATTTCTTCCAGAGAAGAGGCTCCCCACAGGACACTGTTTGCCAGCGAGAGCTGATAGAGAACAGGAGGAAGCTCCGACATGTGAGTATGAAGATGAAAGTCGTCTGTTTTCTGCATGTGAGTGAGACGTTTGCTGCAGTGAAAATAAAAGGTTGAGTGGATGATGGAGGAAATAAAGACGAGATGAAAGTGGAAGAGGAGGACAAGCTTTTAGAGCCGAGTGGCAAACGAAAGAGAGGAAGGTTATTATTAAACCCACACAGTGTGGGAGTCTGAGAGGAGATGGAGAATAAATCTAAAAGGGAAATGGACGTGAAGGAGGTTAAGAAAAGAAGAGCAACACACGAAGAAATCATAAAGTGACAGAGAGGAGGAGGGGATGAGGACTGAGAGAACCGAGGCCACAGGTGGCCCCTCCTGACTCTATCAGGTGCAGCAGATTGTCGTCCACGGGGGAAGCAGGATCGATGAAATCAGCTGTTTCAAACATGTCCCGAAACACTAATGTCCCTCTCTGTCCTCAGCTCATCCATCACGTCAACATGTGCTTGTCGTCTGACTTTCAGAACAAAGCTTCACTTTTCAGTCCGTCCACTGTCACACAACATGTGACATTCATGGTAGAGATGCCAAGGATTCCCATGTTTGTGTTACCAGCAGGTGGACATAAGTCATCACAAACTGACACACACAAAAAAAACTACAAATTCACAAACGATTACCACAAAACATGTTCACAAGGAGACAGAGCATCAGGAGGGAAAATGTGCATGAAGGGGAACGTCCACAGGAAGGTGAAGCAAAACTATTTACAAGTAACACAAACTAACAAAGAGGACTAATGATTAACAAGTAACAAAATGACCATCGAACACTTCAACAACAATCAAACAGCTGCACAGAATATGTAAAAAGTAACGGAACAACCACATGGAGGTGCAAAATGACCATAGAAATGTTACGTACTAAAAGTCTAAACAGTGACATTAAACAACAACAGGGAGGCACAAGATGAGCACAGAGAGATACAGGGCAACTAAAAAATGACACAAAATAACCGCAAAGGAATGTGGAAAAACTGCGATACGAAACAACTACAAAGTCATGCAAAATGACAAAAGTGTAACACTAAACAACCACAAGGAATCACAGGTAACGCAAGAAGACCACAAAGGAATAACGAAAACACAAAGAGAAGCTAAATGAAACATTAAAGCCTTTGGTAATTATTACTCGGATGTTTTCATGTGTTGGTAACAACAATAACCTGATGTTTATTATTTGGTTACATGAAATCTTATAGTTTTATTTCGACGTCTCTTCATTCTCCTTCGTGGAGGAAAAAAAAACACTTCTGTTTTTTATTTCACACTCTGTTGTCATTGTCTTAATATTCCACATTTTATTTCCCCTATCTTTGTGCTGCACATTGGTTTTCACAGTCGGCCGATGCCTGTCACTTTACATTTCACTGTACATCCTGTGGTGAGCATGTGACGAATCACAAATCCTCCAATCCTTTTCAGGCTTTTTATCTGACTGTATACGCTCCTCACACTCCTATGGCACTCAGTGTGTGTGTGCACAGCAATACAACAACACTGTGTACAGTACGTCCTGTGTGTGTGTGTGTGTGTGTTCACATTGTCACAGGACCACACACACACACATTCATACAAAGTGTGTTGTAGTTTGAGAACATTTTTTAAAAGATGTATCCAGGGAGCTGTGGAGAAATAAAAGACTGCAGTTTATCTGGCAGGAGGAAATACTGCACCTGTGTGCGTGTGTGCGTGTGTGTGTGTGAGTACCTGCAGCAGAGGATGTAATATTCCTCACATCATTCATTATTTTGCAGCTGAAGCGTGAACATGTGGCGTGTATGTAAATGAACACAGGTTCATAAGACCTGTGTGCTCCTGTAGGCCAGTGACTGTGTTCAGCAAACACAACATTTGTTATTATCACACAGGTTATTGAGAAGAGGAGGAGTCGGATACACAGAACAACAACAGAAACAGCAGTCGCCCTCAGAGGTTTTCATGTTTTCTAACCTGCCGCAGTAACACAAACAAAGACAAAGTCCATGTCAAAAAAATGTTGCTGTCAGTTTAGGCAGCTGTTTTCATACTGATGTTTGTTGAAGCCTGCGTGTGTGAGATTTTATGGACTTCATGGATATCATGGCTCCACTCCATGATCACCAATGCACAGATTCTGGATCCGAGATGATGGCGCACATATCCACTTTACTTTACATTCATATTGTCAGTTTAGGTTTATGTGAAAGTGTAGTCTTCTGACTTTGTACCTAATCCACTGGTGGATCTTTGCCTGACCATGTTATTAGCTTAAATGAACAATAAAGACCACCTGATGAGGAAGGTAACCCTTGATGATGAGTTGATGAGTTGCATTTTAACTAGGCTAAGGCTGTAAAATGTCCTTCCTGTCTGTCCATCAGTCTGTCCTCTGTCTGCTGTTTTTATCTCCTCAGATTGTTGATGGTGGTAAGTGTCTGCTCTGTGAGACTCACCATCACTTCGCATTAAAAGCTGAATAAATTCTTAAGTGCTCTTGTGGAAGTTCAGATAATGTGCAGCTTCGCTCTCTTGTCTGGACGTCTGGTCATCTTCCTCCTTGCAGTCTGGTTATTAGCTGGTTTCAGACTCATTAAACTGAAGACAACAATATCTGGCATCAGTTTATCATCAGTGATGTTCAGCACCTGTAAAAATTTTAGCCAAAGTAAAGTCTCAGAGTCATGTCAGGATAAAGTATATTTATACTTCATATTAATCACAGTTTTCACACATTCATATACACAGTATTTAAATGGATGTTATCAGTTGCTCATCACATGTTTTTATTAACAGCTAAATAATTTCCAAAACTATAAATATACTATATATGTATTGTATGTATTTAAGCCATTTATATGTTTGTATGGTGATATTATGTATGTGTTGGGTGATATGAGCTGTGCTGCTACATCAATAATGCAAAAGTGATAAGACTGTAGTCATTTTGCTCAAAATGTTATAAAGAAGAAAAGAGCAGCATTTACAAACTATTTCCACAGGTAATTCAGATGTTCTACTTAATACAATTATGTTTTGATCATATCTAGAGATGTTTGTTCTCTAATTGTTATATGTGTCATGTTTTGTTGTCAGTGCATCAATAAAAGCAGTAGTACAATGACATTTAATGTAAAAAATCTGACAACCGACCTGCCAACCTGCCCTGAACATAAATTCTACAGGCTCAAAGATGCAGCCGAGCACCTTTGCTCTTTACAGCACCCTAATAATGTGAGCTCTACATCTCAGTGGCAGCGACCGTGAAATGGGTTTATTCCCAAAAGGTTTAAATACAATGAAAAAAGGTCCCAGAATGGAAACACATGTCTGTAAACAGGGAGTCTGCAGTGTGTGTCCATCATGAGCTGGCACAGCAGTCAGCAGGATCTTTCCCAAAAATCCACCCATATGGCGGGCTAAGACAGTCCAGCGAGGCCTTCAGGAATCTGAACACAGAGAACACATACTGCTCTCAAATATTTAAATAATTCACACACAGTGCTGTGCCCTGGAGCAGGATGCTACACTTCGCTCTTGGCTGCGACAGCGATAGAGATCCTGGCATGAAGCGAATTGGCTACAACTGACCACGTCATGTCCAACAGTCTTTTCTCAGCCAGAGAAGAATTATCATCTGTCGAGGGACATTAGCGTGGATGCTCGGGCGCTGCAGCCATAGACCATGTGTGGCAGACTTTAAAAGCTTCATGATAAATACTGATGAATATGATGAAATTTCTATCTGTCATAACAAAACTAAAGTAGCTGCTGTGCTTCTTAAAAAACTGCTTAAATTGTCTCGACCCAAGTCTTTCCAGTGACAGATAATTTTTGGGAGGGAGTAAGGGTTTATGTGTCCAACAACGTGACATTTACACTTCATCTACTTCATGATGTTTGCTTCGTGATTGGCCGCGTGGGGATTTCATGGTGGTCACAGGTGAACAGTTTTAACATCCAAATAATTTCATGATGATTTAGAACATTTCCAATCTAAAATACGACACTTGCAAGGTTTTAGTTGGTCTTTTTGGTCATGATACTGACCCTACCCCCTGATCTAAGCCCCTGAAATAAGCAGGTCTTGGCTCAGGACCAGTGGTACCACTATCATCCACAGACTCAGTTATTTCGCTCCAGGATGCATTGGAGTCCCTTTTCTTGGTACCACTTTAGTAGTAGTTTTCAACGTGCAGGTATACTGATAGGTTTCCAATGTTCTCTGCTGTGCTGAAAGTTGAAGCATGAGTCAAGCAGATCACTATCTGTTGTCTGATAAAGAATATATGGAGCCAAACCAAATCAGTGTGAACTTTTTCTGTCTCAAACACAAATAAATCTCTCACAAACCTTAACCAAACCAAATTATGCTAAAAGCGTTCCCACTGCATTAAAATGTAATGCCAAAGGATATAACTGGTGAGTTTTGAATGAAAATGAAGATATGGTGTCGGGGTATCGGCTCCAAAGAGATTTTGATGGAAAACGACAATAAATGTCCTCCAAGAGAGACAAGTCATCCAAACCACCGTCATGCCTCTGTTCAAGCACAACCCAACAATTAGGCTTTATTCTCATTCCACGAATGGTTTTATGAAATTCTAATAGTTTCTGTTTCTGTCTGGAACTTGAGGTGTGTCCTAACTCAAGGGCTTTATTCATTTATTTTCCTGAGCCACTAAGGTTACACCATTTGGATCCTCCACAGCTCAACCTATCCGAAGATTCATTGCAGTGCAGGTGATGTTTGCGATGTGCTGAGAACTGACACTCAGCCCAGGTGCATTGTTTGTTTGAGGTTTGCTGTTACCACCAGTTTGAGCAACTGCACTTGATTCACCACAGTGAGGTCACAGCGATGCTGAACGAGCTGAACGTGTCAGCTTGTGCTGGAGCTGTGTGAGGGAGTGCAGCCTCCCCCTCTGATGGGTGATGTAAGGTATTGTTACAGAGCTGTCAGAGCTTATCAAAATGTGACAGCGCAAGAGAAACGGCTGAAAATGTTTCAGGGCTATGAACACCGCCAGCAGCTCTAAGTAATTTGTTTTGGCAAAAAACTCGGCTGTGATGGCCATTTGCCGTTTGCTACTGCTCTACACACACAGCCCTGAAGCCCCATCTGACTGTTGTGACAACTTTTCTCAGCGACGTCGCTTCCAGCGGAGCGTCTAGGCTATAAGCGGGTCTGGCTGTGTTTGGTGGCTGAGGCACGGCAGGGACGATGGTCGGAGCAGAAACAAGATGTCATCTACACATCAGGATCCCAGAGAAAAAAAAAGAAAAAAACAACAACATTAAAGTGTCTATTTTCAGCTGCTGTTTTTAGGAGACACTCTGAGACGTGACTAATCTGACAGAGGATCCTGAAAATCAGATGCAGCTAATACTTTTTTTTTTTTAAATTACCATGAGTATCTATAAAACAGTTGCAGACAGGATGTTTCATCACAGCTCTCGGCTCAGGTTCATTAAAGATTGTGGTTTTGCTGAAACACTAGAAACTTTAACAGTGTCTTGTTTTCCATATCAATACTTACAGTTTTTCTCAATTGTTTGCACACATTTTTTGAAAGCACGCCTCGCACTCTCAAATCTCTACACACAAATAAAAAACACACACACAAACAGGCAAAACCCCTCAATTCTCCTGCAAAATAAAACTTTACATTCAAAACAATGCTATTTCTTCTCAGAATGGTGTTTTGTTTTCAAATGACAAATACAAACCATCATATGAAAAGACATTTATAAAAACCAGTTGAACACTGATGTGCTCAATGTAAAACACTATGATGAATGAAAAACTCTTCTTCTCCATTAATCATAATGACTTCAGTGTTCAGTGTTCCGCACAGTTCATACACAAATACTCAAAACACACATATACACATATATATATATATATATATATATATATATATACACACACACATATATATATATATATATATATATATATATATATATATATGTGTGTGTGTGTGTGTATATATATATATATATATATATATATATGTGTGTGTGTGTGTGTATATTCCACAACCCAACCAACACAAAGCAAATACAGTGGTTACATACAAAACAACAGAAACAGAAGAATTTACTGTATATAAAAACAACATCCACATCTACAAGCAGTGTTTCCTTGGCCAAGCAGCGGGGGAAATATCTCCTGTTGCCCTTTTATGCTAAAGCTCTGGTTGCTAATTGTAAAACAATTGACAGGAGTGAAAGGTGTTTGCCCATGTGATGAGTCAGTGTGCATAATACGGCAATTAACTTTAGAATTTTGAATGATCGTGTGTTCCTTGTAAAAACAAGAGATTTTCTTCATGAAAATTGTGCCAAATGCAGAGAATTTTTTGCAGTGTTTTGAAAAAAAGCATTTTAGAACTGCAGTTTGAGTGTAAAACAGGAATTGTTATTGTAGTTCAGCAGAGTTGGTTCAGGGGGTTGATGCATGAGTTACATGTTGTGGTCATTGTGTCTCAAGTACCAGTATGTGTGTGTAAACAACTGAGAAAAACTATAACTGAAACCTCCATCCAACCAGAAACCAAGTGTATTTGTTTTTTGCTTTTATTTTCTGGGTTTTCCTAAACAGACATGTAAAACGGCTGGTACCTGGTCTAATCTGACGCATTTAACATTAATCAAATCTGTCTAACAGCTGAATATATTAAATCTGATTATTTGATAAAAACACCCAGAATCAAAATGACCTGTGAGACCCTCTGGAGTCCAGACATCTGACTCTGTTGGAGATTAAGAAACTACAGGAACACCATGATCTCAGTTCATGTTCAGACACACAAACTACAAATACACAAACTACTAACAGATAAGTTTCATGTTGTTCCGCCATCAAGTTGTGAACAACATTGTTTTGCGGTGGCTGATGAGCTGCTGCCGGAGACAGCAGCTAGTTTTAGTCATTTTAAGTAGAGAACATGATGACCCTACTCTTGAACATGATGCTTCTACTCTTTGGTCAAATTTGCAACCAAATCATTTTTCACATTGTGATATGCAGTGAAACGCTGCAGAGCTGCAGCAGGAATATATCGGTATTGATCTAACAGATATAATAGGTTATGCACCCACTGAGAACTAAAGCTATTTGTTCTTAACATCCTCACACCTGCATTATTGTATTTGTCCAGGTTGTTTTTTTTTTTTTTAAACTCAGTTTGTTATTTCTGTATGAACACATGGAGCCTTAAGGTCCTGTTGGTTGACCGTGACAGAAAAACCTCGGTTCATTAGACAAACTGAGTCAAGAGACACGTCTGTCCTACACCTTGCTAATTGAACCCAAGAGAAAACGTTATTTTTATTCATCTCTAACATGTTAAATCAAGGCATCTATCCAATTATGTGTTTTACCCCTGCTCCCTGGTTATTTTGAGCTGTGTTTTAAAATTCCATTTGTCACATTGGAGACCCAGCTGGTTCTGGCTCCTGGCTATATCACAAACCTTTTTCCTCCTTGTCAGCTGAAGTGAAGCCTAAAACTCTGCAGGCATGGCCTGGTCGGTCTCGGGTGTGTTTGGTGCACATCAAATGTTCCCAAAAAACAAGAAATAAATTTAGATCCCTTGTGGCGAGAACATCAGCGCTGGATGGATTTGACCTATTTTAGACCTGAAGATAATCAGCTTAAGCTTTAAAGAAAAACATATATAAGACACATGTGCATTAATACCAGCCTGAAGCATACATACATACATGTGGGGTTAAATATGTCAGTGAGAATCAAAACCTTTGTTATTATTCAGGTTTCTCTATAGAAAGACCATATATGCACCTTTTTACTGTAACGTTTTCTTGATATGATCCAATAAATGTGCATATATGTACAATAACAGATCAATTAAAGATACATTGATCTGATCTCTGCTGACCCTGTTCTAGTGGATGTTGCTGAATTAGGAGAACATACGGTATTTTTAATGGTCAAGGAAAAGGTTCTAGACGCCATTTAGGATATTCTGGTTTTACAGGAAGCACATTATGTGGAAGGTTTAAGGGTCTATGGGAGTATTCACTAGGGAGGTTCTAGAGATGGTATAGAGGTCTTTTAGGAAGGTCCATGTGCATTAAAGAGATCTTCTGTCTCGTAAGATCATTGGAGAGGATCTAGATATCTATTAGGATATTCTAGTGTTAAGTGGGGATGTTCCTTTAGGAACTTTAACTGATGACAAGACTGTTTAAGAAGTGGTCATTGAAGAGTGAGCACTGAGGTGCTTCCATTGGTTCCACTGGTAGTAAATCAGGAGGTCCTATGGATTTGGGAGTTTATAATGCCAAATCAGCTTTCTTTTGAGTCTTTTGAGGCTTTAGTTGTAGAGAAGTGAGAGAATGCTCTGTTTGAAATAAAGGGGTTCTAAAATCACACTTACACTTACACTAATGAAAAATGTCAGTATAATAACTTTTCCATTACTGTTTTTGATAGATCAAGAGACCATATATGGTCATGTTTATGCATTGTTTATATGTTCATATAAATTAAACATGTACGTTTGTCAATTTCTAATATGTACACTAGCTATGGTGTGTTGATCTTCTTCTAGTGATGTTTTCTCCAAATTGTGTAAATTTCTGTTTAGATTAGATCTTCTAACATGAGATTGTAACCACACATTAGTCCTTTATTGTGGATTTAGATATGCATTCACCAATGTCCTTTTTATAGTTTGTGCAGATTATAATTACAACGTCTGAGATGGTTTATGAAAGTGCTTTGTTGCAGAGCATCAGGTCATGGTGGTGGATCACTGCACAAACAGACTGGGCAGCTGTGATAAGAGTCCATGCTGCAGTCTCTGTCCTCTGTGAGTCTCCCGTTACGGCGTCTACAAGAGTTTAATAGGTTTAAAAAAAATTAAAATCCACTGTGTCAAATATTAGATCTTCCCAGTTGTTACAATAATGTTGAAGGACAATGCCCAGAAATATGAGGTTCGATATTGTCTAGTGTAAATGTCTAGTTACATGTGCATGTATGTCACACAATTCAGTATTGAACTAATACACATTTAGTTAACATTCATCCTTGTCCTCACTGCTGGGTGCTGTATTATAATATGTATCCAGTAACACTGGCATGTTAAAGGACAAAGCTGAATAAATATGGGCAGAAATAAATGCAGATGCTTCAGTTCAGGTCAGGATAGGGCACCGGGTGGTTAGATGACTGTGAACATAATGTGAAACCATACGCTGTTGTCTTCTCTGCCATCATAAAAAAAAAAAAATAAATAAAATTCTGGAAAAATCTTTGACAAGAAGAAGGAATGTAAAGATGTTCTGGGTCCTGTAGTGGGACAACATCAAGACCACTCAACATATAGAAAATTTAAATGAATGTACATGTGTCTAAATATTTAGACAAATTAGTTTAGTTGTTACTGAGGTTATTCTTATATTCTTTAAAACAGGGGTTCTCAAACTCTTACACAAAAGGCCGTGTGGCCGCAGGTTTTTGTTCCAACCAAGCAGCAGCACACCAGACTTGACTGATTAACAGATCTCAGTCTTCACACAGTTGATTGGTCAAACTGTGTGATCATCACTGGTTGGAACAAAAACCTGCAGCCACACAGACCTTTGTGGAAGAGTTTGAGAACCCCTGCTTCAAGAGGTAGCATGGGCCTGCTACCTCTAGTCTGTTGGACATTCTAGGTAGGTGATCTAAGAAGTTTTAAATGTCCTTTAGGGGGTTTAGTGATCACTAAGGAGGTTTTAATTGTCCACTGGATCCTTTGGGAGGTTGGTTCAATTAACATTGAGGAAGTTCTATCTTTTAAGAAGTCTCAGGTGTCATTTAAGAGTTTACATGTCCATGGGAGAGCGAGAGGATTTGCAGTCATTGAGATCTAGGAAGTTATTGTTCTAGAGATAATTCAAAAAGTAATGAGGATTCATTGGATCTTTTTAGGTTGCTGCACAGACTAGTTCCTCTAGGAGGTTCTGTTTATTATTGAGAAGGTTCTGGGGGTTTAGCGGAAGCTTTAGAATCTAAAGCTTCCGCTAAACCCCCAGAACCTTCTAACATCTAAAGTTTAGATGTTCTAGGTATTGTTTCTGGGGTTTTAGATGTAGGCTGATTGCGTAAGTCATGATGTTCTACACAGCCTTAATAAGGTACTAGAGGTAATTTGTTGGGAAGCACTGATTAATTGACTGGTGATTAATAAAGTGAGCGCAAATGAAATGTGAAAGAATATAAGTAGAGAAAGCAATGAAGTTCCTTCATGAGCTGTTTGAAGGTTTGATAAGCCAACACCTCTAGTAATTTAGAGTAATTAGAGGTTCTGTTTATCATTGAGGAGGTCCTGCATTCTTTAGTTGCAACTGATCACTGACAAGGTCCTTCAGGAGGTTTTATGGGTCAGAAGGCTTTATGATCCTGTAATAGGTTCTAGTGGTAACTGAGGATCTTCTGTACCTGTTGTGTGCTTGTGTCTGGTGTGATTCCTATTTTGTTCCTAATGAATAATGATTTACTCTTCAGATTAAATCCAGATAGAGCTCATGTTACCCAGCTGTGTATATTGAGATATTTGATAGTGCTCACGTCTTTCATTCGTGTACCTCTCAAGAGAACAAAACTCAAACTGAGCCTTCAGCAGTTTATATAGACGTTTATTACTATCACATGACGCGTATGAGCACAGTGGTTTCGTCCCTGAAGCTTTGCTGGCAGCCCAGTTCTTTGTGCTTCATCACCCATGACAGTTTTCACACACTGTTATGATTTACACTCGACAATTTGTGTGTCATTGTTTATTGCAGGAAGGAACGAGTATCTCTGCTCTCTTCTCTGCTTGCTTAATTTATTGTGTTTTTCTTTTCAACAAAACTGCTGCATGTGAATTTGAGCTGGTTTCTAAGAAACACTACTTTTTTTTTTTTAGATGAATTCAGATGAATCCAATTTATGAACTGTATCTATCTTCAATGAACATGTTTAATTCCAGAACCTTTTTTTATCAGATGTTTGATTGTGAATTGGTCCTTGACTCAGTGTTTCTTAGTGATATTAATGTTGTAAAAACAACTGCATCACTTTCTGTTTCATCAGCTTTCAAGAACCTCAGCTCCTCCTTCACCACCGTTAAAAAAGTCCACTGTGTATGTGTCTATATAATGGAGTTATACTTTTCTCTACATAATACCAATACATTGTGCCTAGGGCTGTGGTGATCACTGAAGACACTGAAGTCATATGTTTCTGCCCTTTAGCACACATTTATATTCATTTACTTGCAAACTGCATGGAGACACAAAAAACAACCATAAAGGGTCAAAACTCCAGCACTAGTTGTGGTATTTTATATTTCTATAATTGATCAAATTTGAGTTTTCAGCTTGTGACCTGGCTTCTTGGATGAAAAACAGTATGAAATCCTAGCTTGCTGCAGTATGCGCAGGATTACCAGTAAAGGGCAGAAACTGTAAAAAGAATGGGTGGAAAATGTTCATTATCCCATGAAGGAAACCTGCCTGTTAACTCTGAGTGGATAATTAGTTGTTAGCTCCAGGGACCTGGTGAGAGCTGAGGGTTTTATGAGGGAGGTGGATGGTTTTACACTGAAACTGCAGGACAAAATGCCAGTTTAAAATTGACACATATCACACTGTTTGTCTTTTGATGTGTTTGACACGTTTACTTGTAGAAAAACTGAGGAGCAGCTTCTGATGGAAAGTGCATCATGTTGTGAAGCTTATAAATAAATGCGTGCACAGAGAGCCTGTTCATGATCCTGTACAGCTGATCAATAAAACTGATTAAATTCTGTACTGACATATTTTGTCAGGACTGAAGCTCCACCAGTTTACACTGCAGTCATCTCTGTTTACACTGCATTCATGTAACACAGCTTGGCAGGCATCCAATGTCTGCTACAGTCTCAAGATGGAACAGGATTTTATTCATTTACAATAACCAGGAGCCTGTCGTGTTTGGTGAATGTCATTTTTTATGCTGCTGTCAAATGTGAGAACTGAAGATGTACAACTTAAAAGATTGTTTTAAAAGATCTTTAGCTGTAAAGTGAACTGCAATCAGTATCCTCATGACCAATTTTTAAGCCCCACCCACTCATGCTAACTGTAGCTTCAGACAAATAACTATTGCTATTCAAATCCTTTGGGAACAGAAGGACGTCATTTCAGACGTCACTTTCAGATGGTCCTGAGTTGATTGATCCACAGGAGACATTTGCTCTTTTCAGTGAAGCAGGGATTTCCTCCTGCTGATACCTTTGATTTGGAACAATGGTGGCTATGTACCAAGGAGATAGTTTCCTGGATTGGGTTAATAGGAGTGAGGCCTCAAAGTTGGGACTGGGAGATGTTAAGCTTGGGTGTGAGACATCTCTCCAGAGATTGACTTCAGTTCCTCCTGCTGAGGGAACAATGGTGGCTGGTACCGCAGTGAGGCCTCAAAGGGGGAGAGCTTGGTCCACCCATGCTCACCCATGCTAGGTGAGTGCTTGAAGAGGATGGTTCACATTGGGAATCTGCAGCCAGTGTCCAAAACTCCACGGAGTAATCCGTGACTGGGGGGGCTGGAGCCTATCCCAGCTACTTACAGGCAAAGGCAGGGTACACCCTAGACGGTCGCCAGCTCGTCACAGGGCCACACATAGACGAACAACACGTATAGACAAACAACCATTCACCCTCACATCCATACCTCAGGTCAATTTAGTATGCTCAATTCACCAGAGGAAACCCACACAAACATGGGGAGACATGAAGCTCCACACAGAAAGACCCTGTGCCCGAGGAGTTGAACCCAGGACCTTCTTGCTGTGAGGCAACAGCGCTAACCCCTGTGCTGTGCTGCCCATCCAAATGAAAATCCCCCCCCAAAAAAAAATGAACGAAAAGTTGGGAGACAGTAGGGAATCTGCAGGCACACAGGACCAAAGGAAAACATGGCTGGTTGGGTGAGGGGGGGACAAGTACAATGATAGAGCAAATACTGCTCTTGGAGCTGAATGATACCACTGTTAGTACAACAATCTGGTGGAGACTGGGAATGAAGACTGGGTTTTTAAGCAGGAGAAGGTGGAGGGTGGCAGTCAGGTGAATAAGCTGCAGGTGAGTGATGATGGTGAGTGGGAAGCCAGATAAAGAAGCTGCCCCACCCAGTCTGTAATGACGAGACAAACAAGCCACTCCTACAAACAAACCCACATGCACATCGAGGGAGAATAAACAGATACAGAAGAAGGAAAAAAGGGAAGAGGGGACACATGGATGGACACTTTCTTACAGCAGAGCTAAAAAACAAAGTACGAAAATGGCCAAATGTTTTTTTTAATTAGATTTATAGAGAAATATCATCAGAGTAATATTTCCCCCGGCACTGGGTCACCTTCTAGTTCATTTTTTGTGATTATGTAGAGTTTGTGTTGGAGAGCTGGTTATTTGTTGCCATAAACAGACTCCATTTCTAGGCTAACATTGGCTGGTGGTGCACACTGTTGATGCTGCAGGCAGCAGATCACAGGTGTAGAGGCATAAATGTTGTATAATTTAAATTAATTCATCCAGAGTCCTTTATGTAGAAATCAGTCCACAGGCTGTTATTGGTAACTGTTGGGGAAATTATGTTACAGTCTGCTTTCATATTATCAATGAAAAAACAATAGATACATGTAAATTGCTCCACATTCTTTCATACAGAACTTTAATTTATGCTTAAATGTAATGGGGGAGTTTTAAATAGTTATGACCATAAAAACAGAAAACAGCTTCACCAGGTTTCTTGTGGTGGAAGATGAGAGAGAATGTGTTGGCATGAAATGAAAAGCAGTTGTTGATAAAGTAAGAGGATGCAGGGTATACAGGGACTTTAAGATGAGTTTGAAAAGATGCAGACAGTCACAAGCAGTGGGATGATGTGATACTGCAGCTCTGACTTTACTGTCATTTTCCTCTGAGGCAGTTCATTGAAAAGAAAGTAGCTAAAGAAAAAGCATGTTTCAGCAACTCTGTATCATACTGAGTTAAAAACAACCTAATTATTGGCAACTTTCCAAAGATGAAAAAGGATATGTGTTGTGACCTTCATTAAAAGTGAAAAATAAAATTCACATGACAGTCTAGAAACATCTTCAGATCTGTGACTTTAGTCTTTATCAGTTGAGGCATTTTTGAATTTTTGGTTTTCTGCTGATTTAGTTTTAAAATATTGACTCATCGAAATACTGACAGCAGAGAGAAAGTAACTTGGGCAGTCTGGTGAAGCAGTAATGTATCATCTGCATACGGTGACATAGTGACACCATATTGACTATAAGATTCAATACAATTTACACAATGTGGAGTTTGAAAAAAAGAAAACTGGGAAACTGTCATGATATTTGAGGTTCCGTATAATAATCCTTTAGTGGCATGTTGTCAGAATTCACCATATGAAGTAAAGGAACCATTCAGGTGAATTTAATATAAACTTATTGGGTGTTCTTTTGTGTGTGACAGGAGTTAATCACATCTGTCTATCACAGTGACATGTGACATGAAAGCTTCTGGCTGAAATCCCTACTAATCACTCAGCACCATCAGAGCAATTGGTGAACTTTGACCCAACCCGTCAGTCTTGTTTATTATTATTAAATGAGCCATGGGGAAAACAGATAGATTTCCCAAACCAATCTTTACTTACTCATAATTACAATGTTATATGGGCTCTGATAGCAGCCTCAAGCTTCAGTGGATCAATAATTTACTGAAAAAATATAACAGAGAAGCAGATGCAGTCATGGAGAGGTCAGTCTATAGAAGAAATACTACATTATGTTGTGTGTTTGCTTGTTTTGTGATGACTATCTTGTCTAATTCTATCAACTTTCAGACCAGTAAGGATAACTCCTTTCCAGTGAACCACCTAATGTTTTCAGCTTGTTTGTCCTCGTTAGATTGTCTGAGCTTATTTCTGTTTTACTTGTTCTGTTATAACTTGTTGAAGGTCCTGTCAAGACAAATATCAATGATGCATAATACAAAACACACAATATTACAGCCAACTTATAACTTATTACAACCAGTCAAAAATACTCAAATAGCATCATTTGAAAGGTCTTTGTTATCACTACAAAGCCAACATTAACATTAACAGCAGATATTTATATGTCTAGCAGAAATGTTCAGTTTCCATTACTCATCAAGTCATTAATTGCAAAATGAACCTGTGTTTTTCTTCTGTTGCTATCACTTCTGTGCTCCTACTGAAGTTACATTACGTCTCATCTAAAGATAGTGCAATGAACCTAATCAACACCTGCAAGAAAGCACCTTCAGTTATGAGGAAAAAATATCCTACTCAGATTGGTAAATTTTCATTAGTATTTTTGGCATGGTAGCATCATCAGCTCAGTATTTTAATTTTTATCATTATTTTATTATATGGGTTTGACAAGTTACAAGAAATTAATCCTGTTGTAAATCTACAGTTAATTTTAACTCATCCATCCTTGGGCAGAATTTACATTGATACTTTCCAGTGTTCTGTCATGAGCAAATATAATGCAGTATGAATTCTAAAGGCTACAGAAACTGCTTTAAGTCCAAGAGCTTTGATCAGTCTGGTCTCTTTTACAGAGTTCAGGTTTCTGACACTCGAGATCGGGGTTTAAAGGGTTTAAGATGTTGGTTAATGAAATAAATATCTTTTACTGGATACTAAGTAACTGGATAGAAACTTCTTTGGAGACTGTTGTGGCTATGATGGGGTATTAGTTGTGGAGTACCCCAAGGTTCAATGCTTGAGCCACTATCATTTAATCTCTACATGCTCCTACACCCACATGTTTTCAGTTTTTCTTTCCACACAAATACTGGTACTTGAGATACATTGACCACAACATGTAATTCATGTACCAACCCCCTGAACCAGCCCTGAACCTGATATATATAACACTGAACCCTATATATATATATATATATATATGTGTGTGTGTGTGTGTGTGTGTGTGTGTGTGCGTGTGTGTGTTTTGATTTGTGTGTAGAGATCTGAGAGTATGAGGCGTTCTTTCAGAAAAAGGTGTAAACAATTGAGAAAAACTGTAAGAGAAATACAAATTAAACACAATTGCACTGTAAAGGGAAGGTTAAATTGTCAATATTCACAACAATTGATGTTAGTTTTGTATGTTGTATGTTGAATATTTGTATGCTCTGTGCTGATTTTTCTGTAAGTGCACTGCCACATGTCTTCGTATAATTGTGTTCATCAATTGTGTTGATTCTTTATGTGAAACACGTTGTGTCGCCCTATTTATGAAATAAAACTTGACTGTTGAGTTGCGTCATCGTGCTACTTGTCCACTTGGTCTTGGACTATCTAAACTGTGACGAATCAGAACCATGACATCAATAATCAGACTTTACTTGTTTGAACAGATTGAAAAACAAATAAACTGTGTTGCCAGTTAACATATTGCTGATATGTTTTGTATCAGTGTTTTGCAGCTTCAGTTTCTATGTTCATTTAAAACATTTACTCATCACGTTGAAGGAAAATGTAATCCATAAGGCATTCTGCTGTTGCAAATTAGTTTATTAGTATATGAAGCTAATCTCTGGGAGACAATGTTGAGACACTGATGAAAATGTTGTGTGTGGTGAATAAAGCGTGGTGAACTGGAGGAGAGTTGTTGTTTTGCTGTTTGCAACAAATCGTCTCATTCAAATTCAAGTAGTGCCACAAATCACTAAATATACGAGTGCTTTAATTACCTTGTCTCCTGATAACTGTTTTCATTATTCGTCCCTTTTTCTCCTTCAGGGTTAGACTCAGAGGTGGGAGGGAGAGTTTCAGACGGACAGAATCAGGTGTGTGTGCAGGCAGGTTGATGTGTGTATATGTGTGTGTGTGTGTGTGTGTGTGCAGAGGTGGCTGGGAAGATGCATATGAGTGTATTTGTAGAATATGAGACTCCCGGTTACTTGTTTGCTATCTCCTAATGCACTCCAATGATTCTCAATCTGTTGGAAAAGAAAGCAATGGGAACAGCACAGAGTTGTTATTCTTTTCATAATATTTGGTCTCACAGTGTGAACACACACATACACACATACCTGATATACACCCACAGAGGAATGCTTTTGGTTAATGGCCTTGTGTTGCTTGTCCCAGAGCCTCTCAGCCCACTGCTGGCTCTCACTGCAAACCTGTAATATGTGGCTGCATTCCAAGTTGTTATTATTGATTGTGAGACTCGACACGACCAAGGACAAGATAAGGTACAAAAGTCACCAGAGAGTTGTTGTTGTACCTTTCAATAGACCTGCCTGCTCACAGTCTTCTCTGCTTATTGCAAATGCAGAGTGTAGAGAACTTTGTGCTACGTTTCTGCTTCTGCTACATAGCTAACATCAGCAATAACATCTGCTAACAAAACAGAAAAACATTGCGTGATCTCCATCAAACATCATTGCTTTACATAGCATCAGGTGTCTCTGGCAATGCCAACGCTGACTCTTGTTTCATTGCTACTAAAGTTAACCTGCTTTGTCACCAGTCAAGGATGTTTTTGATATTTTACTGTTAAAGAGCTACATAAGACATTGTTTTGCCACTTGGGGGCAACAGAGACAATCTGCAAACACACACTGACATATTTTTGTCTATAACACATTTCATACCTTTTTCTTATTTTCATGATGATTCAAGAAGCACAAATTTTCTTTAAGGTTTGTGTCAGTTTAATAAATACTATAAAATGCTGTTTTTACCTTTAATTTTTTTTTTTTTTCCCAAACTACTTTAGTTGAACTGTTTATTGTTATTGTTTGCTGGACTTTTTTCCATTTCTTACGCCAAATAAATATAGAATCATACAGAAGTTGTGAGAGTAATGTGCCAAGGTAATTAGAGCTAAACGCTGAATAATAAGAATGTCTTAAGGATAATGTCAGAGGAGAAGAAAACTGAAGTCACATCACATACAAAACAAAACACATATTCTGATGTTTCTATAATGCTATCCAGTTAATCTCCTCTCTCACCCCCACCCTCCACCAACTCTATGTTCTACTTACACATCAATATAGTGCAATTGTTTTTCTCTGTTGGCTGTGCCTGTTGAGCTCGCCCTCTATATTCAATATCTAATTTATATGTCTGTTGGGTTCTGTCGTGCAGGTAGTTTGTTTGTGCTCCCTGCTGAATCTTTAGCGCTGCTCGGACTCATGCAGGGAGGCTCCCTGCAGAGATGAGAACCTGCGCTGCCGAGCACAACTGCAGCTGTGTAATAAATGGCTCCCACTTTATGATGAGGAGAGAGTCTCAGCACTCGAACAGGCCACAGCACAGAGGAATACTGATGGAAATACACAGAAATAAAAGGGATTTAATTAAACAAGCACTCCAGCCTAGATGACAAAATAGGCTGTTTGGCACTGATGTGAAAATCTAAATTTACAAGCACTTTCATGGTTAGTATTTTTATGATTAAAGAAACAGATGGAGAATTTGAAATAATTTTGAAATAAACCAGGGATCCAGAATCAGGTCTCAGTAGCGGCAGGTCAACAAAGTTGCCCTGGTGTCCCTCTGACCAGAGACACTGTCCAGCTCCTCCTAAAAACTTATTTCTAGAAAAAATAAGTACGAGAAGAATGAGTCATATAAGCTGTCTCAATTCGAGGGCTTTGTCCTTCAGAGGTCCCAATCTTTCAAGGTAGGGATGATTTTTCTTAATCTTAGTTTGGATTTTCATTTTCAGTTTTAGGAGAGAATAAGTAGTTTTAGTTTGATTTTCCATTATTTCCATATTGTGAATAAAACTGTAAGGAGAGCTGAAAATGCAGCATGAAAGAATGCCAGACATTAAATATGATCAACAAAACCACCGTTTAATAAAAGGCACCTTGCTGTGTAACTTTTTACAACTTTAAACTGATCAAAACACAAGACACAAAAGTTTCCCAATTTACAGAACGCAGGGAGTCCTTTGTACAACCAACAGGCAGTTAACAGAGTGACAAAAGAGCAGAAGTGTCAGCCCGTTCTCCATCACCTTCTGCTGCTCAATGTTTCATTTGTTCCTCTGGTGTATGCTGTGTAGAAGGATATTTCTGTAAAGAAATAACCACTTGAGCTCACTCTCCATCTTCTGAAAGCTCAGGTCTGACAACAGGAGTTTGTGAGAGCTACAAATGTGAGAGTTTGTAGAAAACTGTCCAGTCATGTTTTTTTTTTTTTGAGACGATCTTTACGGCATCATTCCCCCACTGTCCTCATCTGTTTCTGGTCTATCTTCACAATTACTATCAAATAAAAGCAAAAGTGGCCATTACATATTACATGGACACAGGGGGAAGTAGAACGAGACAGCAATTTTGACTACATTTTTAATATATGTGTCAATACAACATTTCATCTAGATTCAAGATTCAAAGTGTTTGTTGTCATATGCACAGAAGAAAACATGTTTCCCTCTAGACACTCTAGCAACGGACAAACCAACCATCCTTAAACGCTAGTCTATCCTACAGAGAATTTCACATTTACATTTTCATTTACATTCCTAGCATATTTACATTACATGGTAATGTTGTCTAGCAACAACACAAGTGCCTGAGTTTGCTGCTGTTACCGGAAAGAATTCAGCTTCATTTTACCTATTTCAGATTACATCTAATTTAGTCAATTTAAAAACAATCTCCTCCACTTTTCTTCAATGCTCCTACTGCTCTGGTCATGTGACTTTTAGCTTTAACTGCACATCCACATCACAAACATAACCTGCACTGCAATGGAACTTGGGATATGTTGGACTAACCCTTCACAGCTCAATAAAAAAAAGCTGGATTTGTCTCCTGCATTTAAAGGACCCTTCGAAATAAGACAGACCAGTTGCAACCTGTGACGTATACGTCCAATGAATCCAGCCGATGTTGAACAAAGCTAAGAAATGACACCAACGTGTCCTGGGGTGGTGATGCCTCATGACATGTTCCATGAGTTAATATAGATGGGTGCAGAAGGCACAGGCTGGAAAACGCAGAAGGTTCTCGGTAGTCAAGAGTCACTGACTTGTATTTGACTCAGAAGTCACTCTTGAAGTCACAGAGCAGCAAACACTGATCAAAAACCAGACATGACACCAAATTCTGAACCTTTTGTAAGTGAAGAGTTTCACTGTGCTAGAGCTATTGAAGTGGTTGAGCTGTACGCCTCTCAACAAACTGAGTCAGGTGAGACCTGTCTTTATGTTGTAGAGTTCAATGCAGCAGACGCAGAGAGAGAGATGCGGCTTTTGGGGTGAGGGATGAAGAGATGAGCTTGTTGTTGACACTGTGATGGACAGATTGATTAGCCTGGATGACCAAGAGTTCAGTCTCAGACAGGTTTGATTGAAGGGGGTGTTCCTTCATCTATGTGAATATGTCACTGAGACTGAATGACAGGTAGCAGCACAAACTATATCCTCTAAAAATGATCTGTTGAATCAACACAAACCACAGAGTAGAACAGAAAAAAATGGACAAACATGTGAGAGGAACAAAGTGAAATCACATCAATAAAGTCAAAGAGCTTGTCAGTGATGAGTTGCCAAGGGAGAAAGGATTTCCACCTGAACTCTGTTTTCTTTTCTAAGCTGCTCATCAACCAGTTCCAGGCTGAGCACAATAACCATGATGCGGGAAGGATTTATTACAGGACTGTTGTATTAGTTTCTGATAAGTGCACCCGATAAACTGGACACTGAGAATGTGTTTGACAGCAGGAGATAAGTGAACAATTAACACAGGATTAGAGCTCACTGTGTTGTGAAAGGTGTCCTGTCAAAACATGTTCACTGAGCTCATTGTTGTCCAGAAACACTCACACTGTTTATCTGGATTTATTTAAACTTTTAACAGTTTTACTGAACCTTTTTTAACCCAGTTATACACCACACACACATATAACATATATAAACACTAATGGAGAATTTGTATCTAGCACTTGACATCATTAGCATTAAAAATGCTAATGATGAAAATTACATTACAATGTGTCTTCTTTTGTCATCATTCCAATGGACAGAGATTCTGAGCACAGTAAACCACATTTTTTCTGTCATATGTTAAAGTTGTGAAATTCTCATTCATCTAGGTCATAGTATTCACAGGTGCTGAATCTAAAGCAGCTGGACTTCCTCCAACCTGCAAACATGTAGTTTTCAAAAGTTTAGTGTTTACAAAGAAAGTTCTTGAGGTTGTTTAGAAGACTGTGGGGATGTCAGGATGTGATGGTGGGATCTTTTGGAGGTTCTAGTAGTCCTTTCGCAGGTTATAATTGTTCTTTAAGAGGTTGTAGTGATTGGTAACAAAGTTGTAAGGGTTCTTTAGGGAATTTTTGGTGTTTCTAAAGGCTAATGAGACAGTTCTACATGTAGTTTTGTGTGTTAGTGTCAATGGGATGGTGCTTTAAAGAGCTTTAGGGATGTCAGGAAGTTGTGGTGGTCACTGAGTAAGTTCTGTGAGTCATCCATAGGAGGTTGTAGTGGTCCTTTAGCAGGAAGAGAGTAAAAATATTGTAATATGATGAGTAAAATGATTTTTAGTTTTAATTGTTTAGTGCTTTTAAACTGTGGTTGTATCATTAGAAAATCAAATCAGAACAGTCCAAATCCAAACACACACACACACACACACACACACACACACACACACACACACACACACACACACACACACACACACACATATATAGATCTGGTATGATGGTTTAAAAATGACTATAACTATATCATTTGAGGGATGTTTATATTTCTAAAGTGTTCAGCCTTTTTGAGATATAACTTTGAGACAAACATTTTTTGTTACTATTTGTTTTTATACTTTGAGACATTATTGGTACAAATCTGGAGGTGATTTTAAGAATGTAAAACATCATCAGTTTTGAGTTTTTACCTGCTGTCTCTTCTGTTTTAACAAAGCAAGAGAACATTTGCTTAACAAACCTGTGCTGTTCCTTTGAGACCACATCCTCATTTTGTCCATACACCTTAGCATATCACATGTAAATTCAGACTTTCCATATGCATGAGGAGGTTGTGCTGCGACCTGTGCAGTTGGATGCTAATGAGAATCTTTCACATCATGTTTTTCTCTGAAACGTCTCAGGAAGCTCTTTGTTGTGGAGTGAGATAATTATCACCCTGCCATGTGGCGAGTGCAGATTTTTGGCAACGGTCTGTCCACGTCCAACTTTTCTGGTTAAATCAGCAGCTTATTTTGATCACTGCTGTGCTTCCCACAAGATGAAGTTTGTCAGTGTGAACTTGTAGGGGGGAGGAAGATGGCAGAATGACTTAAACTTCAACAGTTGCAGGATAAATCAATCTCTTCCTCTCGAGCTTCTCTGACTGCTCAGACCACTATCTGCAGCTCATGATTTAAAGTGAATAATGACACAAATCACTGGTGGATTGGTGGATTGCTCCAGTATGGAGGTCCTTGCTCTCAAGTATGGAGGTCCTCGCCCCATGTGAAGGTACATCAGGTCTTGTTCACAGTGAGGATGGAGCAGGATGTCCATGTTGACAGGTCAGTGCAGTGATGCACGAGCTGTTGACGGGAGCGGATTCACCAGTTGATCTTCATCTTCACCCTCAGCTGTGATCTGAGCTTCAGGTACAAACTGAAAGACTGAGATGGTCAATACAAGCTGACAATACAAGACTTGCTCCAGATTCAAGTGTCTTATCTGGATCCTGATGATAGGACCCTTTGAGGTAGATCTGGAACACACTGCAGGGATTATATATTTCATCTGTTAAAACACAGCAAACATGTGTTGTTAGGTACTTGTTGACTGATCATGTACATGAGTGTCCATGTATCATGTACACTCATTCTAGCATGTTTGTTTCTCTGTCGTTTTAGTCTGGATTTATCAGTCGAGGTCTTTCAGGAACAGTCAAAGGTCTGATGTGAATCCTGATTTAAATGTCATCTTTTCTCTTCTCTTTCTGATTTCTTTTTTTACCCTCGCTGTTTCTGCCGTTTCCTCTGTCCACTGACTCATCATCTGAGTGGTTTGTCCGCTGTGTGCACCAGTCAGAAGAGTCACACATGAGTGGATCTAATCTGGATCCTTTGTGTTTCAAAAGGAGCCAGTTGAGTCTCCAATCCAGGATCAGGTCGCAAGCTGCAGCAAGTTAGTCCGGATGTCCCTCTGTCTGACACTGTCCAGCTCCTCCTGGAGGATCCTGAGATGATCCAGACCAGATGATATATATATATATATATATATATATATATATATATATATATATATATATATGCTCTAATGTGTGTTCTGTTTGTCTACCCCAACAGATAAAAAATACTCCATCAGAAAGCACCTCTGCCTGATTCACCTTTGACTTTTCATGGTATTTGCACAAATAATTGTATTATAGAAAAGGGATACAAAATGAAATGCTGAAGTGTCCTAAACTGTGAGGTAAAGGATTTTTGCAGAACCATTCAATAAATTCTGACATGAGCCATAAACAGAGCAGTTATTTCTCATAAATGTGACAGAACGTGCATATCTTCCTCCCAGTCTTTCTCATGATGCACCACAGTGGCACTTGTGCCTCAGCTCAACCAAAACAGAAACGATTAGTCTTTCACGCCCACGTGAGCCGAGGGTTAGTGCTCACAGCATCTCTCAGTGTGACTGTATGACTTCATTTGCTTGTTATGAAGAAACGACACGTGAAACGTTTGTAACACCTCTGGATCCTGAGTTTGAACATGTGGAGTGAGATTCCTCATGCCCAGAGCCTCCTCTATCTTATTCCACCAGCTTTCTTCATCCCTCCGAGCATTGCTCCATCCTCCATTGCCACTGCCTCAACCTCTACCAGCTGCAGCAACACTGAGCCCCTGTGACCGGCTCTATCTCTGCCATCTTTAAATCCTCCAGCGGGGTTACTGGAATCATTCCATTGTGTGTTTTAGAAGTAAAAGGCTGGCCCGTCTGTGTATGTGTGTGCGTGCATGTGCATGTGTTTGTGTTTGTGTGTGTGCACGCGTGTGTGTGTGTATGTGATGGTGATATCACAGTCAGTTTATCAGCAGCTGGGTCCAATTGGAAGTGGGCCTGAAGACAGGAAAGTAATATAATGTTGAACCATCAGATCCCAGGACTCTCTCTCTCTTTCTGTGTGTGTGTGTGTGTGTGTTTACTGATAGGCTGGTTATCATTCAGTCTCTGAGATTGTGTTTGTAAGAACTGATGTTAAAGGAGGTTAAAGGAGGAACTATCGAAAGTTGTGAGCTTTTTTTATGTTGTTGATGAATAAAACTTTTTTCCCTTTTAAACTGTGAAAATGACTAAACACTTCTCTGCTGTGTTTCATTGTCAGACCAATGACTGAAACCCCGAAAATACATCAGGAGCATCAGTAGTGCTCCATTCTGGTCAATGATTCAACTTACATCAGCATGTTGAATACGTGCAGGGTCTATTTCTGATGAACAGTTCAACTGGAAAAATTAAGCACATTGTCTTCATAAATATTAATTTCTGTGCACATCAGTAATCAGCAGGTCAAAACAGAAAAAGTATGGAACAAAAGCTTTTTACAGCACAACGAAGAGGGAAATGACAATAGTAAAAATTAAAAACATAAACTAGTTACAAGAACGAGATGTGAACTGTGGCTCTGATGTGACGAAGCACTGATGTGATGTAACGCTGAGGCTCCTGGTATAAACTCAGCACAACTCAAACGTGAACATTTCAGATGTTGAGTCTTTGCACTGTTTTTCAGTCTTTGTGTTTGTGAGCACGTTTTGAGACGATTCTCAAGTTTGTAAATATCAAAGGTCAACAAAAAGCCAAACAGTAATTTAATCCACAGACAGAAAATAACAGGGAGAGAAGCTTTTTATTTTAGGTTTCTCTGTGACAGTCAGACTGATGCCGACTGATGTCTTGTGTGAGCAGCTTGTTAGCTTAGCTTAGCAGAAGCAGCTAGTTTAGCCTAGTGTAATTCATGGAACAACAGCTGATCTACTTCCTGATGAACATTATGTCTAATTATCATTAGAATCATCACAGACAAACAGAAAAACGTAAACTTGATGCTATGTCTCTTTATTTTCGAAATTCTAACAATAACATGACCACACTGTGTGTGTGTGTGTGTGTGTGTGTGTGTGTGTGTGTGTGTGTGGTAGTGCATCATTACTCAGCTTCCTTTGGGGTTGCACAAGAAATTTACTAGAACATTTCCTTGATTACAGCCACAGGGTTGAAGGCTGCACGCGTCGTGTGTGTGTGTGTTTGTGCGTGCGCGGGTGCGCACGCGTGCGTGTGTGTAGGTACTTAGTGGTAGAGGAGGTAAAAGAGTTCTGACATGTCTTTCAGCAAAAACATCAACAGTAAATCTATGAGTAGCCCTGTGTGACTCTAAACTCCACTGCTGTATTGTGTGTTTGTGTGTGTGTGTGTGTGTGTGTGTGTGTGTGTTGTGGCTGGGCTCAGATCGCTGCTGCTGCTGTCGCTGCCCTTTATCTCCCCGCGGTCGGCTCTGGTTCCGTACGTTGAGCATGCTGGGACAGCATCTGCATTTATCTGCTCCGTCATAAACGATTAGTCAGGAGGACAAGGAGCTGAAGATGACACACACACACACACACACACACACACACACACACACACACACACACACACACACACACACACACACACACACACACACACACACAAACACACACAGTTCAGTTTCAGTGTGAGGATCTTCAGACATGAAGCAACTTTAACTCTGTGACATCATCACCTGATTGATGACTGATTCTGACAGATATTAAAAAAATCTGAATTTGATGTGAATGTGTTTCTATATATCAGCAGGTGACCTCTGACCCTAACTGCTGTTGAACCTCAGGCCATTGAGGTCAACGAGAACAAACTACACACATCTTTAAATATGATTGTGCACAGGATTTTAGAAATACTGAGCTTGATCTGACCCTGGATGGTTGAAATTGATTTTAGTCAGGAAGCTAATTCCTTCAACTGAGCCGGTCTAGTCTGGTGTAAACAATGGTAGAAAGAACCAGCTTAGAGGCTGTGTCCTTCATGGGACTCGGTCAACTATGTCGGAACCAATGGTTCTTAAATGAGGAATCTTCTTCTTACATCATATATGTATTTATATAATTTATGTATTATATTTACATGCTACTCCTGTCACCTAGCAACAGCACTTATAAGTGCCTTTGTTACAAGATAAAAAATCAGTGTACATTTTATGTAAATGTCCACCTCCACTAATGTGACGTCATGTGACATTTAGCTTTAACTGCACATTCACATCACAAAGATCACCTGCGCTGCATTGAATCTTGGGGTATGTTTGGGTTGCGAAGGATCCAACTGTTGTGACACTGGCATTGGTTGGATTTGTTGGAGCTTTTGAAATGATATAGACCAGTCGCCACCTGTGGCGTGTACGGCCGACGGTGGAAGCAGCTTAGGACTGACACACAGCTTCAGTCTTTTATGTTAAGCTAAGCTGAACGCAGTCTGGACGGCGACACGAACACACAAATACAGTGTTTGTCTTCAGCAGTTACATAAGCATCTGCTGAGCAGCAAGAGCGGGAGGACGAGTGATTCAGGACAATCGGGTCGACGCTTGGGGCCGTTTCTCTCCACGAGAGGCTGAGATGGAGCTCAGGGTCCCTCACTGATGTCTCTCTGTGTCAGTTACAGCTAGTGATGGATGGTTAATGAGGCCCCTGGACCTGCAGTCCAGCTGCAGGGGAGGTCTGCCTCCTCCTCCTCTTCCTCCTCCTCCAGAAACAATGAGACATGCATCCACACTCAATTATCTTTTACACACAAGCACACACGCTCATAAAGAAATGGGGGCACCAGCTCCTTTTGCCTCCAGTTCCTTGTTTACGAACCAGTGCTTTATCACATAGTGACGGTAGTGAGTCCAGATCCTGAATCCAGTTGACTTCACTTCTCACTTGGATGTTAATAAACCGTTAAACATAAACCGACTGGTTCCTGTATAAATGGTTATTTTCATTAATTAAGCGTTGATGCAACAGTACTGCAGGAAAGTGCTGCTGCCGCTGCTCCGCTGCCTTTGAGCTACAAGAAAAAGAAAATACTCGACATTAAAAACACGAGAGACAGATAAATAGGCTGAGAGTCTTCACTGAGCAGGAAGTGAAGAGATAAAGTGAAGGAGAGGGGAGGAAGGAAGAGTATCTGGGGACAAAGTTAAGTGTTGGGGTGACAGAGGGGGGAGACAAAGGGAAGAAGGGGAAGCAGAGGAAGATTAAGTGTGTCAGGTGAAGGGAGGCTGCGAGCGGCGTTACCACGGGAACGACTCTCTCCTCACTCACCGCTGGGGGGAAAGCACGACTTTTAATCCCCTTAATCTCAACACATCCCGCTGGAGTCGTTTCAAACTGCAGTTTGATCTGTGTGTGTGTGTGTGTGTGTGTGTGTGTGTGCAAGATGCAAATGTGTGTAGTCTGAGATTATGATAAAAAGAAATGAACGATGTGGAAACAGTCAGAAATGAAGCTGTTTACCTGAACCCAGTTTCTCTTTCAACAGTTTTCAGATTCTTCTCCTGAGGCTGCAGCTGAAAACATGAAGGATGCTGGGAAAAATACTGACAACAGATACACACACACACATACACACACAGTGAGGAAGACTTTCATCTTCACACCTTCAGTTCAGACGTTTGTTAAAGTTAAATGATTCTTCAAACCTGTTTCTCTTTCTTTCCTGTCGTTAAATAAATCAATGTGGTTTGATGTACGGAAGATCAATACTGGCAAAATTATAAAAAAAAGAAACAAACAAAAAACATCACATTGTGAGAAAGTTATTTACTATAATGTCTTAGTTTCTGAAGAAAAAAAAAACAAAAAGATTTTTTTTTCACATTTTTTTCCCCCAAATTAATGAGAAACTTTCTCAAAACAATTAAAGCTTTTTTGAAAATGATGAGAAATGTTTTCATGAAAAATGGAGAGACTTAAAATATTGATGAACTTTGGTGAACTCTGAAATGAGAAACTTTCAAATCAATGCAAATTTTCTTAAAACAATATATTTGATTCATTTGACATCATTGTTAAAAGTTCCTTTTATGTTCAGATTTTATTTTGCAGTGATCTTCTGTAGTGAATAGAAAATTGTTAAGTTAAAATGAAAAGTAATCCGTTTATATTTGTCTATATATATATATATATATGTGTGTTTGTGTGTGTGTGTATATACACATAACTATGATGTAGACATATTAATACATAATACAACTGAATTTATCGTGATTTATTCACATACATGTAACTGATCCTACTACAGTTTTTTCACTCCTTCAATTTATTTTACAGACTCTCTTCTTTCTTCATGTCATCTCTGATTCTTCTTTTTAGCAGTTTTTTGCCTTTTTTTTTTTTAACCACTTTCACATTGAGTCCTTTAATCAGAAGTGGCACAGTCCTTGGAGTGAAAAGTGACAACTCATTAATTATTTCAATGACTTTCACTTGACGTCTCGTTCATTCACAGCGTCTGAGCAGCTTCAGGATCAGTGTCTCGCTCGAGGACAATTGCGGACAGCCTCTCGACCTGCGCAAAAATACCAACGCTACCAACGTGTCTTTTCTACACTTTATTTAACTAAATATCAACTATCATTTAATTTATACTCATTGTCATGTAAACCTGTTCCTGTTGCTATAGGTCAGGTGGTTTCAGGTTTTAATTAACTAAAAAAACCAAACAGCTAATGAAGTTTACACTGGGAGTTTGAGCAGGCAGACAGGACAGCATGGTGAACTGATGGCGAGGTGGAATTAATTCAACTCTGTCCATGGAAACAGTTTTAAGTGTTTCCAAACTCTGAGTTGTTGCATCGTCCATGACCCTGAGGTCTCACACATTATTGTTTTCATGTGGAAACTTGGATGTGACTGAACCAAAACGATGTTTGTGACACTTCCAGCATGAACACTGCTGAATGTCTGAGATACAGATGAGTGTTCCAATTACAGAGGAATCACACTTAGCCTCTTTGGGAAAGTCTACATCAGGGTACTGGTGAGGAGGGTCCGGCTGATAGTCCAACCTCAGATTCAAGAGGGACAATGTGGTTTACGCCCTGGAACCTGTCCACGTGTGCTTTGTGGATCTGGTGAAGGCTTATGACCGTGTCCTTCGGTGTGCCCTCTGGGGGGTGCTTTGGGAGTATGGGGTGGGCGGCCCTCTGCTGAGAGCCATCTGGTCTCTGTACTGTCAGAGTCAGAGTCAGTCCATATTGTCGGCAGTAAGTTGGACTTGTTCCCAGTGGGTGTTGGACTTTGTCAGGGCTACCCTTTGCCAGCGTCTCTATTGATAATTTTTATGGGCAGGATATCTAGGTGCAGCCAAGGGGTGGAGGCTGTCATGTTCGGTGGCCTCAGAATCCCATCTCGGCTTTTTGCAGATGATGGTCCTGTTGGCATCATCAAGCACTGACCTTCAACAAGCACTGGGGCGGTTCACAACCGAGTGTGAATCGGCTGGGATGAGAATCAGTGGCTCTAAGTCCGAGGCCATGGTTTTCGACCAGAAAAGGGTGGAGCGATCACTCAGGGAGGAGTCGCAGGATCAGGGAGGAGTTGCTGCTTCAAGTGGAGGAGCTCAAGTATCTTGGGGTCTTGTTCATGAGTGATGGGAAATTGGAGTGGGAGATGGACGGATTGGGCCAGCGTCTGCAGTGCAAACGCTGCTCTGGTCTGATGGGGTGAAGAGGGAGCTGAACTGTAAGGTCAGGCTCTCAATTTACTGGTCCATCTACATTCTGGGCTCAGCCTCAGAGACAGGGTGAGGGGCTCGGACATCCGGGAGGAACTTAGTGTAGAGCTGCTGCTATTCCATGTTGAGAGGGGCCAATTGAGGTGGCTAAGGTGTCTAATTAGGATGTCCCCTGGACACCTGAGGGAGGTGTTATGAGCATGCCCATCTGGGAGGAGGCCTTGGGGGAGAGCCAGGACACGCGCTGGAGAGGCTATGTCTCGAGGCTGGCCTGGGAATGCCATGGGGTCCCCCCGGAGGAGTTAGTGAAATCGGTGGGGGAGAGGAGGGTCTGGGCCTCCCACCTCAAGCCGCTGCCCCGCGACCCAGACCCTCCAGATAAGCGAGGGAAATGAAGACAAAGACGAAATTCTGTAACACTGAACTGAGTGTGAGTAACCATCATGAGAAGAGAAGAAAAGCCTGAGAGTCAAATATGAGAGAAACAAATATGGTGGCTGTGTTTGGCTTCAGGCTCATTAGACTCTGTCTGATAGGTCTGATTGATAATAAGAGACTATCTCTTCCTACACACACACACCGGCACACACAACAAACAGGTGTGTGAGCAGCATACAGTGTGTGTGATGAGGCAGCAGCAGGTTGGTGTTGATTCAATAAGAAAGCTATTTTCTCTCCTTCTGCATCTGGGCTGGAAACAATCAGTCTTCAGGGTGATGTTCCTCTTACCCCTATTGATTTTATGTGTGTGCCTGTGCAGTGTGTGTGTGTGTGTGTGTGTGTGTGTGTGTGGAACCAACAAATAATCCTCATCCATCCACTCATTCCTCCCTCTCTGGTCCAGCTGAGTTAACCTATACAATTGCAGAGGGGGAAATCAATGGCTATCCCTACCACCCCGTCTCACACACACACACACACACACACACACACACACACACACACAGATGGAGTCAGAGGGTCACAGCTCATCTAAACGCTGCTGCCTGTTAAAGATTTATAGCTGATGTTGTTCACCACTCTCATTCTCTCTAACTTGGCCCAAACGCGCAGAGAGGTGGACGACTGATTTTCAAAAAAGTTGGAAGAGAAATCAGATTCTGTATCTAAAAAAAACAAATTAGATAAACAGTATATATCTCAATCAGCAGATAAAATACTCTAAAACCAGTCTCAGACCGAAGGGTACCCAGGTCTTAGCAGGTCTACATGGAGCATGTCCACCAGCTCCTAGTCCTGGTCCTCGTACATGTACTTTTATTGATGGGAGAAGTGATGGTTTTGTTGTGTTACCTTAAATATGAACAGAAAATCCATCACTGAAAGAGTTTGTAAACCTGTAACTTTTCTCTTATATACAGCTGTTACATGGCTCTGTCCACAGACTCCACTGACAGAAACATTCATTTTACCTCGGGAGCTGCTACTCCACTCAGTTAATTATATTGTCTTACTGTGTTGTACTTTTACTTCAGTAAGGATCTGAACTCTAGACAGAGTAGCGACACCTATTGCTTCTGCTCAATTTCTCATTGAGCTTCAACATTTGGTCAGGGAGCTCTTAGTAGGATTTGGTTTGAATCAGCGAACAGAGGGAGGGCTGAACGTGATGACGCTGAACTCAAGCGTTTGCGGTGTAGTTTGAGCAGCACTGAACGAGCTGATGAGATGTATATAGGGGCATATAAGTCGCAGAATCGACAACGCTTGTTAACACATGTTTTCGTATTGACGGATTCGGACAAGCATAAATCAGAGTTGTCAATTCTGCTACTTCCCTGTAATTCTGCTATTACCCAGATACCACTAGGTTGGTTGAAGCAGAAATTAACCGCCCACTGGGGAGCGAACGTATGCCAACGGATAGCTTTCAGAGGCTTTCCACAAAGTGAAATGATGTGAAAGCATCTGATGCATCAGGCTATCTGAACTCTTCGTCCACCACTGAAACTCACAGAGTAACACTGACTGACAGATTTTGTCCTCATCAATCATAAAAAAAAAACCAACAACCTGTGATTAAAACACAGAGATGATTATTTTAATTTGATCAGTCTGATTAGAACGAGTGAAGCTGCAAGTTTCTGCTGTTGTACCGACGTTTACAGATGTTACAAATGTTCAGATGGTGAAGATCGGCAGACAGATCCGGTGTCCTGCTGGTGCCCATGGTCTACATCGGCTACATTACAGATAAAACATTATATAAACTGTAATAATAAGTAAAACTTTAACTGCTTTAACTTTAACTCTTTAACTGCATGTTCACATCACAAACATCCCCTGCGATGCAATGAATCTTTAGATAGACTGGGCTGTGAAGGATCAAGCTGTTGTAGCTTTCACGGCTAGATGAAAAGAAGACTGGAACTGTCTTCTATATTTGAGGAGCCTTCAAAATGAGACAGACTAGTGCCAACCTGTGACGTAAACCACCAAGAAAGATGCCGTTCTCCAACTGGGCCACTAACTGAGTGGAAGCTGAGAGGAAAATCAAGAATAGGTGAGCAGGTGAGTGTGGAGACTCAGGTGAGGTAACAGCAGGGAAGATGAGAGTGACAGCTGCAGGAGTGAAGAAATTATCCTTCAACATATTAACCTTTACTTTCTCTGTCAGGTCTTAGTTATAATGAGCAGATAGTTAAAGCTGCGGATCAGTGTCTGATTCTCTGCCCCTGACTGAGAATAAGCTTGAACAGAAATACTGGCTCAACTGAGAAAAAACCACACGAGAGAAACTCACATCTCAAACTGTGGACACTGGATGAACCTGTTGTCATTAATCTGCTCGATCACTAAAGTTTCTGTTTTCTCTTTGTTTTTTGTTTTTTTAATAAATCATGAACCTGAAGATGAAAGTGAGCCTGTAAAAGACTCATAAGACTGAACATCATTGATCCTGAAGGAAATTCTTGTTCCAGATACACACTGACTATATACAAAATTAAAAAAAAAAAAAAAAGTACAATACATACAATATGTGATTCAAAAAACAATTACAAAAGCGTACAAAGGTTGAGAACACAAAGGAGAAGGTCAGAGTGTGAATAAAAACAGAACAATAAAGTAAAATTACAATATCCAGTTGAACATAAATAATGGTATTAAGGTTATATTAAACTGTCCATCAAACAGGAACTGGAGTTACATAGTTTTTACATCTTTTAACATCTACAACGCAGTTCTGTAAAAAATCTGAGTTTCCTCAGAAAGCACAAGTGAGTCCACTAACAACTCTTTGTCATTTTGTGACGTTGATGATGGTTTTGTCCCCAGGTCTGATCACACTGGTTTAACAAGGGACGGTGAACTTTCACTAACAATATTGTCATCAATACATGTCTACACCCATTTGTATTCACACTTGTTGGTGTGAATACAAGTGTAGAATAATAAGTGTGAGTGTGAACGCACGAGACTCAGTGTGGTTTGCACCAAATCTGAGGACATTTCCTTTAAACGCTCGTGAAATATCACACTGACAAGGTGAACCATGTTTTGTGATATCACAGCAGCCTTTGACCTTTGCCCATAAAACATGACACATTAAGCCTGGTTTATGCTCGTCCGTATTCGTCGATACGCAATCACGCAGATCCCTCTGCGTCGTTGCGTACCCCGCCTGACCCCCTCTCCGTCAGCTTATGTGCAGCTCCCCAACTTTTTAACTATCCATTGAAACTATGGAGAGCTCACAGAGACTGCATAGCTCTGATTGGTCCGCTAGAGTTACCTCATTTCTGGAATCTCGCTTTGCTGGTTGTATTCCTTCCATAACAACAACATCGCCACGCGTCTCCTCTTTAGTTCTCATCTCAGTATTTACAATAAAATGATCTGTTGCTCAATGTCGATGAGTTCCAGTTCCAACAAATGTCTTCTCTGTGTCTCCACTGTTCGTTGTGTGTGGAGGAACAAGGCCGGGCTGTGAATAAACTATCAGTGATAGTTGATAATCATAACGGAAAGAATCGTATCACCCCCTATTATTCTGGTGGTGAATTACTTTATGACACCCGCAGCCGACGGAGAACTCTGAACAGATTCACGACTGCGTTGATCCGACTGCGTGACCACGCAGCACACAGTCGGAGAAGCATAATTCAGCCTTTTAGTCTTCAAGTCCAAGTGGATGCTGGCTGAATGAGTTTGAAAAATTCCCTTGAGGTTTACTGAGAAATCCTGTTCACAAGAATGAGGAAAATAGATGAATAACCTGAAAACACAATGCTTCTGGCCACAATAAATAAACATAAACTTCATTACAGCAACAAGTACTTTCTCCATTTCCATTATGATTAAAACTATGTGTGTGTCAGAAATAGTCTGATCATTTGCAGACAAATACCGAAGAAATGAGCTTTTCACTGGAAATTGTGAAAAAAAAAAAGTTTAAAGCTGCTGCTGCTCTGCTGTGTGTGTGTGTGTGTGTGTGTGTGTGTGTGTGTCCCCTTCAGCTCTGATGAGCGACTAAAGAAGGACAGACCCTCATTATGGTCAACAAGTGAGATATGCAGCGAGAGCTCTGATCCTCTGTAATTCACAGTCCTAATCAGTCCAATCAATCTTCACCCCTGTCCCCGCTCTCCATATTAAACACACACACACACACACACACACACACACACACACACACACACACACACACTCCTCCGCCTCCTCCTGGAACATTTATTTGTGGGCACTTGACCCCCCCCTCCAGATGAGCCGGTCTACACGCAGGCTAATAAAGCGGCTAATTGTGTGGTTGTCAGGGCGGGATTGATTTGTCTGTTTCAACAGTGATAACACAGGCAATCATCTCTCTCTGTGAAGCCTCTGCACACTCTCTGTCTGCTGCCGCCGCTGACATTTGACGGCCAGGAGGCATGTGTGTGTGTGTGTGTTTCTGTGTGCGTGTGTGTAAAGATGAGCAGACTTGTGCGAAAATGCTACAAGGACAAATGAAGGTTTTTGGGGTTTTGTGTTTACCCCCAGAAATGACAGGCAGCAGGATGAGAAAACACAGCAGAGCTGAGCCATGGGAGGGAATATGAGACCGATGTTGTTGTTGTTTTTTTTTAAAGATACGTGTGCGTTTATCTTCCTCCTGGAGACTGATGTGCGTTTGCAGGAGCAGGATTGTGGATTACTGACGGCCTGATCTTCAGAGTGAGTGTGATGAGGCGACATCCCACACAAAGCCTGTGTTTAAACAGAGAAGCTCACGTTTGTTTTGACAAATATGTTCAAAAAGAAAAAGGTGGCAGCCACCTGGATTCTGTTTACCGCTGATGAGTTTATGAGAGGCAGAGCCAAGTCTGTGAGCGGTGGCGTCCAATTCACTAACAACACTAAAACAGAAAACTAAACCTGCTTCCTGCTGGAAATCTTCACCTTTCTGCCTCCTGTCTGATGAGGGATTAGGATTATCCCTCCAAACTGACATGAAATAATCATAAACACTGACCGTAACCGAGTTTGTCACACCTGCCTCAGTGTTGTAGACCTTTACAGACCAATCTCTGTGGTCAACTAATGGTCTCTTAATGAGATAGTCTGGCCTAGAATTTTCTGTATAAATCGTGTCCCTATTTCCCGTACTTATGTTACATGCTACACGTCACCCAACACCAACATCAGCCTCAGCTACATTTTACGTATCACAGATAAGATCTAATTCAGTCCATATAAAAACATTCTCCTCCACTTTTCCTACTACTCTGGTCATGTGTCCTTTAGTTTTAACTCCATGCCCACATCACAAACATCACCTGCGCTGCAATGAATCTTGGGATATGTTGAACTGTGAAGGATCCAACCGTTGTAGCCTTCACAGCTCAGGAAAAGAAGATTGGATTTGTCTGTAGGATTTGAAGGAGCCTTCGAAATGAGACTAGTTGCTACATGTGACGTGTACAACTGACAAGTTAAGCCCTCAAAGGAAACAGCTGAGGACTAAGACAACACACTCACCCCCGTCCAACCATGACTAAGTAAAATGATTAAATGATAAAAATCATTGTAGCAGCCAATTTTTATAACGTCAAATTAAAGATTAGATTAGAAAAATTAAATATCAACGTGACGATTAAGCTGACAGAAACATTTATTATTATATTATTACTCCGATGTTTCGGTTTGGACCACGTCCCTTGTAATGATGTTATATTGCAAGATGGCAGCGTGCATATACAGCAGTTTAGTGCTCTCTTTTTCAGTGTCCAAAAACACTCTGCAGGGTGAACAGCATCTACAGCCGGCGCGATCTCATTGAAATAGGATTACACAGCTAGCGAGCAGATACATCCGAGTTTCTCCGTTCCCACGACAGCTCGCTGGATATCACTAGGACCCCTGGCTCTCCGTGGATTACCATCCCCACGGGAAGGCAGTGAAAATGGGGCAGGGTAGGGCTGCCAATTGTTCCGTAAAATATGGATTTGTCCCGTATTTGGAAGATAAAAGACGTGTTCCGTATTGAATACATACAGAATGCAATTAGTTCCATATTTTTGACAATCGAGTCATTACAAAAACCATGACATTAAAATTACAGATTAGACGACCAATGAAGATCTGCATGACGTAAAATGAACCCTCCCCCTCTGTCAGCCAGGCCTTCATTCGTCTGTCTAACATTTACTGTCATCGTCACTATCAAACTGAAAATGCACAACTGTAATTGGCTGTCGATTCTCTTGTGAGGCCTACACTGTGACTCCCACCCCTCATCCCATGTAACAAAGTGGTGAGGGGTAGGGGTGAAATCATTCTCTTAGGAAACGAGACAACACTACTTTACCTTGATACGTCATCAGAAGTCATCGGTAGTTGCTACAGGAAGATGACGTGACGAGTCTCCATCACAACTGAATGACAACAAACAAAGATGGCGTCTACAGAGGCCAAAGCTCCTTACAGGAGGAGGATGAACGACTGCTTAGTTACAGCTACAGCCAGTTGTGGCAGGAGATCCAGCACATCACCAAGTACAAGCTGACCTAGCAACTTCTCAGCTGCTGCTGACTCACTGGCAGAGGAGCTGAACCATTTCCCACTTTGAGGAAGAGACACCCTGTCACCCCATGTCTGACTCTGTTTCCCTGTTCCAGATGAGGCTCAGTTGGGTGTTTGAGTTTGACCTCTCCTCTGAAACCAGTTAGAAGTATCTCAGGGTCTTTTTCACAGTGAGGAAGGGGTGGAAAATGAGGTTGACAGACAGGTTGGGGTTGCGTCAACCCAGGAGTGGAGCTAGAAAGTGAAGTTCTGACACTTATCTGTGGTAAAAGAGACTAAAAGAAAGAGATGGTGAATGCAACCAAAACAAGTTTTCCCTGCAGGATGCCTGGACTCAGCCTCAGAGACATGGTGAGGTGTTCAGAGTTGAGCTGCTCCTTCACATCAAAATGAACCAAAGTGGTTTTATAGGTGGTTCATCTGATCAGGACACCTCCTGGTGCTTTCCGATGGATGGAGGCTTTTTCCAGTCAGAGGGACATCTGGAATACCTTGCTGACCTGCTGCCACTGAGACCTGATACTGGAACAGAACTTGGCCCTGGATTGGAAGCCGTATGTGGACAAATGGTGGACAGTGAAGCCTTCACAAACCCCATGTTGAGTTTCTGTCTTCATGGAACATTAAAGTGAACCTACAGTCACTTGCATTGATCTCTCTATGATGCTACCTGTTAACATACAATGTGTTCTCCACTCCACATTGTTTTATATTCCTCCTCCTCTCCTCTTGTAATTTCTCTTTCCTCCCTCCCTCACTCCCCCCCTCAATGCTTATCTGAGGCTGACAGGTACTTCCACAGCACAGCTCAAATTGTTACGCTCCTCTATCGAATAGAATCAAACGCACTCCAGTATAAATAGCTTATGCACACAGTCTCTTAGCACAAACACAGGAAAATACACATCCTGCGATTTGTCGTTGGATGTGTCAAAAGGTGGAAAATGATGGGTCTTAAAAAATATGGGATAAGCAGCCAGGGCGAGGCGCAGACAAACACGAAAGGAAGCTGTGAATTTAATAGTTTCACAGAGTGCTTCTCCATCCAATGTCTCCTCCATCTCACAGTGGATTTCATTCACTGCCACATTTCCTTCTGAAAAGTCATGCTAATTAAAATCAGAAGCAACATCCAAAACAAAAAAGGATTAAAATGCTCATTTTTCCCCCCCAGTGCAGACATGAATACAGATCAACCCTGTGAATCCCTCTGTTACCTGGTGCTCAAACACCAGTGCTGCCGGACGTCGGCTCAAGGTTCAAACTTCTTTGCTTCACATGCAGTGTGCTGGGAAAGTTACTCTAAAAGAGTAACTACTTACCAGGGAAAGTAACAAACAAAATCGGACGCAAACCGTTTCAGTGTGAGTCAGGCCTTTGCCAGTCAACATGCAGTTTCACCTCTACCTTACCGCTTGCTCCAGGAAAGAAAAAAAACTTTGCAGCTGCAGTAACGGTAATGCCGTTGTAACAACTGATATTGTAATTAATTAGATTACCCGTTAGTGAAAAAAATAACGCTGTTAGTACTGCCATTTATTTTTAATACTGTTATTCCCATCACTGTTCACAAGTTTACTGCAGGAGCAGTGTGGGAGTCCGAGGATGAAGGAAGACGAATCAGGTAAGGGAAACATCACCGCAGTGTGACAATGCCTTGTTGAAGACGGTTGGAAGGAAGACAAAAACAATTCTGTCTTTTTCTCGCTCCTAAAACACAAACTGGTGCGCCAGATGTCGATTAATCCACAGCTGAAAATAGTCCCCCAAAATACATTGTTTCCTCCTACACAGTAAAGAACAGCGAGCCAAAACAAATGGACATGAAGCATCATGAAATTCTGACAAAAAGTCTCAAACCACAATCTACATTGTGCAAGCGTGAGGACATGAGTGACTGACCTGTAAAGCTGATGACCGGACCAGAGTGTCTCCAACAGTGCAGCTCTGAGGCTTCCTCCCGTTGTGCAGTGGTTCAGAACCACAAGTGGTTCAAGTAAGGAAAACTGGGAAAACTGGTGGGTCATGGATGGATAAAACTCGATGATGCATATGTGGTCTGAGCCAACTCCCTGCTGGTTCTTATGGCGTTGTATAATTACAGACTTATCAAGGTGTAAATGCTGAACCCAGTCCCCCACCATAAGTTGCTACAATGGACACATGAGCATCAGTACTGGACCACAGAGTGATGGAAGAAGGAGGTCCAGACTTACCTCATGAGGCTGGCAAAGTGACACAATCTTGGATCTAAACATTCATGTGGATGGTACTTGCACCTACTTCAACATTAGCTATGTTTCTATGCTCATATTTTTTACATTCAGGCTGTATCAGTTGTTGACTCAAACTAATGTTTCCAGGATTCCCAATGTCCTCTAAAAGCTGCATTTTAAAAAGTACTTGTGTGGACAATGTGTAATCTCTTCTCATTTTGAGATGAACCTGACCACAAATTACACTATGGTCAGGTTTGACATTATAACATTCTCTTTGGCTGCCTGGGCACATTTGTCAGAAATTTGTGGGAGAAAACTCTCTGTCTAGTTTGCAGGATAGAATGTATGAGAGACCAACTTTCATTGGGAAAAATAGAATAATCAGTGACCTTCCCAACATAATAATCCTCTTACACTTCATTTATCTGTTTTTCTACATGACCGCTGAGCTGATCACTGAACACTGAACAGTGCCACTGGATTCTATGGTAAAATCAATCTGTGAAAATCTTCATGACTGAGAGTTTTCTTCATCATGACAGTGATTGATCCAGTAGATTCACTGGAACATTGCAAATAGCAGCTGCAGAAAGCAAACAAGGCATCCAAGTATCACCTGTGCTGGTTCTCCTGTTTCTCTGCTCTAGGGACGATTGCTCAGAGACAACAAGGGTCGCCAAACTTCCTCTAACATTTCACACAATAAATGGTCAAATATGCACTGTTGAATTTACATTAAATTGGGATTGACATTATGTTAAAACTGAAAGCATCCTAGAATGTGTTTCACCTTACCACTAAGTCTTATTCACTCTGTCCGATTTTCCAAAGATTTTGAATGCATGGCACTTTATATGAAACCACATTGACGCTGAGCATCTATGGGTTTCTATGTGATGCTTTTTTTCAGTGCAGGAAAACCAGGTGGTGATTGGATAAATGCTGATAAATCATTCCTTTTGATTTGCAGGGATTTGGAAACAAACATCGGCATTGGAGCAAAGTGGAATTCAGTCTTGGATTTCCCAGAGTCAAGTCAGAGTGCTTGTTTCTTAGCTCATTTTACACATTGTACATATTACACTGTAAATAAAACATACTAATTACCATAAAGTTATTGAGTTTGTTGTTGTTTGCTAATTCAAATCATTTCTCCTGTAAAGGGAAACCATAGCCTGCTAGTCAGCGTGCTAGCATGCAGCCTCAATTAAACTTTCCTTTTATTTGTAACTGTCAGGCTGCATTAGGATATATTTTATAAGGTACACCTAAAATGAGCTTTCTCTGTTTGAAAGACCTGCAGCTGCCAGTTCTCTGCTTGTATGTGTCGAAATCAAAACCAGTGTTTTCCCAATGTCTCACAGATCTTCCCTGAGAAATGTGCCTGTTCCTTCAGCACAACAGCACATTGACAACATTTAACTGTAGTGTCACATTCAAGTCAATTAACATCAGTTTTATGTGGTTTCAGTGACCTTGAACGTTGATCTTTACCTTCTAAGATATAACCAGTTTGTCCCTGAAGAAGTGATCTCAAATCATTACTGAGATATCACATTCATGAGAATGAGACATGAGACAACATGAAAACAATTGAGATATTTTACATTGCAGGCTGGGCTCAGCTGCAGATAAAATGCTTCAGAAACAAGAAACAGGTCAAACTGAAAAATCACATCTGTCCAGCATCTTTCAGCAGGTCCACGAGTCCCCCTGAGTCTTTGTAAGAACCCGGAGCCCCTGGCATCTTAATGTCATCACATTACTGAACCATGCTGAAGCACATGGCTGCATCACACACTCATTAATTTCTCCAGCACAATCCAATTTTGTGATGAAGAGCTGTACAAGGAGTGGAGATACACTTTATCCAGTAGGCGATGACTGGAAAACACTGAGTAACATTTCAGGCCAGAAAACAAAGGATCAGATGTAGAGACGACGAATGCTCAGAGTCTTTGGCTGCAGAGGATAATGAGGAATCTCCTGTGAGACGTTAATCTGAGTATTTAATAACTTTATTATTTATTATTGAGAAGAATATGCAGCAGGGGGGATTTGTGCTGAAATGTTGGGCAGTGGTGTTACCACAGATTGTAACTAACCCATAGCTCTACCTCCCACAGAGAGAAAGAGGAAAAGGAGGATGGAAGAAGAGTTCAGACTCTCTTGATCTGAATCCATCTGGATTTCTCGCAATTGCTCTGAATGCTCTGAATTTTTTGCAAATGGCTGAACTGTTCTGGCTGTCTGTCTTGAACCAATCAGCATCCAGTGAGGGAGAATACAGTCATTGTTTTGTTTCTTCTTCTGGGCTCTCCTACTTCACTGCTTGGTTCATCAATTGGATTTGACTGAAGACAAATTCTAATTAATTAATTGTTGAGTCCAAACAAATGTTGGTACCAAATATGATTAAAGTCCTTCAAGGTGACCAATTCAGGCCCACATCTCAGATCCAGTTCCCAGTCTCTTTAACTTGCTGAACTTCTAAACTCTCTCAGAGTCTGTGTCTGCTGTTTGGTACAAAACCTTGAAACTATAACAGACAATAATAAACAACAGAAAAAATAGTTGTTTTTGGTATGTGTCACGTGGTGGCAGCAGGTGCAAACAGTTTTTCTTCTTCAGTCGTGGCTCTTTAAACTAAAATGGCTTATATGGGGACACAAACATGAGCAAATGCATCTCGTTCTTGTGTCATCGTCCCTGTGACTTTGGTGTTGCATCCTGCAGGAAAGAAGTGAACAGGCAGTAACCAGTTATCAGCCTGTGTCATGCACCACAACCCAAAATTTTGCTCTATGGCTGATGGGTTGGTACAATGTCAGAAGTAAGGTGAACAGCTGACCCTGGATCAGAGGCTGAATGTGGACTGATGGACTTCTTTTCTATTTTTCTCTACAACTGTTTCAACAGTATTACTTGATATTTACATCTACCAGAAGGTCTTAATGTTAATTATCGCCTCCTCTTCCTCTCGGGTCTTTTGTGGGCTGTGTTCGTCTCCTCTGTTGTAAGTCTGAACTCCCTATGGAGCCGCAGTCTTTGCAGTAAAGTGGAGTAAAGTAAATGTTTATTAAGCAGACCTTGGGGGGATTCACATTAGACCAGCTGCCGATCTGTCCTTATGTTTCAACTACAACTTTAAAGTAGCGTCTTTAAAAGCATTTCACACTAACTCACAGCTACTGCAGTTTATTTTGCACACATATTAAAGCAGTTGCTAGGAAACAGATTCATTCTCTTCTTATATTATATACAAAATATAATCACGTCAGCCCTGACAGAACAACAGTGTTACAGGCTGCTGTGACAAATAAATATGAGCGAGGGGCAGAACACAGAGTAAATATTACAGTCAAATAAATATCAACTGCTTCCTTCCACTTTCTGTTGAAGCAGAGAGGGTGATTTCTGGTTTTATCCTGCTCCTGCACATATTATCTTCACTGGGAGGTACAGAGTCTGACAGAGTCAGAAAGTTTTTCCAACCTTCATGGTTATTGAAAATAGCAGTGATAATTTTCATTTTATGACACACACACGTACCTGCACAAGACATCATTTGTAGGATTCTTTAGCCACAACAGTGACATTTAGCTCTGTCCAGTTTCTTTCTTTATGTCATTTGTTAAGGTGGTTGGTACATTAACATTTTACTAACAATAATAAAAATAATAAATATAATGAGAATGATAGGATGATGACCTAAAACATCCCAAAAACAACCAAAAAAAGAATTATATTAACCTTTTCATAAACCATAAGACTTGATAGATAATCTCTGACTACGACAAATGAAGGTGGTGGTCTTTCCCGGATGGATCATAGCTTATTAACAGTGTCATTATCCAGAGAGTTAAAAATCACAAGTCATTTGATCGAGGTGACTCAAATAAACTTCATATCTGTGCCATTATCATGAAGGAAAGAAGGATCTGTCTAACTGGGTCCGGTCTATGTTGTCCAGACCAGAGACCAAACCCAGTGCTCACCCAACTACCCTTAAATGAGACAGATTAGTTTATTTGTGATTTACATCTCTAGAATATTTGTATCATCTTGTCCTTGCTCCTGTTACGCAACTCATGTAATCCTTAGCTTTAACTGCACGTCACAAACATCACCTGCACCACAATGAATCTTGAGATAGGCTGGGCTGTGAAGGATCCAACTGTTGTATCTTTTGAAGCCCATGCAGTAAAAGAAGGCTGGATTAGTCTGACACATTTGAAGAAGCCTTCAAAATGAGACAGGCTCTCCACCAACTGTGATACATATGGCTGATGAGTCCAGCCCTTGAAGGATGGGACATGGTTATCATCCTGCTGAACTAACGAGCTAACAATCTAAAAAATTCACAGACTCACCGTTAGCGAGCTCATTAGCTCATTGGTTCAGAAAGCATCATTTTCCCTCATCACACATTTTCATCTTTTACATCCTCACCCTCTCTCTACTGTAACTGATGTTTGGGGGAATTTCTCTTGTGTGCATCTTGACATTCAGGGTCTCTTATCGTCACAGCAATCATAGCGTCAGCTGTGTGGCGTCTGCGTGAAGTGCCACCTCACCTCCAATGATCCGTCTGTTCTATACTCCTCACTCAAGGTTTTCTCTCGATGACTGCTGTACGACGCTGACTGCTGCGCTCACATCTGTCCACGCTGCTCTCTTATCTGTAGAGATGACAACCAAGGACACAAACTGTCTGAGATGGTTTTTAATGGAGCGGCTCGACTGCAGGACAAGAGCTGCCGTCGCTGCAATTAATTTCAAGAACCTTCCATGAAATGTTAGGATTTGTTGACAGCTTCTTTTTTTCCAGCTGCAGCACATGACACGCTGACAGACAAAGTAACTCAACTGTAAGTGCTGAGCTTGTAAATGCTAAAATGTGTTAAATGTCTTCAGTTTCCACAAAGAAAAGGATGTTTTATTTGCACTTCGAATTACTCACCATTAATCTACCTGCAGCCTATTAAACCTATAAAACCTTAAACAAAACCTTCTGACGATCATTTAAAGGGTTATGCAGGAGAACAATGATCATGCTGAAAGCTGTACCCTGAGTTCAACTCGGGTTCTGTGTTCAACTAGTGGATGATCCACAAATAAACATCTTTTACAGCTGATGGGAGTCCTCCTTCCTAAAAGCCAGATGCACAAATTGTTATGCTTCCTCAAACTAACAGAGGAAGACAGCTAACACTCGTGCAAACTTGGTTCATAGTAAAGTCCAGCATGAATCTGCAATGGATACTTTCACTCCTCAGTCTTCTCTGGTCCAAATGTGAACTGAGTTTTGCAGTAGTAAAATACAGACCTCTGGGTTTTCATTCTTAGTATCAATGATCTTCATTTTTTGTTGTTTTATTATCATGACTGGGTCTGGGTTAATATATTGTCAGCTCACTGTTTGCATCGAATTCATGGTTACATTTTAATATACACATCACTGCAAAAGCATGTATAATCAATAGAAACAGTGATGTAATCATCTTTTTGAATGAATTAAGGAATCTTAACAAACTAACATTAATGAGTCTTGCTTTTTGCCCTTGCTTCCATTGATTAATTGGTTGGGGTCACAGTGACCACCCACGGGAAAATTATATGATATTCCCTTGTATAACTAATTCATTATGTAATACTTAATGTGATACATTATATTCAGACTACTTCTGCAATATTCCTGTGTCGACATCTCTGTGTGAACATCCTGTACTAACAACAGGGTGTTCAGTGCCGTGTGGAGGTAACATCAGGACAATGAGAGTGTATCTGTTCAGATTACTGGAAATCTACATGGATTTATGTTACAGGTGGACCAAGTGGAGGTTAAAGAAAGGATTGAAAGCCTTTTGAACCTCCTTTTTATTTATAATTATAAAGATGCCAAATCCACATCACTTGACTGATTTCTGATTTAGAGCACCACATCAGTTTCTCAGTCTTTTCTGACTGCCCTCCTCTGTCAGAGGCTCCGAGCCTGTTGGTTCCTGTTGAAGATGTAAATCTTTTAACAGACCTCACAGACAGGCCACAGGTTCTCTGAAGAGCTAAACACTCAGTGCGATGAATCTGTTGTAATTCATGGACAGAAGCACAAGCAGCATTTATGACTGAACCTTCAGTGTCTCACCCTACACATGTTCATACAAACTGCTTTTAAATAATATTTACATAGACATACTCTACATCAACAAACAGGAATCATGTTTCTCAATCATATAAGTGCTTCAGTAAATATACTGGGTTACTTCCCACCACTGCAGTCAACTAACAGCCACATTCACATTCATGAGCCTGATCCATTTAGTGAATGTTCTATTATTAAAATATCAAAGTTAGAGGATTACGTGTCCTTGGCAGATGGATGTTCTGCCTGAGTCTCAGTTTTGTTTTGTTTTGCCCTTCAGTCTGAATTAATTTTAAACCTGTGTAGTAATTAACATTTTTCATGAGTGTATGAACCTATGAAAAAAATCTTTACATCTTAGGCTCTGTCGTGTGGAAACCTGTCAGTGATTTTAACAGCTGCTGGGCTGTGCCATGAAGGGGCTTCATTAATTACAGTTATTATTGATGAGCACAGGTATCAGTGTGTATCTGTGTAGTTCAACAAGGGTCAGAAATGACCTTTAGGGGGCGCTCTTGAGCATGTCAAGAGAGTAGGCGACCACAGCTCCTGCAAAATCCTTAAAAATTTAAAACATTGTGAACCTCATTATACTTGGACGGTGATAAATTGCAAGTTAAGTTAATTGTCATCAGTTCTACGATGTCACACACGACTTCTAAAGAGGCCAGAGAAGGTAGGACATCGAAAAACACAACCTCACATTCTGTGACCAACCCAGAAGTGGATGCTAATGCCAAAAGCATGCAAGCGCTAGTTAAGCCAGTTGGTGCTATACAAGCCTCAATCCACTCCTTTCAAGAAGAAAATTGGACGTCTGTTGCTTCTTTACACTCAACACTCAATAAATTTGGTCAAAGAATTACAGATGTTGAGGCTGGACTGAACGAGTTTAATGAAAGACTGAATGATGTGGAGCAATGTCAAGCCTTCCCAGCTACAGAAAATTCTCAGCTGAAAGAGATGACAATTTACTTGGAAAACTACACAAGGCAACAGAACATCCACATCATGAGAATAAAAGAAAACACTTGGGGACTGCGGCCAATGGAGTTCGTCGCTAATCTGTCTCTTAAGTTGTGTGACGAAGATAACTTCTTTAAACCGCCAAAGGTGGATAGAGCTCATAAGAAGTCTAGCCCCTAAACCTGGAGTGGATGACAAACCACAGACTAAACAATTCATAGTAAAGCTACATTGCTTTCAGGCCAAAGAACGCACTCTGTGCCTTGCAAGAGAGAAGGGCACGCTTACTTACAATGGATCAAGAATTCACATTTTTCCCAACGTCAGTTTGGAGGTCAACAAATGATGTGCCGCATTTTGCAAATGCAAACAGAAGCTCCATGTCGCCCAGATCAAGTTTGGTATGTACTATCCAGCCACACTGCACTTTAGCCATGGCAAGACACACATTAAGTTCACAGATCCGTACATCAGCAGTAATATTTTTAATGTTATGTAATATGACTAAAGTAACGACTTTAATCCAATAGACTTTGATTTCAAGTTCAAGTTCTGATATAGGAAAGAAATAGACATTGTTGGTGGTTTTGCTGTTCTTGTTCTATGATTTATTACCACCACTGAAAATGAGCAGTTTATGTACAATTTCCTTTTTTTCCTGTTCTTTCACAGTCACCACCAGCGTTTCTGTACCTTACTAGAGTAAATTTTTGCACCCATCAGCCGATATAGGCCTACTCATTATCGAGGTTCTCAGTGTTTAAAAATAACCACTGGTCCAGCAGCAAGAAAGGTGCAAACGAGAATTTGCCAATGTTTAACGTGTTTAAGGGGGGGGTTGCTGTTTCAAGGCATTGGGTTCATTATATGTTAAATGTACTGTCTTTTATTTTTTTTGTGCATTCCGTAATAAGCTTACCCTTTATCGTCTAGATACGATAGACACTGCTATATTTGATATACCTACTTCGAATGGCTAGTATGTCTGTGAATATTATAAGTTGGAATGTAAAGGGTCTTAATCAGGATGTTAAAAGGAAAAAGGTCCTCGCGCACTTACAACATCTGGGAGTTGGCATTGCAATGTTACAGGAAACCACCTTCATAATACAGATCATTGTAGGATTCATAGAAATTGGGTAGGACAGTTGTTCCATTCCAAATTTGATTACAAAAATAGAGAAACAGCTATTCTCATTCATAAAAATGTTATTTTTAGTGCATTAGTGTTTTTTTTTTTTTTTTTTACAGTTATAGTACATTTTGTATTTTACTCACTGTACTTTGTACTTTACTCACTTACTGTATTTTATATATATATATATATATATATATATATATATATATATATATATATAATAATCTTACATGATTTATTCTTTTTCAAATTCAAATTTTCTCTTTCTTTTAAGAGACTACCCCTAAGTGGTATTCTAGAGATAGAGAAAATTTGAATCCTTGTGTGTTGGTTTCTATGACAACCCCTATGTTTGTTTTTTCCTGCCTGTGACTGTCTGTCATTGTCGCTTCTCATTGTGGTGCATGGTGGCTCTGTGGTAGCACCCTCAATTTTGTTGTACCCCCACTGTACAATGACAATAAAAGACTATTCTATTCTATTCTATTCTATTCTATTCTATTCTATTCTATTCTATTCTATTCTATTATATCAGGCATCATCTTTGACCCAAATGGCAGATATGCAGTTGTGGGACGGCTGTTTCGACTCAAAATAGTTTTGGCCAATATTTATGCCCCTAACTTCGATGATGATAGTCTTTTCAAAAGCATGTTACACTCTATTCCAAGTCTGGATAGTCATCATCTGATTCTAGCTGATGATTACAATCTGCTGATGGACTCCGTTTTGGATAGCTCCTCTTACTCTGTGCCAAAGCCAACTAAGTCAGTGCAGATGATACAAATATTTATGGATTCACATAAACCGATAGATCCATCGCAGTTTAAAAATCCAACTAAGAGGGAATATTCTTTCTTTTCTAATGTGCACAATTCAATTTCTACGTGTTAACGTGTTAACCCACTGTACATATAATTCGATTATGATCTCCGACCATGCTCCTGTATGTATGTCTTTAAAACTTCCAACTCAGAAAGCAACACGGACATGGCAGCTTGATTCCCTTCTTCTTCTGACTCTGACTTATTTCAGTACATTTAGATTTCTATTTGGAGACAAATACAACTGATGGCATGGCTTTTTCAACTATATGGGAAGATCTCAAGTCTTATCTTAGAGGACAGATAATCGCTTATAGTGCACACTCTAGGAAAATCCACCACAATAAGGTTAAGGATGTGTCTTCCAGGATGAAGGCAGTGGATAGTCTCATTTACAGACTGAAGCTGATCTCTTAGCCACTTCTCAAGCAGAGAGGCTAATCTTAAAGTCCCATAGTTGATTTTATAAAGACGGGGATAAATCCTGCAATTTATTGGGCAGTCAACTTTGTCAAAAAACTGCATCCCACATCATTCCACAGATTAGATTATCCGATGGCTCATTAAGTGAAGATCATCAAAATATTAATAATCACTTTAAAGAGTTCTAATCCAAACCATATTCCTTAGATCTAAAACCAGACCAACACCAATTTGATACTCTTTTTTTCTAAATTAAGGGTTCCTACAATTTCCTCTGATGTCAAGGAGAATTTAGAACAACCTCTCACATTAAAGGAAATTACTTGTGCAATAAGTCATCAGAGGAGTGGGAAAGCCCCAAGCCCTGATGGGTTTGATTGAATTTTATAAAAAAATTAAAGATCAATTGGCCCCTATTCTTCTATCAGTTTATAAAGAATTGCTAGAAAACAATATTCTCTCTCCAACCCCCTGACAGGTGTCTTTTATACTACTTATATTATACTTATACCACTAAAAATAATGACCCACTTGATGCTTCATCCTATAGACCAATAACTCTGACAAACTGATGGCAAGATTTTTTCGAAAAAACCTTTGCATTTCACCTGGAGCAAGTCCTTCCTCATATCATCTCAGATGACCAGACTGGATTTGTTCAGGGCAGGCAGTCTCATTTCAATGTGAGACGACTGCTTAACATAATATATACAAAATCTAACACCTCATCTTCAGAAGCAGTCATATCACTCGATACTGAAAAGACATGCGATAGGGTTGAGTGGAAATACCTTTTTTATTCCCTGAACCAATTTGGATTTGGCCTTAAATTCATTGAATTGATCAGACTAATCTATACTGACCCAATGGCTTCGGTCTGTACTAACTCCATCTCATCTGATTATTTCTCTCTTCAGAGAGCGACTAAACAGGTGGACCCACTTAGTTCATTGCTTTTGGTTTTAGTCATAGAGCTGCTTTCCATTACTTTAAAAAGCAATACTAATATCCAAGGTATAGCTCGTGGCAGCCTAAAACACACTGTCATCAACCCCATTTCTACCATACCACAAGTTCTCAATATTCTGGGGGACTTTGGTAACATATCAGGGTACAAACTTAACTATGACAAAAGCGAGTACTTTCCTATCAACACAAATGCTGAGAAAGTTTCCAATCTACCATTTATACTGCCTTTTTCAGCCATCTCTGTTAGGGCTTCTAAATCTGGCATCACAAGGGTATACACTGCATTGGGAACTTTTACACTGATTATACATTTGCAAGCTTTGAACAAATTTCCAATTGAACAATACTCACTTTTTTGGTATTTACAAATCAGGGAATTTCTACATAAAAAAATCTGTCTCCTGATATTCCCCCCTTATCATGTCTGGATTCTTTATTGAATGTCAATTTTAAAACTAAAGATAGAGTTTCAGTGATTTACAGTCACATTATGGATAAATATAGTCCTTCTATTTCAAACATCTGAGAAGAATGGGAAAACAATATGGGGGTCAAGTTCTCTGATGGTTAATGGGATATAGCCCTCACCATGGTTCATTCCTCCTCTGTATGCTCAAGGCATGCCTTAATACCGTTTAAAGAATTACATTGATTATTTTTATCCAAGGATAAACTTGCAACAATATTCCCAAACTTGAGTCCTGTCTGTGACAAGCATAAGCAGACGACAGCAACGGCAGCAGTTTACCATATGTTCAAAACTTGTTCTCTTTTGGTTATTCTTTTTTGATACCATGTTTCAGACATATGGCTATGATATTCAGCCTTCCCCCTTCGTTGCAGTTTTTGGCATAATTCCTGACTCAGATGGTTGAAGTTTTCCAGCTTACCTGCAGAGGGTGGTTGCTTTTTCCTCCTTATTGGCAAGACAATTAATTCTATTCAAATGGAAGGATATAACTCCTCCAAAACACAGTCATTGGATCAGAGATATGATGTATAATATAAAACTTGAGAAAATCAGATGCGCACTAAATGGCTCCCTTCAGAAATTTTACAAAACCTGGGACCCATTTGGAGACTATGTGAAAATGTTGCCTGGCATGGAACTTTGAATTGATTGAATACTGATCTGTTTTGTATATGAGTATATCTGAATGCACCTAAATTCTTGTTCTGTTTTGTTAAGTTTTGTTCTGTTTTGTTTGTCTGTCTTTTAATTGTTTTGTTAAATTTCAATGCCTGTAACAGTTAGAAAACAAAAAGAAACTACATTTTAACAGACCAGTGAATGACCTAAGTTGTGTTCACGAAATTACAGGAATAAAACTTCACATTGTGTGAAAGGTGTAATTTCTCAGCATGGCCTGTAGCACAGAGCAGGATGCTGCTGGATTAGCTTCTGTGCCTTTCTGCTGTCATGACATCAAAGTAAATATGTTTAAAACACTTGTTTTTTTTAGAGGCTGATCACAGCCGCTGGCTGCTGCCACCATGACTGTAACGTCATTCTCATGTCAGTCACAGTGATCTCTCTGTTGACCAGAACCTGAAACAGAACATAAATAACCTTCGTTCATATGTAGACACGGAGATTCAACCAGACAAAACCTGGACATCTAAACAGAAACCATAACTCGAACCGATTTAGTAAATGTTTCTTTAGTGCTGGTCCATTAATTGGGAAGAAGTGAACCATTTCGGTAAATGCTACAAAAAAGAGCAAGCAGCAAGTCGTCCCAAAAAATTGCTCTTTCTTCTTTGTATTAGGTATAATTAACAGACAGAACAGGTCACATTATCCTACCACACGACACCATCGCAACTGCAGCCATCAATTTTTGTCATATTAATGTTCTTTATGTGACTGATTGTTTGTTGAAAAGTAATAAAAAATAAAATGAAAAAATTCAATTTAAAAAAAATTCATAATTCCCTGAAACCCAAGTGAACATATTGTAATTGCTTTTTTGTTGCTGTTGAGTTCATTGTCATAGAAAGCTCTTTTTGTTTAACCTCAGAAACCAATTATGTTTTAAACACAAAAAGAATTTATTTGAATTTATTCTCCTAAATCATTAGCAAAAATTTAAAATATGATGTGGTATTTATTCTCTATTTATTCTTACTCCATTCCCAAAAAGCTGAATGTGAGAAACCACCTGATAAGTTAAAAGTCATTATGTAAGAGATAACGTTTGCCCAGACAGAGTGATGGAGGACTTGAATCACTTGAATCACTCTGAAGTGATATGAACAACATGAATTATTGGCAAAAAGTTAATTTTCCTTGAGAGAGGTCTGCTATGCTCAGCAATGGTCTGATATACTTAGCAACGGTCCGTTATCAAAAAGTATCAGACCGTATAACGTTGGGAAGTCCTGTTGAAGTGAATGAAGCATTCAGCAGAGCCGTGTAATAAGTTACTATAATTAATTTAGAATTTAATAGTAATTTACTCATTAATATTCTTAATTATTTTTGCTACTTGTTTTTAAACTGCTTCATAAGCCGATTGAATAATTAGAAATCAAATGAACCATTTCTGTTTTCATTTCTAGTGACAGTAGTGCCGTGTCTAAAATTGCATACTTCCATACTCATACTAACTACTTTGAGGACGTAAGTGCGTTCACACTGACAAGTATGTCAAAATGCAGTGTACTGTTAATACCCGGTTGGTTTTACTCACTACAGTCAAACAGTTGAGTGTTGAATGATGGACACTTCTTCTCAATCTCAATGAAGCCATCTTGGCTATGTAGCGGAAGGGCTGGGACGCTGGTGGCAGCGTAATCGCTACCTTGTATGAAACATGGAGCCACACAAGCAAACACCAGTAATACTTTTAATTATTGATTATAATCGAAAACGAGCCATCAGATATCTTTGCGGGCAACAATCATGGTCTGAATCGGTGATTTAGGTTCTGTGTGGTGACAATTCTCTATTTAAAAAAGAGTAGAGGAAGACGTTGCAATCATCATTTCCAGTAAGTGCACAGCGATTTGAGACTGCAGGGCGCTATCGGACACTATGATGTATACATAGCATACTTTAAATATTCGATTTGAGACGCACCATAAGATTTCAACATAAGATGATAATGTGTGACACTGTGATTGGCTTATACACATCCAATCATAACAGGTAGAAGGTGGAGTCTAGTGACAGTATCTGTTCTCAGCTGTGTTCTTCCAGAGCTGGACTCGTCTGTCTTATTTTGAATTTTGGCTCCTTAAAATGGAGAAGATGAATCTAGACATTTTTTTCTGGCCACGAAGGCTTCAACAGTTGGATCCTTCGACATATTGGTAAGATTCATTGCAGCTCAGGTCATGTTTCAGGTCACATGACCAGTGGAGTAGGGACAGTGAGGAGGAGTCAAGGAGTATATTATTTTTACAGGAAGAAACATCCAGTAGAACCAGGCTCAGAGTGGACAGACATCTGTCTCGACCGGATGGGGTGAAAAAAAAAAATAGAAAACAAGAAAAGAGAGGAGAAAGGTAAGAGGGGGGAAAGATGACAGGGAGCCATTAGATTGGGACTCGACAGATTGATACAGATTTAGACATCTTATATGCATATGAATGATTGAAAAATATGATTCAGTAACAAAGACGGATAATTAATTTTTTTTAACAATCAATTAACTTATCATCTGACTTAATTCACTTCTGGAGCCTGAGGTGCCAGACACACATGAACCCAACAAAGAGGTGAATCCATCAGGATCTATTGAGATCAGATGAATGTAGAACATAAAAGCTTCCACATAACAGCACCACACATACTAACAGATACCCAGGACGACCCCCCCACCCCCGCCTCCCCTTCTCCTTCGCCTCCCTCACTTCAGTGTGTCACTGACATCAGAGAAGAAAAGAACTGGTAAAAAAGCTGCTGACTCAAATCCTATTAAAATTCACCAGGTTGTCAACTTTCTTTGTTTTCTCCTTTGATTTGTGCTGAGTCCCATCGCACAGAGGTGTGCGTGCGTGTATATGTGTGTGTGTGGGAGGGTCCTCATTGTCTGGTGCGTTGCCTCTAGTTAGAGCTTTCATGAGCAGAGGCACGCCTACCTTCACATCCCCGCCACCACTTGCTTTAACGGTGCTGCTGAGAGGAAAACACTTTGAAGACATAAAAGACTTGCGTCTTTAACTTCCTCATGGCAGCGTCTGAATTTGCTGGTTTCTGTGATGACTGGCCTTTCACTGCTGTAAGGTCAAACTGGGATCGTCTGCTTGAGTGAATGCTTGATGTATGTTTGTGTGTATGTGGGGGGTGAGGTCGGTGTTGTGTAGGTAACTGTGTAACAGTAGGTTCCTAATTTGAGTCCTTGGGGGGAGGCGGAGAGATGAAAGGAGGATGCTGCTTCCAATTTCCTCCTCATGCAGAGATCGTGACAGGACAAAACTGAGAGAGTGTACTGAAAATATTGGGGACTCGAGTCGATTTTTTTGTCTCCATGGTTTTTTATTTCAGTGCACATTAAAGCCAGAGAGGGGTCGAATGTAGGGTTATGATCAAAGTTGCTTTCAATATCAAGGCAGCCGCTGTAATTCACCTCTGAGTTTGCTGTTGATTCTAATCACAGTTGAAAACCAGGTAAAATGAAGATGAAGTAAATGAAGAACAGAAGTTCAAGTATAGGGAGTTTTTTTTTAAAGCAACACAGACACTCAAGGCTGTGGAAGGTAAATAAACCATCAGTTATCAGATTCTTCATCAGAGACCTTCAAGGACTGAGATGGATGGAGAGACTGACCTGTCAGTCTTTATCTTAATGCTGCCAGATCCAGGTATGTGGGTTTTTCCTGGAGCAGGTGGTAGTGATGAGGTTATAACACAACCTCTGCTACTCCACAGACAGTACAGGGCTATCCGGTTAGTGTGCTAACTTAGACATTAGAAACACAACAATGAGGCAAAGAGCTTTGCATAAGAAATAAAACACATCAATATATATATATATATATATATATATATATATATATATATATATATATATAAAGCTGAATGTGAGAAATCACCTGATAAAATAAAAGTCATTATGTAAAGGATAATGTTCTGTAAGGCGATTGTTATTGCGGAAAAAGCCCCGACAGAGTGCTGCAGGACTTGAATCCCTTGAATCACTCTGAAGTGATATGAACGACATGAATTAGAGGCGAAAAGTTAATTTTCCTTGACAGTGGTCTGCTATGCTTAGCAATGGTCTGATATACTTAGCAAATATATACTTTATATATATATATATATATATATATATATATATATATATATATATATATATATATATATATATATATATCAGGAAAAAGACAAGATAAATGAATTATTATATGGAAGTTGTTCAGAAATCATTCAGCTGCTTTATAAATCAGAGATCTGAGAACTGGACTGATCCTGGAGCAGCAGTGTAGTGAATCAGCTGGAAACACATCATCACCAGTTGAGCTAACATAAGATAAACACATGGACATGTTTTTTTCCCCATAGAAAAGTTTTTTTCCCCAAAGTTCCCAAAGACCAAAGAGTCCTTCTTGCGTCCTTGTACTCTGTTACGGTCTTAATGTTGCAGTTCAACTAACTTTTATTAATTAATTAATTAGTTCTACATTGTCTGCAAAAACAATATACTTGGTTTTATATTTGTTTAATTGAAGGAAATTCTGCAAATGCACCAACACGAATTTGTCTGGGACAATAATCCCCTGATGATGAGCTGATGATGAGCATGAGCTGAACAGTTACGGTCCCAGCATGGAGCCTTTGAACTCTACTCAGAGGTGTAGTCTGAGGTGTAACTACCTATTGATACTGTAATAAATGCTGAACTCACAATGTTTGCGCTGAATTGTTGATGTATATTCGTTTCTATGAGGAAAAAAAAAAAAACAAACAAACAAAAAAAAAAAAAACGTTGCATTTTTCTTGGAAAACAATGTTGACATTGTCTAATCTCTTCAACATCTGGCAGCTGATGTTCAGAGACCAGATGTGACTGGTTCAGATGTCATATGCCTGCTCTGTAAAAGCAGCATCAGCATCATGTGGATTCTTTTGTTCTAAAACCTCAACATGACCAAGTTGCTGTTTGTGTAGTGTTAAATTAACACCATCTGTGAAGATGCTATTTTGTTAGAAATTTCAGGTTTTTCAGGTTTTTTCCCTCGACGTCAGCAGCAGTTGTAGTTAAATATACCTCACAAACTGCTAGATGAACGTGTTTACGCGTTGGTCGATAGAGCAGATGAACATTTGCAGGTGAGATGAACAGCTTTAACAGCATGAAGATGGAATATAAAAAATAATATTTTCCAGGATGGAGGGCCTCTCAACCTTTAGTTTTAGCTGTTCAGAGGACAAACAGTGCACGGTGCTGTCAGGTGTAAATATGTGAGTGCTGCATTGTCAGCTGTTATCATCATCAGACTTCTATCTGTGTGTCCGCCAGGGAGGGAAATGGGTGACATTATGCCAAAGACGGAGACGCTCCACCAACTCCACCAGCAGCTATCTTCCTGCCATTTCCTAAAAGGAATGTAATTTCTGCAGTAATCAAAACAAAAGCCCAAACAAATCTCTTCTGAGGCAATTTTCAGCTATTTCCCTGTCAGGCTGAGCTGCTAAAGACGCCAGGGCTGATCAGACACGGCCGCAGACACAACAGCTGACATTCACAGATGCAAACAAATTACAGACGGACCCTTCAGATGGAGAGGGAGCAAAGACAGAGACGAAGAACAAAATATTCAAACACAATCACAGAGCCCAAGACAACATTAACGTCTGTCGTTCAGTCAATCACTGTTGAATCGACCCTGGATTCCTACGAGATAAACGCTGCACTAACGTAATATCGTTTATACGATAATTAAAGAAACAAAGCGGAAAAAAACTTTCATGTCAGACTCACGACTGTGGTTTGACAGCGATGATGTCTCTGCATTGAGGTGATGAAGCAAAGGTGAGAATAAAATTCAGCAAAGCTGGAAACAAACCTGAGCTCAGCACTGAGAAGATTCCCTTTATTACTCTTTATGTATAATCCAGTGACTTTATGTAAAGATGACTGAACAATCAGGAGTCAGTATCACCTGTAAATCATGACGTTTCTGCCTGTTTTTATAAGCCAAATTACTTATTGAAACCAAACTGATCAGAAACATGAGGACGTGAACCAACATCAACCAACATCTTTTTGTCCAGTAGATAAATAAAAATGAATATTAAAATTAAACAGCCCCCCGACCGCCAAAATGGATGGATGGAATTAAAACAACATCCATCTGCCAAATCATAAAAACACTGAATTCAAGGCACTTTACATGATAGAACAGAGAAACCCACTATTTTCCACAATGAGCAGCATTTAGTGACAATGGAGGAAAAACTCCAATTATACAATTTTGGTTTGAATATTTAGCTTTTTTCAGTTTCAGAATAATACATATTTCTAAATTTGTAAGATGGTTCAAAACAGTCCAGTTAAAATATAGCTCTTAAACAAAATAGTCATGCATACTTAATTTCTTATGAATAAAATCAGATGATAATAATAATAATAATAATAATAATAATAATAATAAATACATATTATACTGTATTATGAGATGGCATTTTAACATAACATTCTCAGTGCTGTTACAGGCAGTCAGTCAGGCAGCAGGTTGACGATGATAAATCCACACTTACAAGGTCAAACACTCCAACACATCTGGACTATTAATCTGGATCCTGCAACACACTCATCACCGCTAATGTGTCTGCTAATTTACATCACGAGCCAAACATGATTCCCAACACATTGATGAAAATGTGGCAAACTCTCACAGAAAGTTATAAAAAAAATAGCCCTGGATCCTAATCAGAGCAGTCTCCTCTCTGGACCAGGACTCAGACCTCCACCACGTTTGCTGCCAGTGGTTTTTGTGTAGCAAGGCCTCAGGGAATTTCAGTGTCAGTCTGAGCACACGATACAGACTATTACCTGGTGTTTCACCGCTGCCAGTGGGCAGGATGGAAATTAGATTTGTGTGATTAACATTGTGAGGGACGGAGACAGTCTCAGCACAATAACATGATACAGCTCCACATTACAGCATCACGGTCAGAGCAAACTAAGACACAGCTGCTAGAAAAAAAAACGAACTAAAGTGACATTATTATTTTACCCACTCATATTTGCAAGACTATTTGCACTGAGCCAGATTTAAAATTTAATTTGTCATTTTTGATAAACATGTAAAAATCACAGTGTCTGGGTTTCGTCCAATAATGCGCGAGTTGTGGCCACAGCTGCTTGAGAGGTTTCCAACAAAGTGCTGTCAAGAGGGTTTTACATTAATCACCTGCACACAGCCTGGAAACACAACATGACAGAGACGAAGACGAGAAGTCAGACGTGAGGCGAAGTCACAGACGAAACATTCGGAAGGTGAGCAGCGACAAAAAGAAGCTGCAAACTGAATCTGGTCATACAGCCGCTGGTTAAGGTTTCCTGTTCTCAGCAAATCTGAACGTGTTAATGTCTCAACACAGTTTAGTTATCGCTGTGACGTGTGAATATTCACAGTAGTAGAAAATGGCTTCTGTTCACTGACTGGAAAAGATGATTGACAACGTGACCACGATTGTCACCAACCAAAACACCAAGTATTGATCTGTTTTGTCATTTGATGTGGAAATGATTCCGCAATTGGCCACATGGACATGTTCTTCCTCCTTATGTGACTTGTGGTTTAGATCAGGCACAGACCAGCAATTGCTTTCCTGTGTTTATTATCCTATCCTATATTATCCTATATGTCAATAAAACACATCTAATCACCTGCCAAACCCTTTTTCTGCTCCTGACAACACTGTCGACACAAGGAAAGGGTTAAGACTAAAGCTAAAATGTTGCAGTGTCGCAATTGTTAACGTAAATTAAAAAAAAAAAAAAAAAAACCTTATGAACTCCACACGACGTCGCAATTTTGACCGATCATCATCATTTCCCACTCAGTTCCTTGTTTATTTTGGAAGATGCAGGAAATGTGAGATAAAAAAAGTCTCACATTTACCTTCCAATGTTACTGCCAAGGATCGTGAGAAATAGTATCTGTGCAGAGTTCACGAAAGAGGAGGAAAACTGTTTTATATTGTAGTGGAGCAACGAGAGGAATTTGTCTATTGAGAAACATTTTGTCACCAGGAAACATAGAAAGCAGTAGAAACACAGTCCACACATCACTCTAACACTGTGGTTTCATTACCTTCAGTTTTGATTCATTGTTAAAGTGTAATTATAAAAACCTTTATAATTATAATGTTATTGTGATTTTTTTTAACTTTAAAAGGGGAGAAAAATCAACTTTGACTTGCTCCCACGACTTCATTTCATCGAAATGAATGCAACAACTTTTTTTATTGCAGTTTCACTGAAATCAGGCAAATTAGGCCGTGACAATCACAGAACAGGAAATCCTGAAATCCTGGAGGGACTGATGAGTAAACAAAACAGATCAATTCTACAGAAATGTAAATTAAAATAACATTAAAAAACTACTCACTGAGATAAAATTCAAAGATATTCAACAGAATAAATAAATGATACGCAAAATTCACAATACAATTTGGAAAAAAAAAAAAAAAATAAAGCCCATATTTCTCAATTTGATGCACTTCTGCCGATATGTAGCAAAGATGTGTGCTAAAAAGTGTGAATCTCTTTGTACTATCCAACCAACTCGAGGTCAGACATCAGAGCAGCTGCGATCAAAACAGTCGACCTCCGATCTGTGCTGATCAAGGTTTCCCCTCGCTGATCTGAGAGCAGCGTTCAGAGAGTGAGCGCACACACGAGATGCTGCAATGTCTCAGGAAGTGATGTCATTAATTAACATCATTAGAAAGAGATTTCTGACATTAATCATGCGGATTTATGCTTCACTGCAGCACACGAGCAGATGAAATGAGGAGGGAAACGTGTCTGAGTGTGCGATCCATGAAACGACCACATCACACGAGCACATGAAGAAAGAGAGAGAGAGAGAGGCTGAGTGAGTGCGAGGTAGACACTGAGTGGAGCAGTGACAGGCCTGAAGTCGTCTAATGAGCAGAGCCCAGTGATTAGACTAATAGGTGATCCACTTGGGTTAATGTAAATCAATTGACAGACATGTCAATGGGTCTCATGCAGACTGAGCAACACACAGTCACACACACACAGATCCATTCTCTTCCTCTGTGCTGACAAACTGCCTGCAGCAGCTCTCTCTTAAAGCACATACACCAGGGAGAGCAGCACCACTTATCAGTCCAACAAAAGACATCTGCTATCACACCAAGCTGTCATGAGGATTGCAAATGTGTGTGTGTGTGTGTGAAAGGTGTCGAGGACGTCGCCACATAAAAGCCACATCAGCCTTGTTAAAAAAAAAAAAGAAAAAAAAAAAGTAATAAATACTCACCGGGCCACTGCTTTAACAGCACACACACACACGTTAACAATCCTTCATCAGACCAGATACTAATGTTTTTGTTCACGTACAGTTTGAGGGGGGGGAAGAGTCACAGAAAAAACGCTGATACACTCTTTTGAATGGCTTCAGTTATCAGCATCTACTCAGAGCACAACTATCACCGATTCACTGTGATACTGAAAGGAACTTCAAAACCCCAGGAATCTGAATGAAATTCTTTTTATATGATTTGTGATCAGATAATTTTTTTGGTCGTCGGTTAAACTGAGAATTTTGTGGAATTAAAGAGGTGGTGCAGACCTCTGATAACCTGTTAGTCACGGAAATATTAGTCATGGAAACACTCAAGCCGATCACATTCTGCTCCTGTAACCTTCTGCACATGTCCAGTACGTCATGATGTCCACCGAGGTCAAAGGTCAACCGGTCCATTGGAGAGACACATTTCCCTTTAGACGTTCTCAGATAATAGATGATTGTTCAACCACTGGATGGAGTTCAAGTTGGAGGAGGAAGGAGGATGAACAGATCTGTTGCCTGAAAAACAAACCACTAGAAGTGGCTGAAGAGGACGTTACAACATAAAGACAAGGACAACGAACACGTGGACTAAAGTTATAGTCACGTCCATCTTTACTGAGAGGAGCCATCAGCTGTGGTGTTGTACTCCTGTCAGAAAGTTTATTCCCACTGAACATTTAGTATAAACACACAGATCCATTCAGAGTCATGCATTACATTCCAAATCAGTGATCAGATTAATTTAATTTTGTATTTAAAACGTGAGGATGAGATTTAAAACAGGAGTTGTTCTGTGGAGCCTCTTTGTCTTTGTAATATCTTAAGTGAATTTATGCAAATTTCTCGGTGCTGTCTGACTCTCTGCCTCAGGTGGCAACATTATGTATGGAGGGTGCTGTGCTGGCCTCTCAGAGCTGGCGTCCTGTGGCGATGCTGTTAGAGAGCTCGCTCTCTCTCTTCAGCTCCGCTGCCCAACACTTCACCCCATCTCCACATTTTCTTCTCTTTTACCTTCTGCCTGTGATTATCTCCTCTCTGCTGACATTTAGCATCTGAGAGCTGGATGTGTTTATAGCAGCGGCGCCAGCCATCAGCTGTCACACCCCCCCTCCCCACCCGCCCCTGTGTTTAGACTCAGTAGGAGCTGCTCTTTGGTATTCAGCCACCGTAGCGTCAGAAGTTTGGTCGGTGGCGCTGACAGCGGCTGTCATCTCAGCTCGGTCACAGCGGCTGTATCTGCCGCTCAGAGGCACTGACCGCGCAACGCACCGTGACATGACTGACATGTATTAAACTCAGGGATAATGTGAGCACAGAGACACGTGATGCAAAACACTGTGATTTTCTGATTGGCTGTGTGTGTGTGGAAATGACACTGAGCTCAAGGTTTGATGTTCAGAGAACAGCGGGAGGTAAAAAGACATGCAGGGTTTGTTTAGTGTGTGTGTGTGTGTGTGTGTGTGTGTGTGTGATGACTTTGAAGCAGGTGGAGATGTGTGTGATGAAGGTCTCAGGTCCATTCACTGTTACCACACTTCTTCCTGTGCAGCAATAAGAATGACGCAGTGGTGGTAAATGATCCGAGAGCAAAGAAAATAATTGTGTGAGAATTCTCATTAAAATATGCGTCAGTTAATCAATTATTTGATGGACAGAAAAATTAATGTACATCTTATTTTATAAACAGAAATATTATCCTTCTATTTTCAGTCACTTCAGATAAGATAGTCCAGGTGTCCCTCTGCCCAGCGACGTTCTCCAGCTCCTTGTGCGGGATCCTGTGTTTTGGGACGTCCTGATCAGACGCCTCAACCTCTCCACTGAATCTCAACAGGCTCCTTCAGACACCAAGCACCACTGTTTGGTGTCTTGCCGATGATGGTGGGTTTAACGACCTGTAGGAGCCCTAAAATCTCTCAGACACCTTTCAATAATATAGGAAGGAAGACTTTGACTTCTCAAAAGACAAAGAACTTTTTCAATGACTCCTAAAACCATCTGTAGAACAACTTTGATGGCCATTTGACCAATGACTGTATGTAAATATACAAAAACACCTCCACAAGGACAATAGTCCAGGAATCCCATTATCTAGAGACTCTGTCCAGCTCTTGGAGGATTCCAAGATGTTCCCAGTCTAGATAAGATATATAATCTCTTCAGTGCGTTCTGGATCCGAAACCTGAAGTCTCCTACCAGTTGGACATGCCCACTAAAATACCCTCCACCAGGAGGTGCACAGGAGGCGTCCAGCTAAACTCTGAGCTTCTCAGGAAACTAATTTCAGCCACTTGAATGTGATCACATTCTTTTGCTTAACACCCAACCTTCATGACACCATAGATATGGCTCAACTTACCTGTTGATCTACTTTCTAAAAAGATATTAGTTTGGCTGAAACAACCTCCATGTCAGGGCTGTTTCAGCTGGTTCCAGCAGAGTAAAGGCTGGTTTCATCTTCTCTGCAACGATTGATGCAGACCCTAAAACAACGTTCTGTGCTTGAAAACACACATTTACAACTCTGTTTCTTTAGGTTTGTTGATTTTTTTCCATTTTTCAGTCAACAGTTTCGACAATCATTTTGCACACAGAAGGTTTGAAACTTCTGGACATTTATTATTTTTGTTTTAGAGTGGAAATGTTGCTGCAGGTTCTTCTGTCGTGTCTGATTCAATGAAACATTCGTCCTGAGATAAAACCCAAACAAAAGTTTTGAACATCCTGAATAGAATGAAAACCAAACTTTTACATTGCTGTTTTTTTTTTTGTCTGATTTTACTTTTTACTGCTTTAACCGGAAATCACAGCTAACCAAAAAAAGGTTGAACCAAACAAATAAATGAAAGAAAGAGTTTGTTCTGTCTTCTGACAACACAATGCAGCTGAAACACATCGAGACATTTCTAATTTGTGTTAGGTCGTGTGATGTTGCTATACCAACATCAGCAATGTGTTTCTACGAAATGTGACCAAAGTATAAAAACAACAAAATATCTGATGGAAATAAAAGACAAAAAAAAAAAAAAAACAAATTTCCTAATCATGTGTCAAATGTGTAAATGAAAATCAAGAAAATTAAACTGGAACTACAACTTTTATAGTTTTTTTTCTTCAGATTCTTACGTGTTAAGTTCATTTAATTCAGTCCTCCCAGCATGCATTGTGTTTATTAAACCTCAGAGAGTTGTGTGTTAGTAGTTTGAAGGAAATGGGAAACTGTCTGTCAGATCAGATCATGTTCACCTGTGAACCATCAAACCATCCATCACTATCAAACTGCTCATTTGCTTATAAAGTCCAACGACTACGGAGATGACACTTCTGTGTTTTCTGCTTTTTGATTTAAATTCAGTCCCGGACATTTCAGAGGTAGGTGTCTCTGTCCCCACATCGCTGTGTGTTTCCAGGTGTTGGAACGTCTTTGCATTATTCATTCAGTGATGTGACACTGTGTCAGAGCAGAGACTGACAGCTGCTGCAGCCTCTTTAAAATGTATCAACTGTACAAACAGAGATTTCATTTTACCATTCTTCACTCTCTACATCAGGTCGAGGTACAACTCCATCGCCTGACCAGTGTGTGTGCGTGTGCGTGTATGTGTGTTATAATTACCCACTGATGCAACACACAGGGAAGCTCCAGCAGCAAGTTTGTTTCAGATTGTGTTGACAACATGAGCAGGAGCAGTCGACCTCCACCCATGACACAGGCTCTGGTTCTTCACTGGAGAAACACACACTGGCAGCCATTACATCTGCCTCCCGTCTCCAAGGTCATGGGTTCGAGTCTGGTTTAGTACTGTGCTTAGAGCTACAAAACATTCAGTGGTTTGATTTTAGAAAATCTGGAGAAAAAGAACATGAAATACGATTTCTGCTAATCAGATCCAAACAAGTGCTCTTTCTTGCATCACTTGCAACATGAAATGATGAGAACAAAGAGAACATCAGTGTTAACAATGGTGACATTTTTTAGGTGAAATAATGGACCTCACCGTCACCAGCACGACTCCGCCCACATCATTACCATAGCAACACATGCAGTGACGTCTAGACTCAAAAATGAGATCTGATCACATGTGAACACAGTTTACGACACATTGTGGCTCCCACACCTATGTAGCTGCTGCTCAAGGTTTTTACATTATAGTTATTGAGATCGTGGTGCACATGTGACACGGGCAGTGAGGCCCAGATGTCACAGGGTCTCTTGAAAAATTAGAATCAGATCCCAAATTCAGATTTGATGTGCCTTCAGTCTGAACAGAGGCCAAAAAGTCTTAACATGAGGAGTCTTATTGGCTTTCGTCTCTTATATTTTGTGTCATTTACAATGAAAAATAGTCATATTCTTCCTCTGAATTTTTTTGGGACATCTTTCTTACCACCATAAAACAGCTGAACAGTTTGTCCACTTTCCTAAAAACATATGTGGACCAGGAAACAGTGAAAAGAGAGATTTTAAGCCTTTCATCAGATAACTGTGATGCCGACTGAAAAAGAAGGTCTGAGAGCTTTTGGTTGTGGTTCTGGTCTGTTCTCTCCCCTCATCTTACTGGATGTATTTTAAGTTTTTTGCAGATAAAAGCCATGCAGCGGTGACCGCTTTTATCCCTGTCCAGTGTCTGCCGCCCCTCTGTCAGCTGTAATTACACAGCAGTCATAGCAACACATTTAAAGAGCTGGACTGTGTCCATAACTACCACCCAGACCCCGGTGTCAGGAAATATTTCTAAATGTGTGTGTGAAATAGCTGCTGTCAGGACTGTAGGCTGAGATAAAGGTGAAGAATAATGTGCATGTGAGGAGGCGACAGATAGACGGGCAGACGGACTATCAATCAAGAAGACGGACGGAGAGACAGGTGGAGGAGGGTGATGAACAGATAGACAGGGACAGACAGACAGACAGACAGTTCGCTTTATATAAAAGCTGCAGGAACAGAAGAGCAGTGTTGAAAAAGTTAAAAGAGAAAACCTAATTAATGTTATCTGCTCGTCCCTGTGGAGGAGAGAGAAATTAAATTAAATTAAATCAGTGTCTGCGGCGTCGGAGGGAGCGAGGAAGTCCCCAATTACAGCTAGGAGCTGTGTCACCTCACGAGCACGTCTCACAGTGATACCGCTTCACAGGTGTGTGTTCTCAGACCTGTGTGCATGTGTGTGTGTGTGTAGTACCTTTATCTTCACAACGACTCTCAAAGTTGTTTAAATGTTAATTCATGCGTTCATTGTTTAATTCTGAACGTCACATTGTTGCGGCACATCGATAAAATGGAAGTGTGAGCAGACACTGTGTCACACTTCGGCCACGTAGTGGCAGCGTCGAGTGACATCATTGATGTGCGTTTACAATGACAAACATGGCAACTTTATATAAACACTAACTCAGTCCTCAGCTTGTACTTTCAGGGCTGGACTGAACTGTTGTATATATCACAAAAGGCAACAAGACTGTTTCATTTCAAAGGCTCCTTCATATGTAGCCAAAACAAATCCAGTCTTCTTTTCCTAAGCCACAAAGGCTACAACAGCCAAAGCTATCCCAAGATTTATTGCAGCATAAGTGAGGTTCTTATAATAGAGCTTGCCAGAACATCTGATCAACACAGCAAAGCTTTATGGGTAGAAGTGGCCAACAAAACATAGCCTCATATAATCAGAAAACTATTGTCTATAGAAAGACAATGTTTCAAGACATTCACCACACACCTCTCGCTCTCAGCAAACACTCAGAACTCCACAGAACAACGTCCTTGTACAAACATGTCATGTGCCGCTGAACATGGCGTTAAATTGGGCAGGAACAGCGCTACAGCACCTTTGATAAATAAATAAATAATCTGATGAGATTCAGTTGCGCTCATGTGAAGCGAACCAGAAATTTCTTTAAATACATATGTGTTGCAGCAGCGTTACAGCCTAGTGCTATAAGAGTTAGCGTAGCTCGGGTTCCAGGTCCTGTTTCCCGGCTGCTGTGGTCTAGCTAGTTTTTAGTGTAAACTCTACATGATAAATCCCTCCAAAACCCCTGCTCAAGTACAATGTAAATGTAAAATTAGGGAAGATGTTGACTAGTTTTTAAATGTTTTTGTGACAAACATCTATAGCAGTTAACAATGCAGCAGCTCCTCGCCATTGCTTCATGTAACACATTCAAATCTAGCACCTTTCCCTTTATGTGCCACTAATTTCTAGAATGCTTTACCTTAATTGCAGATTTACAATGATTACATCACATTGGTGACCTCTGTAGCGGCAAACTAGATGCTATATAGGTGACAGGAGTAATGTGTAATGCAAATACACTAACTCGGCCATGGCTGATGTGGACTCTAGGGGAGAGAGTTGTGATTTTTTTCAGATAATCTTGCAGATCTGCCGTGCTTCAGATCACAGGGAGCAGCACACTGCATAATTTTTTCCCCAATTTGGAGCATTATTTTTTGCACAAGGACGGTTTGTACTGATGCTTTTGTGTAGGTGTGAAGAGCCTGGAGAAAATAGTGGATGAAGCGATGCAAATATATTTTCTTAGAGGGGAAATCGACGTAGCTCACATATAATTATGGAAACAGAAAAGAATTTCTTCTGTGCTGTGTGGAAATTGGCTTCATGTTCACAGCCTCTTGCCACCGGTCAGTTTACGATGAGCTAATCAATTCTCATTGGCAGCATCAAACGCCATGGTTCCACACTGCCTGAAGCTGTCAATTGCTGCAGGTGACCCTGAGTGACCCTTCCCCCCTCCTCCTCCTTCTCCAAACACCCCCAAAGGTTGCAGATCTTCAGACCTTTTAGAGCAGAAATGATAATGTTGGTGGAAGCAGCCAGTACGGGTTAGTTTCCCTCACATTGTGTTTACTTGACGGTAAATTCACTAAAATCGTTACAGTCGTCACAGTGTGCAGGTATAATTATGGCCACTGCTTTTTTTTAGTCTTTGTGAAAAGGTGATGCTGCGGTTGGTTAATTGCAGAGTGGAGGAAAAACTGATTCACAGTCTCTCTACGAATTATCTCTTCACATTAAAACACAGAATTAAGGGCTGGGCATTAGTCCAGCATGCATCTGCACAAGATATTAGACTAAAGCGTTGACCTGTTGGTGGCGCGAAAGGATCAACAGAAACACTACAGTTCATCGTGAGAGGAACACGAATGTCTGTTTAATAGCTCACTGAAGTCAAGTTTGCCCTTTGATTTGAAGCCAAAAGATTACAACCAAACATTATCAAATGTTAGTACGCTGACATGTTAACTAAAGATACTGTGTTACAGACTGCGGAGAAATTGCGATTTTCCATCATCCTGGTAGAAAAGGTTAAAATGGGATTTCATACTAGTGAAATCGGAGTGTTTGTCATACAACAGTGATAGTAGCGCTGCAGGTATCCACAACGGATCAGACAGATCACGACAGATTTGATACATTAATTTTGTTCACATTTTGTTCACAACAAAAGTTGGAAAATGTCAACTCACTGAGGGTTGTTCCAGATTGATGTCTCCTTTCACTCTTTCATCTGGACATCACTGTTCTTCACCTTAGGATCTGTGCGCTTAAGTAGTGATCGTAGTTTGCAGAGAAGTGAAACGTCCTCAAGAATTTCAAGATGCACCTACAGAGGACCATGACAGCGAGTGAAGACCAACGCAGGACTCAACCAGGACCAACGCTGTAATGTTCGGGCTTTTTTTAAAACTCACCAATATTCAACAGCCAATGGGAGTCCTGCGCTACCCCAACAACAACTGGAAACCAGTGACAGATGTTCTTACCTTAAGTGGTCGCCCTACTGCTTTCTCCTTTTCTGTTATGTCTCTATAAAGTACAGAAATTGTATTGTATGACATCCCAGTGTCCACAGACACTAATACTGGTTTGTTCTGTTTCTCAGCTCACAAAAGCTTACATCAGTTAAGGTCAGTTTTGGTGAAGTAATGCCAAGAAATATTGTTCTTTTTCTCATGTTAAATTATTCAACTCATTCATAATGTTTGTAAAGAGTGAGGAGCTATAGCAGCTGCTCCCGCCTCGTTGGTCTCTTGAACCTTGAAGCATCTGTTCCTGCCAGTGAGAAAAAAACTTGCAATAAAAAAAAGGCCCATTATTTAACAGAATCAATCTTAAGAGCTACATTTTCTGCACTTGCTGAAAAGTATCATAAAGTGAAGATTAAAATTTGCTTTAACTTGATGTGAGATTTAATTTCAGATTTAATTTAAAGACCATTTGATTTAGTGTGCGTGACGGGGCGTGCAGAGTGCTCCTTCGGCTGACATCCGCATCTTCAGGTATAATTATATCTTTATTAAATGAACAAATCTGTGTGTAAGTGGAAACAACACTTCACAGAGCGTCATGTGTGACACCAACCTCTCTATGTGAAGTAACGTGAACCTGATGAGGCAAAGGTGAATTGTGGGGGTCCGTCTGTAGGTCGTAGTCAGCTGATAAACTGCTGTAATAATGAGAGAGGTGCAGAGTCGCCTCCAGCTGCTTCGAGGAAAACGCAAGAGTCTGATTCCAGCTGCAAACATTTGTCTCCTCCAATAATGCTTCGCTTTAATTAAGTCTTGTGCAACCAGCGTCAGGCTGCTGCTGCAGCCACACCACACGTCTCCCTGCTCACATCAAAGTGGACGAGTCTGAATGTAACCTGGAGACAAACTGAGCCAAGTTTGTTCTGTTTCTACATCAGTGAACTGACTGTTCCCCCTCCTCTGCTCCTCCTGTGGTGGTTTCAGTCGGACAGAATGGGCAGAAAATGACAGTTTTACATCGTGGCATAATATGCCAATTAAAGGACAAACATGAGATGCATTCAGGTGTGGATGCCTGAGATCAGGTTTGGTTAATAACAACGTCCTGATGCTGCAGTTTAACTTGCACTTTTCACAGAAACTCTGCTGCACTTTTTGTGATAGTGAACATAAAACAGCTGCTCACCTCAGAAGCCACTGAAGCTTGTCAGTCACTGAGATTACACTGTAGAATATTAATAAATTACAGCAGCAGACATTGATTTTTATATCAGAAATTTGTATGGATTTCTAGATGACCTTAAACCACAGAAACCACACTTCCTTCAGTAAATGTAATATTACGCAAGATGATCCATTACCTTTAATGCAGATTGTCATAGGCTGTTGATCTGTTTTTATTGTTTCTTTTCACTTACCCAGATACTACACCTTGGATATACAGTATATATAGTAGGAGTTCACACTCCCTGCTGGAACCTCAAGCATCTTTCTCCGCTTTATGTTCTGTATAGAAACACATCAGTCAACATATATGCAGATGATACTGACTGATATCAACTGAAATATGAAACATTTGCACTAAAAAAGTGTTTGTTGCTGGAAACAAGAATCCAGAGCCACAGAATTATATTTGATAAAAGTTAATTGAATTGAAAACAGCATAAAATAACACATTTAATCAGTTGTTCATGCTCCAGTGCAGGTTTCTGTCTCTTCAGCCTGGTGTTCTAGGTCCACAAAGTGTTTGTTTTTTCCTCTAACTGATGTATAAATCAGGTGACCTAATCACGTGTATAAATCACATTATTCAGTCTCAACCTCCTCCTCCTCCTCCTCCTCATTCTGATGAAGACGGGAATGATTTCATCTTGATTTGAAGCGCGGCATTAACCTCCGGTTTTGACGCCGTTCCCTCCTCTTCTAACAACTGTGGGTGTGATTCGTCTCATTTGGCTGCACCCTAATTGTCCCCATGCTAATGTTGTCCAATCACTCCATCGCCGACATATCCTCTGACTTCACCTCATTAATCAGCCTTAATTATAATTGCATTTTTCTAGTGGTTTGCAGTAATTGAATTAGCGCCGATTGGACCAAGGTAACAGAGGTCAGTGTGGCAGGAAGTTCAGGTCGGAGAGACAGAAAAAAAAAATAACAGAGCAGGTGGCAATCAGAGAGAGGGAGATGGGGTTTACAGGAGGAGTGAAGGAGTGGATGAGTGGAGGGCCTGTATCAGGACGATGATGAGAGGGAGAATCATGACAGACTAATCCCGGAGCTGTCGGAGGCTTCGCTGTTCATTGTGTTGTAAAAGTGATTTCCCAGCAGACTGCATCTGCTTTGGACTGTCACACTGCCTCCACTTAATTCTCACACACAGGAACAATTCTTTTCTCTCTTTGTGAATTTCATCAACATAGTCTTTGAATTTCAGCTGCAGATCATTTTCTGTTCAGATCTTGTAATAATATTCCATCACTTTCAGCCTCTCACTTAAAACACACAAATAAGACACAGAGCAGCGTTCTTCTTCTTTTGCTTCTTCTGATGTGAAGACGATTGTGTCGCAGCCAAACTGACGCAGACGCTGAAAAACCTCCTTAGCTGTTTGTGTTTGAAATGTGGCAGCAGCTGTCGTTCTTTGCAGATCCAGGCAGGAAAATTCCAATAAGGCAGAATGAATGAATCATAATGAACTGTTGTGTCGCTTTTTAAGTGCAGCTGTTGTTAAGGCGACAGCGTGAATGTCACTGGGAGATGAATTAAAATATTGATCAAAAAACTATATTGTATTTTTGTGAAACAGGAAACAGATCCACATCAGTGAATGTCCAATGCCAAAATATCACAGAGTTAATGAACTATACTTCAGCCTGCCTTCAGGTGGTCCAGATGTTTTGACTTGTTGTGGGAGTAAAGCTAATCAATCATAAACCCACTGACTGAGGTGATAACTGTCTAACCTAACAAAGTGTAGTACCATCATATCAATGTGTTACCGACATTTTAACAGCCAAACTTGGCTCTGAACGTTGATGCAAAGTGAAGTTTAGGGGTGAAGACAAAGTCTGCGGAACAAGATTAATGAGAAACTTTAATCTGGTGTGTATGACCTTGTCTCATGTGCAAACATAAGGGAGGTGGGGTTTTAGTTTGGGGTTTAAGTCTCTAAATTGTAAGTTCTAAATTCACTTTATTTCAGTCACTCTGGCTCCATGTAGATCAGGGTTGGTTCTCCAATGCAGATGGAGATGGTAATACTTTCAGTAAAAACAAAAATACCTGAGGAAGAAGAAGAAGATGGTTTGTACTTTAACAGAGGCAGATAAGATGCATTACATCTTTTCAAAGATACATTTTCAGTGTCTGGGTGGACAGAGTCGTCTAGAGGTTGGTACTCTCAGACTCTTTGAATTATAACAATAAGTAATATTGTTTTTAAACCATCTTTATAAAGGAATGTGTCTCATCCAGCTAGGTCTTAGAGAGTGACACGGTGTAACAGTCTGAGCCATTGACCTTCAGACCTGAGACTGGAAGCAGTAGAACGAGATTCTAAACAGGACCTGTTCAGTCCTGGTTCAGTTCTCTGACCTGTGAGAACTTTAATAACTCATATCGCACTGATGTAAATCATGTACATTTATCCTCTTATCTTTATAATTCAGTTTAAACCAGGCCTCCTTCATGCTGATGTGTGACAAATCACTGTCCCATGACAGGACTCATATTTTGTAACAGGAAGTCATTTAATTACTCTAGTTATGCCTCCAGGCTAAGCACTGAGGTTCTGTCTGCAAACTCACGGAGAGAGAATCAGGACCAGGATCGACACTTTAAAATCTGCTACAATACATGTAATGTAATCAATTACATCTGACACATGTAATAGGTTACATCTGACATATGGTACATTTGGATGAATAGAAAGATGGAGAGAGACGGTTGAATAAATGGACGGATGGAAAGATGGAAACAAAATAGTGGTATGCTGACAAACAAGCCTTTGGTTGAACAGAGGGATGGAAAGACGAATACATAGATGATGAGACAGACTGATGCTGACTGGATAGAAAGATAAATACAACAGAAACAGAGCTGGAGACATAATAACTGCCTCTATGTGTCTTAAATCACTGCTGTTTTCTCGCTGCAGCTCCATGTGAGGACGGTGCTGCAGCTGCTTTGATCTTTGTTGGCAAATTCACCTTAATGAGGAGGCCGCACGGCGCCGCCTGTTACTGCCTGATACCGCGTGTTACCGTCTGCTGGTTGGATGAACACGGATCAAATTGAATGTATCATTCAGTTTATGAGGAGGAGGAAGAGCCTGAGTGTAGACAGACTTTACTCATAGTCATACAAACACTAGTCATTAATGACAGAATCCCTGGACAACAGTTTGGTTTGTTCAGGTTTTATATGTCGTTGGTGTCGAGTCAATGCAGAGGAATTAGCGTCAGCCACTGTGACAAATGTTTGTTTAATGATCCACAAATAAAAACAACATCAGAGGCGTGTGTTATGATTTATGGGTAATTTATGTTGAGAAGTACAAAGCCATTTGAATAAATGTGAAATAAATATGTCACAACTTGAATAAATGTCAGTATCTTACATACAGACATGAACATAAACATGTGGACTGTGAATTAGCTTCTGTATAGCTGACACGGTGAATTTCAAATGAAGCCATTAACATGTGATCGATGAGAAGAATTTCAGCTTTGATTCAAGGGGTTTAACTAAAATATGGTTTTTAGGATTTACAGCTGGCGTGATGACGTATTCAAACCAAAGACACAGTGGATATTCACCATGTTATTTGTGTTGATATCACTACTGTGCTGTTCCCAGGGAAGATTATTCCCATTGTTTGTTAGTATTTGCTGAAGGGGAAATACCAAAGACAGTTGAGTGGTTGAACTTATTGGAAATGAAAATGATGAAAAATCTTCTGGTCGTAAAATGTCTGAAGGTTGTGAACCATACTACAATTTATTTAAAGACACAATATGTAAGATTTTAATGTTGCTAACATTATCATTATTAGTCAGTCTGATAATAACAATCAGCATCAAATTTCACTTTTTGTGAAATGTGAGTTTTCACTCACATTTTGCCAACTACCAGCTTCTCCAGAAGAGGAAGGCAACTCCAAAGATAACTGTTGTTTAGCTTACAATGAAGTTATCATGCTAACCAGCTAGCTCCAGCCTGACTCATCATTGAACTGTATGTAAAGATGGATACTAGTTTCTCAATTCTTATCACACGTGTGTTTATTCAAGTCTTTATGTTTTGGATGTTTGATATCAATCAATTTTTGTTACTTTTTGTTATCCACAAATAAAATGTATTTATAAAAACAGACTGATACATCATGATTTACAGGTGAAACAGAATCCTGATTGATTGGGATGGGACTCTGATACCACAGCTCCATTTCCTGGAATTCGACTCTATTACATTATCAATTGCATTTAATTATATCTGGGATATTTTTGGCTTCATGTTTGTACAGTGGGAGGTGGTAAACATAAATAAACTATGGAAATAAAATAGTACAGAACATGAAAATGTCCTTTACTAATGAAAAGATTGAGAGACTTTTAACACAAACACCAATATCATCTGCATATGTGTTGACTGAAGTAAAAACTGTTGGTTGAGCCAGTTTAGAAATAACGTGTAATAATTCTTTGTCCAGCAGGGGGCGTGACCTTCTCCTCTATATAATTGTGTATAGTCTAATGTATGTTTAGTCTCAGAGCAGGTGAACAGGACTCACTCTGAAATCAGTATCAGCCCCAAAACTCAAGTATCAGTGGAACCTAAACGTCTTCACTGGACACAAGGGCTTTTAAGTGAATTTAATATTTGAGGTCATCAGCCCGGGGTCACCAGGCGCGTGCGGTCTGTCAGACACATGGTGAGAGAGAGATAACAGAGCCTTCTCCGGTGCTGACACGCGCCTTGTGTGTTTCTCTCTCTCTCTCTGTGAGTGTGTATGTTGGGGGAGGAAGGAGGGAGGGGGACATCGGTTTCTAGGTTTTCCTCAGTGGACTCGGGCGCTGGGGTTTTTCTAGTGGAGACGCGAGCGGAGGATGCACGAGGAGCTGGAGTGGATTAATTAGAGGGACATCAGCGGGAGACGCGCGTGCCATTGCGCATAGTGGAGTGGATCGATTGAGTTGAGCTCAGATTAACAGTTATTAGTCCTGGTCCTATTTTTGAGGAAAAAGAGGAGGAGGAGGAGGAGGAGGAAGAGGAGGGAGTCAGGTTTTGACCGCCTCACATCGGGAAAGTTGAAGCGCGCGGTGGTAAAGAGAGCCCTTGGATGTTTGACGTGAAAGTATTGCGAGGAAAGTGCGTCTGTGTGTTTGTGTGTGTGTCCGCTCATGGACCGACGTCCCCGGATTTACCGACGCCTCACCGGGACACGTATGCGGACCCTAACGGACTCTGAGGACACTTTTCGCGACTCCGCGCTGCTCTGAGCCCAAAGGAGGGGTGAGGGGGAGGGGGGTCTGTGTCCGGGCTCCCCCCGGTAACACCGACCGACTTAAGCCGCTGTTTGCTCGCTTCACCATGTCGGCGGCAGGTTAACCGGTTTCCAGTGGAGAAAGAAAGAGAGAAAGGCAGTGAGTGAGTGAGTGAGAGACATCGTCAGAGAGAGAGAGAGAGATAGGGAGAGACGGGTGAATCGGACCGCAGCGCGCGGGAGACCGACCCCTGTTTTCGTTAATGGCTCGTGGGATTAAAACTGGACCCGCGATGATCCTGATCAGCGTCATCACTGTGGCATTTGTGTTGGGTGAGTAGTATCCGCCCGACGCGCGCGCGCGCGCTCTCTCTCACACACACACACACACACATACACACACACGCAATAAAACCATGCACAAGCGCACCACTGGCAGGTAAGGGCACAGGGGTCTCGGAGGGGAGGGGAGGAGAGGGGAGCATAAATAACGATACAGGTCGTCCTCCTCATCTTCCGGGGAGAATTAACTGCCCCCTCAACTCCACACCTCTGTCTGAACTACCCTACCCCCACCCACCCACCCACCCACCCACCCAACGCCCGTTGTTGATGCGGGTAAAAGGTGCACTACTCCAGTCGAAAATGTTCAGAGGGTGGAGTTAAGCGTTACTTTCTCAATCAATCAATAAATCACACAGTCAATCAGTGAGTCTCTCAGCCCACTTGTCTTCACAGCGGAGGAATTTGCCCCTGTGTCCATTTGCAGCTACTCTGTCAGTCTGTCTTCCTTTCCACTTTTATTATAAAATCTCTAGTCTGTGTTCATATATACTGCAGATAGTTTTGATCTTTGACTTTTGTAACATGTTGAACAGTTGAATCCAGTAGTGAAGTATTTCTGTGCTGCAGAACTGTTGTACTCGAGCACCCATGCGTTCCTTTGTCAAGTGGAAGTTGTTGTTCAGCACCAGGGACAGCTCCTCAGACCTGAGCGCTGTCCTTGGTCCTGAAACCAGTGGCGGTTTTAAAAGCAGATTTTATTGTAAAAAGCCTGTTTTGAATTAAACAGAGTGGAACTAGGATACAGTTCTGGACTCAGTGACTCAAACTCAGTCTGGTCTCAGTCTCGATGAGTGAAATGAACGTTATCTGTGGAATATGAGTCGAATCACTTCTATGAAGTCAGTGAGATAATCAGTTCAGAAACATCTAGTGATCAGATCTGTTCACTAATAATCTGATACAGTGTTTGTGTTGCTGTGTTGGAGCTGGACTAGGCTGGAGTTTTCAGCAGGTGTGCTGTTGACATCTCCGTGTCTGTGTGTGAGCCCCGACAGCAGCGTTTAAAGTCGTCACAGCAGCTCAGCTATGGTTGGTTTGTACATCAGTGAGGACTGGCCTCAGGATGGCTCCTCCTCAGGTGGCTCACTGGTTGCTGACTCAGTAGCCTGTGAGTTTGACACATCCTTCCTGCCCATGGCTTCCTGTTTGTCACGGCCTTGGCACTGACTTTTCAAACTGCAGCCAATCAGAGAAGTCTGAGCTTTGTTCTTCACTCCTGGCCGGTGGCACATGAAGCGTCTCAGAGCTCAGAGCAGCTGGCAGCAAACCGCAGAGGCATGACACGCGAGAACCACGACTCCGTTCTGCCACTCTACAGGCTCCTCAGCATGTTTGTTCTTGTTACTGACACATTGACTCAGCTCTCACCTGCAGGCTGTTACAGCTGTGCAGCTCTCATCCTGTTGATGTTCATAAGTAAAAGGACAGCAACTGAATGGAAAGATGGAAGATTCCTCTAGTTCCTCCCACTGAACAAACACAAAACCAAAACCGCACAGATACGAGCTCTGACATCGTAATGCTGGTGATGTAATTTAGAGTAAGAAGCTGTGTCCTAATCTGAGGGCACGGTCTATTGAAGATGTGGCTGTAGACAGGCTTTACAGTCTATGTTGGTCACAGCCGACCCATTGGTCCTTAAATGAGATTTTCCTGTTCACATCCTTGATATGTTCTTGTCCCCAGCATATTTATGTCTCATGAAAATAGCACATAGTTTTTTAGATGTTTGCCACCAATGCAAAAAAGAATTCAGCTACATTTTATGTATGGCAGAAAATTGAATTCAGTTGAATTTAGTCGAATTAGAGAACATACTTCTCCTCACTGCCTCTACTGCTCTGGTCAAGTCACCTTTAGCTTTAACTGCATGTCCACATCACAAATGTCACTTTCTGCCATGAATCTTGGGATATGTTGGACTGTGAAGGATTTAACCGGTGAAGCCTTCACACTTGAGGAAAATAAGGCTAGATTTGTCTGCAGCATTTGAAGGTGTCTAAGAAATGAGACAGACTAGTCACAACCTGTGACCTATACAGACTTGTGAGTCCAGCCAGCGACAGATGCTGCTGAGAACTGAGATATAGTGATAATTGGGCTCAGTGACTGTATATAAAGATGGCTGACATCTCCCACTTTCCTCCCACTGTATGGAGTAAGAACAAAGCCAAAACATCTCAGATATAACACAGCCATCTCAATACTGATTATGTAATTTGGAGCTGGAGATTGTGCAGTAGTGATCAGGAGGTGGAGCCATGATATCAGAGTCAATCATCTGTATGTTCATGTCATCCCTCTTTATAAATAATGATTAGTGAAGGATTCAGCTACAAGTGATCATCACCTTTATTTTAGTAGAAAAAGTGCATCACGAAGTACATTTGTGTTTGCAGGACATATAAACATGACAAATATCACTTCATCAGCTGGATGGGCCATTTGGTGTCACAAAAAGGAAACAAAATGCTTGTCACAATGAGAGTAGCAGCTCCCATAAATTGCCTTCATGAACAGGGCCTCTCTCCCTTTTGCTAAAGAAGATTAGATAGGAAGCACTAAAGCCCCTCTCCTTTCCTCTTAGTGTTTAGACAGAAGCACAGAATTTCAAAATCACATTAGTTTGGAGATCAGTGGGGAGATAATGAATCGGTTTCATTCTTTCATGCCTGCAACAGTCTTCTCTGGAGGAATTCTAAAATCTCCCAAAAACAAAGCTGTGTCTACCCGTCGTCCCTCACCTTGTCACCGAGCTGTTAGCTCTGGATTGGTAAACACTTGTATCGGACTCAGTAAAGTGTCTTATCTCGCCCGATGATGCTCAGTTAATTGGATTCCACCTCTAAGTTATTGACCCTATTGTAATGGAAGCAGTTGAACTGAGGTCACACCTGATTTAAGGTTAAAGTCATCATGGTGTCCCCTGGGACAATGAACATCTCAATCAAGGGGCCCAGGATTGAGCTATGAGGAACACCATGACAAGATGTAGCTGGGTTGTAATTTCATGTTGTTTTATTCTTTCAGCAAAAATATATGTTGTGACTATTAGTCTAAATTTTGGGAAATCATTTTAGTCTCACAACAGTTTTTAATTTTCATTCTTTTTAATTTTGACACTACAGCTGTTGACACCTTTGTGGTTTTACCACTTACAGTTAATGATCTAATCTAATCTAAATGGACTTTGCATTAAAACTTGGTAATTCATCCTCTTTTACACCTTCTGTTTAGTTTCTTTTCATTGATAAAAAATGTCTTTTGCTCAGTTGTTGCATTTTTAATGAATAAATCTGTCATCAAACAACCATATTTAACTATATTTCACCAGATTATTCAACTTGCAGTTCATAATTAAAAGCTGGACTAAGAATGAAATATGAAACAGTTCAGATACAGTAGGTGTCGTTCACTGCGTCATTCACTGTCCACTTCACCTAAAACAGATGTAGAAGCAGAGACTGGAGCAGATGAACTGTGTGTGCACTGCATGGTGCAGCAGCAGAGGTTTCAATTAATTTTTAATTAATGAATGACAGCGATGCCTGTCAGGAGCAGGTGTGTGAGGCGCAACGTGAGCGGCGGGTTCATCGAACAATGAAGCACAAAGTCTCATGTCGACTCAACAAAATCTGAAGCAGCTTGTAATTTATATTTTAATAACACTCATGTTTGAAATGACCTAGTGAAAGGAGACTGATGAAGCTGCAGAACATCCGTGTTCATGTCAAATCTGTTAAGAGGAGGAGACTCCCAGGATCTTGCTCTGTTTCCATGAGGATTCACTTCCTTGCCCTTAAACAAAACCTGAACCTGAGACTGAAAGAGTTTTTGCAGGTTTTAAAGAAAACAGAGAGGAGGATTAAGGCCACCATGTGGATTAAATCTTTTTTTAATAACAGTTTTACATAAAAACTGAACTTAATTTATCAGCCCTTCCAAAGCAGCTTAAATAAGATAAGTCAGTATCAACCCCCACCTTCCTCCAAAACCTGTGACATTGTTGATGATGTCAGCAGGTGTATAAAATGAGATGAGGAAGTGTTTGGTCAACGCCCACTTTTTAAACCTGCTGGAAAACCAACAACACAAAGTTTAATCCAGATTCAACCAAACTGGTCTCAGGTTTGATTTAAACACAAACCAAGCAGGTGAGACAGGAAGCTGCAGCTGAGAGGGTGAAGCTAACAGTTTTGAGTTTGGGTCTGTGAGGTGTGAACAGACCTGAACCACAGAATGAGTCTCTGAGGCGGTTTCTCAATTGTGAGGGTGCTTCCTTGGCAGCATCCTCACCTTGGAAGTCATATGCTACGGAGACAAGGTTACACACCTCACTAGCATTTGAATCACTTACAGTTGGAACTGACTAGTAAGTGTGGAAGTACACGTCATTACTGCAAAAAATAGAAATAAAAAATAAAAAACATTTATAGAAATTTAGATGTGTAATGTCACACACCTGATTAGTCCTGGTATGACCCAGTAAGATAATGGATGAATGAACTGCTGAACTCTTGTAAACGTCAATAATAGCAACGCGATCATAACCGCAACATAAACAACCACAAACAAGCAATTTATTAACGATGTAAGTTCATGTTTATGGTAAAATTTACATCAAAAACTCATAAAATAAATGCAGTTCTTATATTTAAATGAGTTTTGCTGCTGTTTTCCTTCCACTATCATTGTGCAGTGGAGGATTGTGGGTATTTTAACGATATCAAGGATACATCAGTGCGGCCTCGAAATTCCTATGAATCAAGGACTCAGTCCTCTGTGAAATTTTGAAGTATCCTTGACATTGGAACAGTTCTTAGCGAGACTTGATGACATGGCATCCTCAAAAAAGTGTCCTTTAAGCAGCTTCCTCGCAACTGAGAAAATGCCTGAGTTTCTGAGCGTGGTTTCATGTGAAATTTGACTTTTAAGTGAAAAAGATGGAAGTCAAAATATCTATTCTACCCAACAAACAGGAAGGCACAACATGAAGAAATGACACAACACAAAAGAAAACCTGGGCCCTGGTCTTACATTTAGTGAAACTGTCTTGTTTAAAAGCAGCTGTGATCACTGAGATACTGAAGAAAACTGGAGGATTCTCAGTGAAGCTCTGGATCGTGGAGGTTTATTTTGGAGGGACAACATTGATATGATGACTTCCTCAGGAAGTGAAATCACACTGAATTACATTTACATGTGTGTTCACATCGTTCCGTTCAGGTCTGACTCATTCAGGATGGAGGATGAACCGTTTCTGACTCAGATTCACCTGACACAGCGTCTTCACCATCCCTTTATTTCTCCCCTGTCTCCCCCCAAGGGGGTGAGGCTTCTGGGTTTTTCTTCTGCTTTGTCAGAAGAGACCATTTAAGGATCTTTTAGTGCTGACACAAGAGCCTTTGTGGTTCATATCTCAGGTCTCTAAGACACCAAATATCCCAGACCATTCTGAGGACATGACCTCGGGGTTGAACATGCTAGTGGTTTGTACTATTGAAGAAGAATCTTACACATTTTATGTTTTCTATATTTTCACTGTGATGCTGCAGCCTTGTTGTTTTGAAAGATCAAACAGATTTTTAGCTCCAACATGTTTAAGTGGAGCTGAAGTTTCCCTTGTCCAGTCGGTCTGGTTCTGTTGCTCAGTTTTACAGTTTGTTTTACCTCCACACCGGTGAGAGGATGAAGAAGTGAGCAGCCAATTAGAATACAGCAAGCAGCTAAAGAATGGTCTAAAAAAAAAAAAAACAACAACTTTTTTTTTATAGTGTGAATCATGCAAAGCTACTTTAGTGGAATCCCAGAAATGAAAATAATAGTCCCTTTAAGCTCTGAAATGTGTCCATTAAATTGGTTTTGGCTGTGAGCTGAACACAGTGCAGCTACAACACTCTCTGAAGCTGAAGAGGGAAGGTGGGGGTGGGGGCGTCTTCCCTATATATGTAAAACATGTTGAATAAATATAAGCAAGTTGTTTGGCAACATGTAGCAAATAAAAAGTCAGAAGTAATTATGGTTGATGTGCAGCTCACACTTTATGCCTTTTCCCTTCGGCGGCTGCAGACAAAACAGGAAATATAAAATGTGTCTTTAAAGTATTTGAAAACAGTTTGTAGTTTTACAGGAATTCTACATAATTCAGCTTAGTAACATCCACACATTGATGCCTTCACTTTATAATGATGTGTTCTGTTGTATGTGTCACGTTGTAGTTTTGTTGATTCTCACAAATGAACTTGACCACAAACACTAATTGAGCCTTATCTCTGCTATACCCTCCTTCTCTTGCAGATGTGTGTGTGTGTGAGACGGAGCTGGACCCCCCCAGCTGGAGGGAACCTCTGGACTGTGTCCGAGCCTCCGAACTATGTAACCAGAACAGTCAGTGCAGCTCGCGCTTCCGGATCATGCGACAGTGCCTATCCGGTGGAGACAAGGAGCGCAGCACCATGCTGGCCTCCAAGGAGTGCCAGGGGGCGCTAGAGGTGCTGCAGGACTCGCCGCTGTACGACTGCCGCTGCAAGCGAGGCATGAAGAAGGAGCTGCAGTGCCTGCAGAACTACTGGAGCATCCACATGGGTCTGACTGAGGGTAAGCCTCCGACGCCGAGCGAGTCGGGAGTTAATTAAGCCTCCTGTTGGTTCCGAGCTGCCGGATGAAACAGAACAAAGTTTCTCTGTGTTTCTGTGAGAACTTCACATTTGCTGAGGCCAGACACAGTTCTGCATCGATCGCTGTGTTGAATTCTGTCTGAAGCGAAAAGTAGAACTTGGCTCTTTTTGTTGAATGTTTCAAAGATTCCACACCTTTCACTTCTCTGCTTTATTTGAAATGTTGATCTTTTTGAAGATATTTGTGGTTTTTCAGTGTTGCTCTGCATCTCCTCTCTCATACTTCTTTGAGCCTGTCTTTTGATTGGCTGGCTGTTGGACACATGGTCAGACAAATAGATTATAGCCTGCTCCTGTAGCTTTACTGAAATTATAAACGGAAATGGTGATGGTCCGTTGAATTCAATGAAATGTTTGGTACCTGAGAAGAAATCAGTATTTCCTCCACATTTTTAATCTTGCAGCTCCCAAGCTCAGTGACACAATGACCTCTTTGCCTTTTGTTGTTAATAAAGTAAAAGGTCATGGAGTGTGCTGGCGGGTGTGGGCAGTGACTGTTTTATTGGTCATGCCAGTTTGTTTATAGGCCCAGTTCGTGATTTGGGGCTGTGTTCTTTGTGGATTTGTATAAATCCAAGACTGGGTTTCCAGGTTCTGGGTAGCGCTGCTGTGAACAGTCACTGGAAAACAGCAGTACAAAGCCTCTAGTGTCCCCAGAGGCAGCTTCTGATAAATGTCCTCAGGTGTTGTCACTTGAAAATGCCTTGACTGCATAAATCTGTTTCACCATATATCATCCTTTATGTTACTGTCTCTGCAGTATTTACTCCAAGTGAACAAACATTAGACTACAACTTCAGAAAGGCTCAAAAGAGAGAATGCTGGGAGTTTTGAACCTGGGCCTTGATTATGAGATGTGAACAATGAGAGTCAGTTTGAGGCTATGGATCTTTGGATCTATGTGGCGGTCACTCTTGGTAGGTTGTGGGTGAGTTGCTGCCCCAAGGAAAGTATCCCAGGTTTTACTCACCATGAGGGGAGGATGATATATGGATTAGTGAAATGTCAGTAGTACAGCTAGCACTGTACTGATCCATAATTCATAAAAGAAAACAACCAGACTGAAGAAGTTGTTTGGATTACAGGTGAAACATCCTCAGGTAACTTCAAACGTGTCCAGCTGCCTTCTTTTGGCACTTCTGAAGGAATGGGATGGTGGATACAAGCAGCTGAAATGAATTCTTCATAGTGAAGACGGTCTCATTTAAAGACTGTTGGTTCTTCGTAGGATGCAGCAAGAGCCGGGCGACATGGCCCAAAAAATAGATCTTCAATTTTTTTTACAAACAAACACACACACACGCACACAGAGAGTGAGAGAAAGAGAGAGCGATGACAAAGAAATGGTTCAAAACAAGTTTATTTTGTTTTCACTTGGGGTCAGACTACTAGAAACGAGCCAAAAAACAAGCTTGTAGATGAGATGGAAGACCTTGCCATCGTAAACAGTGAGAACATACAATAACTTTTAGGAAGCTTAGTTTCAAACTGGCACTGACACAATGCACCCTCAAACTAAAATAATAATAATAATGATAATAATAATAATGCACCCTCAAACTGAAAAGAAAATAATAATAATAATGCACTCTCAAAGATAGAAATACATAATGATACATAAAATTTAAGTTTGTCAGCTTGCTATAAAGCAAATGGGCTTGACAAAGTCCAAAACAAAGCTTTTGAATAAGTGCCAGTGTTATACAAAAATGAGTTGCCTTCATTTTCCCTGAATATGTAAACAACTAATCATAATCTGTAGTGCATACAGAACTTGTTGTTTCTCAGTGTTTTTTTTTTTAGACATTTTCAGCCAAGAAGATGAGTCTGTCCACCACCTCTGGTTGGGGGCTTGCATGGTGGCATGTAACAATGCCACCCCCCACGCTAAAAACCCTCTCTGAGGGGGCACTTAGCTTGGATCAATAGGTATTTCTTTGCCAGATTTCCCAACCTTGGGAAGTTCGATTGGTGGCACTTCCACCACTCAAGTGGATCAGTGTCGGGATCTAGCTCTGGGGTCAAGAGGTAGGTGGACTCAGTCTCTGTTTTCTCTACCTCTGTCTGATGTGGACAACCAGTGCACTCTTCTTGAAAAAGGCCGCTAATATTATTTTTCTTCTTGGAAGCTGAGAAGATGGACCAGGCTGCTGTGATGCACTCATTTAAGCAGACATGAGCTCAGTAACAGCTCTTTTTTAGACACGTTCAACCTTGTCTGGATCAATGTATCTTGTGTGGAAGCTTGGGTCCATCAGTGAGGACATGTCCAGCAGTTCGTCCGGCACAGGGTCAATGTATTTGTCAACAACATAACCCTTTATTTTCCTTTTTATTGTTTTGGTAAGGTCAGTGTCTTCCTCTCCTGCTAAGAGCAAACTGATTTTAAATAAATGGAGGACTGGTTTAATGTATGAAACACAGAAGTAATCCTCTTTTAAATTCTGGAGTGGTCCAGCAGCTTTGTTTATAGACTCCAACACATCAAGATCTTGCAAGATCTTTTCTTCTTTGAACCCAGGACACAGACTATAGCCTTCTCCTGTTTAAAAAAGCTCTCCATCATTTTTTGCCGTGAGCCTCATCTGGTTGGGGACTCATTAGTTATTAGTTGAGTAGTGGGAAGATTTAATTCAGCCTGCACTTCTGTCATCTCTTTTCTTTTTTTCCAGCTGTAAGAAAAGGCAGCGACAGCTTTTTTGCAAAACCCAGTGGCACGGTTGATTCATGGGTCCTTCACACCATTCTCTGTAAAATAACGAATACACAAATAAAACAGTTTTCAGAGGAATGTCACTTACATTTACAATCATTTTGGTGAGTGTATACATAGATGAAGACACACTATTTCACTGTTTTACTAATGCACAGACACACACACACACACACACACAGGGCTAAGATCTCAGGCATGGAACAATATTTAACATTTGGTAGATACCCATAATAACTTTGAAACACTTTGATCATTTTAGACATAAAATTATTCTTATTCTTGCTTTGATCCCTGTACAAACACACACACACACACACACACACACACACACACACAGGCTATAGCCTACCATTGTGATTAATCACAATTGATATGTTACTTTGTATTTGTGTAGCATGTATGTACGTGTATGTGTGTGTGTCTATAATGTGTCTATAATGTGTAATGTTGTGTATAAGCTACTGGACACCTTAATTTCCTTCTGGATAAATAAAGTATCTTTATGTATAATCAAGCATGTAGCCTAATGCATTGCTCTGCATTGAGCTTTTCATGTCACTTAAATAGACATCACTTGAATGCTAGTCCCTTACCTATAGCATTGTGCAGTCTGTGTCCAGAGTACTGGAGACCAGGCCACCCGTTGTCTTTCAGAGCTTTGATCATATTGGTACCACTGTCTGTAGTCATACAGCTGAGTCGGTCTTCAGCTAGGTTCCTAAAGCTCAGAGTATCTTTTAGCCCTTGGGCCATTATTTCGCCCTTGTGATCCTCAGTAAAATATGCCGTTTGAAGGCAGACGCTACTCAGACCACAGGTGTCATTGACAAATGTACTGTTAAACTCATCCAGGGCTGCATCGTTCGGCTGGACCACAAGTAAGTGGTGAACAGGTACGACACATCCTCCTGCAGCTCACTAGCGACTTCATGGCTTGTGTTGTTATACAGGAAACTTCAGAAAAATATTTGTGGCTTGGTAGCACATATTTCAGGTCTAAAACTTTCAACATGTTAATGAATCCACCGCATGTATGGGGACCATATCTTTTGCAATAAACATCGCAATAGCATCTATGATTGCCTTCCACCGTGCTCCGTTCTTATCATATTGCACACAGTTCGAAAACGTGTCAGTGGTGGTTGCTTTTTTATACTTCGAATGGTTGCCATTGTTTTCATTCCGCTGGGAGCAGCACTCCTCCCCTTCCGCTGCTTCTGTTTAAAGTTCTGTTTCAAACAAACTTTACAACAAGGACTTATATGGTCTGGAATTGGTTCAATTTTTCATTCGACGCTGCAAAACCGAACCAATTCCAGACCACGGATATAGTTACTCCTTTCTTTGGTGCAAGCTGTGGCTTTCTGTGTCTATGGCAAGCGTGCGGGAGGCCACTCTGAACTAGAAGGGCAGCATTGGTGGTGGAAGTTAAAACTGAGAGAAAACTGATTTTCATAAAAACACATTGTCCTTAACTTTAAATTTGAATTAATCAATAAAATCGATTTATCTGAGTAGAGCTGGAAAGTGTCTCTGGTCAGAGGGACACATGGACTACCTTATTGGCCTACTGCCTCAATCAGTTAGTTCCATTTTTGTGTTCAGTTCAGTAAAAGCATCAGTAACCGGCAGCTCCTGTGTTCTGAGGTAAAATTATTGTTTTCGTCAATGACATCTGGTGACTGTGAACAAAGCAAACATCTGTTGTGGTTAAAACAAATAAGGATCTCACTCAAAATAACACAAAGCTCTGCCTCTGTATGATCATAATGTTGTCAGACGATCTGAACCAGGCAGAAACAGGAAACTCTGACGGTGACATTTTCTCAGTTTTTTATTTATTTTTTCATTGCAGCATCTTTTACCTGAGCAAAATGTTTGAGCTCAGTTGTGGAAGAATTGCATATATATACACACACACACACACACACACACACACATATACATATACATACATACACACAAACATATATATATATATATATATATATATATATATATATATATATATATATATATATATAAATAACTCCATCCCCAAACATCCTGGAGTTTCTCATCTGAATAATCAGACAAGTAAATGAAAACTTTAATTTGCCCCCCTCAGGTTTTAAAATGAGGCCCACACACTAATCCAGATGTTCCCCCCTCCAACTGTGACACTGTCAGGTATAATTGCTTTTCTTTTTTCAGGCTGTTTTTTTTTTTACTTAAGTCTGAGCAAATTATCTCCATAGTCTAGGTGAGAGGAGGTCCAGGTGCATTGTGGGAAATGTAGACCAGTTTTGACAAGAAGTCTGGTGTGTCCTGCATCAAGTTTAATCATTGACAGAGTAACGGGAATGTGGTGTTGAATGAGCGGAGGAATTTTTAAACAGCTATTAGTGTTGTTGTTGTTGATGTTGTTGTTTGTTGTCGTTCTAATGTGCCGTGGGACGTTTAAAAGAACAAACGAGCAGATCACAGAGCCGCTGCTGTGTTGTGTGGCGCCCCCGACACCTGGCTAACGGCTTCGCTTGGTTCAGGTCCCACTGCACTGACTTCTGTGTTTGTCAGCACACACACACGCGCGCGCACACACACACACACACACATACAACACACACACACTTGGCTGGCCTAGTTCGGGCTCAGCAGTGGCAGAGCTCATTAAGAGCCTCTCTCTTTGTTCTCCATTCCACTAAGGATGTCTCTGTAGAGCCAGCAACACTCACACAGCCCTGCAACACACACACACACACACACACACACACAGTGGTGGCCACACACAGGACGTAGATTTAAAGCAGACAGAAGCAGAAGTTGCAAAGCACAGAAACTCAAACACGTCGTCTCATTTGTCGTTAAGTCTGTGTGTGTGCACGTGTGTGTAACTTTCTGTGTGAAACCTCCTGATGTGAGTCAAGCTGTCATGACTTCTCTTTTATTTGTTTATTTGCTGGACTCTGTAGGTTTTGGTGCAGTAGATATGTTACACTAGATCCTTTGAGCACTCAGAAGCTAACATTAGCTAGCAATCTTAGCTAGCTAGCCAGTTACATAGATACTTTTGTGAGTTCAGTAATGATAAAAAGGAATAAAGTAGAATACTGAAGGTCGGTGCAGCTGTCAAACACTCAACAGTTATAACAACAAACCTTGATTATGTAAAATTTCCACACACAGTGAAGGTGAAACAGTTTGTGTTGGGTAACTCTCAGTGTGGTGCCATATCTGCAGTGGAAAACATCATTTATTGAGGTTTATTTGTTTGCTGATAACTGCTGGTTCTTACTCACTCTTCACAGCTTGGAAGCCGAGATCTTCCCCACTGAAATTTCTGACTTCCAAGTCAGGCCAAGCTAATGACGTGAACAGATGGTTTGTAGTTTATTTTATTTCAATTTTATACTTGAAAACACATTTAAAACTTCTGCTCACCAACAAAATACAGATACAGTTGCGCTCACATGTCCTTTGATTTACCAAATGACTGCTCTTCCATAAAGAATTGTGATTTTGGATTTAATCAAATCAGTTCAATTCTATTTGAAAAATACTTGATCTTTATCTTTATAGTTGTTACAATTAATTATCTCATGGCTCTTTACAATATTATAGAAGAATAAATGAACAGTTGCCACATTAAGCGGCACTTGGCGACAACGGAGAAGAGAAAATCCCTTTTTTAACAGGAAGAAACCTCCAGAACCAGACTCAGACTCAGGCCATCTGCCTCGACCAGTTGGGGTAAAAAGAGAAGAGAGGAGAAAGAGGAAAGGGAGGGGGGAGGGCGGGTGAGAGGAAGAGAAAAGAAAGACAGTAAGGGAGACAAGGAACATCCATTTTATACTGTTATACTGAGACCAGCTGCCCTAGACACAGAGAAGTTAGAGCAGGTTGCCCACTAATCGGAAGATGTTTTGATTCCTGTCTTTTATAGTCTGGATGACGAAGTGTCCTTGAGCAAGATACTGAATCAAATTACCATTGATGATTGTTCCATCAGTGTATGAACAAGATTAGAGAAGTGGAATGCATTGTAGCTTTGTGTGAATGTGAACTGTTTTGTAAAGCTCTTCGAGTGGTCACAAGAAGACTTTTCATAAATACAGGTATTTACCATTTCTTGTAGGAGGTTGAAAGAAATGCAGAAAGACTCAATGTAAGACGTGTAGTGGAGTTTGTTGAGTTTGGATGGAAAAACGTCTCTGGGGTGTGAGGAGGTTCTCTCAGGGTTTTCCAAGGTGATTAATATAATTTGCAACCTTGTGTTAAAAATGTAATTATGGCATCGTATTTAAGGGAATAATTTATCATGTCTGATGGAAACCTGAGAAAATGGAGTGAAAAACAATACTAAATATAATGTAAAAACGTTAGAGTCAAACAGAAAACCAGCAGTTGTCTCAGGAGATTAAAACGTCTGACAATCACAGCTCATAAAGCCTGAACAGGATCATACGTTAGACCAGTCGTATCTATGACTGTTTCTGACAAATGCTTATAAACACTGACAGGAAACAAACATGCAACTCATGAGTTGCATGTGGAGGCTGCTGGCGGTGATCTGGATCTGAACATCAGACCAGTGATCTGAAGACCACATCAGTCTGATTACACGGAATCACTGCTGGTTACATTACAGATGGTTTTATGGGAGACTGGTTTCTTCTTCTACATATTATTCATGCAGGAAGGACACTGGACAAAAGGTCTGTGGCTTTTCAGATTCAAATTTAAGATCAGGTGAGAGTGAAGTGTTGTTGTAGTCACATCAACTGTAGGCAACATGTTAAATTGGGTCTGCTACATGCCAGATACACAGATGTTTGAAAAAGGAAAGTGAGACAGTTTGTGACTCAAATCAGGGTCATATTAGGAGACAACGGTAAATAAAATGAACAGCTGTGATTCATCACGTTTAAAGTCTTTGTCAGGATTATTATTCTGAGGGGATTTAATAAGATATTAACTTATTGTAAAGCTCAGACAGGCTGATCCTCTGACTGATTAGTTTGTTGTTCAAGTCTGTTTGTTCTGTGGCAGTGAAAATAGAGACACGTTGTGATTTCACCAAGATCTAATGTGCAAATATATATCCCCATTTTATTATGAAAGTCCTGTCAGGAAGTTGCCCGCAGTCCTTCTCTCTGTTTACAGACTGTCTCAGCCAATCATATTTTGTCTAAATTCATATAGTCTAAACATTTTGACAGAGCTGCTTAATTATTTATCAATCTGCTGTATGAGAGAATTTTATCTTACCTTTTTAGCCCTGGTTCATCCAGTCTTTGCCTGCAGGTTCATGATTCATGTGAAAAGTTGACCATCTGATCGTCACCTCTACTTAGATTAGATACTTACTTACTCTACTTAGATTCATATTTCACCACAGTAACTGAGTAAATGTACTTGTCTACATTGTCCTTGTTCTATTACTTTATTTCCTTTTCAACAGTTATTTTCTTTTTTATGTTTTTTTCCCGTCAGTCATGTTTAAGTCTCAGAGGAAAAGGAGAGCAGGTGGGTGGAAACTAAATGAGTTTGAGTCACTTCGCTGTTCTTCTGTCAACATGAGGATTTCCTCATGTCCTCATGGACATCCATGAAAAGACACAAAAAGACTCCAGTTCTGCGTCTCTGGATTCCACATGCTTTCTCCTCCTACAATCAATTTCCTGTCCCTTTGCTCATTAGTTATCTCCTCCCTCCCCCTTCAGCACCTTCTCGGCTGCTCTCCCAGGGTCTGCTGAGTAAATGCTGGAAACCAGGACCCACCGACAATCATGGCTCTCTGGGTCTGACATTGATTCACCGTAGGCCATGTGATGTCATCTAAAATGGACGGTGTCAGTTAGACTGGTGGACTCATCTGTTCTTGCGCCACCACACAGTCTCTGCTGAACTTCACCTGAGCTGTGGATTAAAATTTCTGATGAGTCACTGTCCTGAAGCCTGAGACAGAAGCTGCAACATGTGGTGCTCAGCGAGCGGTGACGCAGCAGGGCTCAGTTATTAGATCAACTTGTATTTACTTTACTTCAGCATGTCCTTTGTTTCAGGGTTAATCTCAAAAACAATAACAAAAACAAGACAAAGGTTCAATCAGAACAGAAGTTACATAATTTAGTCCTGGTTCTGCTCTGCAGCCTCAGTCTTGATCCCAGTTTTCCACCTGAGCAAGACCAGCTACAGGACAAGATAGGGCAATCGGGGCTAACTGGTTAGCAGCTGCTGTCCTTTCAGATTAAATCTGTGGGTATTGTGGCCAACATTCTGTTTGGCACTTTCAGAATAAAATCAGAGAGAAAACATAAAGCAGAGATTTGGAGCTGGGCCTTTAGCCTCAAATTGAAATGACAGACAAAAAACTTTTATGAAACATGACATGATTTTTTGGTCAGGATCACCCCACAATGAAAAAGACAACATGTACAATGACAGGCCTCACATCAGCCCACATCATGTATCATGTATCTATTGAATTAGCACTCTCTTCACTCATATAAATGTTCAGGTTTCATAATTTCAAGCTGTACTACTCTCATAATTCCAGTATCATCTGGTCTATTTTAAACATTGGATGAAATGTGTAGATGTACAAGTGTATTTTTGCTGAGAATCAGGACTTTCTTAGCCGTGTCTGTTTTTTTCTTTATTTCGGTCTTTGTTCTGGATCCGTCTCGTCTCATGTGCCAAGAATTTCCGTCGTCCCGCAGTCGATGATCAGCAGGAGACTTTCGTCGAGGTAAAAGCAGACTGAGTCTCTGACATCCCAACAAATCAGCAGGCGTGAGCTGCCCTACTTTATACTGCAGCCTGATAAAACGTCTGCTTTTACATAGAAATCCAGTCTGATCCAGCTCCCTGCCCCCGATGCCGTGACGCTCAACATCCATCCTCATTTCCTGTCGCACGTCTCAGTTTTCATCATCACCACAGCGTTACTCAGCAGCCTGCAGGTGAACAGCTGAGACCAGAGAGACTCTAATAATAGCACACAAACCAGATCTAGGGTCAGGTATCTGATCCAGTTAGGTCTCTGATCCAGGATCAGATCTCTGCACTAGGGTCAGGTCTCTAATGCACCATCAGGCCTCTGATCCAGAGTAAGGTCTCTGACCCAGGATCAAATCTCTGATCTAGAATCAGGTCTCTAATCAAAGGTCAGGTCCCTAATCCAGGGCCAGGCCCCTGATCCAGAGTTAGATCTCTGTTGTAAGATCAGGTCTCTGATCCAGGGTCAGGCAACAGGCAACAGGTGAGAGAGCTGTGACCTCTGACTTAAAGGCGTCAACTTTGTTCTTTTGAGCTGACAGACTTTGTGCCATCAAGTCCTTGTGAATTTGAGGAAATGAAACCAGATTGTTGAGGTCTCTAGTCGTGTTTGTGTTTTGCAAGTTCAGTTGCATCAGGACTCAGAAGTTTAACCGCTGGTTCAGTTTTTGGTCTCAGCTGAATTTTAACCTGTACACGAGTCAAACAACTGAATAAACGGACTCTAACAGTGTGATGGTGTTACAGTGTAACAGTGCTGTAGAGTTGAGCAGTTTCATCTCTCAATCTCTGCAATGCAGCTGCAACATATCCACCAGTTAACTTTATTAACCGTTGTTTAAACAGATCAACATAATTCTGATAAGGTGCATTGTGTTACAGTGAGAAGTGTGCTGCATAACATTTATATAAAAAAAACAATCTGAAGACACAGATTTGTTCAGTGTGTCATCTGAATGATAGAAAACACTTTTAACATGATTTTCCATCGGCAGTTCACAGCTGGAGATAACGTTTGTGTAGTTAGACAGAAACAGAGACACAGAAAAATACATATCTGCAGGATAATCTGTAGAAGAAAAGAAGAAAGAAAGGAGAAAGAAGTAATAGTTTAAAAGAAAATAATAGGTTTATATTATTGGAAATTTGCTATTTTCCTGTGTATTTATTACCTGAGGATACAGTTTTATGAAAAAGCAGAGTATTATCCCACAGGAATGGAAACTCTGAAGCCTTGAAGGCAAATGATGGGAAATAAATCTTTGAAAAAAGTGACAAAACCTTTTTATGGATCATTTTTACATTCACAGGAGTTGGACCAAGTGTTTGGAGACAGACAAAATAAACCTAAACATCTAAAAAAAAAAATTTGAAAAATAAAAAAAAGAATAATTTTCATTCAAGTTGAACTAGCCTGAAAACAAAACCTCAGCTAAGTTAAACTGAATTTAAACCAGAGGTGTGACCAGGATGTCGTGTGTGGGTGGGCTGTACAGTATAGTATAACAAGTCTTACTATACTATTTATGAGCTCCGAATGTGTCTTACTAATTAAGACACATTCAGAGCTCATAATTAGTGGCAAGCCATTTTTTGGCCAGTTTTCTTTGGATGGACAGGGCATTTTTCAGCCCCCCCCCTCTGAAAACCTAAATTATAATTAAACTAAATATAAACAAGCTAAAATGAAACAAAACACATTCATAGATTTGTCGTAGTTCTTGATAGGTTAATTCATTCAAACATTAAATCTATGACTTCATGACCTCATTTGGTGTTTATTTGTGATTATTTACCTTATAAACATTCACCAGTCGCTCGTGTGCTGCTGATGAACGTTAAACGACTTGTTCAAAATAATGCGATGCTAATTTTTCTGACACCAGATTAATCACAGAGGTTCATGTTCAGAGTCTGTTAAAGACAAACAGCAGGCTGCTGATTAAACTGCAGGGTTTGTGTGGAGGTAATGGGAGAGAGGGAGGAGGGAGGGTGAGTGGGTGGGTGGGTGGGGGGGGACACAGATAAAAGAGTGACACCCAGAGAATCTGATCAAACAGCAGATGACAGAGGAAGCAATTTGAGAATGAGGAAGAGGAAAAAGGGGGAAATGGAGAGAAATTAGATCAGATGAGGGCACTTTTGGGGTGTGGGGTGGTGTGGGGGTCAATCTTCCGTTTGTTTCTCTGACATAGAATCTTTTAAAGGACACAGGGCGACCACCTCATGTGGAAACAGAAACATCACGTCGCAGGTTTAAACTCCGGGAAACTTTTGAGTCTCGCTTGTGAAATTTGACGATGCGTTTGGCGACAGAAGCAGTGACACGGTCGGTTAATCGCTGTTGTGGCCGCGTCATTAACCTCCCCCTCCCTTAACTCCTCCCATTCTGAAAACACCTGAGCAGAATCACAGATCCCATCTTTGATCAGTCCTCAAAGATCCATCACTGTGATGGGGCGTTCACCCTGTGCACGGAGCGATGTTTGCTGTTTGATGCTCCATTAAACCAACACTGGAGAGCTGCCATTATTACCTTGTTTACTCTGTGTGTGTATATGTGTGTGTGCGTGTGTGTATGTGTGTGGGACAGATGTAAAACAAAGACGAGGTCACACTTTAATATCCATAATATGGAATGTAAATATTTCAGTAACAGCTGCTACAAACTGTGAAGTCATATTTACTTGAATCTAGTTTTAAGAACTGAATTATATTATTATTATTTACATTGTGCTCACACATGCCACAAAGTTTAAATGATGCTCAAGGACGTGCTGTTAAAAATGTAGAGGTCAGAGGTCAAAGGCTCACTTTGCTCGTTGGCATTCATTTTACTTTTCTCTGTTAAATAAATGACAGAATAAATGAGAAAAGTAGTAAAAGGATCAATTTTTTTCCGAATCAGTCACCCAGAAATGTTTAGTTTATTGTCATCCATGTCAAAATGATGCCAGTTCAGATCACTCACCTGGTTCTTGACTGGATTCCTCCACGAAATGTCTTCCAGTACTGTATCAACTGTGATGATGCCACTGATCCTGGACAATGAAGCCTTATGGACATTCAAACATATTAGTTTGGAAGTGAACTGGTTGGTCTGGTGTGTCTGTGTCTCGCTGTACAGCTTTGAAATAACACACCAACAACGACGCCGCCTCCATGTGCTGCTTTGTTGGAGGAAATGTTTTTTTACAAAATGGCGTCTTGTTCAGGACAAACACCAACAAATGCTTCGATATGAAATGAAAAAAAATAAAAAACAGGATGAGAGACATAGCAGTGAAAAAGCAGATCTGCTTCTTTATCAGAAAATAAATCAGCTGTGATCACAGCTTTGAAACAAAAGAGTCTTTACAGTGTGATACAGCAGTTCTGTCTGTTCTGTCAACATCGCACAGATCAGACGGCCGGTCGGGGTGAAATTGAGGCTGTTTCAGATTCTCTCACACAAACTTCTCTCAACTCTTGGAAAGAAAGACACAGGTGAGCGAGGAGTGAGGAGCAGATAATTCATTTCCCCTTAAATCGATTGGATACACTCATGAAAAGCTCCGATATGAAATAAATAAAAAGAAAGAAAACTGTTTTCATTGATTTTAAATCCCTCTGAGATGCAGAAATGGGACGAAAAAAAACAGTCAGATTGAAAGTGTTTGCCACATCAGAGCGTGACAGATGATCAGACGGTGAACATTTGTTCTGAGGAGAAGTGAGGCCTGTGTGCGGCGCTGAGACAACACCAGTGTAATTATTGGTTTATCTGAACGAGGAGTCTGGCTGCATCTGCAGGGAGGACGGGGGCTCGGCACTAATCTATACAGGGATTGGTCTAAGCTGTCTCCTGGGGGAGGGGTGGGGGGCCGTATACACCATGGTAGGCCACAGGCGGCGGCATTAGTCACGGGGAGCTCTCTGCACCCAGAGCTGATTCTTTTCACCTCTGATCTGGGCTCCTTGTGGGAGCAGAGCACGCCGACGGTCCAGCCAGCAAAACGCCACCGTCATCGCCTGCTGCTGCTGAAACCTGCCACACACAGAGACAGACCTGAGGAAACTCCAAACACAAACCATCTTCATGTCGAGCAGCAGTGATGTGGACTGAATCCAGCTCCTGCCTGGTCAGAACCTGATCCCTGATCAGCTCCTGCAGCCGTTGATGCTTCTGCTGCTGCCGCTGGAGTTTGAGCCTCATTATTTCCTTTGATGTTCAGCGTTTTCAGTTTTCTCACTGTGAAATTGACTTTTACCCAAAATGTTCAGTTTTCAAACAACCTTAAATCTACTCGGTCACTTCTGACCAGTGTTCATATTATTAACAGATCATCATCTCTGAGCCACAACCTGAGCTGTCATGTTTCTCGGTTGTCTGTCCATCTCTTTCTTGTGAAAGCAATCTCAATAATGCCTAAAAAGAATTTCTTCAAATTCGGTTCAAACCTACACTTGAAGTCAAAGATCAAGAGATTGTATCTTCATGGCCAAATGTCAAAGGAGAAGGTTTCACAAAGAAACTTGTTTTTGAACACAACTTACACCATAGCTGTTTCCATGTTTCCTAATAAAGAGTCTGTAATCAGACTGAAGCTGAATGTGAATGAAATGTCTTTCATCAGCGTCTGGTCTCGGATCAGGTCAAAGGTCACATGTCACTGCTAATTGGCTGCACAAATCAAATTCAAGTTCAAGTCTTTGTGACATTCGACAGAGAAACTTCTGTGTCTGCACCATCTACATGAACTCATCCGCTTCCTCCAAGGAACAACATCTGACGTCTCCATCCCTACACACAAGACAATCTTAGTCCAGACTGTTCTCATCTGTGTCTCCTGGTGATGGCACAAACTCACAACTGCTCTCAGAGCACAGACTTCTCTGTCTCCAACAATCTCCGAAAGACCTGATCTGTTCTGAGAAGATCTGCTCTCCTAACATCCTTCATCAAGGGACGTAGTGTCAATCTTCCAGACACGCTTCTGACAAACTCCAATGTTTCCTGTTTCTGTTCTGAAATCTGATGACAGAACTGAACTTGATCTTTTCTTCTTTTGATATTTTTTCTTCCAATATTACCCTGCTCCACAAGCTCTGTGAATTTGTCCCACAATATCGCTAATACACTGCGTGCACATCCTCCCTCATGTGTAACTGTCCACACAGGATGAAACCTGGTAAACTTTCACCAGCACTACATTTTTAATTTTAAGTAACAAGTCACCTTATCCTCTTATAACTTTGATGATATAAAGTGACATGTCTCAGGCAAAATCTGCCTCTATGACCTTTAAATGTTGATGTATATAAAATGTGGTCAAACTTTTATCTACAGTCTTTAATCTGCACCTTGGTCATGTCATCTCAGCAGATCATTGTGTCTTTGATCCGTCCGTGTTGTCGTCAACATCACACCGTACGTGCTGTCGACACTTTTGAACCTGTTCAACTGTGATCATCCAAGTTTTCATCAAAATGCAATTATAAAGTCATTAAGGCGATAATGTGGAGAGTAAACAGCTCACTGCAATCACGTTAATGTGTTTCGCTGTTAATCAGAGTGAACATAAACAGCGATGCTGCGTCTGGAGGTCAGTGATGTTTTCACACATCTTTCTTCACGTGCAGATGTTTCCAGGATTAAATAAGCGGCTGCTGAAAATGTCTTTAACACTTCAGCTGCATCTCAGAGGATTAAAATTGTTTCTTCCTGAAGAGGAAACAACCTGGTTGTGCACAGTGTTTGCGCTAACACAGATTTACTGCTAAAGATTAGTCACATACAGTACGAGGGCTGGAGTGTGTCATGTGTTCAGCTCTGAATAAAACATGAGCAACAGTTTTAAATCACATCATGTGAGATAAAGGCAAAGTTTCTGAATTTAATTCCCAGCAGGAGATAAGAACAAAAATGAATTCATCCTCCTGTGCCTCTAAAAAAAAAAAAAAAAACACAATGTTGGCAGTCTGCTTAGATTTAAAGTTGTGAGGGTGAGTTGAGGATGTTTACAGTGAGTTAATCAAGTTTCACAGGAATGATTCAAAAATGAATACAAATTCACTATGTTGCCTCCTCTTTAGATTTGTTCTACCTAGAAACACACAGCAGAACTAGGAAGAGAACAAACAGAAAACCAGTGAGTCTCTGAATGAATACTGAGCTGATCAACAAAGTATTGTGGGAATATAGAAACTTGAAAACATAGAACACTAGAAAAATAGGACTTTTAACCTTTTTGTCATTTTCCCATTATATCCTATCCCATCCACGTTCCTCGTTCTATAACAAACTACTACTACAGCAGCTGCTGTTAGAAACAATTATTGTGTTTGTCAAAACATGTGGAGTGAAGAATGTTCTTTTGTTTCACATCTGGATCTTAGTTCATATAGTCAATGTGTCAGAGGTTTAGCCATAGATCAGAATCAAGAAGATCCAGTTTAACTTCCGGTTAGCGAACAAACATAAACTCAGCCACTGGTTACCGTCGCCACACTGTGATTGGACGATTAGTGTTTAGGGGCGGGGTTGGATGGTTCCTCATCTCTCCTCCTCAGGTTCTGTCTCTGTTCTCAGCAGGTGCTCGCTGGTGTTAATTGAGTTTTCACACTGAGTCGTTTGATCTGAGTCTGAGCTGAAATGTTTTATAAGCGAGAACATGTTTGATTTTGGTGCAGCCACAGAGGCTGAACCCGCCGTTGTGTGTGTGTGTGCGTGTGTGTGTGTGTTTAATGGGGAAGAGCAGGAAAGAGAGGGATAAAGATTTGTTTTTCTTCATCCTTAATGAGAACACACACTCAGCTGAGCACTGCCAAGGAAGAAACTGAGAATAATTTCAGAACTAATTACAGTAATTACTCTGTGTGTGTGTGTGTCTGTGTGTATATGTGTGTGTGTGTGTGTGTGTGTGTGTGTGTGTGTGTGTGTGTGTGCGCATGCATGGCTTTACATAAATATATGTATTGTCTTTGTGCCCGCGATTTGTCCCATTCTCATACATTCATGCATATATCTCTATATAAAGTTCATAAACCTTTTATCCTCTGGAGCAAAGATGAACCTGAATCTGTGTGAAATGTAGTTGGTGAATATTCATGTATTCAGTGTAATTTATGTAACTTTACAGCAGTTAAACATTTTAATTTGAAAAAAAATATCATGGTGGGTTTATGTGATTGGGGTTCCTGTCTTTGAAATTCCATGTTGAAGTCATGCACTTTTAAGAAACAAACTTGATTTTGCAGGTTTAATTGTGCCAGACCAATCAGAGAGGATTTGCATACTGACGTCTCATTGGCTGACATGTCTCTGTCAGTTCTTTAGTTGATGAGGGAAAAAAAAAATAGGGCTCATGACAAAGTTCCAGTGGTTAATTGTTGCTGCAGATACATTTCATTGTCACGACATCACCACACAAAATGCACAGAAATAAAGTTTTGTCCAATCTAGACAACATTTAAAATGAAACATGATCCTGATCCACGTTCAGAGCTGTGGTCCAGGATCAGGTCTCAGCACCAGCGGGTCAACAAGGTAGTCCAGGTGTCCCTCTGTACAAAGACACTGTCCAGCTCCTCCTGGAGGATCCTGAGATGTTTCCAGACTAGATGAGATATATCATCTCTGTGGTGTGTTCGGGTTCACCCTGAGGTCTGCAAAATATCCTTTTATATGAATAATTTTTCATAGAGGAAAAAAGTTTGGAAGTTTCTAATTTAACTCCCAACTTAGGGTTGCTGTAAAATATGGATTTGTTCCGTATTTGGAAGATAAAAGACATGTTCTGTGTTGAATAAATATTGAACACAATTTGTACTGTATTTTTGACAATTGAGTTATTACAAAAAACATGACATTAAAATTACAGATTAGACAACCAATGAAGATCTGTATGAGGTAAAATAAACCCTCCTCCTTTGTATCAGCAAAGGAGGAGGGTTTATTTTTTTTCGGTCACACAATTACTGTCATTGTCATCTATCAAACTGAAAATGACCAATTTTAATTCCTTATTTTCAAATCAGAAAGTTGGCAACTCTATCCTAACTCTTAACTATACATACTTTTTGAAATGATTTTTATTTTAGACAGTGAATCAGAAAATGCCAATGCCAATGTTTGGTTGTCTTGCATCTCATTCTTCAGTGTCAAATCTAAGGCGACTGAATGGTTATAGATTCTTAAAAATGATTCACCTTCATTCAAAAGGCTTTTTCAGTTCTGAACTACAACAGACTAGTTGTCTTAGATTAAACAGTGACTGCGACCTCTACGACCTGGATGAATGAAGATCTCCACATAAATCAGAGGAAGGTTTGAAAACATAAACTGCTATAAAAGGTTTGGTTGAAGTCGTAGCCTGCAGCAACTTGCTGTCTCCATGGCAACACGACACATGGTTTAGCCTGAAATTTGTCTTTGGGGAGTCCAACTGTGTCCGACTTTGAAAACCTCCTGCTCCAGTAAACTGCTTTTTCCTCAGAGAGAGAATAAATCAGTGAGAATTTTAGAAGCAGAAATACAATCTTCTTTCCACAAGTAATTACATCCAGTCATTTATCCACATAGCAAAGTCTGTCCAGCATCAAAAACTAGTCTGAGAGGGAGAAATAGCCGTGGCAGGATGAGATCTGAGTTATGAATCTTGTTTTTCTTGAGACTATCCTCTGTGAGCTTCCGTCCTGCCACTCATACATATAAAAACACATGCTGTCCACATTCGTATGCATGCTCAGCTCGCACTCACCAGACTCCCAGTGACTGTTTCTGTGTGTGCATCTGTCAGGCGGCGGAGAATGAGATGAGTAAACAGCGAACAGTGGTGTCTCTCTGTGGAGCAATACTAATCAGCCTCCAGCCCGCTCATTAGCCCGCATGCTAAATACCTCGCTCATTAGCCTGCATGCTAAACACATCAGTCATTAGTCAGACTGGTAAATTAGCCATTTATTTGACTTCATGCTAAATACCAATGTCGGTGTTAAATGTGTAATTTAGCGGGCTGAACTCTAAGCACCTCTGTGATTAGGCACTCGCATCGGGCCCCTTCCTGGACAGAATACTTAAAGCCTGACATATTAGCATGCATGTTAAATAGCTTTGGTCAATACTAAGTGCCCTGATCTATTAGCTTAAAGGATTTGGCAATTACTTAAACAGTGACTGGTCATTGTGAGTCTGAACCAGTGCGCTTTATAAATTCTGCACTTTCAGCAGCTTGACTTAAAGCTAAGGAAGAGGGGGAGGGAGAGGGCAACATGCAGCACCTCCACCCCAAAGAGGGTAACAAACACTGCTGTGGTTTTACTGCTGCAAGATTTTTCTTAGCTCTATCACCTGTCCTGGGCCCTGACACAGAGAATCTGCGGGTGAGAAAAAGTCCTAAAAAAATGGATTTGGTTCATTTAAAGAAATGAGGACAAGTTGCTGCTCCAGGTGAAGTTTAGGTATGTCAGGATCCTGGTTGTTATGGGTCAGTACAGTGTCCACAGTGAGACATGTGTTGCACTGAATTGTCGTGGTGATGAGTAGCTGAGTAAGAAGGTTAGAAGCTGTTGGTTTATCAGCCAGTGTATGTGGTCCTGAGCATAAGGTAGTGACTAAAAAGGGGAATGTGGAGTAAATCTGCTTCTCCTTTACATCTAAAGAAGCCAGAGGTGATTCATCTGTTTAGGATGTCTCCTGAGTGTTTTCTGATGAAAGGTTTTTTTTTTTTCAAAAACACCACAGAGATTATATCTCACATCTGGTCTGGTAACACCTCAAGATCCTCCAGGAGGAGCTAGACAGCATCTGTGGACAAAGGGACACCTGCAATTCCTGACTCTGGATCAGAGACTTGACAATGGATTATAGACCATAGATCAGAGATTGAAGATCGATGGACTTCAACCATTTTAACTTTAATTTACAAAGTTCTATATTGTCTCTTGCTTGTTGTCGATAAAACATTACTTTTGAGTTGGTTCTGTTTTCTGACTTTGATGGATGATTTCACATCAGGTGGGAAAACTGACAAAAATGTCAATAAATTCATATCCAGTGTTTTGTCCCAACTGGCTCCCCATTATCTGTGACCAATGACAATGAAACGGTTTTAAAATATAGTAAAATGTTTCTATAAAAGTGAGAGGAACCTGTTGACACTTGCAGTTTCTTTTTTATGGATTTATTTGCTTTTTAGGTTATTGTGAGCTGATAGTTCCCTTAACTTTTGGTCATGGCAGGAAGTTCAGACTCCCTTATTTGACCTTAAATACTACATTATAGTGCTCAATATAGTCCTGAAGTTTTCCTTCTCAAATCATTCAATATCCTTCACCATTTGAGTCAAACCGAGTCTGCTGGTTCGGTTAGCATCAGACTGTTTGAGATGTGCAGGTTTGCCATGTTCATGAAAGAAGTTTCCTGTGAATGACCTGGAATTGCAATGTTCTTGCTAAGGTTTTTAAACATAGATGAATCCTCATGTTACTAATCTGTAATGTTAATATTAGTGTCCATGTCGCTGTTGTTCCTGTTTACACAACCACACGATAGTTATAGAAATGATGATGGCAGCAAATAAGAGGTCAGGTGACTGAGTCCTCATGAAGAGGAGATCAGGGTGGACAAATGTTGGACTGTTGGATGTAACTTTATGTTTGTTGTAACCATGACGACAACGATTCTCAAACCCCAACAAAACACTGGTTTAAACCCTGAACCCGACTGCACTATTTTTGTGTCTAAACCTTCACCACAGCATTGTCACTAGAGTTCAACAGATTATTGGAGGTGTATCTCCTGCTTTAGGAGGTGCTAATTCTGTAATTCGGCCTTCGATTCTGTAGTAATAAACCATTACTGTTCTATAAACCTCGAGTTGAAGAGCAGAAGACGAAGGAGACAAACGCAGACGTGTTAAAATGACAGGAAGGAAAACAGACGCTGATGGGAGGTAAAGATGGCGGCTGCAGAGTGTTTCAGAGCCCCCCACCAATCGCTTCTGTCAGTAATAATTAAAAGGGGGCAGTGAAAGCTGAGAGCACAAGCAGGAGGAGTGCAACTAAGCACTTTGGCCATTTCTCAAATTCAGCTTATTGCACACACCTTCACACACACACACACACACACACACACACACTTTTCTACATGCAAGCAGGCAAAACACACACATGCACGCTTTTCCTGGTGCAGCAGTCGCAGTGCAGCAGCTTCTTCTTCATCTTCTTCATCAGTCAGGTTGCTGTTTATCTAAAAGCAGTTTTTCTGCAAAAAAAAAAAAAAAAAGCAATCGATGAAATTCACACCAACGTGAATGTTTCCTTCAATGTGAACTGATTGAAAACCTCTGCCAACGATTCTGACGACCTCGTCTGTTGCTGAAAAGATCAAGTTGTTTTCTGTTCAGTGAAAACAACAAGACTCTGGGTCCTGATCCCTGTGGCTCCTCATGTCTGATCCCTGTGGCCCCTCATGTTGTTTGGTGGATGTTAAGGGTGTGGAGGTCAGGAGGTGGAGGGTGACACGTCTGACTTGATATTCTTGTCCCATCACAGACCTGCAGTTCATCCTCACCTTGTTACTGACCCCGACCTCGATCTTTCAGCATGAACCCGAACATCACCGTGCACAGACAGAACCAGACATCAACACGTTTTCATTCAACAAGGAATCATACACAATAAACTTTGTCTGTCCTGTGAACTAGACACATCGTAGTTCAAGTCAGAGTCAGAGACGTTTTCAGTATTTGTCCTGCATGTTACTGGTCAAAGAAGTGAAAAAACTGCTGTGTGTGTGTGTGCTGCAGGGTGTCTAGATGTAGATTAGAGATGATGAATTATAAATGAATGTGTCAGGGGCTTTGAACCTCTGCAGCTGATCACATCATTCAGGATGTTTCTCTTCACACATAGAAACTAAAACTAAATTATTGTCCAGAATCTGCAGTCACAGAAGAACCGTGGCTCAAAATGGGAAAACTCAACATTTCTGAGATTAAAGTTGTAAATTTATGAGGAAAAAATTCAGCTGTTCATCTAATATTACTCGACTAGTCCAGATTTTTCACACAAAGTTTTTAAAATGCGATGTTTTGTTTCACATTAAACTACACAAACTTGTAGATTTTAATTAGTTAAAAGTCAAAAGAAAATGAATTACTATTTGACTATTAAAGTTCTAATCATAATCAACAATTTCCAAGATAAAAAGAATAAAATGATCTGCACACAACATTACTCAAACATGATATAATACATAATACTGTGTATGAATGAAATAAGACGTTTTCTTTTACTTTTGATACTTTTACTCGTAATGGGGTATATCAGTGACTCAGAGGCGAAAACAGACGAGATGATCTTCACGCTGTTCACCTCCATCTGCCTCTGGCTTTCTCTTGTAAATGTCCTGCAGGAGGCGCCGCCACGCAGCAACGTACTGTATATACGTGTTCTTCATCAGAGAATCAAGGAGTGAAGCAGCTTCATACTGAAACATCTGCTGCCCCCGGGCTGGATACACACACACTCACACACGTAATGGAGGAATGAATGTGATCGTCAACCTCCAGGTGAAACAGTGAGTTATTGTCATTAAACGTGCGACTGAGCAGAACATTTCCATATTTAAATGAATCCACACTGTGGACGCCAGAAGTATTTCTAATGTGCAGAAGATCCTGTTTTTCAATGACCTGCAGCGGTTTGATCTGAGTTGAATTAGCAAGAAATGATGCTAGTTTAGCCGACGTTTCCTCCTCTGTGTAACGTAAACTGTGAACGTTATTGCAGGAAAAGCTGCTTTTTGGCACCAAAGGCACAACTTAGCTGTTCTAACAAAACTCTGTGTCCATCTTGTCTGAGAGCAGAGATATCATCAAGACATCATCAGAAGAAAGAAACAACACAATATTTCTTTTTAAAATTCAATTTTTTGGTGGACTGATTTGATCTGGCTCCACAGACATCTGTTCTGAATCACCTGTCAAATTTTTTTTTTTTTGCTGCTCAAATCCATCCCTCACATAAATCTCAAAGATCTGGTTTGGAGTCTGTTAACATCTGATTTCTTGGTCCTGCTCACAAGTCAAAAGCAGCACTTTGGCCTCGGCCTGTTTTCAACTCTTTCATCTCCCCTCAGCTCTGCTACACGAACATTAGCCCGATTTCCTGAAACAGACCCAGTCTCTGTCTGATTCAGGTCTCTGGTATTTAGAAGCTCCTATTTAGAACCTCGATAAGACAGAATCCTTCCTATGGAGACACCGACTTTTCTCTTTTCTTTTTAACATAAACACAACGACACATGAGGCGAGATCACTTCCTGTTTATCTGTAACAGCCTTGTTTATCTCCGGTGAAGTATTATTTCTCTCTGTGAGAAGAAATTAGCTGTGACTCCCTGGGACGTGATGATCTCCGTTCTGTAACTGTAGGCGGGAGGCGAGGCAGTGTGGCGGAGGGAGGCAGCGGCGCCGCTAAACTCTGAACAAAATGCTCACAGGAGGCAAATGATTACAGCGAAGTTCAGAGGCAGAGAGGAGCACGACTGAGGAGGAAACCGGCAGACGACTTTTCTGACGTATGCATATGGCCATTACCTCTGTTATGAAACAGGTCGTCTCAAAAGTCACATGACCTGAAGTTAGAGTTTTAGAGTTTGGAGACAGACTAGTTCTGGCTGAGGATGAAAAGAAAATGTGATTTCTCCAAAATGGCACCATGTTGGTCTGATGTTTCCCAGCATGCCGCTCTCCCACTGAGCAAAATGTCTAAACAAAGTTTTTAGATAAAATACTTACTAAACTAAAAATGGATCGACTCCATCAGTTGACAGACTAATAGTGATATAGTGATGCAAGCATTGCACATCAACAGTCACAGAAAAAGTTTTTATTTGGGTTTATGAGATTAGAATAGATCAACGAGAATAAAAATCAAAAATGTTTTTTTTTTTTTGTCACATCACCGCGCCACAGATGCTGTAAATGTATCTTTTTAATATGTGAAATTCTGTGTTTCGTTTGTCATTTTGTACCTGCAACACGTGTCATGTAACACAGAACCACGTTTTGGTTCATCTCAGAGAACTGAGAATGAGATCATTCTCCCAGAGCATTGTGGGATATGTTCTTAATTCTGTGTAAATCCACCACATTTGAAGAATTTTGACCTCTGGTTCTGCATCAAATTTAATCACTTTAATTCTTCCTTAAAAGGCTGAGCTGTCAATCAACCAGTGTTGGGCGGGGCTTCCTGTCCAGGACCAGTGGTCACTTCCTGTTGGAAGGTTTCTATCTCAGACACCAGGAAGTTGAGGCCACGCAGATGCAGTTATTCCTCTTTCTGTTATCATTTTCTTATTGTTTTGCAGATTTATTGTTTGTTGAGTTTTGGCCCTCCTGTGATTCCATATTTTACATCACCCATTAATGTGTTTTTTATGAGACGCTGCAGCAGAAGAACAACAGGAATGAAAACAGATGTCGGCGTCGTGCCGACTGACAAACACGTTGTAAGATTAAAAACAAAGGCACATACATCATTACAACATTACCCCCTCCCCCGCCGCACAGCAGATGATGCATGTGTCACACTGTAATGTGTTCAGTGTAGGAGGCAGCATGCAGTTTTAATTCCATGTACAAATATAGAAATAGTGTCAATGTGAAGCAACATGTGAAGCAGCCAGTTGGCCTTGTGGCGCAGAGGATGAAAGATGGACGACAGTGAAATGTGTTCAACCAGCTTCCTGTGTCTGCTCCCAACGTAAACAGTCAGTTACATATGATCATAATATTCTCTCCACATGTATAATCTCAATATGAGCATCAGCAGATGCGCATATTTGCTGTTAATGTCTCTGCAGCAGAGGCAGTGACGATTATGACGAGCTCCGTCTGTCGCAGCGTGTCCTGAAGTGACGTTTCGACATTTCCAGGAGCTGTTTGTCTTCTTCACTGCAGCACAAACAACAGCAACTTGGATATGACAGGAATGTCTGATGAACTGACAGGAAGCATTTCTGCTTCACTTAGTTTAAATTCTTTTGTTGTCAGACTTTGAGTCGGAGGCTACAGAGGACTGAAAGAGACCGCAGCCCCCCAGGAGCAACACAATGTCAAGGTTGTGGTTGGGAGGGGTTGTCTTTATTTTTGTTCTGACAAGAAGCTGTGAAATGTTAAATGCACCTGAACACAGTGTAAATTATCAGTGTAGTGTCCACATGGGGTTTTCAAAGTAAAGTTTTAATATAAAACAAATATGGGAATAAAATTCATTGGAATAAAATCACATAAAACTTAAAAGTAAACGCATCTGACCTGTAACTAAGGAATAGTTTTTGTTTCTGAAACTTCAGGTGCTGTGAATGTCTTACTCCATACAGGCTGAAAATGAAGCAGGTCTGTTAGTCAGTTGTCCCCTAAATTTGGTGTGTACCCACATTTTGACCTGTATGGTAACAGTCCAGAGTGAGTCTGGCCATTTGTGCTAAGTCTTTGTAGCTTAAATTCCCAAGTAACCAAAATTATTTTAACTCAATTACAACCTAAATCCAGCAGAGTGGAAAACTCTACCCAAGTTCGGTTAGTTTGAATGATGGTCAGGCTGTTGAAGCTGAACCTTCCCTGACTCAACACAACACTGCAGCATTATCTCAATTCACGGGCTGCATCCTTCAAAAGACCTGGACTCCATGGTCTACATGAACCACAGCCAAATTCAAGGTCCTTAAATAAAATGTTGCACATGCACATGCACGTGTTGTTCACATTTTTTTCATGTAGTTATGTCACATGTTTCTCTTGTCATCTAGCAGAAAACAACAGTGGCTAAAAGTTTGAAACCATTATGAGAAAGAATTCAGCTACATTTTGCATATTCCAGATGAAATCGAATTCAGTCCGTTTAAAAATGTACTGCTCCAACTGCTGCACTCATGTGACCTTTAGCTTTAACTGCACATCCACATCACAAACATCACATGTGCTGAAATGAGAGTGGTCGTGCTGTGAAGGCTCCAACCACTGTAGCCTTTGTAGCCAGAGAAAATTGTCTACATTTGTTCACTACATTTGAAGGAGTTTTCAAAACGCAACAGTTTTGTCACTAGTTGTGATGTATACGGCCAACTAGTTCAGGCCTCGAAGGAGCTCCAATCGTCCACTGGCTACCTGTTCAAATGGTACAACACAAATAAAAATGTTGGAATGAATTCTCTCGTGACCACGTGCCATGATTTAGAGTGGTTGATGAAATAAAATGTGACCACAATGTGTTTATTTCCCCTCTGTGGGCCATCCAGGCCTCCATAGAAATGTTGGTGTCAGAGGTATTTTGTTGCTCTTACAAATACACTGTCTGTCACACTAAAGTTCAATTATCAAGTCATAGCAATTTGAAGTTTGCAAAACATTGAAGCGAACAATTGCCAGTGCAATGTATTTATGGAGAAAAAGAGGATTTGCAGACAGACACGACTCAGCCTGAGCCCATTGACACAAACACAGCACAATACGACTGGTATTAAATGATGTGTGATCGCTTCAGAATCAGAATCAGTTAATGTTCACGACTGTTTCACTCAGTTATTTTTTCTTTTCAGTGATTCACAGTCGCAGCATTCAGAGTCTTTTGTTTGTTCGTCCTTGATGCATTACTGAGGAGAGAGTACACCATGTTCATGTTTCCTGGCAGTTAGACAGTCCAACTTTCAAGCGAAGCTGAAACCATGAGAAATGACGTTTCCTCTCCTGTGGATGATGTTTAAAAGACAAATTGCTCTCTGAGTGATCACACAGAAATCACTGTCTGGAGATGATCAAAACTGTCAGATGGTGATAGTAGTATATTTTGTTTGTTTTGTTTTATTTGATTTTTGCACAGAAAACTGCAGCTGTCACTGCACGATGTCACATAAAATGACTTTTCTGTTCTCTAATGGCATGAAAAAAAAAAAAAAGGATCTGGAATTGATGGAGTTTTTCTTTTGTACTGTTTTTCTTTTGTACCGAGAGGAGGGTGGTTTAAAGTTTTTCAGGCGAGCAGGGGATCATATTTTAATGTTTTATATTTGAATGTGAAAATCTCTGTAAAGGACAAATCTGACTTGATTTGTTTTAAACACAGGATCAACACTTCAGTAGTTCAGAGACACAGTAAACATGGCTTTAGAAAAGATTTAATAAATAAATCTTTATCCTTAATAAAAATAAATGTAGTGTTTGCATATTCTGAATTTATTAGTAGCAGCTTCTTAGCAGTGGAGCTACAGTATGTTTATACAGATAACTGTCAGTGGATTATTGTGATGCTGAAGAAATATTAACAACATGATCATTCTCAGACAGGTACTGAGGATTTAAAAAAAAGATTTCTAGGTGAAATTCTGGAGGTTTATTGATTAAGGACGTCAGAGGGTCTGACATCCTCAGATAGTCGAAGTCTTACTGAAGTTTAAAAAAAAAAAGGGTTTTTATCTCTGAGCGTACAGATTTGACCAAGATACAGCGTCAAGGAAGATGAGTTTTTGACGCTGGACGCTTTAGGGGCAGTTGTTGAACGGTTTAAAGAAACTCAGTGTCCTTCATGAGCTGCTGCTACAGAGCCAACTGTTGATTAAACTAACTTCTACCTTGAAACGGCCCCCAAACTCTCTCCACCCTGGAGGAAATGTCACAGTTTAAAGGCTCCAACATCAGCAGGTCTGATTTGTCACAATAAATATAATTTCAGCAGAGCTGGTTATGTTTTTTATTCATCTGTGAATCATTTGTTTTTCTCATAAGAAACTGATCCAAAATTTGACATCAAAATTGATCAATAAAATAATGACTCTTCATTTTATTATTCATTTATGAATCTGACATGAAAACATAATAACACCCTCTTTTTGTATTTTGTTTTTCAAAGACAGGAAATGAAAAAATGGGAGAAACATGGGCAGAGTTGGATTATTTGTAATATTTTATGTGTCCAGGAAGATGATGCTGCCTGATTTAATGTAATGAACATCAGGAAACAAGAAGTATCATGCTGCCATGGATACGAAGAGTTGTATATATGGCAAGATATATTTTTATGCATATATTTATGCATGAAAACTAATTAGATTTCTTTGCTTATTCTTTATTTAAAATTATGCAGATAAAGACAAAGCAAAACAATACTTTTAATACAAAATACAAACAACAAAGAACAATTAGTGTTTCGGCAAACGTATAAACCCAATTCAATATCTACTACACAATTAGATATCCCACAAACAAAGTCCTGAATAGGAGGGAGAAAGAATATTTGCCAGGCGACCTCCACAAAACAACAGAAACAGACATAATTTCATACGATAAGTTGTTACATATTCATCTATCTATCAAAGTAGGAGAGATGGCACAAAACCAAAAACAAGTCCATTTTACATGGAGTTTTGCAGTTATCTTCTCCATTACATACAAACAAAACATACATTTTCTCTAGTCTCTCCTTGTTGAAGAGTGGGAGGTAGCGGTTTGAGCTAGGATAGAGTTATTTTTTTCCTCACCACAAGTAGCAGAAACTGTAATAGCAGAACTTTTAATCCATCCATCCATTTTCTACCCCTTTATCCTGTACCCAGGGTCGGGGAGAGACTGGAGCCTATCTCAGGGCTTTCGCTTACCGGCGAAGGCAGGGTACACCCTAGACGATCGTTAGCTCGTCGCAGGGCCGTACATAGACGAACAACCATTCGCATTCACATCCATACCTACAGGCAATTTAGCATGCTCACATCACCTATCTCTCAATGTTGCATGTTTTTGGTGGTGGGAGGAAACCGGAGTTCTGGAGGAAACCCACACAGACATGGGGAGAACATGCAAACTCCACACAGAAAGACCCAGGGAATTGAACCCAGGACCTTCTTGCTGTGAGGCAACAGCACTAACCCCTGTGCCACCGTGCTGTCAGCTGAACTTTTCCTCTTCCCTATATCTTCCCCTGGAGTTAAACCCAGTATATAATATAATGGGTTCAGTGGTAATTTAATTTTTTAAAATATTTTGTATTTCTGCTTGGTTCCCACTGCCAAAACGGAATCAGTATCAGGTGATCCCAAAAGATGTGTGTGGTCCCCGATCTGTTTCATTTCCTCCAGCATAAATTTTTATTTGTAATTTTTGTCATATGTCGATGTAATGGAAGGTGTTTTGAAGTATCTAATTTTTAATTTCCAGTTGAATTCCTTCCACACTGGACTATGAGTAATTTTATGACCCTGTTCACACATCACCAAGCACTCTTCTTTTTCAATCACAACATTCATTTCAAATTCCCACTTTTCCTTATCCATATCTAAAGAATTTTCTGAAAAATGTGTTTGCAGAAGTTTTTATATCTGAGATACCATCCTCTTCCTACTATTCTCCTCTATACTATATATTTTATCAGAGAATTTTCTAAAGGTGTTGGTTGTATCTTCTAATTGTTCCATTCAATGTGCAACAAAAAATAAATCTCTCAATTATAAATACTAGATTTCTTTTTTTACATGTATTTTTTCATTAATTTTTCAACTTGTCTACTCTGTTGGACAACATGCGTTTACTGCAGTGTTACACATAGAAGTCTATTTTGTGAACAGGAACTGTCATTTCATTTTACTATTCAGTAAAACAAAAAATGAAAATATAAAACCACAGTTAGTCAGCTGAATTGTGAGGAAATTTTCTCCGTAGGGGTTTGGCTCTGACTGTTGCTTTTTCTTAATCAAAATTGATTTGTCTAAAAAAAAATATATATATAGAAGAAAATGAAAGAACTGAAAGAATTAACACGAAATAAAGGTTTGTTACAAACATCCTGTCTGTGTGTGATTAACACCAATTGACTGATTTGCTGCTAAATTATAACCAGTAATCAACACATGCAACACATAATTTTCTGTTTTTACAGATATGAGAGAAGTAACATTATTAATTGTTAACCATATAACGTTATTTATTATGTGTCACTCTTCTTCTATAGAAAGACAGATCTCAGAGTCTTGACATACTGAATGTTTTGTCAGATGGCTTGATTTTAGATGCATTATGGGATTTGGGTTGTTTTGGTTGGTTCGAGTGGCCTGTTCAGAAAATTAAATTAATTTTCCAACAGCCCCTAACGTGTCTGAAAGTGAAGCAGTGCTTCATGCTTCTTCTTCTTCTCATGGCAGCACAGACAATTTCAGTTTTCAAACCCTCCAGATGCTCAGGTGTGTGTGTGTGTGTGTGTATGTGTGTCATGAACAGCACTCTGAACACTCTTCTGTTCTTTTGTGTTTCAGGAGAAGAGTTTTACGAGACATCTCCGTACGAGCCGATTCATTTCTCAGAGGAATACAGACATGCATCCATCATATCAGGTAAAGCTACCGTGAACTGTGTGTGTGTGTGTGTGTGTGTCAGTGTAGAGGCTCAGTATTGGGGCAGACTGCTTTGAATTTTTATGTTTTTTCATTATTTAGTCTCAGTTTGGTTTTTCATTTCAGTGAAGATCAATGAGAACATCAGTAGTCTTGTTTGATATTTATCGTTTGTTTTGTTTGTTTGTGTTTAGAGATACTCACATTATGAGGAAAACCATTCATTTAAAGAAGCCAGAGAAGTTAATGAGTGTATGAGAAGTATGAGTATTCACATACATTTGAAAAAAATACGATTTATACAAGGTTATAAATTATCACATGGACACAGGGAGAAGTAGGATAAGTCAGTAATTTTGACTTAATAGATATTTTGCTCAGTATATGTTTAATAATGTCAGCTTATAACAGCTAGATCATTGGAAGGGTAGTGATGCCCCAGCGCCCCCTATTGACCAGGCACCAGTGTGTGTGTTTGTATGTGTGTTTGCAGACTCAGCATCAGTGTGTGTTGGTGGATGTGTGTGTAGGGGGTTGTCTGCCCACCCTCCATCTGTGAACACATGAATGAATGAACATCTTTGTAATAACATCGGTGTGTGTGTGTGTTTGTGTGTGTGTGTGGTTGTTGTTGTTGTTGTTGTTGTTGTTGTTGTTGTTGTGTGTGTGTGTGTGTGTGTGTGAAGCGATCCTTTCATGAAAAACCTATTTTCCCTCCAAACTTGGTTTGTGCCACAGGACATTTCTCATTATTTAAAGGCTAAAGAGATAACCTTTCTGCATTATTCTGCCATATATTAGAGGCCCGCAGATGCAGACGATGTCCAGGCCTGGATTATTCGCTGATTTCAGTTTGTCTCCTACACAAAATGGCATCAGTGCATTTCTGTGGCCATTAAAGGTTCACTCAGCCAATTTTACACACAAAGATGAGTTTGTGAGTCTGGGTTAAAGCCATGGAAACAGCTGAGTCATGTTGTTGTGTGGCTCTGGAGGGAGAAGTCTTGAGTTTTAAGATTTTTAGCTGAACCACAACAGACAAAGTTCCATAACTGGCCAGCTGAGAGTGTCCTCGTTGCTTTTTTTAAAAAAAAATCAGCTCGAGCAGTTTCTGTTCACAGGAGAGGAGGTCTGAAAAAGAGTGACAGAAAATCCTCTGCTGCTCCCAAAATCCTTGATTGTGTCTCAGTGATTCCCCAAGTCATATAGACAAGTGATCATGTGATCACACGGTGGTGTATGTTGTCGATTTACATGCAACACACAGTATTTGTGAATTAACAACATAAACATGTGATTCATTGATCGAAGTTACAGATGTTTGACTGCATTTGGCTCGTTCTCTCTTGTTCCATCAGCAGTCGTCTGATTGGTCTACCACATTAGACCTGGTGCTCACACACACACATAAACTCTCTCTCTGGGTAGCTTCACACGTGTTTCTGAGGAGTGTTTAAATGTCAGAAGCCTCGAGCAATACATCGTCATTTACTCTTTGTGTGTTCTTGTGTGTGTGTGTGTGTGTGTGGTCAAACAGCTGTGAAATAGACTCGCAGTTCTGTAAATTGGGTTCTGCTCTCTCAGATTAATACAACACGAGTACAAACATGGTCAAAGCAGCTGGAGCTGCAACAAATGCAACTTCAAACGCACTTTGTGTCTCTGAGAAACACACACACACACACACACACACACACACACACACGGAGCGTGCAGTGGCAGGTGTTGTGTAACATTTCAATTATTTCCAGTATCTGACCTATAACAGTGCCGGAAGACATGATATCAATCTCTATGAGTGTGTGTGTGTGTTATTGTTGTTGTCATGCAGAATACTTGTGATCACCTGTCTGGCAGCAGTGATATGCAGATCCACAGTCCAAGAGCCTCCAAAGACTCAGAGTAGCTAAAGACAAAGTAAGATGGAGGGATAGAGTGGGTGAGGAGGGTGAAGAGTGTGAGGGTGTTTGGAAGAAGGGATGGAGAGATAAGAGGATAATGTCGCAGTGTGGTAAATAGCAGTGGCAGAAGAAAGAACACTGGAACATTAGAGTATGTTTCAGACGAGAGTGTCGCAAATTGATTGGACGCTCAGCATGACAGTGTGTGTGTGCATGTGTGTGTGTGTGTGTGTTTCATAGCAAAGACGCTTCCATCCAGACCAGAGTGCACTGTGTAAAGAACGAGTGTGAAAAATCGGTACGGCAGTGTGAAGCCTTGACGTCGATAGTCGCTTTATTCTGTTAGAAATATTTTTATTTATTTGTTTGTTTGATGCCTGTTGTGTGTGGACTTGTCTCTACTCCACTTAAACCTCCACTCTTAAACCCACATCCATCAGATCTGCCTGTGTTTTCAGACTCTGATCTGGTCTGATGACGATTTCTACCAGAACTGAGAGTCTGACTGACACTGGTCAAAGACTTGTCAGTTCGCAGGACAGGATGTGAAAGGACGGAGACAGATTCTGCTGCTCTTTCTTAGTTTCAATCAGTTCAACAAGGAAGACGAGTGCAGACAAGGAGGACAGATGAAAGGAAGAGAGCAGAGGGAAGGAGAAGAGGAGAGGAAACAAGGAGACAATAAAGGGAGAAAGGAGAAGATCAGCAGTTGACATGAAAGATAAGGGGACGACAAAAGAGATGAGGAGAAGAAATATGATGGACCAGGGTGAGAGAAATGAGAAAAGGGAAGGAGACAAGAAATAAAAAGAGAATAGGGTGACATGGTGGTGCAGTGGTTAGAGTTGTTCCCTCACAGCAAGAAGGTTCTAGTTTTCTTCCTCCCACGGTCCAAAAAGATGCAATTGGGATAGGTCGAATTGATCACTTTAAATTGCTCGTAGGTGTCAATGTGAATGTCTGTGTGTCAGCCCTGCGATAAACCCTTGACTTATCTGCCTCTCGGGGTTCACATAAAGCAGTAGAAAATGGACGGATAGAGGAGAGAAGTGTAACAGTAACAGTGGGGAAGGAAAGAGAGGAGAGGAAAAGAATAAAAGGTCAGGCCACAATGGCTACTATGGTTGGATCCTTTATGGTCCAACATATCCCAAAATTCATTTCCGTGCAGTTGATGTTTGTGATGTGAAGGTGCAGGTGAAGTTAAAGGTCACATGAGTGGAGGTTTATGTTTTTTAAATGGACTGAATTAGATTTTATCTGCAATTCGCAAAATGTAGCTGAATTCTTTCTTCTAGCCACTGTTGTTGTTTCTAGGTGACAGGAGTAGATACATTAGGGATGTAAATACCAAAAGGATCTAAATTAGAAATTGTCAGTACATCATCTCATTTCAGAACTGGTAGTTCAACGTTTGTGGACCGGGTCTTCTGAAGGACGCAGCAGATGAGTCCACAGAGGAGAGGACAATAGGACACACCCACTGACACTATTTGTCTTCTTCTTATTATTATTATCTAAAGGTGACAGAGAAACAAAAACTGTTTTTACCTCGTCTTTGTTGAAGAACGGTAGTACACCCACATTCTGGAACATGCAGTGCTAGAAATTCTGAACATCTCCTTTTCATAGAAATTCCTCTTTTAGAAATGTTTGCTAGAAAATCGGTCAATTTGTGACGTAAAAATGTATCTCACTGCCCCCCGCTCTGATTCCCTCTCCTTCAAAGGAGATTAGCTGTAAAAAGACGGTCTGTCTGTGCTCCGAAGTCGGCGAAGTTACATTCATTTAAATGAATGTCAGTGAAGGCAGCAAGTGCTTGCATTTCATAATGAGGTTGCCAGTTAAGCCCAAATAGGTGCAAAATCACATGTTTAAATTCCCCACCCTAAAATATCTTTCTGAGAGAGATTTTTATGAAGCTTCTGAGACATTACACATCCAACCAACATTTTATTGTGTATATTTCACACAACAAGGATCAAAACCCTGTTCAACCATTCTCTGTCACCTTGAAGCATTTTAGTTCCATTTAGATCAAGATCTCTTTTACAAGGGAGACATGGCCAAGAGGGCAGCAGCACTCTTTAATTTACAATAAACAACAAATAGAATTACCAACATTAAAACTCACTCACTCACTTAAGGCAACGAGTGACAGCAACGATTTCACCAGAGCAGAGAGTGTCTGTGTGTGTCTCAAGGTTGTGTTTAATTGATGTTGTTCTATTGTACCTTTAGGGGTCACTTTATTAGGTTATTAGGTTATTAGGTTATTAGGTTTATTAGGTTCCACCCTCGCTACAAAACAAAAGTATGAAGCTGCAGCAGCTTCTGAAGGAGAAACAGAATTCCTTTTTTATATAAATAATCTATTTTTGGTTTTCAGAAAATTGTTTGCCATTTCATTTGTTTGTAGTCACAAAACTTTCAATAATTTTTTTTTTTTTTTTTTTTATTGTTGAAGTCTGAAACATCAAAGAAAAAAAAAAGCTATTTGATTTAACAGGTTTGGCCAGGATTATCACTAGGATTAGGATTTGGATTAGTACTTGGATTAGGATTAGCCCGGTTCTACCACCATCCTGAAGTTGTTTTCACATCGTCCTCATTGAGTCATGATCAGTGACGCAGCACCGGGTTGTAACATCAGCAGTGGAGAGTTGGGATTATAAACTCAGATTAAGGAATAAGACAAATTCACTGTGGCTGTGGACGAAGTAAAAGCGGCTGTTGAATCTCGGCTGATTTAGATTCAGTGTCAGTTGAGTTAAAGATGTTAAATAAATAAAAATGAAACAAGCTTTCAAACATTTTATGTGCTGGAAAAAAAAAAAACACAAAGTTATTTGAACACAATGTTTGTACCATAATAAATGATTAAAACGTTTCTTGAGCAGATTTAAAATCACGTTGTAGAGAAACCACCCGCCTCTGTGGAAATTCACGGATAAATGAAGGTGAAGTGAGGGTCCAGAGTCGATGTCTATAATTCTGCTATTTTTAAACCGAGGGCATGTTTTCCTGTCTGTTTCTGGGTCTAAATGATTTATAGAGACAAACATGTTTGGAACTAGTTTGTGTTGTTGTGTAGTTAGTTGGTTTCTTTTGTTTTTTGTTTTTAGTTTTTTTTTTTTTTTTTTTTTACTTCTGTAAAGGTTCCAAACACTTGTTCCACCAACACAAACTCATTGTTCTGTGTTTTTGTCAGTGGTAGTCTGGTTGGTCCTTACACAAAAAGTGTTATACTTTGATGGCGACATTAATGTAAGTTTTTGTCATTAAAAGAAAAAAGTATATTTCATAACCTTGTCCTTATCTGCTCACTATACCAGATTTCATTGAGAAAACATTAATTCAAGCTAGTAACTGTTAGTTTGCGTGATTGTGTGACTTTCACGGGAGAAAAAAAAACAAAAAAAACAACAGAAATAAAAAACACAACAACACCAAAGAGCGACACTGTTGGAGGTAGCAGTCGATCAGCAGCTCCCTGTGTGTCCTCTGAGCTAAAATCACCGTTTTTCTCAATGGAGTCTGGTGTCAGTGTGACACAGCGTAAACAAATCCAAGCTAAAACGAAACTGTTTAGAGAGTGTTATTAGATCCAGCTGTGTTTGACACCAGGGACGTGTTATCAGTGCTCATCTTCAGTATTTAGCCTGAAACTGTCTGAGCAGATCTGAGGTCAGACTGGGGCCATGAACGTTTCACAGGCGGATTAATAGCGAGCACAGTCAGGAGCCATTAAACCTCTGCAGTTCGGTGTCATGTAATCCTGTGTGGGATGCAGCGTTTTTAATGGGTGTAACGCCAAAATGAAAAATTAATTCACTCACTGGTTTCTGGTGATGTCAGACCAGACTGCGTGCAGGGACCTGGGGTGAGGCAGACGTGACCAGTGGTCTGAGAAAGTCATGATCCAGGTCCATCCAGGTCTAGGTCGCTGTCAATGTCCATGTCCAGGTCTAGGTCCAGGTCCAGGTCCAGGTCCAGGTCCAGGTCCAGGTCCATGTCCATGTCCAAGTCTAGGGCTAGGTCTAGGTCCAGGTCTAGGTCCAGGTCCATGTCTAAGTCTAGGTCCACATCTAGGTCCAGGTGGTGCATGTCCAGGTCCAGGTCCAGGTCCAGGTCCAGGTCCAGGTCTTTGCAGCATTTCCCTGTCATTCTTTTCATTCTTCTGCAACAACTTGCCCTCTTTTCCCACCCACCCTCCTCTCCTCCCCCTTCTCTTTGATTCCCCTGCTTGCGCTCACTTTCTCCCTCCAGTTCTGCTTTTGACCTTGTTAGATCATGTCTCAGTGTGTTTGTGTGTGTGTGTGTGTGTGTGTGTGTGTGTGTGTGTGTGTATATATATATATATATATATATATATATATATATATACATATATGCATGAGTGTGTGTGTGTGTGTGTGATAACGGACACTGGAGCACACAGCGTTTTAATAAAACATTATGTGAGTGAGCAGCTTGTATATACGTGTGTGTGTGTGTGTTGTGCATACACCCCAGGGCAGGGTTTTGTGTGTGTGGGTGTGTGAGGCTGTGTGTGTGTGTATCCTGGTGAGGCCGTGTGTGAGGAAGATAACAGGACGACCCAGGGCAACTCTCTAATTGGCCCACACTCCTGCCCCGGATACTCGCTTCTCTCTATATATATCTGTTCCCTTTCAACCACCGGCTGCCTCTTCTTCTTTGGTGCTGTGAGGTAGAACGAGCCAGGCAATGCATTAAAGACGAGGAGGAGGGAGGGGGGTTGGGTGTAGATGAGGAAATGTGCCTCAGGTTGAGAAGGTGGAAGTGTGAGTTGCAAAACGTTGATCCAGATGTGCAAACGTATGTTTAACTTCAGTTATAGTGAATTAAATATCAGAATTAAAGAACACATGCTTTCATTAACAAACAAGAGGAACGGTCCGTGTGCAGCTGCTAGAGATGTGGGAGATTAGTTTAACTCCAATTAACTTGTCTGCATCCTTTAGTTTCAATTAAGTTATTTAATGTAATAAAAATGGTCTGAAACGTCATGACTGATGGTTGAGATTGGATTGTGATTGGCTTGGGCACGACTTCAACACCACAGCTCCATTTCCTGATTACTGTCCAATAACATCACCAGCATTAAGATGTCAGTGCTCATATCTGGGACACTTTGGCTTCATCTTTTGCAGGGCTTGGACATGTCGGCCATCTTTACTTAGAGTCGACAGCGTTTCAGCTGTTCATATAAAATAACTTTTACAGCCGTCACCAACATCCGCCTTGAACTGTGATAATGCAGAGCTGCACAGAGTTTTACGCCAAGCTTCCAGAGGTGGATGCTCGCCTCATTTCACACAATCGATAAGTTAGTGAGCATGTGAGACGGCAGTAAGTTTCCACATCCATGTCCCTGAACGCATCATCAAATGCTCTGAATAAGTGCTTTGAGTGCTCTGAGGAGCTGACTTCATTTAGATTTCAGAACATGTACATGTGCAGTTAAATCTTTCGCTGCATTGTCCTACTTCAAAGCTCAGTCTCTCTGGATGTTACAGCTGTCCTGCAGGAAGACAGAGCCCTGTCTCACTGAACCTGCTCCATCTGTCGGGGGTGGAGATGCAGCGTTTCCTCCACATTCAGCTGAAAGTCAAAGACTACAAACACTGATGTTTCTAACTATAAATTAAACAAGTGCAGGAGAGTGAGTATGGTTCAGTTGTTGGTCGAGACTGTGGGGAACATCAGGCCTCATGCAAGAATCATTCACAAACAGATTTAGTCTGAAGTGACATGTATGAGAAAATATTCTCTGACTTGTACCGACAAAATGGAACAGATGTTTTATGGATATTCAAATGAAATGAAGTTTCCATGGGGAGTTTTCTAGTTCAGTGTTGTTACCACCACAATGGGATCAGGAACAATATCCAAAAAAAAAAAAAAAAAAAGAAATGAAAAAAGAAAAGAAAGATGTTAATTGTGTTTTGCACATGTAAATGACTCAGAACCCTTTTAGTTTTCGTCTATTTTTATATCAAACAACATCAAAATCAGATGGTTCTAGATGCTAGGTGCAAAAGCAATGAGCTAACAGCTAGCTAACCAGGAACATGCTAATATGAATTCGGGTTGCCAACTTTCTGATTTGAAAACAAGGAAGGGTGTATGTGTCCCATCTAGCTTTTCCGTTGCTACGATACACAGGAGGACTCACAAGAGAATCGACAGCCATTTACAATTAAAATTGCAGATTTTCAGTTTGATAGCGACGATGACAGTAAACGTGAGACAGACGAATGAAGGCCTGGCTGAAACACACATTGTGTCTTCATTGGTCACCCTTCATCGGTAACACCCACATCAGGTCTTCATTGGTCATCTGTAATTTATAACCTGTAACTTTAATGTTATGGTTTTTGTAATGACTGGATTGTCAAAAATACAGAACAAATTGTGTTATGTATGTATTCTATACGGAATACGTCTTTTATCCTCCAAATACGGAACAAATCCATATTTTGCTGAACGGTTGGCAACCCTAATATGAATGCACAGTGACTCACTGCAGTAATGTGTGAATGTCCACTAGGTGATATAGTTCTAAAATGTGCTTGTTTGTTGTTCGGTCTTTATTGACGGTTTCTTTACTGATGAACATTTTTTTCTTGTCGGGAGCAGGTGGTGGCGACAGCCTCATGACAGTCTGACTGGTGACGAGACAAGGCTTAAGGCTGATTTATGCTCTTCCGTATCCATAGATATGCAGACATGCGTAGCCCTCTGTGTCACTGTGTAGCTGGTCCGACCCCCTCTCCATGGGCTGACATGCACCTCCCCAATTTAATAACTATCTGTTGAAACGACAGAGAGCGCATGGAGACTGCATGGCTCTGACTGGTCCGCTAGACTTTCTTCATTTCAGGAATCTCACTTTCCTTCCACAACAACAACAACATTGCCATGTTGGAAATGACCGACTTCCAATTCCATTCCTTGTTGTGTGTGGAGGAACAAGGCCGGTAAAGGCTGGTAAATAAATAATCAACAATAGTCATCAGAACGTAAAGAAACATATCGCCCACTACTGTTCTTGCAGTGAAATGCTTTACAACACCCGCCAGCCGCCAGAGAATGAGCTCACAGCTGCGTCAATACAACTGTGTGGCTGCGCATTACGCAGTCGGAGAAGCATAACTCAGCCTTTACTGAAGAAGCATACTAACAGTTATGTGCTAGTGCTCTGCAGCTATTAGGCTATGACAGGTTCCTGTGAACGATCAAGAGTCGTTCTCAACTGAAGATATGACAGTTTTACAGTTACAGATATAACTATATAACTTTACTGCTGCTTATTATTGAAGATTTTTCCTGTTTGCATCTGTTTCCTGTCTTTGGGATGTCTCTTCTGTCACATTATATAGTTTTTTTGTTTTATTGTGACATTTTTGCAGATTTATATTCTGCTAATGATGAAATCTGAAACAAATCAAGTGGAACAGGAAAACTTTATGAAGGTCTGTTCCTGTGGCAGATATGATTTTCTCTACAGCCTCTCCCCGGTGTCCATCTGTCTGATGTTTCTGCACTGTTGAAAGATTTTTGAAATGGTCAGCACCTGGTGATGTGTAGCTCCATGGTCTCAGTAAACCTTCCAGACTCTGACTCCTCTATGTGGAAAAGCAGTAAACATTATGAATAAGTGCAAATCAAAATCAAGTTCATTCACCATCCCATTAATGTGTCAGGAAGCTTTCTAGTTTGGTTTGGTTTGTCAGAGTAGACGTTTTCCTCGTCTCACACTGATCCTGGTGACAGACTCAGTTGAACATGTCGGCACAGAAATGTACAGTATCTCGTTTCACTCAGCAGCAACAGAATCAGCCTTTTTTCCTGGAAACATACAGCTACAATGCTGTTTATCTATACAGCTCAAGGCTGTGTGTGTGTGTGTGGTATGTCTGCCAGCAGACATCTGAGTTTTCAGAAAAACATGTTCTGTTAGAGTCGACTCTGTCTGTGGAAATAAAATACTCCAAACCATTACAGTACTTCCCATCTTGTAAACTCCTACATGTAGAGGGAGTGTGTGTGTGTGTGTGTGTGACTGCTCAGTCAGTCAGATGAGCACCAAGGTTGTCTGCAGGGGAAACAACAGTGTGAAACTCTGAGCGACTGCACTGACACTACACACACACACACACACACACACACACACACACACACACACGCAGAATCGTGGCCGTATTCATATTTAATTACATGTGACATGATAGACAGAGGTGGCGGCAGCTCTCAGCAGTGGTCTCCCTGTCACCTCTCTCTCTGTACAATGATACAGAGCCTCAGTCGCTGCTGCAGAACATGTTGCAGACGAGGAACCAGCTCTGAGTCCTGATGAGCTGACGTCAGGCGGCGGATCGCCGACGTCTGAAGCCTCCCAGACATTTTCAGTCAGGCCAAGTTTGAGTCTGAACATTCTGAACACTTTAAGAATATTTGTGTACAAGTAAACCATCTTGGAGATGTCTCAGGCAATTTAACACTCTGACACCAGGCAGGTGGAGACAGGACGACTCACACTGACAGAGAGAAGTATCTCCTATTAAAACTGAACTCCAGCACATGAAACCTTTAGTGCCTACAGGGGGTGCTGTGTGCGGTCGGTTCCGAAGACGACACATTTTAAAGCAATGCTGTAAGTCTGAGTACATTGCATTTACAATTGAGCTGATGGTTGAGTTGCATTGTACATTTTGACGCGAGAACTTGTAGACTTAAAAAAATGATGTGTAGTTCATTGTTTTTATTGATGTTGATTATAACCATTAGCAGAGCTAGATTTCCAAGAGGTGATTATTTAAAGATTTGTAATTTTGCTACAGTGACTTGCTAGGCTAGTTCGTTAGCATGCTAAGTTTTAGTAGAAATAAAAAACATTGGTGTCATTTTCCACCGCAGGTGAAAGACCTTGGTGTTTTTTGATGCCAACATTTGCTGTGTAGCACTGGCAAAGACCTACATAGAAGACCTTTAAAGATGTTGACATTCTGTCATCTCTCCTTTTCTTCAGCCTTAGTTTCATAGTGCTCATGCTGACATGTCAGAAGCAGATAAATGCATAGTTGACCTGATCTGTGTGGTAATGTTGCTAAAACCCAACAGGAGAAAAGTTGTTGCTACGTTACTGATTTAAAAAAAAAAGGAAGTGTGTGACTTTACAGGTGGAACTGAGGGAAACGTTATCATGTCACACTTTAAAGGGCTTTTCCTCAGCTGAGGTCACGCTTGTCTGTCCCATCAGACTTGTGTAATTGGACGTGTTGGATTGTGGAACTTAGCGACATCCTCATATGTGTTTTCACACTTGACACTCTGATGTGATATTCACATGTGCGATCAGATGTCACTGTTATTCAGAGTTGCTGGTGAAGGCGGCAGAGAGGTTTGCTCCTGTGGAGCTTTGAGATGTCGGTAGGAGATGGTGTGTTCACTGGAAAAGCTTTTGTTTCACAAACAGGAAGTGAATGGTTGATGTGAGGCAGAAGCATCTCGGTGCTCTGAACTAAATGCTTAAAACAATGTCACCACCTGGACACCACCTCTGGAGCTGAGTGCTGAACCCCTGCCTGCATTTCCTGTTTACATACGAAAGCAGACACCATCATTAAGATGATTGCAGTATTTTTAAACTTGGGCCATGTTTTTGCATTGTTTTTTCGGGGCTAAATGAATTATAGATAGGAGCATATCTGGAGTTAGTCCAATACTGTGAGAAAACTGCAACTAACAACAAAGGCAAAACTGCAGAGTTCCTTTTCCCGTAGCGGCTTAATTACTGTGATTTTCACAGTTACTGTTTTTGTTGTAAATTTCCATCAAATCCACAATGAATAGCTGTGGATTCATCAGGTTTTTTTTATTTATTTTTTTTTTGTTTATGTTAAACTCACAGAAGTCGACTTAATAACTGGTATCAAGATGCTCTGTTCACTCTGACTGTTTTTGTCAGGTATTATAAATGTGTTTGGTGAAGTTTCAGTTTGACCCTCTTGACTCCATAAATATTGATTTTCAGATTCAATTAAAATCACTAGAACTTTACTGAGCTTGTTGCAACAGCGGCTGTTGCAACAGTTCACCCCCAGGTCAATACACACAAACACACACACACAGTAAAATAACAAATCACAAAGGAAGAAGTTGCAGTGATTTATGTTTTTACTTGTTCGTCAAGCTGAGAACAAACAAGATTTTCCTTCATTTTAACAGTTTTCCTTTATTATAATGTCCTTTCTCTGTTCAGATTCATCTCTGTCGAAGATGAGCCCGTGCTCTGAGGCTGGGAAACCCTGTAACCCGTGCCTGGACGCAGCGAAGGCATGCAACCTCAACGATACGTGTAAACGTCTCCGATCGTCCTACAACTCCATCTGTAGCAAGGCCACGCCCCCGCAGCCCTCACTGGCCAATCAGGAGCCATGCAGCCGGAAAAGGTGTCAGAAGGTGAGTGTGATGTTTTTATGGTTGACGTACATTTATTGTTGATTTACTTTTTAATTATTTTAAGTGGACTGAAATAAGAGCTGATGCTGAGCTGTTTAAAATACTTCTCGAACATATGTTCTATGCAAGCTCTGAGAGGCCAAGTTTCTGAAAATGAAAGTGAAAGAAGAAACAAACAACAACAACAAAAAGTGTTTGTTGTTGTAATGCTCATTTTGGCTAAAAGACACTGAGCAGCACCACTTTACACCCTGGTTTAAGTCTGACTAAAAGCATTATTTTTTTCTTCCAGCCATTGAACATGTTAGCAGAACAATCTCCATGACAACAGAGAAATCCTTTTAATTTGCACAAACATCAGATCAGAAAACATTGATGTAGTGACGTTTGATGATGAGACGGCGCTCTGCAGTGAATTAACAGAACGGCACTAAAAGTGATCCTGTATTCAGTCCGGGTGCGTAAAAGCTAAATGCTTATTTGAGGCTAAAAGGTTATTAACATTTAATTTTCTTCTCTTTCACCCCATTTTCTCTTCTAACTAAATGTTGAAGCTGTGACTGTTACTGCTGCTAAAAGCAGCAAATGGAATTTATTTTCCTCATCTTTAGTTTTACATAATTGTTCGACGGTCGCAGGAATTCAAGAGTATTCAAGATCTGACCTTTGCACTGTTTATCTTGGGTTCCTGGTAATTGCACTCCAATTTATAATGTAACTGCTAAATGCTGCTCTGATATAAAAGATTCAAAATGCCCGAATATAAACAAGTCCAACAGAAACATAAAGAAAAATACATTGTCATATGTATTTCCTTTATATAGTCCGTCTTATAAGTATAAGTTATGAGATAGCTTTTTCTTTTATTATATTCAGATGGAGATACATTGTTAATGCCAAAATGAAAGAAAAAAAACTGCTTGGGTATCAGTGTCATTGCTATTGGTCATACTTTCATAACTCTCAACCTCTCAAACACTGTGAGACTCATCCACACCAATGATGACTGCAAATATATTGTTTTAACAGTTGGCGTTAGGTCAGCACTGAAACAGGTGTTGCACTGGGCCACTGTGGTAAGCAGGGAGCTGAGGAATTCGATCTACTTTTTGACCATCACCTGTAATCATGACCTTTCTGTTGTGACCAAAAGAATGAGATGGTGGATACAAGCAGCTGAGGTGAATTTCTTCCACTGGGTGTCTGGATTCTGCCTTACAGATCAGATGAGGAGCTCAAAAAAGAGATGCTGTTGCTTCGTAGCATTGAGAAGAGCCACTTGAGATGATTCATCTGTTCAGGATCCTCATGTTGGTGTTTTTTTTCCAGTTAGATCCTATTGGTAGTAGAGTCAGGGTAGGCGCAGAACACACAGCAGAGATTATTTATCTGATATGGTCTGGTAATATCTCAGGATCCTCCATTAGGAGCTGGACAGAGTCTCTGGACAGAGGGACACCTGGACACCTTGTTGAGCTGCTAACATTGAGACCTGACCCTGGATCAGAGGTCTGACCCCTAGATCAGAGACGTGACATGAGATCAGAGGCTGGAGACAAACACCGACAGACAAATGTAGTGACTGTGCTGTAGCTCAGCCGGTATGTTATGTTGATGACAAGATATAATTCATATACTCTATACATGACAGATATTTGTTTCCCAAGTACAGAACAGTTTCACAACCAACGTGCTGACAGATAGATAGATAGATAGATAGATAGATAGATAGATAGATAGATAGACAGACAGACAGACAGACAGACAGACAGACAGACAGACAGACAGACAGACAGACAGACAGACAGATAGATAGATAGATAGACAGACAGACAGACAGACAGACAGACTGGGGAGTAATAATCCATGTGTATGTATCATCCTCTCTTTAAAGATGGACGTGTCTCTATCTGCTGCTTTTTGGCACAGTACAATAGTCTTCACTGTATCTAGGGAGAGAAAAAGTCCATATGTTAATTTGTCCCTAAAGGTTTAGTGAGTATTTTACAAGAGTCCATATCTAGTCTGTTGATTTACTGCTCCAGCAGCTACATCAGCTTTCAATGAACACAGAGGATTGTCCTTGTGCTGCTGAACCACCTCAGCAGAGCTGAGTAAATCCTTTAATGCACTGAAAGCCGCCAGACACAGACTGACATCTGCACCATCACCTGACATGATTTAAATAATTTAATGTCAGATTGTATACAGCTGTGTCATTTCTCTGAACAAATGTCACAATTTAGCCTGACTCTTGTTCACCACTGATGCCCGCATCTGTCTGTAATCTCTCTCTGTATCTCAGTATTGCTGTGAAGGGATTTTCTCAAGTTTTGTACAAACATTCAGACAGAAGATTGAACCAACTAAGGTGTAAGCTCATGTTCATAGTTATATCTCTGGCACTGCCTGAGGGGATAAATGATGGGGGATATCCATCCTCCCATTTTTCTGTACCAATATCTAGTGAAACCAATATCTCAAAATTTCTCTGAAGAAACTTCCTCAAATCTTAACTTGAACTCTTATGGACTGAAGAAATTAAAATTTGGTGGTCAAAGGTTGAGTTGACCGTGCCCTCACAAAGCTTGTGTTTGTTTCCCTTGAGGACATTTCTTCAAATATAACACAAATGCTCACTTGGACTCAAGAAAGAAGTGATTATATTTTTGTTGGTCAAAGGTCAAAAGTCACTGTGACCACAAAACATCTTCATTTGTAACTCAAGAACTCAAAAGCGAATTAACTGTGACTGTAGCAGTTACAACCATTGGATGGTAATTCTGTTTTTTTTTTTTCCACTTTTTCCATTAACAATGTGTCTTCATATCTGAAAAGAAAAAGCTCGCTCTCACCTCTTCATGACTTCTAATTACAGTGTTTTCAGTCAGTCTGTTCATAATATAAACAGCTGACTTTGGGATTATTTTTGATAAAAAAACACACAAATGTACAACAACATTTATTCCTGCCACATTATTTCCCCATTTGATTTATTTTAATGCAGAATTTTTCCAACTCTTTCTGTGTTTAAACATGTATGAGTATAAATAACAGAGAACAGATTGTTGATTGTTTTTCTCTCTCTCTCTCTCTGCGTCTCAGGCCCTGCGTCAGTTCTTCGAGCGGGTACCCTGGGAGCTCAGTTACTCTCTGTTGTTCTGCTCCTGCCCCGACCAGGCGTGTGCCGAGCGCCGCCGCCGCACCATCGTCCCCTCCTGCTCCCACCAGGAGAGGCACAAACCCAGCTGCCTGGAGCTGCGACACACCTGCCGCTCCGACGCTCTCTGCAGGTGAGGGCCCACACGTGGCTTTCAGCCCGATGACGCTTGTTTCACTGGTGGTCACCAATCAGTGAAATCAACTGCTCAAGTATTTAATTGTGAAGAAATCTCTCAGACACTCAGGTCAAAATTACATGTTTGGAAGATAACGAGAGGTTTTAAAGGTTAGGAACACTTGAAGTGAAGGAAGTGGAGGTGCCCTTGAGGAAACAGCAGTGGCTGATTGGTTGAAGTTATGTAAAATACAGCGACGGGGGCAGGAAGTAAAAGTTTGAGAGGAGGTAGAGCTGAAAAACAGAAGAACAACATCTGATCAGGGGGGGTGGTACTGTGGAGGAAAAGAGGCTGGAGGGAAAGAGGGTCTTGTGAAACAGAGAGGGTGGGGAGGGGGAGGTTCTCATCTCAGATGCTTAATTAACCGCTGGGACCCACTAACAACCTCAGAGGAGCATTTTCATGGGGCTGCAGAAGATACAGACGGGGCAGGTAAAGAAATAAAAACAAAAAACAATTGAGTTCCTTCACCTTGTGGTTCATATTCATCACATCACTTCCTGACACTCGCTCAGTTGCTTTTTTTTTTTTTGTTTGTTTGTTTTGCTGCACTTTTCAGCATCTCTAGCATTTTCAGCCTGACAGTCAAGGCTGAGGGCACAGAGCTGCTGCCAATCTTTCTTCCGTTAAAGCCTGAACGCTGTCAGTAATTAGTCCGCGACGCGTGAATGATGTTTGTTTGCCTGCAGTGTACGGTGACTCTGCAGAGACTTAAACAGGTTAACTGTTATGGCTTCAGCTGATTCTTTTAAAAGGCTGAAATGTTCACCCACGTTTCTGTACATTGATTGATTCTGTACATTTGATTCTACAGTGTGTGAGAGTGTGAGTATGTCTCTGAATGTTTACTCAGCCTTCAGGGTCGAGGCTGAGCTCTGAACAGACATTTTATTTTAGACGAGTGATTTCAGATGCATCAGTTCTCTCCTGTAATACTACTCAACACTGTATGAACGGTTAAAAAAACAGATCAGACAAAGATCAAACCAACTACATCAAATAAAGTCCCAAACCTGCCACAGTAAGACACATGTTTTCATATCAACAAGGTAACATGATATTGTGGTAACATCCCAGACAGCAAAGAGCTGTGGTCTTGTAGTTATTGGTATTTTTTGATTGATTTTGTCACAGAGGAAGCAGAGTGAAGGTTGTTGGTTTGATTATGTCATAGTTATGGTTTGCCACACTACTTAAAGAGTAAAAGTAAGAAAGATAAAGGCTTTTGTTTTGAACATGGTGGGTTTTGGACTGCTTTTAAGGCAGTTATATCTGTGTTTGTAGTTCCATAATTGTTTTTTGCATGAGTTTTGACGTCCTGTTGTTTTTCTTTTGCACCCATAATTTGGGGCCATACGTCCTTCCAAAACTTTAGCTTTTGGGCTCTTGATGATTTTGTTATCTGGGATGAGGGTTCAGGATTTGAGTCTAACGCATGAGGTCCTTGACCTTTGACATTTGAGCACCCAAATCTGCATTCTTGAATCCAAGTGAAGGTTTGCACCAAATTTGTGGAAAAATTGAGATGTTACTGAGATATCTTGTTAATGAGAATGGGGATTGACGGACATGTATATGGGTGGACAAGCAAAACACAAACATAACTTTTCACCACAGCAGTTTTCTGTATGGAGACAAACACGGTATAGATATGTACATGTCTGTGGTGGTGGCACCAGGAGTCAATTTCAATACAAAGAGTGTGTAGAAAGACGGCTGGTGTCTCCTCTTCCTCACTGTCCAAAAAATAAATAAATAAAAAAATTAAAATATCTTAATGCTCAAGACATCTGTAAATGACTTTGTTGTACTGCCTGAATATTGTAAATATCGATTGAAAATACTTTCACAGTGATTTTCAGATGCACTTTAATCTCCAGACATATAAACGTAGTTGTTCTGTTCTGTAAACGGAGGTTGACCACCGCAGCGTGCAGTAAATAAGGTCAGTGTGGTTATAATGAGACTGACTGAGAAAAAAACAGAGGAATGGAAATGAGCTGTATGTTTTTCTCAGAAGCTTAAAGGACGACAAGTAGTTCAATTAGTGTTTTTTTTTTTGTCTTTCGTGTTTGATTTTCTTGTTTACACCAGAGTCGGCTGTGGCTGAAACTTCAGGAAACTCTTACTCTTACATCTGGTGGTAAAAATTCTGATTCCAGCACTTAGAGAAATAAATTTAATAATACATTTACAGGCTACAGCAGCTTTCACAGAAATAAAAACACACAACCAATAAAAGCAAAGGCAATGAAAGATACAGCAATAAAACCCGATTAAAACATAAGAAGCTGCGGCCGCTGAGAGAAATCCACAGACACATAAAAGACCAATTTGAACAAACTGTTGTTCTTCAGTCACGTTTTAAAAGCTTCTACACGGACTGAACGTCTAATAGAACCATAGACGAAGAGTACAGAGCCACAGCAGGACAAAGCATCATCCAGACCTGAGGACCCGACATAAAGGTGACAGATATCTCCTGAAATTCTGGATAAGGTCTCTTTGAGGCTGATCTGATACCACATCAGTTATTAATAAACATTATAGTTTTACAGTGGGATAAAACATCCAGTCTCTGTTAACCAGCTTGTTGTTAGTTCCGATTGACATACAGAAGCATCCAGACAAACTGAACAGATACGAATCCTGGTCAGGACTTTCAAAATAAAATCAGAAAGAAAAGAGAATATGGAGATTTGTTATCACTCACTGAACAAGCTGTCATGAAAAACTCAGCCTCGTCTCCACAGACGCTCCCCTGACAAACACAACTGATATAAACCTTCCTGTGTGTGATTTGTTGATGGTTAATGAGTTTTGTTCAGTGTGACGCTGCCTTGTCAGTGTCTCTGAACATGTTTGACTTACAGAGCAGATAAATCTGTCACTGTGAATGAGACACACACACACACACACACACACACACACACTCAAACACACACACACAGACCAAAAACTCATGATGATGTCTATGTGAGTCCCCCCCACGACCCCCAGTATTTACCTCCCACCCTCTGTTAGACAATAACACCCCCTGCGGCAGGTACTGCCTCACCCCAGTATCGTGCACGGAGCATGAATCATGTTTGATTGCCTATAAAAGGACCCTGAGGTGGACTTGTTCTCTGAGTTTTAGCCTCCATTAACCTCAGACACAGAGCAGAGAGCTGCATAATCACAGGAATCCCACAGGTCCTCTGGGCCTTGACGGCCTCGGCGGGTGTCCCGTCCCCTGCTGCGTGACAGCTGGGAGAGCCACTCTGATTGACAGGAAGCGTAATTAAATACGCTCTCTGCCACATGTAATGCACTAGAGAGAGCCGGGAAAAGCTTTTTTGACCAAGGCGTCCAGAAAAAAAAAAATGTATTTGCATTTCAAATAAGGGTGAAATCACACCTGCAGATAATTTTCAATGAGAGCGGTGGAGGAAATGTTCAGTTGGGAGCAGCTGCTTGTGAAAGTTCACAAAGTCTGAAACCACAAGAGAACCAGGGATTAGGATTAGAAATCCAACAAACTCACAACAGAAAATATCATATATCAAATTCAAACCCTTCTCTACGTACGTGCCACACATTTCTTTCACATTCCCTCATAATCTTCATGTTCCACATGATATTGTTCTAATTTAATATAATTGCTGATGCAGGATGTAGAGAGTTAAGGAAGTCATTGATCATCTGTTTAAACCACTGGACTCGGAGCTGGTCAAAGTGCTGCTGATCACTCTAAGTGTATTTCTGCTGCCCATTCTTTGATTATCATGCAGCAGAGCTGCTGATTGATGCGCCACTGCTGCTTCTCTCTGAGCTCGGCTGGACTGAAAACTGTTGCTTGTAAATTACCGGGAGATGGCAATTTAGTAGAAACACAGCGTGTAAGATAATTGCATTTTACTTTTGATCCATAATTATCACAGTCTCTTGTCTGGTTATTTTTCAACGGCTGACAACAAACTGAAAGGCTGAATGTCCGAGATGTCCTTGGATCCCAAAATAAAAACGTAATATCGACAGAAGTTGTGAAGAATTGTTGTTGTTGTTTGTCTTTGAGCTTCCTGCTGTGTCCCAACAGACAAACTGTCCCAGATCTGAGTCCTTCCACATGTAGTCTCTGTTGATACAAAGTCCAATCGACCAGCCACAGACCTTGAATATGACAGTTTACCCTGAACATCCTAGTTTAACTTGAACTGAGATTTTGACACCTGTTGGAACCAGAAGGTAGGTCAATAAATCACAGTAGAGTTTAGTAGAGTTCAGGGTGGACAGGGTCTAGGTTAACATGGATATAGATCTGTTACATCAGGACTGTGAAATAGGAAACAAACTCATATCAGGTTACAGGTTTTTTCATGTTCAGATAATGATAGAGTACATTTTCATTTTTATACTCCACAAATGAAAAGAACCATAATCATTTTCTCTGTTTAATTAGAAGCTTTGTTCAAAATGCGTTTTAATCTTTCATCTGTATTTTTGTGGCTCTCCTCTGTAGACTCTTGTGTAATTTGTTTCTTGTGTAGGTGGTAAAACCAGTTCATTGTGTTTGAGTCTGCAGCATAATTTGCAAAGCAGAGTTTTCTGGTCCGTGTCAGACTTGTACTCTGTACTTAAACCACATCCACGGAGCAGAAGTAGTTTTTGTTTTGCTTTCCCATTACATTTATATGTTGTGCTTCTATGGAGGCAATCTTAAGTCAGTTCAATGATTGTGATTAGATCATCACCAACCTCCTCTTAGTTTACCCAACAGTATGGGTCATGAGTTCACACTTCAGCCTGGAAATAAACAGCACTGCTCTGTTTGCATCTGTCCAGTAACAAGAAGGAAAACTTTCACTAACATCAGTGAAAACATGTATGTGACTGGAGTGAGACAGGGTCAGTTTACTGACAGGAAACTTTCACCAACTAATGACATTAAAACCAATGTAACCAATGTAATACATATATGTAAGATTATAATGTAACACAGATGTTTTATGCAGCTAAAATCTGCCTGATCTGAGTAATTCAGCAATAATGACTCATCCTGCCTGCTCACTTTTTTTTCTTGTTCCAGTCACATGATGAATATTGAAACTGACTCCATCCCATCAGCAGGTTGGAGTGCTGGTGTGTTGATGGTGCTGCGGTTAGTGTTGTCACGTCATAGCAAGAGGTTGTGGGTTCAAATCTGACAGAGGATCAAACCCTTTCTTTGTGGATTTTGCATGTTCTACTCATTTCTGTGTCAGTTTTCTCTGATATTCTGTCTTCTCCCATAGTCCAGAGACATGCAGGTTTACCTTAAGTAGCAACTCTAAATTTTTGATTAGTGTAGTGACCTCAGATGAACATGTTCATTCTCTTCTGTGCACATTACCATCATTTGGATGCAAAACAGCATCCACGTGATGGAAAACATTGTTATAAAGACAACAAAGCAAACGATAGAGCACAATATGTAACAATAGATGCTTTTGCTGTAATCACATGCTACATATGGTGATGTGACAGTTTCTGGTTACGTGTGACTGTTGTTAGAGCATCAAATCAAAAGATTAATTAATGTACATCAAATGAATGAGGCCGTGGGCTGAGCAGCAGCAGCAAAGACATGAAAACTGAAACCATGAGCTGCACTTAACGGTCCCAGCTCACTGTACTTCCTAATGCCGCTGCGTCACATGATCCTCCCATGATCGTCAGCTTCGTTGCTCTGATTCTTGCAGCAGCGAACATGAGAGCAGGTTCACGTTTCATCATGTAAGTGTTTCGCATGAGGGGTCACCTCTGTGTTTGTATGGACACATTCAGCCGACTGTGACAGTGACGGCGTGATGAGACTCTGACTGAAACATCTGAGCTGCTGCATTCAACTGAACATGTCAAGATTTGATGGAGACGTCAGCAGTTGATTAAAACTGCAGCAAGATGTAAACATCTGGTTCATTTCTATCAGTCTGACAACTCTGCAGTGTAACTCTAAACATCAACATTAGCTTAATTAGCTACGGTTGACAGAAAATTGCCAGAAACACTTGTCATTTCAGAATCATTGGAAAAATGAAAATGTGTTTGCTGTGTTTGTTTCTGTCTGAGTTGTCGTTTTAAGACTTATTATGGATTCTGGAGGTTAATCTACTGCTTTCATTCATGTAAAGTGAATATATGTTGTGTGAGAATGTAAAACTCACACAATAGATAAAAACTAAAAAGAAGAAAAAAACACAAGTTACAGGAATTTTATTCAAGATTTCTTTTTACAAAGAAAGTCAAAGGCTGTGAAAAGTGTCATATCTCAGTAACACTTTGAGGCAATTTATTCACATTTGGTGGAAACCTTCACTTGGACTCAAAGATTAACAGATTTTTGGTGGTCAAAAGGTCAAAAATACTGTGACTTTACAAAAAAAGTTTTTCTTTAGTCTGGTTAGAGTTTCATCTCAGAACTACCAGGGAATTTATTCACATTTGACCAAACTTTCACTTCACGCCAGACTGAACTGATTTGATTTTAATCATCAAAGTTCAAGGTAACTGTGTTGTCATTTTCATTTAACGATCACCCTGCAGGAAGTATCATTACATTCAGCACAGACCACTGCAATTGTCCTTTATTTACCTGTATTTTAAACTGGTATAAAGTTGTAGGCCATATTTTAACAGCAGTTGTAACATTTGGCAATGAAACATTCACCCTATATGTCTGCAGCGACAGAGTTGCCCATCTCGTTCTTCAGACAGCTATATCTCAGTAACTCCTTGAGGAAATTTCATAGAATTTGCTATGAACCATGAGTGAAAAGAGTGAAAGGATTGCATTTCGGTCATCAAAGGTCACAGTCACTGTGGACTTACAAAAAATTTGATTTTGGTCTGGTGAACATGATTTAACTCCTTGGGGGAATTTCTTCAAATTTGGTACAAGCCTTTACTTGGAGTCCAAGACGAACTGGACAGGGTTTGACAGTCAAATGTCACACATATGCTTCTGCTCATAATAAATAGCCACTGAACTGGTTGGTGGAGATGTACAACCTATGACTTCCCCCTGCTCAGAGGACAGTATAAGAATAATTGAATGAGTCTTTATTTATGTTTAATTGGAGGGAAATATTCAGCCAGTGAGGCTGGCTCTTTAAAGTGTAGCAGATGTTTACAACAGGTTATAATTATATCATTCAATGATGTTCCTCTGTTGGTTTGTTAGATCGTCCAACCTAATGAATAATTCAGGTGGTAATGAACTGACAGGCTGTTATCCTTTAATAAACACAATGAACTATGGATCAGCTACAGTTTATTTTAGTTCATTTATATTTCATATAGTTTATTTGATCAGAAACTCTTAGAGCTGCACTTTGTCTGTTATCATCACTGTAAACAGTAGCTTGATCCTTTGACTTTAAACCTGCATTGACTTCCAGTATTTGAGATGTTTGTTACTGTTCAGTGAAACTATCAGACTTGGATGTGTTTTATAGAATTGGAAACAAACACAGTTTCAGTTTCCTGTACCCTTCACTTGAGATGTTTTTTTTTCTCTCCTGGAAACCATCTAATAATCTCCAATGATTTGAATTCACTTGGAGCTTCTGTAACCTGAGGTTAACTTCACCGGAGCTCCAACAGGATGGAGGAGATGAAAGAAACTGTGCCATGCTTTAAAATTACTGGTATGAGTGATATGAGCTAAAATCACATCAGATGCTCTGGTAATAATAATAATTAAATACACCCCCCTCCTTCCCCCTTCCCCATATAAAAGCCATCTGAAGGACAGAAGACTCCAACACTCTTATTCAAACTTTTTAAGTTGTATTCTTCAAACAGAAATATATTCTGAGTTTTTTTTCTGTCCTTAACTCACCTTATTGAATACAGCTCTAGGCTTTTAGTCTGTGACTTCACTGCAGTTGATTTGTATGATTCACTGTCTATATAAACAGTCTAATATACAGCCCCTCAGTCGAGACTGTGACTGAAACAGTCGAAGGAAATGTGCTAAAATGGAAACTTAATGTTTGAGAAACTGTTCTGAAAGAACGAGCTGCAATTGGAGCAGGTGCTTATAGAAAAACCAGAAACAGGTGGACCCAGCAGCCAAATGGTTTTGTTTTCTATCACATTGAATGTACTGGGCCATCGTGGTGAAAAGCGATTGTTGATTTACCGGTTGATCTACGTTCTGTGAGGCGCAGCAGAAAATGGATGGAAGTTCACCTGTATCCTTAATCGTGCCCCTTCTCCGGCTACAGAAAAAACATCTATGTTGTCTGTGATTTGCTTGAAATGACCCTCAGACCTTCAGCAGAGTCAGACGACTCACTTAGGACACTCACCTCAACTTCTAATGGACTCGTTGGTGGTTTCTGTCAGGATACATCTGGCGGATGTGAGGATTTATGTGTATCAGGTTCCCTGTGACCCCCATCAAACTGAGTGCTCTTGCTCTAATGATGGCAGTGTGTATGCAAACACACACATGCTCGCGCGCTGAGGCGTGGTGAGCTAAACTGCTTTTTCCAAACCCGGTGACGCTGGCAGCCGAGTGCTGTTTTAAGGCGATGGAAGCCAATCTAGCGACCGCATCGCTCCATTACACGGTCAGTGAGGTGAGGTGGTGGCGTGATGGAAATAGCTGCCTCTCTTTCTGAAGGTCACAGAGGACGCCAGCGGCACTCTCGCTTACTCTCACTGTGACTACGAGTGTGTGTGTACGAGTTTACACAATAACGCTCCCTGATTCATCTCATTTCCTCCTCGCTCGTCCAGACGTTGGTTTACAGGAGAGATGAGAAGCGAGGGCTGGAGCTGACCCCGCAGAGATGGAGCAGAAAGCAATATATAACCAGAGGTGCCGCCAAGGGCAGCGCTCTGCTGAGCGGCGGCTCATAAGCTACGCTAATATGCAAATATGCAAATGAGCAGTCCCACTCAGGGACCCTTAATTAAAATGAACATCAAGACAAAACAAAGCAGCTAATCACCAAACACACACACACACCTTCAGCTTCAGTCACACTGGTTACAACACAACGTCAGGATGAATCAGAGTCTGAAGGTTCAGCCTCAGAACAAACACAAACTTTCTGTATTTACACGACATAATTAGATCTGAACCCCGGAGACGAATTATCTTCGTCAATATGAGTCTGAGCGCAGAGACGAGGTTGTTTACATTCAACAGAAATCCACCGCACGATTCTTGATCTTTCATTAACAGATTCATCATCACGCTCAGCTACGACTGTCAGCAGCTCGATGCTTGAAAATAAAAATGATGAAAATCAAAGCAGCCGCAGAAGAAACCATTTCATCTGATTTTATTCCATGTTCCTCTGCCATGAGGAGCAGCTAAAGGAGCAGTCTGTGACTGACAGTATTTGTACTGTCAGTCAGTATATATAATATTCAGATTGTTGAAGTGTCCCTGGGCAAGATACCAAACCCCAAATGGCCCCTGATGGCTGTTCCAGTCTATGAATGTGAATACAATAAAACACCAAAGTGTAGATTTGAATGAGTGCATGAAAGAGTGAATGTGAACTGTAATGTAAAGCATTTCATTGGTCACAAGAAGAGAGTCTCTATATAAAAGTCCATTTACCAATATTTCCCCACAGTCCATCATGAATGGAAACAAGAGGCTCACTGAGCCACACAGTGCTGTTACAGCATAGGGCGATAGTGCTAGTTAGATTCACTCTGACCTTTATCTCTTCCATGTCCCATTCATGAGGAGCAGAGCTACACCATGACAGAGTCCATCAGCAGTTAATAAAGTTATGCTGGACCCCAAGTTCTTAATATGAGATACATCATCTCTTCAGTGATCAGAGCGTAGATGAACCAGTACAACACCTGTCGCTGCTGATGACATGTAACCGTAATGAAACATAAATAATATCAGAGGTATCACCTTTCCAACTTGGTATAAAAATGTACTTCAGCAGAGGTTGACTGTGGTTCAGAGGACAAATCATGTCCCAAAAACAAAATAAATAAATAAATAAATAAAAACAAACAAAAAATAAAACAACCTTGGGGAAGATGCTGCTCCATCAAGAGTTGTTGTGGATAAAAGTGCCTGAAAAATACTAAAAGTAAATATAATGAACTTCAGGTTCACTTCCTTCAGAGTTTGCTTTTTTTGAATTACAACACAGCCAGAGGGAAACTTCAGTAATGTCAGAGATAAAATCATAGCTTCGCTGCTCCATGTGATCCATCCATCCACTGACAGAACACAAGTTACTGTTACTGCTGAAGAAATTTCTGTTACACTTCACTGAAAAGTTTGTGATATCAGCTCATAGATCAGGATGAGATGGAGGATTAAGGTTCTGTTAATAGTAAAATAAAAGACTCAAACCTTTCTTCAGATGTTAATTATGCATTTTTTTTTAAATCATTGTCTCTGTTTGCATTATTGACAGCTTCATTTAGCTTCAGGGTGACCTGTGTTCATGTGTCTCAGCTCAGAGTGAGAACTGAATGTCTTCACACAGTAAAATGAGAGCAAACGTCCACATGATCTTCTGCTGTTGGTCCTGGTCTCAGGTCTCAGGTCTCAGGTCTCTGGTCCCTGGTTTGGGACCAGGTTTCAGTGAAGAGTGAGAACTAATGGTTCAGATCGATTCATTATTTCTGAACATGGTGTCAGTTTTATTGTCAGAACCTCCAGAGATAAAACTGAGATGATTTTAGACTCTGAGGCAAAACATAGCTCTACTGTTCTTCTCCTCTGAAATCACCATGTTCAGAAATTATAAAATAAATGTCCAATGTGAGCATCTGAATTTCCCTTAAATGTTAAAGTAGAGTTAAGATAAACATTTAATAAACAGACCATCATGTCATGTCACTGTATCGATGTTACAGTTCCAGCATATTCTCATTAATGTCAGCAGAAGTTCAGCTCTGTGACAATTCTCGATCTTCAGCTCATGGTGATTTGTACATGCTAAAGAAGGCAACTGGACTTGATTCAAGCTTGAGTCTTGTGTTCCAGGTATTTATCATCTAGTGAACAACAGCAAACTGCGGGGAGTCATAGAGGTCACATGGGTCGTAGATCCTCCCAGCCATCCTGTGGAGACTGGGTGCGAAAAGATGTTCGCAGCCTGGAGGATCGTCAGGGTGACACGTGTGTCATGGCTCTGTCACCATCAGAGTCGTCAAAGTCACGAGTCCCGGTTTAGATGCTGTTCAGAGAGAACTACCCCCACCTCAGACACATTCAGACACATATGGTTGAAGTGTGCATTTATGAGTATTTACTGGAAATAATTGCGTCTAGGTTTTGCTTATGTTGTGAGGACGTAAACCTGTTTACACACTCACATTATGGGGACTTGTCTTCTGTATGGAGACAAAAAGGAAGTACCCATGATGTAAATCATTTAATGTGACGGCGATGACATGCTTTAAGGTTTGGTTTAGTTAAAGATTAAGCAAGCAGAGGTTTTGATTGAGTCTCTAAGAAATGAATGTGAGTCAATGAAATGTCCTCTGAAGTCATAGAAACCAGACTGTGCATGCAGTGCTGCCTGACAGTCAGTAATCAGGTCGTTTGGACTCACGCAGCATCGCTGTAATTTGATTTTAATAGTCTTTACCTTGTCTCTCTCTCTCTCTCTCTCTCTCTCACACACACACACACACACACACACACACACACACACACACCACACACACAGCGAGTACAGCAGATTAATTGACGTCCTCGCTCGCTGCAGAGAGCGAGGAGGACACACTGTCATCACAGGGAAAAGAGGATTTAATGTTTAGGATTTTATTCTGTTACGTCAATAAAATTGATTTAATAAAAATCATTAAAAGACATTTTGTTGAAAATGTGTACGAACTAAATGTTTCAATTTTAAAGAGAGATTAAAAAGTATGTAATGATGTACAATGTTCTTTTACATAATTGGAGCAGAGGTAGAGCGAGACAGCAACGCCACAAACATACGACCACAGGTATGACTTATAGACCATGATGCATTGCTGCAGACAGATCTATTAGCTCAACCATAAATGTTGCAACCAGAACACTCTCAGGACACTGGCTGGAGTCTGGAGGTCGACTCTGAATGACAATGCCATGAATCTAGTTGTAAACTGGACAGGAAGTGAAAGTGTAAAATGAAATGGCTGCTTGATGTAAACATGGCAAACAAACAAACAAACACAGCAGTCATCTGAGTCAGTTCCTCACTGTCCGATCTGCTCTGACAGGCCATGGTGGAGGTGTCAAGTGTGTGTATGCTTGTGTATGCTTGTGTGTTTGAGTGTGTGTGTGTGTGTGTGTGTGTGTGTGTGTGTGTGTGTGAGTGTGTGTGTATTATATGTGAGTCACATAAAGAAACACACTCAAGGAAAGTGTGTGTTTGTCTCTGTGGATTACAGTGATGATTTTTGTCTCGAGACAACTTTGTTGGCAGGATTACTGGACACACACTCAAACTGACTCACTCAAACACACACACACACAGCGAGAGAGAGAAAAATACACACACATACAAACATCAACCTGTGTGTGAAAGTCAACTGCGCAGCGCTCAGACCTGTCAAACTACATCAGTCTCTGCAGCCGACAAACAAACACAAATACCTTCACTTGTGTGTGTTGCCTGTGTGCATGCGTCCGTACACACATACATACATGCACACACACAGTCATTTTTCTGTCACTTTAGAGGACATTGCATTTACGTCCTGGAGAGTTCCCCAAACCCTGAGGCATGGACGTGCATGTGGAGGACAGCTGCAGACCCCACGGATGTGTAGTTCTTCTTATTATTGTTGTTTTCAAGTCCACAAGGATGACGTGTGTGTGTATGTGTGTGTAGCTGTTGTCCTTGAAGCGTTTGGACAAAACACAGCAGTGGCTGTATGTACCTGATTGGTGTAACTCAGATCAGTCAGTACATTGAGTATGAAATGAACACTTGATGATGATTTTCAAACCTGAGAGAAGAGAATGTTTCATTGGCATCATACAGGTGTCATTTCCACATCTCATGACTCATTTTTTATTTTGTCATCTAAGTGAAGTAGGCTGCAGATATTTAGATGTTTTACATTCTTCTATTTTTACAAATCTGACCTCAAACTGGTGTTGGTATCTTACGTCTTTCACTATGCCAACTTGAGCGTCTATCCTCGTTGGAGGGATGGTGAAACACAGAAGTGGGACAGGAAGCAGATTATGCTCAGTTGCTGCTCGGTTATTGCCTGTGACAGTTGCTCGTGCATTAACATATGCATGATGTAGCTGCAAACGCTCAGTGAAACGCACAGATTATCTCCCAAACTGTGAATCACTCTTTTATTTTCAGCTCTGAGCAGAGTTTCCTCTTCATCTGCTTCACATCTTCAGTTTGACGCCGTTTCAGCAGGATTTTACATACAAACACTGAAATCAGTTCAGTGTTCAGTGCACATGGACACATGAAGCATGGATTTAATATCACTGCACATAAAAACTCACTGAGCTCTGAGAGATGTTGTCATTGGGTTTTACTGATGTGCTGCTGATCACATATGTTGTTGTTGTTGTTGTTTACTGCAGGTCTCGACTCGCTGATTTCCACATGAACTGCCAGGTGACGCCTCACACCGTCACCAGCTGCCCCCACGACAACTACCACGGCTGCCTCATGTCCTACGTCGGCCTCATCGGTGAGTTCCAATGTCAGGTCGTTGGTTTTGTTCATGAAGCAGAAAGACAGATATGCATCTAAATGTATGTGATATGTTATGATATATATTATGATATCTGAGGCTCTGCCATCCTCACAAACATCTGCATCATCATCTGGTATCGGGGATGTGACAGATACGCAACACCTACTCCATGTTCAGCCTCAGATCCAAGGTCAGGTCTCAGTAGCAGCAGGAAAACAATATAGTCCAGGTGTCCCTCTGTCCAGAGACACAGTCCAGCTCCTCCTGGAGGATCCTGAGGCGTTCTGGTTGTCCCTTTGGTCTTCAGGCTTGACCAGGGCCTGGCTAACAGAAACTGGTCTTCTCTTAATTCCCAGTAGATGAGGCACAGGAGGTCCTTCGGCCGATTTTATTTGCATATGGAGAAGGAAGTGAGGTCATGGTTGGTGTGAACTGCCGTCCATCGTCACAATGAACGTGACAGTTCATGGTTCAGTTCCTCAGAATTGGAGCCTGTAGTTTGTGGTTTATTCACACTCAGCAGCAGCCGCAGCAGCAGCAGCAGCAGGCTGATGGACCTTGGCTGTGTTGTTCTGTTTGAATTAAAACTGTGACAATGTGCTTTCTACAGAATTTACAGCTTTTTATGTGAGTCTTTGCAGGAGCTGCTGTTCTTCTGTCTTTGTTAGAAAAACACTGCAGGTGACTCACTTCTCTGGAAATCAGCCAGTGATTCAGTTCCAATTTGCAAAAAAAAAAAAAAATCCTCTTTACATCTTCTCTCTGGGCTAATCTCCATCCTAATTCTTATTCCTCCTCCTCCTCCCCGGCATTAACTCCTTCCTTCTCCCTCTCTCTCTCTCTCTCTCTTTTTCTCAGGCTCAGACGTGACGCCCAACTACAGCGACAGCAGCCCGTCCAACATCACCATCAGCCTGTGGTGCAGCTGCAGAGGCACCGGCCATCAGGAGCGAGAGTGCGAGGCTTTTCACCGCGACTTCACCCACAACACCTGCCTCAGTGAGTCAGCGTCTGTTTCTGTAAAAACAGAGTGGAAATCCTCCAGAGTCAGAGCTCATGTAACCACCGTTTCCCTCATCTGAACATTATTTATATGATCAATCAATATACAATGTATCAGCATCCATTGATAATCAATATATTTAGTAACTAATCAATTAATAAAAAAAAAATAAGTCCTACTTAGGGTCCTAAAGCAGGGAAAGCAGGGAATATTCACATAGTAGAAAATGTAACTTAAACAATTTATCAATTTACTAAATAATCTCCCGTTCATCATACAGCAATTAATCAATTAGGCATCGTTTCAGCTCAGATTCAGTTCAATGTTACATGATTATATTCTGTATCATGTTTTTTTTTTTTTTTGTCTGTAATAAATTCACCAATTAATCGGCTTTCTGTCAATTGCCAATCAGTTGATCAATTGACTGACAAATGGTTTCAGCTCAATTCACTTCACACTGATACCAGGTCTGGAAACAACAAAATTGTGTCACGTTTAATTAAAATCATCTCATAAATTGAACATTGAGTTCCAATTAATTGTGAAAAAAATACTTGGTTAATTGATTTTTTTTTTTTTTTGATCAATTAATTGATTTCATATTTCTGGCAGAAAAATAGTTAAGAAGGTGACTTTTTTTTTTTTTTTTTTTTTTTTAGAAAATAACTTGATTTATTAACTTCAGTTGTTGAAATCATTTCTATTCGTGTAACGATAAGCAATATTCAAATCTAAGAACGCTGGTACAATCTCATGTTTCAGTGTTTTTTTCTTAAATGATCAATCACTTTACAGTAACTTTACATGAAAATTTCTTCAATCGTCAATTGATCAGTTAATTAATCCACCGCCTTCAATTCACAGTTATGAAGCTGCTTCCATCAAATTTATTATGTCTACTGAAAAATGTCTCAAATCAATTATCAAAGCATTAATCCAGTTTTGATTCAAGTTTAAATGATTTGAAGCAGAAAACATTCACATCTAAGAGGCTTCGGTTCACAATGTGACTGTTTATTCTGAAAACGCTGATCAATCATCGGTTGATCAACTGTTTGATTGTTCAATCAATGTGTGCAAAGCAGGAGTGTGTGTAAAATGGCTAAATGGCTGCAGAGACGATGTGCTGAACATCCTGAGACGCTTTCTTTAAATAAAAGAACCCCCACCCCCACCCCATGCACAAACACACACCACTCACCTGACCCCCTTCCTCTCATCTAATGTGAACATCCAGATGCAAATCCACGTGTCGCTGTGCAGAGGATCCACATCCTAAACTCTGTCACTTTATCGTCTATTAAACATTATTGGAAACTAATGATAGCAAGCAGAGAAAGATAGGCTTCTATCAGACACGATCTTTATTAAACAGGAAGTCAGAAATGATTTAAAATAAATGCCACACAAGATCTGAGGCTGCTGAGATCTGGTGGTGAATCCGTCACTGAAGAGGACGATCTCAAATTGTCAAGAGGAACATTTTAAAAAATCAGGTCTAAACAGACACAGGAAGTGGATAGAAAAATAGATGAAAACAGCTTTTTGACAGTTCTGCCTTTTTCTTCATGTCACATCAGATGTAAGCAGGCAACATCTGAAGAGATCTAGTCGTACAAACTACTTCACAGTAGTAGTACTTCACTGGTTTCTTGACATATTTGGTTCTGGTTGCTTGGTGACGTAGTCTTCTTTGAATTATGGGATGTTGATAAATTTTGAAATAGATGCTTCACTCTGACAGATGTTCAGACTGGACCGCTGGTGTTTGAGGGGATTGTTTATTGATATGTTGCTGTGGTTTTTCTATGAAATCATATCAGACCATGATGTAAATATAGAGAATAAAAAGACCTCTGATCTCTGTGATTGTTGTTCAGATCCACTTTATCTTCTTCACGGGGTCACTAGTCCTCCATCAGTTTGGTTTGATGAAATTCTGAAGTTTTCTGAGCCCAGATTATAATCAAAATTATAAAAAAAAATGAACAAACTCTTGACCAAACCAAAACAAACAACTAAATTGGACTGTCAGAGCACCAAGCATGAGAGACGATAACAACTTTATTATTATATAACTTTATTTATAGAGAACTTTTCTGCTTCACAAAAATAAAACTAGAAAAAGAGATAAAGGCCAAAGAACAAAATGAAAAAGAGCAAGTAGATGAAATATGGCAGCAAACACCAGGTCGTCCTCATGGTGTCGTCCTCATCTAGAACTTATCTACAACTTGTGTGAATTTGATCCCTGAATGTTTTTTAGAGGATTTCACAATCTGCAAATATTTCCCCTTAAAATCCGCTATGAGTCCTCCTTCCTGCCAGCCAGCTGTGCTACCATGACCACAACCACAGCTGGAGTTGAGTGACAGATCTAAATGTTCAGCTGTGAAATATTTCTTTTTAGTTCCATCTCTATAAAGTACTCAGTATCATGCAATAAGCTCTGCTTCCATGTCTGATTCTCACTGAGTTCCTGACATCAGCAGGAACTCAGCTCTAATTAGCTCACCACACAACATGGAGCAAATTGTCTTTGGTCTGAAACCATGAGTCACAAGCCTCGACCTAGAACGGTGACCAGGAAGTTGTCAGAAGTTACAGAAAGTCAGAGTTTCTGGTAGTCTGGCCTAAGACAAGCAGCAGTTCAGCTGCAGATGGAGGAAGTGAAGGCTAATACCTGGATAAAGTGATGAAGTTTTACTTTCTGTTTTCCAAATTTGAAAGAGAACAAACATGTTAAACACTGAGGTTTTCATTAGATCTGACCTGCAGAGCTGGAGGAAACTCTGACCTCTGGTCAGATACTGACAATTAGAGACTTGTGTGTGACAAAGAAACACCACTTCACATTAGAGCAGGTCTGTTTCAGTCTGGTTCAGGTTTTGGTTCTGGTTCTGTTTCAGGTTCTGGTCAACACAAACACAGCACAGTCTTGAGGAACTTGAGAACTGAGAACTTTTAAATCAGTTCCAACAAGATGGATATAAACCTGGAGGATTTTCTCTTGTGGAAAACTTGTGTTAGTGAGATAGTTAGTGAGACTGACAGCCTAATTATTATCATTATTTGATATTTGTGACCAACAATGTCAACAAACAGCTTTACCTGTACTTTTAGAAAGTTCATATCCAGGTTTGGATTGTCTGTTGCTTCTACAGTCCAACATGTCTTCATCCAGCCACTCATTTAACTTTCACAGTTTTTTTCTCTGCTCAAAGCTGCTGGTTGTCATTGTCGTGGTGTGTTTTGATGGGTTTGTGGGGTCGTTTCACTCTGTTGGAGATTTTCTGATAAAACATCTGTAGACAGTCGTGATGTGGTGGTTTGGTCTCGTGTTTGTCAGTTTCAGCTCTAAAACGAGGAGTTAATTTAATTTAATTTTGGCTAAGATTAAAAGAGCTTTCAAAACAACTGAGACCTTTTCAGACTTTTCGTTTTACATTTTTCAGACACTTCAAACCAACTAATTTTCATCCGGACGTTTCTTCTCTGCAGACACTCTCTATGTAAGAAAAACAACAAATCAGCTTTTGATACACTTCAGACATTCATCTGAGCCTCCTCAAGCATTTAACCTGCAGCAAAGTTCATGATGTTTAACTAATTAAAAACTTATTTCTACCTTGTTGGCATCAGTTGCTTCCACCTGGACCAAGTTAAAACTTTGTTTTAAGTTAACTCAAGTTAAAAAAATTGTTTGTATGCAGGTTTAAACAGTTTTAATATTGATCAGTGTAGGTTCTCCATGCAGATTAGAGCCCTGGTTACATGAGAGAATAATCTGCCTCCACTGTCTCTACCTTCACAGAAAACGCCATCCAGTCATTTGGTTATGGTTCAGAGGGGGGCACCCTGCTGGCCACCGAGCCATCGTCCACCTTTTTGCCCCCCGCCCAACCACCTATCATCGCCAAACCAGCCCCATCTCTGCACGGCAATGCCATCAAACCCATGGACAGCGCCTGTATGTTCTCCACCTGCGCCAACCTGCAGGTCAGTTCACCTGGATGTGTTGTGGCTCATAGTGAATGTGACCTCAGACTGAACACCACACAAACACAGGTTGTTTAGTTTCAGTAAACTGTAGAAGGAAAAATCTCAGAAGTTTATTTTCCAATGTATCTGATGATACAGTGTCTCAGACAGCGAAACAGTATTTTGTGTGTGAATTAGTTTCTGAATGACTCGGCAGTTCAGGGAGCAGTATTAGACAGGAACCATGGTACCAGATTAGATTAGATTAGATTAGATTAGATTAGTTTACAGAATAGATATGTTCAGACAGATAGTTTGGAGATGCTAACTGGATTTACAGAAGTGAGCTGAGGTCTGTGTTGCAGAGCAGAGCGACAACTGTAACCATGGAAACTCCACAAAGATGGCGACATGTTGCCTCAAAATGCTGCAAACACATGAAAAATTGAACATGTGTGTGTCACTGAAATAAAACTGAAACTGCTGCTAAAGCTCAGTTTCATGTGAAGCTGTTGTCAAGTCTCAGAATGAAGCCACAGATCTGGAATGAGTAGAAAAGTTCTTCTATAGTTCTTAAGTTTGTCACAGGTCGAGAGTGTCGGCCAAGCTTGGTCACAACCAGAATTGATCTCTGTGTGGTGTCGCACAAATTAATGTCATTTATAACCAGAGGAAGTGGAAACACATTCATTATGTAGTGGAGGAGGTGTGAGGCTCTGAGGCCACAGTGAATTATCATCCATTATGTAACAGATTTAAAGCATGAATTATAGAAACACTTCGTCGGTAACTCACACACAGCTTCATTATGAGATAATTAATGATACTCACTGGATGTATCTATAAAAAGTTACAGTGATGAAATATAAGAGGAAAGAAAACAAGGAGTGACAGCTAGCCTAGTTTGGCATAAAAACTGGAAGCAGGACAGCAAGTAGCTTACAATTAGTTTAGCATTAACACTTGAAACAAAGGGAAATGGTCGCTTATCTTCACATTGACACTGGAAATTGGTGCTAAAGAAAATTTTTTTACTTTAATTGTAAAAATGATGGAAGAAAGCTGTAGAATAGTTAGAGTTGGGATGTTTTTAGCTTAGCTTATCATAGATATCGACATCAGAATAATCTATAAATTCTATAGAAAATCTAAAAACCATGATCTCTGCAAGGTTTCGTTTTTCTGTGCCCAAACTCAGATGTGAATAGAAAAGCACAAGCAACACTGAACACAGCGTGAGATGTTTTTTAACTGAAAACAGTTATAGTTTTGTTGAAGTGAGTTGAGCAGAGCTGCTGATGTTTCTGACCTCCAGAGTTCCATTTAACTTTAACCTTTTGCATTACATTGTACTGAGCTGTGAAGTAAAAGGAGCTATTTTAGTTTTAAATTCCATTTACATATATTTTTTCCTCAGATGATGTTGTTGCTGACTCACAGTCGAACTCCTACGGCTCGTATCGACATGAAAGTCTCCTGGTTAAATCATCAGCACAGAGCTGCCTCCCCATATTTTGAATTGATTTTAAAATTTTATCGCTCACTTTTAAGGCCTTAAATGGCCTTGCTCCAAAAATACCTCTCTGATTTATTGACCCGGTGTGTGCCCTCTCGACCGTTTAGATCTGAGGATGGAGCCCTGGAGGGGGGGACAGAGGGGAACCAGGCTTTCACTCTGAGCTCCAACACGATTAAAATATCTGCTTGTTAAAGCCAAACACCGAGGCTCTGGCTTCTTTTAAATTTCCTCCAAAAACTTTTCTTTTTGTGCGTTCAGGTTTTCATTTACACTGTTTTATTACTATTTAGCTGACTTGCTATTCTTCTGCATTCATGTTCTCTTTTGTTGTCTGCTGCTTGTAAAGCACTTTGTAGCACTGTTCACCAAAGCGCTATAGAGATCGTTTTTATTGTTATCATTAAGAGAAGGACAACTGTGTTTGAAAATATTGATTCTTTGATGTAAAGAAAAGTAGAAAGTCCATACTTGTTCATGGGTTAACTATGTTTCATTTTCAAAAGTAACATCTAAACACATCTAAACACTTAACCTCATGTTCTGTCATGGGAGATGCTCATGGTGGTGATTCTCCATGGGCCCTCCATTAGGAGCAGAACTGTCTCTGCTCTGAGCTCCTCACTGTCTCTAAGGTTGAACACAGAGAAAACCACAGTATCCACAGTCTCATTCTATCAGTCTCTACTAACTCAGCTCCCTCTTCACCACGACAGTCCGGTACAACGCCTGCCTTACTGCTGACACGGCACCCATCTGCCCATCAACCTCGTGCTCCATTTTACCCTCATCCATGAACAAGACCCCAAGATACTTAAACTCCTTCACTTGAAGCAGTGACTCTCCCCCAATCTGAGAGAAGAAATCCATCATTTTCCAGCACAGAACCACCATCTCTGATGATGAGGTGCTGACTCTCATCCCAGCTTCTTCACACTCAGCTGTAAACTGTCCCAGTGCACGCTGGGGGTCATGGTCTGTGTGATGCAGACCATGACCCATGACCATGATATGATGCAGCGTTCCCCCTTACACTGCACATTTAAATGCTGTCCATAACAGTCAGAAATGGAATCGTTGGTGAGGGGCAAACAAGTCTATGAAACCCATGTAGACTGTCTTGGATAACGGGCATTTGGATTAAACTTGTTGAAATATAGAAAAAAGCTATTTGCTATTCTGGTGGATCTTAGCTTGCTGCTTCTGCGAATGGGTCTCTGTTCTGTGCACAGAGATGACAAGACTACCCCTCAATGTAGTGATGGACTGGGATTAGAAAACAGCCCAGGCATCCACCAGTGGCCTACCAGTGTACATGTGGAGGAGACACTTAAGTGTCTCCCTTGCTGGAGCGGCTGTGGATGCATCTAAGAGCGCAGTTTGGTGCGAGGGCAAATATCGCTGTATGTGTCTGTGTATGTGTGTGTGTGTGTGTGTGTGTGTGTTAGGGTTGCCAGCCGTTCCGTAAAATATGGATTTGTCCCATATTTGAAAAATATAAGACATATTCTGTATTGAACAGATAATGAATGCACTTTGTTCTGTATTTTTGATGATCAACTCAGTGCAGACCATAGCAGAAAAATTACAGATTAGTCCACTAATGAAGATTGAAAATCAAACCCTCCTTCTGCTGTCTGTCATTACTTTTCACTTTTAAGTGGTTGTCTAATTTACTATGAGTCCTGGGTATAATAGCAACAGAGACGTGAGATGTAAAGATAAAATGGTGACACGATGTGAGTGGGAAAATGAATATTTGAAATGCATGAGAGAGAATGACTTTATGACAAATGACATTAATTGTATGGTGTTTTCTCTTTTGGACACAGAGGAGTCTGTGACCTCAAACAGCAGTACAATATGAACAGTATTTAAGTGTTTTTGCACTGAAATTATTCTTGTTTTGCTCTGTGTGTGACTAAGTTTGCAAAGGAAAGAAAACTACTAGAAGATTCTTTCTATTAAAAGTGTTGAAAACAAAAACAAAACAAACAAACAAACAAACAAAAAAATAGTGTAATGCCAATGTAAAATTGTTTTTGTTCATCCACGGTGCCAAACAGGCTACGACTGCCACTGTTTACCACCTATATCACCATCTTTTATATGACTACATAGCTGAGTATTTCTGGAGCAGTCTGTGTTTTCCTTCAGCAGTTTGAACACCAGGCCTTCAGATTTAACATCAGTTGAGTCTCTGTGTTAGATGATACTGTTTTATGATGACAAATGTTCACAATTTAACTACTGCGACCAAGGTTGAATTCAAACACCCCCCCACCTCTCCAACGAAGGGTTACAAAGCAATATGGCAGCGCCTGAAAAACTGCCACCCATCAGCATTTTCACAACCCATTTCTAAATACCTGGAATGTGAAACTGAGTGTTTCCAGTAAATATAAAACCTCCGTGGTCACGCAGCAGTAGAGATGAAGTGACATCTGAAAAGAGACCGACAGAGAAACAGACAGCAAACAGATAAAAAAAAAAAAAAAAAAACAGAGATATGATATACGGAAGAAAAGCATGTAATGCAGCAGAGCACACTGTCCCTCTGGATGCTGTTTATAACCTCATACATGCTGTTGTAAATCTGTTTTCTGAATTGTATCATTTTACCAAAGCACATGAATATACTATTTGGCGGTGGGCTCTGCTGAGCCGTCAGTTTATAGGAAACAGACCTGTGGAGGCGTCCAGAGTGAGAGGAGGTTACTGCAGAAACAGTCAATATGATAATGGCTCATCTGCATGCTTTAATGATCGCTCTAACAACCTTGTGTACGTGCACATGGATGCAGATTTGCAGATTTGCACGTGTATATTTCAGAGGAAATGATAATGATCCGCCTTGCAGCCAGATTTCAAGCCGGTCTCCATCACTTCTCCGTCACAGAAGGAGAGTATTTTTTCTTCCACGACGAGCGATAAGATCTGATTGGCTCTCCCACCCAGGCAGCGGGAGGAGATATGCTAATGAGCGCGCTGACAAAGCGGCTGATGGAGGAGTCTGATAAATGGTGCAGCGTGTGCATCTTTGTTTACGCTGACATTACCATGCTGCATTTCAATTTGGCGAGTCTGGCAAGGACTGTTTAACTGTCTCATCCCTCACAACAAACTGAAATATCAGTTTATAGTTTCAACATTTACATTTTTAATGATCCCCTGAGCCCTGGACTCTCTAGGATAATGTAACAATCATACAAATTTGAACCACTTCGAACTTTCAGCGCACATGTTTGAATTCAACAATTCCCATGAACCTTAGCAGCTGTTGACATGAGAATCAGCCAGTTTGTGGTTTAGAGTGATACTTTAAGTGTCATCTATAGTTTCAGATCACCATTACCAGAGAATTTTAATTTCATTGACTGGAAGTACTTTGCCTTTTGGTCAAAGAACCAAATGTTTTCTAAAATAGCTGTCAACCAAGATTAAACTTGGACATTATAATCATGTTTTTGGATGTAAATAAATGATAGGAACAAAATTCATTTATTAAAGACTATTAAAGCCAATAAGGACCAAACAGCTGCAGCAGAATAATAGGCAGTTGTCCTCAGTGGTGCTTGATTCTGGCACTGAAAGGTTTGGCTTGTTACCCTCAGTGTGTGACAACATGACTATATTCCTGCAGTCACAGAGCTTTGTGTTAAAGAGTAACAACCTTTTTTTTTTTTTTTAACCAGAAACAGATGTCGCATCACTCTGTTTACAGAACCAGAGAACAGTGATTTTTATCTCACAAGATGCAGGGAAACATTGGTTGTCTCCAGAAAACTGGACCGGTCTTAAAACCTGATGTTATTAACTTCCTCCTCATTTTTATGTGTAAGTGCATTAGATCATGGCGTCCCTCAAGGCTCCACTCTTGGCCCAGTGTCATTTTTAATTTACATGTTTCACCACAATCATCTGACATGAAACTAATCATATGTAACTATGCAGATGACACTCAGTTCTGTTTTAATTAAGTTGTAGCAGTTCAAACTCATTTTCTTGTGTGTCATAGTGACATCCAATTTCAACTTGCTGAATCTTTTTAAATAACAACAATATAATAACAATAAATCAGTAGTAGATGAGACAGTATCAAGATACATTATCAATCAAACTGCTACTCAAAGAAAGAAACTATGTTTGGCTTTGTCTCAATTTTCCGACTCTTTACCTGCCTGTGTTTCTTTCTATTGTTGTACAGTTTACTGGTGGTTCAGGTCTCAGATGTCAGATCTCTGCCTGTTGAGACCGAAGAGGCAATATCTGTGTCTTCTGTTGAATATCTTCTTTTATACGAAAGACCCTGCGAATATTTCCCAAATTAAATCCCCACTTTCCCCCTTGTCCCCCTCATTTTTTTATTGCTTCTGTGTCTTATAATTCAATTTCTTGTTTTTACTTGAATCTTCCTCTGGTCTATGTGTTTTTGTTTTTTCTTTTTATTTCCTTGGAAAGCTTTCTTATAACTATGTTTAGAAAACTAAGATAGGAATAGAATTTATTATTATTATTATTATTATTATTGTTATATAAGTCAGCTCCAAAGCATCCTGGATAAAACTGGAAGAGCAGAAACACTTTTGGAGGACTCTCGTCTAAATGTGGATGTTGAAATGCAAACAGCAGTTTGGTCGTGACTGACAACAAATTCACCAGAAACGAGATGAGCAGCCAAACACAGACAGACACTGTGACCAGTTGGTCGACAACAGCATCCTGTAATTATATCATAAGAGTCAGAAAAAGTCCTTTTAATGAATCAGAGTTAATGAGCACAGTGTAAGTGGGCAGGATGCAGCCGAACAGTTACTGTTTGTTTCTGATGCTTCCTCATAATGAGCTCTTGTTTTACAGGATGGAGGCCAAAAGTGCATCCCCTCTGACGAATACGAGTGCGAGGAGGTGAGCAGCTCTGATTCCACTCCTCTATGTGCTCTCACACTTTACTAACTAATTATGGACCAAACACGTACTGCTAAAATAACATGTATTGACTCATTCATGGGGAGGGTGGAGATAAATCTGTTTTAAATGCAGGTGGTGATTAGGTTCTTTATTGTCAGAGGTTGTTCATTTTCACCACACACAACAACCGCTAGCTGGTTTCACATTCTGATAGTGTTTTTTTTTTTTTTATGTTTATTGATCATAGAAGAGAATTGAAACAATGGCATCGCAAATTCGAGTTTACTGATTATGTGGTGTGATATACCAACAGGAAGTAATGTGTATGGGTTCACTGCTGCAAATTTAACTTAACAAACAGATGTCAGAATAGTTTTAATAAGATTTAACGCATCTTGTTCTTAACAAACACAGTTTATTTTGATGTATTTCTTCCAGCTGTCAGCAGTTGCTCCAGTCTGGTTTGAACTTAACTTTATTTAGTCACTTTATTTTCTTTCTTTGTGTCATTGAACTTCAATTGCAACTTATAATGAGCTGCTGTTAAAAATGAGTCCATATGTTGTGAATGATAACGTCAATGGTTGATTTATTTATGAGGCTACGAGGAACATGATTGACAAAGATTGACAACAGAGGAAGTTCTCAGTGACTCAGAGTGTTGAAATACTTAATTACAAGTGAAGAAATAAACATAAAGATATTCATCATATAAAATGACTATTTTTAGAAGATGTTATTATTGTATTATTGGCTCTTGAATATTCGAGTAAATGTATTTAGTTACTTTCCACCACCGCATTAGAATCAACAATAGATTTCATTTGATTTGAGTTCACATGAATATCAATGAGGAAATGAATATGAATGAACAAGTTTGGTAATGACAGTTTTTGTAATTTTATATCTGAGCAGCACAATGGATTTGAAACAAAGGCATCAGGATCTAACATAAGTGACAGACTTTCATCTTTAATATAAGGTATTTTACATAAAGGTCACATTAACTGTTAACAGCTGTTTTTATTCAGAGTCTGTTTTCAAAGATGAGTTTTGTTTCTAGGATTAAAAAAACCTCTTTGCAGTCTGAATGTGTAATCAGGAGCTGGAGTCTCCTGCGTTGAGATGCATTCTCAGGCCTTTACTGCAGCTGCTGTTCGTTTGTTTGTTTGTGGAATTCATCCTGCTGCTTCCATCACATCATCAATAAACAGCAGCGAGCCAGCTCTGCTGGCAGCCATAACTCTGCCTCCACAACGTTTGACGGATGATGTGGCGACTTTGGATCCTGATTCGTTTTTATTTTTTTCCTTCTATGCATTCCTTTCTTCTCAGCGTTCTGATTCAAGTTCGACCCGAGAGTCTTGATCCAGAGTAGCTGTTTTGTCTATTTTATTTTGTTTGTATCTATTCTGCCCTCTCTGTTCTTGAGTGTCACCAGTGGTTCAGACCTGGAGGTAAATCCCCTGTACTGAAGACAACTGTGACAGTGACAGGCCTTCCTCCTCCTCCTCCTCCTCCTCCTCCTCCTCCTCCTCTCCTCTCCCCTTCAGTCTTCATAACCTGGTTGCAGTTGTTGAGCTCAACGAGTTAATTCCTTCTTGAATCAAATTATTGATTGTTTCAGCTTAATGATGTCTCCTTCACTCGCACTGATTCCTCTGTGGAGGTTGAATAATGAAATAACGAGGCAGACGACGACATCAGGCTACAGAACTGTCAGTCAACTGTCCAATTACTTCTGGCCTCTGAAAATACAGGGAATCTCTTTAAAACAGCTGTAATTTCTAGATGATTAATGTAATTTTTTTTTGTTAAAGCCTGAAATTAAAGCTGAAAGTCCAGACTTTATGATGTTTGTGTTTAAAATTCAGTGTGGTGGTGAACAAAGGTTAAACACTGGCTTAGGGGAGACATTTGTAATCTCTGCTTTCTGATTTTATTCTGAAAGTCTTAACAGGAAGTTGTGATTCTTTTCTCACGGCACTTGTTCTGTTTCCAAACAGATTGTGTTTTTAGTTCATATGGAGTCTGAGCATTTGGAAAGTGCTGTAGTTTATATATGTATTCATTAGCTGATATAAAGTGTTGATATGACTGTGTTTTAATTTGAAAGGTCAGCGGCGGCTAACCAGCTACTGCCGGCTTGTCATGATTCGACCTACAGGTGGCGCTGCAGTTAGGGGGCTAGCTGTTTAACAGCTGGCTATGGGCTGGTTAGCAGAGACTAAACTATTACATTAAAACGTTTGAATACAGCAGCTTTTACTTACACAATGTCAATGTCTTCCTCTGGTGTAGACACAGTTTAGGACAGTGAAGAGTTACTGTATGTGATCTATTTGATCTGTTTCACTGTATAAGCCCCCTCCCTCCCTCCTGTGTGTCCAGGCTCTGTTGGGGTCAATAGACTCTCAGGACTCTGCAGGAACCAAGAGCAGCAGCCAGCGATCAGCTCCACTCGTCCACCGCCTCATCTCTGTGACTGTGTGTGTGTCCGTGCTGCCAACGTTTCTACTCTACATCTGAACTCACCCACACAAACACACACACACACACACACACACACACACACACATACAAACACACACACGCACACACACACACACACACACATACACACAGACACACACAGTCACATATACACACTCTTAAATGGCAAGACCCAGAGAAAGTCACGTGACTCGATGCCCTTCGCTTCAGGGGGAAAATGTCAACCAGCAGACGTCCAAAACATCAACAACGGCCTTTTTCGAGGAGGGACAGTGTTGTTTCTGGAGGACGTTCAGATCAGCTGCCGTCTCCCTTCACCACACACACACAATGTAGACGAAGGGTGGGGGGGGAAGACGACGACGGAGAGAGAGAGAGAGAGAGAGAGAGAGAGAGAGAGAGAGAGCAGGCTGCATCAGAGACAGAGATAGAGAGACTCTTGGGATTTTTGGATCACAGTGACTTCATTTCCAACGCTCCCGTCTGGAGGGTTTGTGTTGCTTTCTGTGCAGCCCGGCTCGGACTTGCTCCCTCCAGCTTTCTTGGATCTGAGACAGCTGGGCTGAAAAAGCACAGGGACTCTGGCTCAAGCACAAAAAAAAAAAAAAAAAACACACACACAAACACACACTCAGACAACACGTCTTTAAGTCAGCTACGTGAGACAGAGCAAGAGAGCACAGGATTTCCAGGCTGGACAGAATGGGACAGATCCTACCAAGGTGTTTGTCAGCTCAATTTATCACTGCCTGGGTCGTCTCTCGTGGCAAGAAATCTATACGACATACAGACAAAGCACACACACACACACACACACACACACACACACACACACACACACACACACGCACATTCACAGTAACATTGTCGCCCTCCCCTTAGACCTCGTTAGCGGGCAAACAGGGTCCCTACACGGACACAAACACTCATGCTGTACACCAGTGTGCTTTCTTTGCGGGTCTTTATCTTAATTTTGTCGTTGACATTCTGTACAAACTTCATTTAATGTGGAATATGAAAAAAAAAGTCCATCCAAGAGTGTATATTTCACATACTGTAAGTGTATAGTTGTGTGAGCGCAGGTATGTGTGTGTGTGTCTTTCTTTATATGTGTGTGTGTGAGAGAGAGAGTGTGTTTGTGCACGAGTGTGTGGCTGAATGTGGAAACAAAGAAACGCTGTGAGGATTTGAATCTAATAAGCAGCTGAAACTGTGTTGCCACTGACATTTAAACGCAACTGGATTTATTCCACTGAGACTTTATCTCCCTGCTGCATCTGAGCTGTAACTGACCCACAATCCACTGCAGCAGGAAATAACAGCAAAAACCAGGTCAACAAACACCCTGCACCAGTGATTAGATACACACATTCGCACATGAGGTTCAGGACGGGAATCCATGACACTTCCAAAGTGTCCGAAACACCAGTGTACCTTCAGGTTTAGTCCAGGTAGATCAAGACCTACCAAGTATTATCACCTGCCCACATAGACTGAGATCTATCTGGGGATCTTAATACTCACCTGGGTGGATTAAGGCACAATCCCATTTCTCCCCCCTACACTTGGTTTCAAGTGCCCTCCATAGGGAGATACCCCTCGATGACGGAATGGGAAGTGTTTGATTTAAAGAGCTTCACTGTATGAAATGGGACATCACGTCACAAATTAGCATAGCTAACATGTTCAGCTACACGTGTAGTGACGACGTAGTAGGTTTTCATTCAGGTATGATTATGCCGGCCCCTGAGATGCACTTAATGACAAATCTACAAATTAACAGGACAAAACAAGATGAACTATTGTGTTTACTGTGATATGTTATGTGGAATACTCCAAAAGAAACCGGGAGACCGTAGCATTCCAGTTTAGGACAGTTGCAGATAAAAGTTTTCCTGTGTTAACATAAACGCCACATCCCAAATATGATAGAAACTGGGACAAGCCTCATAACAGGATATTTGTGTTCATGTAAATGCAGTCATACATATTCATCCTAATTACTGCAAAAACTACCCAGTAAAACATTTGGCAGCCTCCCAGCTGTGAAACAGTGATTTTGTAACATTCATGTTTTAACTCAGCAGTACAGAATTCCTTTACATGAGCATCAAACTAAGATATCCCGACAGATTTTTAAAATTATGTACATTTATTTGCGAAAATATATTTACATCTAGTGCTATTCTTTTGCTGATCTGGCCACCATTTTTCTTCTGGTCTCGCTGAGTTCACAAAGTTCCTGGCTAATTTCATGTCACACTTTGTTTGTAGTCTAAATCTGTTCTCTTTGATTGTATGATAGGTTTTAAGCGTTGAAAAGCACTTCACCTGTATTGGGACAGGGCCTAAGACTCACCTGGGTAGGTTAAGACCTATGTCTAATACAAATACAGCAGCCTACACAAACCACCTATATTGGTTTACCACCGTCTTTTTTCTCGTAGCCAGTTGAAACAGCTTGAGTCGTCTGGAACAAAAGATCAGACAAACCCAGGAAGATAAAATCACGTGCCATTGGTATCAATGCTGGGATTGATAAAATCTTAATTAATTCTCATCCCTACAGATAGTCAAGCTGTATGTTTTAGATTCCCTGTGGTGCAGCTTTAATAACAGTACAAACTGTTGAAACGTCAGACTGAACTTTAACATGTGATTCTACAACTGTCAGTGTTTTATTCTAACCTGTCTGATTTCAACGGATTCACGTCTCTGTAGCGTTCATACTTCACACAGTTGAAACAGCTGATATTGCTGCTGAAACATGGTGACTCATCTCATATTAAGAACTGCTTTGTAAGGTATGAAGCTCAACCAGACAGGAAGGCAGATGTGTTTACATAAGACCCTGACGCCACATTGAAAGGTCAATCAGGTCCAAAACCTGCTGCAGTTTGAGTTCATCATGTCTGTTCATCTACAAGTCAGAGGATGTTTACATGTTGTTCCACAAAGGTAATATCCAGGACGTCCGAGCTGTTCCACCAGTATTCCTGTTTACTGCCATGCATACTCAAATTAACCACAAGTCCTCCTTCATGTTAGAAGAAGAGGTTTGTGTTCGTTTCTCCTCCCATCCAGAAACGTTTGTGTTCTGAATTTTTATTTGACCATGCATCTCTACCTCAGCCCTGCAAACCGTCGCAAATTGAATTTAGATCAAATAAAAAATATTGTAGCGCTTAAATTTCACCCGTATTTAATGTAGGTGTGATTTCATTTCAACTTGTTCAGTCGCTTATAACATTCAAATAATTACATCTTTTCTTTTGCTTCTGTAAATGTGTTTGTGTGTGTGTGTGTGTGTGTGTGTGTGTTCTTCAGTGTGTGCATTACCTCTGGCCACTCTGTGGGGTATTTTTTATGTTTCATAGAAGCTACAAAGACATGGAACATGAACAAAGGCCTGTTGTGCTATAAGATGGTCATCAAGTCTGAGGTCATAAGTGAACTCCGTGAACTGGAAAAGAAAGAAAGATCAGTTTCTGTGACTGCGGTGTGGCCTTATTTTACTTGTCTTTCTTCTGTACCTGAGAGAGAGAAAATTGTTAGTGTTGCCCTGCTAGCAGCCACGAAACACTTTGTGTTAAATCACATGTGACCATGTGTGTTTGTGATCCCCAGAGGATGAATCCTAATGAGAACGTCAAACCACTGACTTTTTTATTGACACCATCACCATTATAAACGTTCATTGATTTTCACCCTTCCAGGACAAAGAAAATCAATCATTTATTAATCGTACACAGGTACAATCAATGAATCGTTGATGTTCATGGTCCTCGGAGGATGAATACAAGTTGCATCTTCTTCCAGCACAGGCATTTGGCTGGATGTTCAAATTTTGTTTCAGAAATATACAAACTTACAAACTGATGTGTATTGATGAGCTTGGTGGTTTATATTGCAGACCAACTGAAAACCGTTTTTTTTTAACAACTCAGTGTAATAGAGGGACCTGAGCAACACAGAAATGATTCATATTGAACAGTTCAGAAATGGAATCTGATTTAGAATTCGCCTCAGAAATAGGATGATTGATTTGATGGATAAAAAATAGTATCAGAAATACAAAGGTAATGATCTACTATAGCTCTATAACTGAGAATGGAAAAGCTTCAACAACACTTCCCTGAGGGACACAACATCATAAATCCTCATATCTACATTTCTAGTTCTGATCAGTGTTTTTCATAAATGCAAACATATTCACATAGAAATTTCAGTGAATCATATTTTCTTCATATACAAATTGGCGTTCATATAATGAATCGTTATGTCACCCCCAGGTTAGGAGCCACTGCTCTACCGCCACCCACAGGACAAAATGTACTTTCTAAAACACAACCTAAATTTCACTCTGTTGGATGGAATTAACATTTCTGCACCTATCAGCTGCTAGTGGGTGTTAAACTCTGGTTCTGATTTAATGGAGGAAAAGTGAGAAACGAGTCGATGGATGAAGGAAAAAGGTGAATATGAGGTTGTAAATTTGCTGATATATTTGTAAACGTTAACAGAGCTACAGCAGTGTAACTGAACTATGTGTCTGGAGATCTAAATAAAAGTAACATCTGTAACAACAGTTGTTGACTTTCTGTTTGTGTGTGTTGTTCCGGTGCCGGTTTAATGAACCAAGGTCTATTTTTATCCATCATATTTATTGTTTAATCTTAGTTTGCTTATTAAAGTTTCTTCATAATGGGAGAGCTGATAAAAATGCTGATGAAGTCAAATACAGTATCTGTTGGTGATTATTAAAAACAAAATGTTTATGCAGGAAGTTTCTCTGTAGACTTTTGTGTCCTGAGTCTCAGGTTTCAATACCTTAACTGGTAGAAGACGTTTGAGTGTTTACAGCCTGGAAAATGAATTCAGATGATACTATCAAAAACACTGACCTACTGCCAATTACATTTACAAGGTAAAAAAAAAAAAAGAACATTAATTATATGTTATTATCTGAAGTTTATTTTCAAAAAGAAGAAGGAAACTAAACATTAACTCAAAAGGTATGAATGCTTTTACAGTACAGTGTGGATCGCTCTGGATCTGAATCAGACTGGGTTTTATATCTAATGTCAAGTGAACACATTTTTATTCTATTTATGTTTTTATTTATTTATTTGCAATTTGTACAACCTCTTGTACTCTTACATTTAATCATATTCCTTTATGGCCTCTGTCATTTTAGAAAAAAAATACAATCACAAAAACTCTACTATAACTTACTATGAAATCAGATTTTTTTAGTTACTAACCTAAGATCCTTTCACAACTTATTGCACTGTTTTATTTTAGATATGGCTACTATAACATTTTTATGACTAACTATAAAACAATGACATTTTTACAACATATTATATTCACGTGAAAGGTGCTTGTTGTCCTGTCGGTGTGTATTTTGTTTACAGGCATCAACAAACCTGACTGGTCTTGTCTCAGTTCTGTTATTTATGTCTGTCTTGATGTTGACCCATCTTCATTTAGAGCTGCGACCTAACAATGATAGAAAATACAGATTTATATTAAATGTATATTCATATAGAAGTTACAAGACCAAGGCAATAATACTTAATACCTACTATCACTTTTTAAACATGTAATTCCTTTTCAACATCATGGTTTTGACCTGACTAGTTTCAGTACCTGGAGATAAATATATTTTATGATCTGACACTAAAACTGAAATGGAATGAGTTGAGAATCAGTCCAGAAGTACAGAATATTATTCTGAGTTTTATTGTCATGACCAACCATAACAACTGTTTAAAACTGAAAGCACCTTCACCTTATCTTCAACTCTATTTTTATTAAAACACAACAATTCATCACTCACCATTCCTCCCTATGAGAATTCAAATGTCGACAAAAATGAAAGGAGAAATAACACAGAGGAAATATCCAAACTCCTAATATAATAATTGCAGTATCAAGTGTCAACGCCAATATGAAATGTTTATTATGTTTGATTCTGTTTACACAAATGAATATTTATTTTGTTGCTTGAAGTTTCAGATATAAGTAGACTAATTTGATACATAAAACAATTGTTTCTCTTTGGGAGTTTACTGTGTACCATGAGATGATCCCAGTCTACACTTCTCCTCAATAAGATGTCGTATTTGTGTGCATCCACACTGTGCTTAGCACTGAGGGTGGACTGGAGAGGGGAGACTGATGTCAGGATGTCATCAGAACACTGATGAGGTACGTGATATATGTTTTACCTCCTACTGTGGAACAAGTGCATCCATTGTTACTGGTGGTGTGTTGGGTCTTTTCTGGTGTGGGGTTAAATGTGCTGTCATGTGGTTGTTTCACTGCCTCCACATTGTCGCTCTTTTCCTGTCAAACAAGGTTGGTGTTTTTAGCATGACCTTCACATTTGTCAATATATCAGCGATTAAGGAGCAGGACAGTTTCCAGAAGCTCAGACGTCACTCATGATGTGCAATGGCTTTGTCTGTTTTCAGAGTGACTCTGCTTATACAGAGAAATTTGAGGGCAGCGGTTGAACTATAGTATCACTGGTGAGCCACCGTAGCAGAACCTGCGTGTGCTTCGCCTGTGGCTCGGTCACGTGAGGCTGAGCTGTCCACAAACAGCTGCAGGTCAACAGTGGGAAGCTCTGTCATGTGGCTTCCCTTTGTCTGCTGCTGGTGGAAAAGCAGCAGGGTGTAAAACAATTCTTGATCAATGCTGTGTTATATCTAAAGCATCTGGCTGCTGATGAATGTGAAGTCTCAGGTTGTAGCAGAAAGATGGAGACTGGTTCATGTCAGGAACCTAAAGTCAGATCCACATTCACATTAGTTAATACATGTTTCACCACATCACACTCAGTGTCCATCTTCTCTTTGGGCCCAAAGCAAATATGATGTAGGTATGATGAAGAGTGCCCCCTGTTTATTTAACACACATTTGCTTTCTGCTTCTGCAAAGTCATTTATATACTGTGTAAAGGGGAAGGTTTCAGAGGGTGGAGCTATGAACACGTTACTACTGATTCTTAACTTTTGTGCAGTAGCCAGAGATGCTGCTGCTGCTGCTACTGCTGATGATGATGATGATAAACTATAGATCTGTGTATATTCACACTTACTGACTCAAACAGAGAAAGAGAATCAGAACGTCAGGCGAGACTGTTTTTGACGATCGGGTATCAAAAGGACGATTGACTAAAAAGAATCAAACTAATTCCACTGACTTTAAACATGTGTCTGTCACTCTCTTCTGTCACACTGTCTTTCCCTCACATCTCCTCGGCAGGACAAAGCCTAATCCGAGACTTATTCTCTCAGTTTGATTCCAACGACACTGATAGCAGGTTGTGTGAAATCACACTCTATCCATCCATCTCCATTCCCTCTGTTTCCACAGCGAATCGTGCTGTCACATCTGCTTCATTCTCCTTTACATCTCCATTTATGTGATCCATCTGCCCGCACGTTTTCTCATCACTTTGTCTTTCTCGCTGATTATTCTCTCATGACTCACTTCGCTTAACTGTTCCTTCATCTCTCAATCTTTTTATTTTAAAAAAGATCTTTTTCTACTAACTGTTATTAACACCGTGCGTATATACACATATGACATGTCATCATATTTCAACCTCATACAGAAATGAATCAAATCAAATTCAAAATAAATTGTTGGACAGCTCCACCAACAAGTGCCATTGCAGTTAATCAGTCTGTGAATATGACAAGGTTACAGTGACCTTTAATCTTTAACATTAAGTTCGTCCTTGAATCTGACTGAATGTGTGTGGCAAATTGGTAGAGTCACTCTCACAGTATTTCTACAATAAAATGTTCATAAAAAATCTTTTCAGTTTTTTGATGAAACTTCTTCAAGATGTTGCCGAGACATCATATTATAAGACCCAGACCACAACAAATCCTGGTCTCAGAAAATCCTCTGCTGCACCTTAAGTCCTGGATCAGGTCTCAGTGAGCCCAAACTGATCTCAGTTAGAAATAAACTTTATATTTTCGCTGCAGGATAAAATGTTCAGTATATATATATATATATATATATATATTTATATATATATATGAATCAAAATAAATATTAATAAATATTTATCTAAGTGTTAACAGAATCAAAAATTATAAACATGTCATATCTGTGTTAACACTTGATACTGCAATTATTATATTAAGAGTTTAGATATTTCCTCTGTGTTATTTCTCCTTTTATTTTTGTCGACATTTGAATTCTCACAAGTTATCAGAAAAGAAGGAACACGAAAAGGTTGAAAGAACAGCTGGAGCAGATATGGCAGGTCAAGGCGAGCATGGTCCCCGTGGTAGTAGGAGCTATCAGGGCAGAGACCAACACGTGAAGCCTCAGTCCAGAAGAGCGCAGTCCTAGGAACAGCTAAGATACTGCGCAGAACCCTCAAACTCCAAAGGAGTACCCGATCTTGAGAATATCACACAGATACCACCCAGGACGGTGAGGAGGAGATTATGATATATATATATATATATATATATATATAATGTTATATTTAATTTTTTATTACAGTGTATTGTTAATAGTGTTTCATTAAGTCAGACACACATACAACTTTTTTTATCCTAAATACAATAGAAAACAATTCATTGTGTTATTTACATAGTTTGATGAATATTTCCTTTAAGGATTACTACAACCAAGTGGCAGGTATAGTGTACAGGAACATCTGTACTGAGTACGGACTGGAAGACCTAAGGTCACAATGGAAGACAACTCATAAAGTGGTAGAGAATGACCAGCATGAGAATGATCCAGCATGACAAACTGGTGATGGATAACCAACTAGACATTATGGTGGTCAACAAAAAAACTAAAGAAAGCAGTGTTGATAGATGTAGAAATCCCAAATGACAGCAAGAGCTAGAGAAGATGTGGAAAGTAGACATTACTCACAATATCTCACACTTATATCTGTTACTTATCAGTTAAATAAAGTTTCATTTGACTAAAGTATATCTGATTACATTTAGTCACAAACCTCATTTCATTTTAATTCTGGTCTGATCTGAGCTCTTGGGAAAACTGGTTGGCCCATCCAGCTCTGTCAGGTTATGTTTTGTTTTATTTTTTTTTTTTCTTTGTGAAGCTTATTTAGTTTGTTTTCTGTTTTATTGTTTGTTGTTTTTTTTTTAACCATACACCTCATCACACCACACACCAAGCTGCTCTACATTATTTAAATTATTTAACTTGAATTAAACAAAACACACAAGTTTTGTGTAATTCAACTTTCTGGATGTTTCGGAAATATTGTATTCAAACTGTAAAATAGGACTAAAATGCATACTTGGAAATCAGAATCCAGTCTGAAGGTATATTTCATTTGTTTTAATCCACAGTGTAATCTGTAAACAATCATTCATCAAGTCAACAAAAATACAATTGTACAACTTTACACGATTTTGATCCTAAATACAATAAAATACAATTTATTCTGATAATATTTACTTAGTTTAATGAATATTTTATTTGTGATCTGGAACAGACCCATGTTCAGATCTGCACTGAGGTGACAAAGTAGTGCTTTTTACAGAATCACACAGCGAGCACGTCTGTTCCTGCGCTCAGCCTCAGCCCTCGCCTTTCGCTCGTTCTCCTGCTGAATTCTTTGTGCTTCCTCGTTTCTTTTCCTTTCTTGTTCTGCTTCTAACTTCTTCTTCATATTCTCCATTTCCTTCTGTTTCTCCTCCATCTCCTTCCTCCACTCTTGCCTCCCACTCCTCCCTGTCCTTCCTCATCTCTTCATTTATCTCCTCCCTCTCCTTCTTCCTCTCCTCCTCCCTCTCCATCCTCTCCCTCTCTAACTCAGCTTGGAATTGCTCATCAATTTTCCTTATCTCTTCATCAAACTGCTCCTGAAGCTTCCTCTCCATTTCCTCCTGCTCTCTGCGTATTTCCTCCTCTTTCTCTCTCAGGATACGTTGTTTCTCCTCTTCGATCGCCCTCTCTGCCTCTTGGAACATCTCGTTGGTGTAGTGACTTCCTCCATTCTTCTGGACTATATGTCTGATCTTCTGCAGCAGCTCTGTGACCTGAGTGCGATCCTTCAGCTTGTTATTGAAGACATGGTAATGGTCGTTACATCTGCCCACAAGCTCTTGAAGGTCTGAACATTCATCCAAAAACTCCTGGATGCTGGTGTCTTCAAGGAGATCACCGCCAGTAAAGAGAACCATGCTGTATTTGTCTGCAGCCTGACCGAATATTTTATGAATTTTTTCCACCGTCTCCTTCTCTTCAGTAGTGAATCTACCCAGTCTGACCACCACCAGGAAGACATGGGGTCCAGGAGACGCAAACGAGATGCAGTTATTTAAATCCTTATGGGTTCGTTCTTTGTCAAACCTGGTGTCAAACAAGCCCGGGGTGTCGATGACAGCAACCTGTTGTCCATCAACCTGAGCTCTGCCCTTGCAACAGTCGACAGTCATAGACTTGGCGCTGAATTTGGATTCAAAACACTTTTGTCCCAGAATGGTGTTTCCAGTGGCGCTCTTCCCAATTCCAGTTTTCCCCACCATCACAATCCTCAGCTCCTCATTATTGGTTATGGTAGATCTTGTAGAAAAGTGAGTGACACTGATCAGTAATGTACAGCAGATGGATAAATATATTATTAACCAGGTGCTTCTTACAGGAACAACTTAATGGAGAAGCACATCTCCAGACAAAACCATCACCCAAATCTTTAACATTTTCCCAGAGACATGTAGTTCTATCCATTGTATGTCTATAGAAGTATTTGTGGGAAGGACCTACAACATTTGCATGTCCTGTAGAAAATGCAGTGTGAATGCACGAGGCTGAAAAAATTACTTATATCTAATTAGTTGTGTGCATCTGGCTCATGTTGCTGTGGTGATGGTAGCAACCCCTCTAAATCAGACAAGACTTTGTTGAAAATTACTGATTTAATTTCAATGAGGCAGTTGTTTAAAGCCGCCCTAATTGCATACAGTGTAGCCACACTACATGAATCAGTGCAAATGTCTCTGCATTTTGATGTAGCTATAAACTCTGTAGCTATAAGCTGTTAATGATAGGTGAAAGGTGGGAGCTACAAGAAGTTAAAAATAAAAAGAGCAGTAATTCAGGATGTCATATGACACACTCACATGAGTAGTTTGCAATATACGGCCAAAATAAACTAATAAACAGTTCAAAAACATATAACATTTAAATTGTGGCCATTCAAAAGCTGTACAGTATAATAAAAAGTTGAATAACAGATGAACTTTGTCATCTGTCTAAATGTTGATCTTAAATGTCTCTAGGTCAAAGTATCCTGAAGAAGTTAGACTTCTTAAAGGAGAAAGTTTTCAAGGATTTCAAAAGCTTCATTCATTGTCAAGATAATACATTTCATAAATTCCAAAACTTATTATTTTAAAATGTACACTTTTAGAGGAAATCCCAGTGACTGCAGTAATGTTATGGACATGTCTAGTATAGCATAGCGATGCATAAAACATCAATATATGGTAATAAATTGATAGGTGGAATCAGCAATCACATGAGTACACTATGAAACCAAACCAGTTTATCAAGAACAGCAAGTAATTGGATAGATCAGGACATGATTATTAGAATTTATTTATACATTTCATAGTAAGGTCATGTAGGAATGCATGAATACATTCAGTTCAAAATTGTTTAGCCTACATTATGTTAAATCAAAGATCATTTTAATCCACAGAGAACTCTGTATAATGTTTAAAAACCACTGTCTACAGCACTACCACACTTTAAAACATAGACACAGTCACATGACTTACCTGTGCCAACGTCCATGTTGAGGTTAAAGAAAGTAGAGCTGAAACCGCCACTGGAGTGTAGAGTGATAAGTGGCCCAGAGTCACTTTTAATTGCACTCCCTCTAGCCAACCACACCTCAGACAACTGCACTGATGACATGGTTCCGCTGGTCATACAGGGAGTTTATTTTAAATGCATGACATTTTTTTAATGTGTTTATTAATTTTTTCAGTAACCAAAAAAACACAAGACTGAACAAAACAACACAGAACAGAAACAAGCTGGGAATAGCAAGACAGAAAACTAAGTCAATTCCAGGTAAATGTTTATCGTACGTTATACAGTCACAACCTGTTCAAACTTCTCCCCTCTGGTAGGCGATACAGATCACTGTAGCTAGACACAAGAACAGTTTTTCCCCCAGCCTATCACTCTGAACACAACAGTACCCACTTAACTCACTGTAATTCAGAACATCACCTTGTGCATAACTCTGCCACTCTGAAGAGTTTTTTAAATGTAATGTCCATATACATTGCTGCACGGTCTAATATTATAATATTTCCAATTGAGCAGGAAACGATAGATTCTACAACCTGTTTTGGGGCAAAAAAGTAGTCAATTCTTGTATGACAGTTGTAAGGGGGGAAATGTTCTCCAAATGTCCACATATCCAAAGTCCTCACAGAGGCCAGTGATTTGCTTTGTCGAATTCCCTCTGTAATATTAGTTTACGCGTCGTGTTATCTGCCACCCATGATTACAATAAATATAGAATAGTAGGGCAAAAGTTGACATTGCAGATTGTTCAGTTTTACCTTATGAGCCATCATCATTAGTCACATAGATATATGATTCGTCTATAAACGATCTCAGTCAAAAACACCATTTTTGTTGAGATAGACAACCTGCCCACAAACCTAAACAGATCAGCTGGTGACTTGCGTGTAGTTCACTGGAGAGTGTCGAACCTCCTAGCTTCCCCGCCATGGATTATTTTCAGTGAGGCTGTGTAGAGCATCATGCATTTAGCTCCCACAGAGGTCTCTTCACATCATCAAACCCTTTTCATTTGTGCAGAACCACGGCTGATAGATCCTGGAAAAACATCATGTTTGACTCCTGGTATGTCACGGTCCAGGTCTCATAGTACATGTCAGATCAAATGAGAATCATGAAGTCGAAGGAACTGCCTGAAGAGCTCAGAGACAGAATTTTGGCACAGATCTGGCCAAGGTTACAAAAGAATATCTGCTGCACTTAAGGTTGCTAAAAGCACAGTGGCCTTCATAATCCTTAAATGGAAGAAGTTTGAGACGACCAGAACTCTTCCTAGAGCTGGCCATCCGGACAGCCTGAGCAACTGGGGGAGAAGAGCCTTGGTAAGGGAAGTTGAGAATTAGAGGTGAGAGAGGTAAAGAAGAACCCAAAAATCACTGTGGCTGAGCTCCAAAGATGCAGTGGGGAGATAGGAGAAAGTTCTAGAAAGTCAACCATCATTGCAGCTCTCTACCTGTTGGAGCTTAATGGCAGAAGGGGCCTATGGAAGCTTCTCCTCAGTGCAAGACACATAAAAGCCCACATAGTTTGATTAAAAAACACACATGAAGGACTCCCAGACTATGAGAAATAAGAGTCTCTGGTCTGATGAGATCTAGATACCTTGATGACATTCTCATCTTCTCCCGGTCCCATGAGGAACACATCCTCAGTCTGTCCTCCAGCATTTTCTAGAGAACTCCCTGTATGTTAATTGTGAGTTCCACATCCCTTCTGTGTCCATCCTGGGAAGCATCATGGCTCAAAGCTGGGTATAGATGGACCAATCCAGGGTCTCTGCTGTCACCTCATAGCCAGTCACTAAGAACTGCAAGCAGCTATAGTGTTTCCTGGGGTTTGTCAACTTCTACCACCACTTTATCTGGAATTACAGCTCTGTGGCTGCTCATTTCACCACCCTGCCCTTCTCCAAGGTGCTGTTCTGGTTGTCTCCTCCAGTGGAGGCAGCCTTCCAGAGCCTCAAGGTGTTCCTTGAGCATCAGTTTGTAGTTGAGGTGGACGCCTCTGATGTCAGGGTGGGGGATGTCTTGACTCAGCGCTCCAGCACGGACCAGAAGCTCCACCCATGTGTTTTCTTCTCTCACCGCCTGTCCCCTGCTGAGAGGAACAATGACATTGGCAACCGGGAATTATTGACTGTCAAGATGGCCCTGGATGAGTGGTGTCAATGGCTAGAGGGTACCAAGGAGCCTTTTCTTGTATGGACCGACCACAAGAACTTGGAGTATATAAGCTCGGCCAAGAGACTAAACTCTCACCAGGCAGTCCCTGTTCTTCACTTGCTTCATTTTCACCTTCTCCTACCGTCCGGAGTCCCACAATGCCAAGCCCGATGCTCTTTCCCGCCAGTTCCAGAGGGCAGAGGATGTGGCTGAGTGACCTACGCCCATCCTCCCTGCACCATGTGTTGTGTCTCCTTGACCTGGGATATAGAGGAGAGGGTAAGAACAGCCATGTAGGGACAGCCCGGGCCCAGTTCCAGACCCCCCACTGCCTATTTGTCCCTCTAGCTTTAAGGCTGCTCTGCTACTGTACTCCTTCCCTTCCAATGTGCTTATAGCTATCAACCACCACTATTCCCGGCCCAGGAGAAAGAGGTTTCCTGCCCGTCTGTCCAGACATTCATCCGTTGCTGCAGCAGAACATTGCTCCAAGCTCACTCCTCCCTTCTTCAGTCTGTGGAACGCCACCGCACACCTGCACTTAAATACAAAGTGGGTCAGCAATGTGCCTTTCCACCTGGGACTTACCTCTGCAGGTGGATTCCAAGAAGTTGGTACCCAAGTTCGTCTGCCCTTTCCCAGTCCTGAAGGTCATGAGTCCAGCAGCAGTCCGATTGAGCCTTCTGTGCTCTATGAGGTCACCCTACTTTCCACATTTCAAGGGTCAAGCCAGTCCACACCAGTTCTCTGATCCTCGCGATGCCACCACCTCACCCTCAGAATTATTTATGGCAGTCCAGCTTTTACAACAGTACAACTGTATCTGTTTCCTCTGGTCACTCTATGCTCATCTGAGCATGTGAATACAGCAACGTATACACAACACAACAATGAACGATAACATTCTAACCTTCTCAAAACTTTGCACAATACAGAGTTTAACATGATGTATATCACATTACAAATAAATGACTATAATTTCAATTATGTCACATTGGCGAGCTTTATACTGGTTCATACCAAAAATCATTTTTTATTTTTGTTATGACATGAATTTGGCCTAGGATTGCCAACCGTTGTTAACTGCTAAGCTGACTAGCCCAGCTCTATCTATCCTCTCCCCCACCGCCTAACTCTGGAGGCTTTATCAACAGTGCTGGCATCAGCATTTTGAAGTCTAGTAATTGGATAATCAGAGAATGAACAAGCCAAGGCTAGCAATTTGATAAAGAATTGTTTTTGTCTGGGCTTCTGGATAGCCGAATGGTTAGGTCGTACCACATTGGCGTATGCCATGTAGTTGTTAGCCGCTTCGAATCCAAACCGAGTTGAACTTTCCTGTGCATCTTTCTCCCACTCTCCTTGGATTCCTGTCTCTCTACGCTGTCTCCATGATTAAAGGCAAAAAATAAAAAAAAAAGTACATCGCTACATATACACACATCGCTCCCATTAGCTCAGCTAGTAAGTAAATACGATCTGGACCCAGAGAGGGTTCATGTCCCTGTATTGACAGTGGTTGCTATTAAGATGTAAATGGTTATTTTAAGGAAGGACACCACTGAAGGCCCAGGTGTGAAATGCATGGCCCAACTCTGGTGTAAAGGAATGAACACTGCTATATTTCATTTGTGCCAGTTCAGCCGAGAACAAGGCAAAATTAATCGATCGTGAGTGGCATTTATCAGGCTCAGTGCCTAGATCAGATTATAGATAAACAGTTGTTTTTTTTCCCACGTGAGAAATCAGAAGTGTGGCATGAGAGCGTGTGAAGGCACTCAAAAGCATGTCTCACACTCACTGCGCAAGAGTTGGCAGGCCTGAGATCAGGTGATTGTTTAAACAGCAGGGACATTGATCAAGTTCAGACATTTGTACAAACAGCAGAACAGAGACACTCCTCCCTCCTGCAGCACAGAGCAGGTTGGTGGTGAAGCCTCAGACTGTAATGATTAATGTCAGCTGAGCTCGCAGTGACACTGTTGCTACTCCCACTTGTTTCCATCAGGACACGGTGGTCAGAGAGGGGCAGAGCGGCGGAAGGAGCCATAATCAGCCACCAGATGAGGTCAGGTGAGCGCAGGCAAGACCGGCGGGGAGGAAGTCCAGGCTGCAGTTAACCAGAGCTGACAAACTGCCCACTTCCCTACACTATAATGAACTTTAAATCCGTGTGAAAAAGGAACTGTCGTCGGTAAAGATCTCCACCGCTGAGTCATATAGTGACTGTCCAAGCCCTGCGGCCCAGTGATAGCCTTTAGCTTTCACACATTTATTCATGTTTATATAAGTGTGTGTATGTGAGAGAGAGAGAGAGAGAGAGAGAGAGAGAGAGAGAGAGAGAGGGAGAGAGAGATAATATGACTGTGTTTTTGCATCAATGAGCCCTTTCACATTCATTTAAAATGAGTAAATTCCTGTTTAAAATGTCAGTGTGCCTCTGCTCTCACACTCATGTGTTTTCTGTGGGATTCTTGTCTCTGTGGGGACCGAGCTTCACTCAACATTTAGGACAAATGTCATTCATTCAGCTTTAGGCAGCAAGTTCTGTAGTTGTGAGGATGACTTCCAAGCAAATTTGTGCATGTTTGTTTGTGTTGAGATAATGATGGTCTTGGAAAGTATCTGTTACACTGAATCTAAAATATTGTGTATCGTGTCTATGAGGCTGCCCCATAGCTCTTCCTGGAAGACATTGCAAGCTCCCACAGTCTCACTAGAGAAAGAAAGATCCTGTCTGTCCTTTCACATTCTGGTCAGAGTCTCTTCAACCTTCTGCCCTCTGGCAGGAGGTACAGAAGTATTAAGTGTCAGACAAATCGCTTCAAAAGCAACTTCTACTCATGGGCGATCAGACTTTTAAAATTGTGGCCCACTACGATTTACTATTTTTTTTACATTTAATTTGTATTTTAAGTGCACTGATGGGAGTTACTCCACCATGTCTACAATGACAATAAAGTCTATTGTTATATTCTCAGTCTCAGTCAAAAAAAAAATCATCTTTTTACTGATATGAGTTTGACTGTTGGAATGTTGCTACATTCCATTTAAATCTGAGGCCTGAAATTTGAAGGGGGAGCAGCATCAGTAGTGAGTAGACATGGTGCAGTTTCTCAGAATTTCCAAGTTGCAAATATGACTTCAGACAATGTTGTTTAAAGGTGACATAGAATGGTTGAACAAGCTTTTGATCCTTGTTCTGTGATGTGACATATACACAATAAAATGTTGGTTGGATGTGTAATGCTTCAGATGTTTCCTAAAAACCTCTCTCAGAAAGATATTTTAGGGTGGGGATTTTAAATGTGGGGTTTAGCATCTATTTGACATCTTTTCAGGCTTAACTGGCAACCTCATTATGAAATGCAAGCACTTGACAATGATTGGTTGCCTTCACTGCCACACAAATGAATGTCGCCGGCCTCAGAACACAGACAGACTGCAGACTGTCTTTTTACACCTAATTGCCTTTGAAGGGGACAGAATGGAATCACGGTGGGGGGGTGAGATACATTTGACGTCACAAACAACAGTTTTGGAAATCAACCTATTTTCTAGAAGATATTTCTAGGAGAGGAATTTCTATGAAAATTTAATGTTCAGAATTTCTAGCACTTAGCACATGTTCCAGAATGCGAGCTGACTAGCGTTCTACAACAAAGACAAGGTTCTGATTCTCTGTCACCTTTAAATTTCTAAAAAGGGAATCAGAAAATCTAACTTTAGAGGAAAACTATAAAGCATGTTTTTTTTTCCAATAACAGCCAATGGTGATACTCCTTCCTGACAGCCAGCCAACTCTGCTTAAATTCAGCAAGTTGTCTTGTCAGATCTGAGGTTGTAGGGAAAAGGAGAAGCATTACATGGCTCGCCGCCAACCTGTTAGGGAAGGCAGACGATGGATGGGGGTGGGGGGTCGTTCATTTTCCTGCCTTTTGGTCTTTTGCCAATCGCACCTATGACTAACACTACTGCTAACTTAGGTCATGAACTACAATCAATAATTGTTTTTCTCTCCAACTTTTCTTGCTGTGTCATGTAATATGTCAAAAGCCAAGTTTATTGATATTTTATAGTTTGTGTTATAGGAAATAAATGTAAATATTGTAAATGTCTAAACACAATTGGTACCTGGTGTTCCTCAGGGATCAGTCTTGGGTCCCATCCTGTTTACAGTTCATATTAATAATATTGTTTCTGCTCTAGCTGACTGTACCATTCATCTGTATGCAAATGACACTGTTCTGTACAGTTGTAAAAACTTGCTTAAGATGCTTCTACTTTCTCTTAATGCTCTTCAAGATATGCTGGTTGAACAAAGTTTACTGTGTTATTTTTAATTAAAATAAGATATTTACAATAATATTCACTACCTTCCACACAGCAACTTCAAACATGTAGGTGAAACATCAGAATATTTTGTCACTTTTTGCGCAAACGTTCACTTGGGCTCATAGATTGTCTCATTGCATTTTGGTCTCAAAGGTCAAAGGTGACTGTGATCTCATCAAACAAGTCTTTTGCTCTAATCAGTTTATTCACAGAGTAGTCACCTGTAGTTGGACAAGTTTGAAAGAACATGTTTCCTCTCTAACCACCTGGAGTTTATCAATGTGCTCCCTACTGACCCTACTCCTACTGAATTTCTTGTAACAAAACTGGTCTGTCCCCTCTGGCACACAAGGGTGATAAACTCTTGAATCTTTTTACCCATAATGCAGTCATAGAGCATTCACCATATATAGCATCTGTGCCAGACTGAACCACAGGACCCAGATCCTTCAGGTCCTGTGAGTTTACTCAGTATTTGAAAATACTGTACTGTACTGTACCTTTAGTTCTGGAAGCAAACACTTGGAGCTATTGGCAGCAGATTCTGAATATTGCCTCTCAATTCTACTAAACGATTTAACACCATGATCTCACACCACTTCACCTCAGTGTGCAAATGGTTTTACTGAGTATTTTCCATTTTTAATTTGTGCGATTATTTCTCATTATCACTGAAGATGAGTGAACCCTCATTTGGCATAAATGAATGAATGAATAAAGCAGTAGAAGTGTAGCTGTGGTAATAAACCACACAGAGACTCATATGAACCTGTGTGGTGATGCAGGGTTGGTGAGAAGTGCCTGTTATGGTATGCATCTATTGTCTGTGACTAAAGGGACACTTGGTCTCTGCCTGTCACTATAGCAACAAGTGTGGGGAGGTGGGGTGTAATTATGAAACAACAAAGACAGAGAGAGAGAGAGAGAGAAAGTGTGTGTTGTGGGGAACAGAGACATTGGCAGGACTAAAAGCAGGAGAGAAAAACAGAGGAGGGTATTTAAGAGTTGTCTTCACTGACAGGACGTTGAAATTACAGCTGTCGGCCCTCCACGCTACTCAGGAAACAATTTACAGCTGAAAGAACGTGAACGGCAGCAAATACGCTGTTGAATTCCACAGGTGGAAAACATGTTCAACATCCGGCCTTAAAAACTCTCTGTGGAATAAGATTCAGATCCTTTACTGAAGTAAAAGTATAACACATAGAACAAACTAATAATCTTCCTCAGAGTAAAATTAGTCTGAGAGATGTTTAGGAATTCAGAGGTGCACTATACAAGTCTGGCCAACTTTTCTCTATGAAACTCTTCGTCTCAGTAAAGCCAAGTTCAGGGCACATGATACGTAGCTAAATGTTTAACTCAACAGAAACAGAGGTGCTGAACGCTGTTGTGGTTTATACACATTGGAGGTGATTGGTTAAGTCCTTTAACATACCTACCAAACGGGAGAAAACTACCTTGAAAGCCTGTTGCAGATTGTTGCAAAACATTGTGCCACTGAATTCGCCATCAGGAGTCATTTAACGATCCCCATGACAATGAAGCTGCTATATTAACTTAAAAGTAGCATAGTGCACCTTTAAAGTTTAAAGTCATCAGTTTACTAGATAAAACTTGTTCATTCATTAATCATAAAAATGAATAACAATAGATTACAAAATCACAATTCTATAAGAAAATAACCAAATAATCAAAAAAAAAAAATCATGTAGCTGAAGAAAAGGATGGGATTAAGCATTATTCATTTACTTCATCAGTAAACTTCATCATAAACACAGGAGAAAAAAAATCACAAACCAGATTAAATTACACTTTGCAGTTTGATTTATTAATTAAGAAATACTAATATCACCTTACCCTTACTTTCAGAAGACCTCTCAAAACTATTCCCAGATTGATATAAACTTGTCATCAAACAATAAATAGAAACACGTTACAAATATGCTTCATACAGACTAGAAACAGTCTGGGGCCCAGCAAGCAGACCTGTCGAAAACCCACAAAGAACGAACAACCTTATTTATTCACACATCAAAATTTATCATCAGAGTAACTTCTTACCCCAAACCTCCTGTGTCTCTAATATCATATGTCTGCAGCGTCTTCATTAATAAGCTATGATCAATAATGATAATCCCCTAACAGTGAAGCTTTTGTATTTTTTCTATGAAATTATCAACAAATTGTTTTTTCTGTATTTTTAAAAACTAGGAAAGGAGAGAAATGAGTCTGTAATTGGATGAAACAGTCGTCTGTCTCCACTTTTCATTTCAATCTCAAAATAAATTGGGCAAAATTTACATGAAATTTTAAACACAACCAAAAGATTAGACTCACAACAGGTCTATCGTTCAGTGTTTTACCCAAGAGAACATCACATGTGGCAACAACATGGTGCTGCTCCTGTTGACACTGTGAAATTGGAAGGGAGGAGGTGAGAGGTGGCAGAGGGGATTAAAAGGTTGGAAATAGCAACGAGACAGGAAAGGAAGGAGGAGATGGGAGGTGGAAATATTCCTGAACATTTAAATTACAACATCCGAGCAGGAACATTTACAAACACACACGCGCATGCGCACGCTCACACACACACACACACACACACACACACACACACACACACACACACACATACACACACACACAGACTGTAAGAACTGATGACCTGAGTGAACACGAGGGAAAAAATCAACCAGGCAGAACCATCAGACACAGGATCGGAAAAAAAATACACTTCACTCCTTAGTAAGCAGCAACACACACACATGCACACACCACAGCTACAGTAGTACACTAAAGATGTCAGCATGAATCATCATCATCATCACACCAAAGGCGACATGGCTGGAGGAAGGTCGTCATTTATACATAAGTGAAAATCAGGAGTGATGGACATTACCCACAGTGTAAAATGTGGTGATGGAGTATGAAGTGTGTGTGTGTGTGTGTATGTGTATGCGTGCGTTTGTGTGTGATTGTGTTTGATTGTATGTGATTGTGTGTGATTGTGTGTGCATGCGTGGATGGTGGTGTTCAAAAGATATCTAAAAGATAAAAGCAATTAATTAAAACTTTGAAAAATAAAAATATGATAATTCTCGTTATGATAAACGAGATCTTTTAAGAGTGCGGAGTCTCCATCAGTCCTCATTTAGTGAACTGATCAACAGGAACATCCTGATACACAGGGACTGTGTGTCTCTCTTTCTCTATGTGTGTGTGTGTTTGCACTTCCACTACATGGTGTGAAATGTGTCGTGGAGCCTATAAAAATATCTGTAACACATAAACCCGCATTAAATGCTCTAAACGACTGTGACACGAAATGTGAGCTGCACACGTGTCAGAGGCCCGAGCCCGGAGCAAAGACAGGAAGTTGTAATCACTGTCGAGCGCGTCCGTCTCCCAGCAGCTCTGCGCAGCAGAGGCCGAAGCCCTGGAATCAGTCAGGTGTTAATGAGACAGACCGTCATCCTCAGGAGCTGACCCGTCTTAACATGGAGTGCCGGGGCCCAGATCAGGCCGGAGGGCAGTGCGGCGCAGGGAGCTGCCGAGGATTCAGAGCAGAAATACAGGGTCAGTGACAAAGACTCAGCAGGAGAAGGATCCTGTGGAGGTTTGAGCTCAGACCTGATGATCTGCAGTCAGAGCAGGAGGCGCACAGCTGCAACCAAACCTGGACGTGGTTCTGGTCCTGAAAAGACAGATTATTTCTCAGACCTTTGTCATGTGGCTCACTGCCTGTGACCTCATGTAAAGATGGCTGACACCTGTTTTTCCTCTCACTGTACAAAAAAAGAGGCAAAATATTTAGAATACGAGCGCTGCCATCTTTAATTTTGTCTCAGCTGTCAATCATCATGTCTCTACTCATTTTTATGATGTCAAATAACTCATTGAATTGACTTTCATGTCATCTACTGTCAACAAACACCGTTATAACCTATGAACCTGAGATATTTGCAAACTAAACATCACAGTTTTACAGTCAAGTGCTTAGTCCACATGTCTGTAATAAAAATGAAACAATGCAGTGACTAATGCCCGACACATACTGTCTGTGGTGCATATATGTTCCTGCCACTTCACTGTACTGCTTTGGCTCACACACGTGTCCTGTGTGTGTGACACTGAGGTTTTTGATCACAACGGCTTTTAACCCTCATGTTGTGTTCCGGTTAAATTTAAAAGTTTTGTCTCTGAAAAATGAAGCTAATTTGAACTTTCTGAACAAAAGTGAAAGATAAAAGGATTTCAACACACAAAATAAACACTATTCATTTGCATACAATTTTGTGTGTGTTATTCAACTTGGTGTCCCCGATCAAAAATGACCGGTCATTAGGAATGAATAGGACACACACACACACACACACACACCAACAAGAAAAGTTGTGATTCCAAATGGGACAAACACAGGTGATTATTGACCAGAAACCATGTTAAGACAGTAAGATCAGGACTGAAAATACAAGCTTCTCAGTTGAAATACAACCGAGCTGTTCAGTCCTCTTCTGTCTTCCTGCAGTTTTGTTGTTTCCTGCAGGGAAACTGTATCGCAAATCTCTGTTGACAAAGTGTGAAGATACTGGTTCTGAATCCAGACTCTGGTTTCTTCTCACAGATCTGATGTGTTTTCTTCTACCTCTTCTTCTTCTTCTTCTTTTTTTTTTTTTTTTTTGTTGGCTCTCTCGATGTTTGGAACGATGAATCCAGAACCACCTCCAGCATCATTTTTAATCCATTCATTCAATTTATTTTCTTGGAAGCTACAGCAGTGTGTGTGTGTGTGTGTGTGTGTGTGTGTGTGTGTATGTATGTATGTGTGTGTGAGCTGGTCATTGATCTGAGCTGGTAATGTGTGGAGGTAACAAATCCGATGCTTCCCGTTCTCTCTTCGCTGACCATGATCATTATTGGCGAGGGAGAAAGAACAGAGAAGTGTGTGGCCTGCGGGGGCTGAGGCCATGGCTGCACCTCTTCCTATTAACCCAGAGGATAAAAACATGTGCGCCTAGTGATGCTCCTCTTTCATTTTAGCCTCCTTTGTTCTTTTACATCTTCCGGCCCGTGTTATTTATTTATTTTTCTCCCCCTCGTGCTCTGTGGCTGCACACATCAAGGCCAGCTTTATACCGATCACCGCCTCTCCCTTAGGACAGGTAAACATCTCCGTGTGGTTTAAAGGTGACATTTTCTACAAAGGACAAGAAAGAAAAATAGAAAAAATAAATAAACACATGGACCTGTGTCACAGAGCGTGCCGATGTGATTTATTATCTGTTTGTTTGTCTGTTTGTACAGCTGTAATCTGTGTCAAACTGCAGCATGTTGCTCTTTGTTATCACTGTGATAAGTCGACATGTTTGAAAAGTAACAGTATCGTTGAATCTTTGCTACTGGAAGAGAGAATAAGAGCATCAGTCACCCACTGGATCCATATCTGCTGGATAAGAGGGAAGGGAGACTGAGAGGAGGGAGACACTGGGATAGGAAGAAGTGGAGGAGGAAGAAGATCGTGTCATGTTGTACAAATAATAATAACACAAAATCACACAGCAAAACCCAAAGATCTTAAAGAGACAACTACCATCTTTCAACAAGCTACATCAGTGGAACATTCAATGTTCATCTTTACGGTTGTAGTTAACATGTTTGGTGCTCGGAGAAGGACACGGTAGAAGACGAAGAGGATCCCAACCAAATATCAAAGATTGTGGCTGTAGTCTGGCAGATGTTTGGCATTCCTGGATTCATTTAGTCACAGAGGAAGCAGGGTAAATATCTTTGGTTTGACTATGTTTACCACACCATTTAAAAAGTAAAGGTAAGCACGGTCAAGGCTTTTGCCGTGACTGTGGGGATTATGGGCTCCTTTTGGGACAAATATATCTATGTTTTGAGTTCCATAATTGGCTTCGGGTGAGTTTTGGCATCCTTTTGTTTTTTCTTTTGCATCCCTAGTTTGGGCCATATACATTGTTCTGAAACATTGAAAAATTGAGCCAAATTTGGTCCATAATAATTTTTGTTATGTGCGTCCTGTTTTGCTCCTTGGAGGCTGACATGAGCACGACCGAACAACAGAAATGTCGATTTTTCACGCCCTTCCTCAGAAGAAATGTGTTGCACACAGACGATCAGTGCAGAAAGATGACACCATTCTGTTGACGTCACCTAAAAGTTTGTTGTAAGATGGCTGCCCTTGGTGGTGAAATGGAAATATACTACTTTGTACATTTGTACTCAAGTTGACGAACATGTTTATCGTACATAAGTCAAAACCCAAAGAACACACAGGCATTTTTAAGACATTGTAGGCTTTGTTTAGTTAAAGGCTGGAAGGACGACATACTCACACATAGGATTAACAGTGTACTATCCTGAGTCATTGTGTTGAGAAATTAATTTACAACTAAATCTAAGGGTCACAAAATGATCAAATGATCAAATATTATGGGACATATTTGCCACTCAAGTTTAGTTGTATAGAAACATAATGATCTGCTTCGGGGGTTCCCAGGTGCCCCAGGCCCCTGATCAGCCTGTTCACTGCTCTGTTAGCTCATACCTGTATGACATGTCCTCCAAATGAATGAATAAAGGAATGAGGATGTTGTCTATGTGAGTTTGCACTCTGAAACCAGGAAACTATCAAACTTCGAGAGATCAGAATGATTTTGCACTTTAAAGCTGTTTTTCTACCAATGGTGTAATCTGGATCAAACTGAAACATCAAGGGCATCTGAGAGTTGACTTTTAATTGTATGAATGGTAGCTTGTCTAGAAGAACCTGGAGTTAAACACAGGTTTTCACATACAGAGAGAAATGATCTGTTTCTCTGTGACAAAAGTCATTTACAATTTTTATAAAGATTCATGTTCTGACTCACTTCATCATTATATCTGTTAAATGCATGTTTTCAGTTCTAGCGGGGCCTTCTTTATAATGAACACACATCATCACTTCATTCTGTGGTGTGACCTTCAGAATAATATGCGAATGTTTCAGCTGCAAAGTGTAAGAGCAGAGATGTAGTGAAGAGTTGGTGGTGGGGGGAAGGTGAAAGGAGATAGAAAAGACAGTACAGGCGGTAAAATGCAAAGAAAGAAAAGAGGAGACATTGTGACGCAGTCTGTTTACTCTACTAACGACATTATACCACTGCTCCTGTTTCAGGAAATAAACACAGAGATCGACTGCCACCCCCCCACCCCATCCACCCACCCACACACACACACGCACGCACACACACACACACTCTCTCTCTCTTCCTCTCTCTCTCTTTCTCTCTCTCTCTCTCTCTCCTCTCCCTATATATAGAAAATGGATCGTTGCTTCTTTCTAAAAATCCATTCCACCTGCCTTAAATAGCTGAGAGCAGTTTGCTTGTGCAGAACCGTGAACATCCCTGTTCTTTCAAAATGTGTGTGTGTGTGCGTGTGTGTGTTTGTCTGCATGTGTGAGGTTAGAGAAATGTAGCCTTTCTCAGTGCAATAACTATATGGAATAAAAAATAATAAAAATATGCATCATTAGTTCACAGCCTGTGCGCTGTAGGTTCAAGCCTGAGCTTTAGTTTTAGACTATATTTATTTACATATTGGCAAAGTACGTCCATTAAAAGTAGCAGAATTAGCCATTAACTCATGTTCACAGTGCAGCCACATGCATGTAGACAGTCGTCACTATCACACGTCACGTTGACGCTGAAGAAATCTTTACAACTGATTTCTCAGACAGGTTCTGTGGTTTCTAAGCTACTCCCGAGTGAACTTACTTTGCTGCATTTTGCTATAGACTGTATTTAAAGAAACTGTATCCAAAATTCAAACTAAAAGAATCTAACTACATGTCAAACTCATTTTTCTCACGTGTGATTACTGTAATGTTTGGTTTTTTGTTAATCAGTTATTTGATTTCATGAAAACTCCCAGTCTTTCATGAAAGATTGGCTCTGATTGGTTGGGGGGTCTTGATGGGACTTCTTCCTGATCACTACAGAGCAGATTTAGATGATGTCTTAAGTGTTATGGTGACAGTGCTCATATTTGGGATAATCTGATGGAGGAGGTAGAGGCATCAACCATTTTTATATGCAGTCAATGACCTTTACCTAATTTAAACCAGTGTGACTTAACATGTTTGCACTTAATTGAAATTGACGCTGATGACTGTACAAAGTAAAATCAAGTCTATTTGTAGTGTCAACTCAAGGTGCTTCTATGTTCTAATAACATGGCGGTCGCAGTTTAGTTGTGTATAAATGTAAGTCTATGAGACTCGTTCATTTGGGTCTGACTGATTTGCCAGTTGATTCATTTTTTGGTTGATGACATTGTGTTTAAATGTGTTTGCAGTTTTGAAATAACATCCTTCCTCCTTTTCTCAGCTTGATAAAGCAACAAGGCTCTCAAATGTGTAAAAATTGCGAAAGAAGACACAAACAGATCGGGGCTTGTTCATTTTCAGACAAATCATGATTAAATGTAGCGAAGCAGCAGCAGTAACATCTGCTGGTCGTTTACATTTTCTTTTTTTTTTTTTTCCTCCACAGGCTCAGTCGTTCAGTTTAATGATCCCAATAAAATGGGTGTAGATCTGGTAAACAAAGTCACCTGTCCAAACTGAACAAGCCAAACAAACAGTCTGTGGCAGTAAAGTTTCCCCCTTGGTCAGACGGTGCATCTATCCTACAATGTGCTGCATGATTTCACACATGATAAATCCTGAGGTGGAGCAGCAGCAGCAGAGGGACAGAAATAAAAAATATGTGATAACTTAAGGTTATTGCCTCCTTGACTCCTTTTTCTTTGAGTTTAATATGAGGAAATATATCTTCTGTCCTCACGTTATGTAATGTGTTTACTGTAAAACTGACCATTTATTGGGCTGTCAACAAACTGCTCTACAAATCCTATTGGTTTTTTATATTTGTGGTAATGACTATTCATTTCATGTGCAGACTGAAACTAACACAGTCTGTACAAAAAAAACAAGACAAGTCTTTAAGTCAAGGAAAGTGAAACGGGTGGCTTGATGTGCCGTAGGTCATCAAATCTGTCCCCACTATGTTACCTTAAAAAAATCACTGTCCATCTTTATATATACAGCCACTGGTCTCCAAACAACAGATATATATATATATAAGAGAAGTGAGAAAGTCCTTAATGTAAATACCAACTAGAACTCCTTTAGGAATTTTTGGGATCAATCAAGGAACCAATAAAACATCCCAGGATCCTTGAACTTCAACTTCCACACTGATCAAGAAACTCACAGGAACTTACAAACCTACATGTCGAACACCCTCCAAAATGACATGTATGTTCCTGCTGAATGACAACTAAAATGTCTAAATCACTCAGAGAACGTCTTCTGTGACTAATGCATCCTTTCAATATTACATGACCTGTAGAAGCTCCTCTTTGGCCACAGGAAAGCTCATTATGGTCTGCTAGTGTCTTAAATTACCACTTGAATTTGAACAAAAATAAACTTTTGAAACTTATCTTCCAAAACTTCCAAAACAACTTTCAGAACCTTCTCATTGACCTTTACAAACCTGAAAAAACAAGAGAACTTAACTCCAACCCATTCAAGGAACCCTCATAACCTCCCAAAGAACCTTTTAAACAATCTGACCACTAAACCTTCAAAGTAAATCCCCTAGGACAATTTTACAGCCCTCTAGACCATTTTTATTGACCACTGAAACACCCCAAACAATCAAAGAACCTATTCTGTAACCACTAGAAGCTTGCTTAGATTCTGTAAACAATGTGCTGATGTTTATAAAATTATGATAAGTATAAAGTGAGTTACTAAACCTGACTGTGGCCTGTCTGAATACTGTATATTATGTTAGCAAAGGCAGGGACAGTCTCTGCCATCACTTATTAAAATTTGAAATTCTGGCAAACAGCCCAAGTTGGCATCATCAGCAATCAGATCAGATTCCAGTACAACGTGAGCAGAATGAGGGTCACAGGATCCAGTAAACACAAACATCCTCTGGCCAAGAGAGTGAAAGTTTTATTGTGCCCCCAGCATCGCCCTGCAGTGGAGTCTGACCTGAACGTGACATCGACAAGCGGTGAAACTTTCTGCCTTGAATCAAAAAGTACGAAATATATAGATCTCTGTGTAAAGTGGAAAAACACAACAACGAAAAGAACGTCACAAGACATCAGCATATGAAGGGCATACTGCACTATGGGGATAATGTGGCTGTGCAGAGTATTAACAATAACACCTAAAGATCTACATCATGAAATATTCAGATTCCAGACTGTACTGACCCAATGTTCCCACCATGAGCAAACACTTGGTGACAGTGTCTGTGGAAACCTCTGCATGGTTCTGCAGTGATAGTTTAGCAGTGATACCTAAATAGAGCATGAAGTTTTTGTTTTATGTGGTTATTTAACATCTTTTTTGTATTCGTACATCTGCATTAACATGTGTCTGAGGTGACGAACACATGTGGACTGATACACATCATCATTTACACATGTGTCCATGTGTCTCCAGGGCCTAGCTGTCCAGTTAAAGTGGGAGATGTTGAGTTTTCTTTGGACCAGATCTTCCACCTAAGTACAAATCAGTTATCTGGTTTTACTTGCACTTCATTTACATCTTTATGCTTCTTTTCATGTCTTCGCACCCTCACCAAAACAACCATCATCAACACATATCACACTGATTTTTCTCTTTTGGGTCCATCCAGTATGCTAGTACAGACAAACAAAGGTGCTGGACAAATCAAAATTTCAGTTTACCTTAATATGTTTTCCAGTTGTCACAGACTGTTTTTAGTGTGTATGCTGTGGTTTAACTGAATATGAACTGGACAACTCTTCCAGTGTAAACACCACAGACTAAAAACCACAGATTCATCATGTTGTATAGATTTGTTCTTCATTTTCCTGCTCAAGTCACTTTCTCCCCACCGGATGCTGCTCAGACATGATTCTGCTGTAGTTTTGTTAAACATCCATTATCAGTGTTTTTGCCTGAGTCTCCTGTTTTGTTATTAAAGCTTCATTATCTCTCATGCTAAGCAGACATATAACCTTTAAAAACAAACAATAAGGCTCTGGTGTTCTCTACACTTCTAATGGCTCTGATGGTTGGTTTTTACCGCTAGACCAGTCTCTGACATGGAGCCTCAAAGGCACAACACAATGACTTATGAGGCTTTTAAACTCCCCTCCCTTCCCCTCTCCTTCCCGCTAACCACACTCCCTCCCCATCTCTGTCCCTCAGGGCGACATGCTGCATCACTGCTCTGTTTCTGGGCTATTTCAGGAACAGCAGCGTCATGTTACTGCGCTTTTATTTCCCAACAGCAGCTTTCAATAGGACACGTGCTTTATTTGAGGCACACTGAGTATTTAACGGGATGCCGAGCACAGCGGGTTGGTAAATCTGGACCCTGCGGCGGCGTCATCCGGCTCTGATCGTGCTGATATCTGCAGCAGCCCTTGCCAGAGCGACTCAAAAGGGCACTTGTGAGCGGACAGGACGTCAAGACTCTTTAACGCAGTTTGGAGTATTGTTTCACACCGATTATCACATAACAGCGTATTCCACAACAAGTGATACACACACTATAACACACTATAGGAGTTTGTGCTGTTACATCTATTCACGGTCAGGAGGTTGGTTGTGTAAGAGTGTTGGCTTGCAGCCTCCAAGACATCAGCAGACCCTCACATCCAAGGCCGCTTTTTTTTAATAAAGGGATATATCAACATTTTTTAACCCGTTTTTCATCCAAGAAATAATACAAAGGTACAGCTTTCTCTATGCCAACAAGATGCCTAAAACACTTTTCTGCATTTATTTTTGAATGAATGAGACTGTAATGTTCTTTCCACCAGTCCTCCCAAACAATCCATTGCCAAATACATTAATTCAGACCTTGGGCGCTGGGTATTGAACCACAACATGAAATAAGGAGCGAGAGCATATCACCCTGATTTTAGCTGATCGTCACCGTCACCCAGGGTCTTTCAGGATGTGTACAAGGCTGGTAATGGTTTGAGACCAGCCTAAGTTACTAATTCTTTGTTGTTTGATAATCCTTCATGGCTCCTTAGATCCTCTGCACAGACTAACAGAGAAATGAAAAAAAAAAAATCAACAATTCAGATGTTTTTGTTTTTCTGATCATAATATCTCGGTGACACATCAAGGGAATTCCTTCAACATTGGTACAAACCTTCATTCAGACTCAAGTATGAACTGATTAGTTTTTCGTTCTCATAGATTAAAGGCCAATGTCATAATGACCTCATAAACATGTTTATATTGGTTTTACACATCTCAGAAACAATAAGAAGAAATTTCTTCAAATGCTGCGAAAATTTTGACTTCAACTGAAGGATGGACAGATCAGATTTTGAGAGTCAAATGTTAAAATTACTGTGATCACACAACAACGTACTTTTGGCCATAGCTCTAGAATTCACACACTAATTAACTGCAATTTAATTAGTGTGTGGGTGGAGGCGTACAGGGGTGGTAATTCTAATTTAACTGCGAGTAAAACTATCTAAACTCCAGAGATGCTCTCTAAACACTTTTAAACCACAAATGGAAACTTATTTATTCAACATTTTTGTTTAATTAAATGTTAACTCTCTATTGTTTTATTTCAGATATTTGACATAATAAACCAGTTTATGGTATTTCTTCTTCTTTTTTGTGTTATTCACAGCATTTGCACATGTTTTAACTGTCTGGTTTAAGGTTGTTGTTTTTTTTTTGTTTTTTTGCAATTCAAGCTTTGAATAGTGAAACATGAACATTATCATCATTACTGACTGTATGATCCCTACTGTTTAACAGATTTATATGTTAGGGGTTCTGTTAAACATTTACATTGCTTTGTCCATTTTAAACAAGCAAGAACTAATTATAAGTGAAAAGTGTTGTTTGATGGGTAAATAAACTAGTGGGCTTGGACTGGATGATTTGGGCTACAACAGAATCTCAGATTTGATAACAAAAACATGCGAACAATAAAAATGATTACTAATCAATTACTAATCAAACACATTCTTGAACCATATGCAGACAAAGGTGGTGAGAACAGAGTCAGAACAGCAGCTGAAAATAAAGACAAAGTCTCAGTCTCAGTCGCAGTTGGGAGGAGTCACACTGCAGGTGGTTGGAGAAAAAATAAAAGAAAGGTACAAGCTGAGCGGATTTTCGAGAAGTTTTAAGGTAAATGGATGGTATCGAGTGAACCATGCTCAAATCATAGTGTTTGATGGTGAAAGTAGCTCTGCTATTGACTCAGTCCTGTAAACAAAACGTGAGGACCAGTGATGTTCGGAGACAAGAGGAAAACTGAGAGACTGGATGAGTTTCTGCTGAGGTTTGCAGCAGAAACTTCTATAGATGCTGTGACAGAACAACAAATCAACAAATGTTATCCATAAAACAAGTTTTAGTCAGATTTTCAGGTCTCTGGTCCATGGTCAAGTCTATGATCCACGGTCACATCTGACTGGCAGCAGGTCAACAAGGTAGTCCAGGTGTCCAAAGACACTGTCCCAAGGTGAGTTGTTCCCAGATCAGAAGAGACATATAATGTTTGCATTGTATTTAGGGTTGACCATGAGGTCTCCTACCAGTTGAATATACCCAGGAAAAACGGCCATAATGAGTTACACTGGGGGATCATGATCAGATGAACCACCTCAACATGAAGGAGCTGCAACTCTACTCCCAGCTCAGGACCACAGGTGATGGTTGGAACATGGATCAACTGGTAAATCAACCACTGTGGTCAAGTGCAATGTCTTCCTCATTGGTGAGACTGCACCTTCTGCTCCATCCTCCCATCACCGTGAACAAGACTGGAGAGCAGAGATCCAGCAGAGATCCACACAGTCACTATTAATACCCACTGAATTAGAAATTCATGAATTTGAGTTTTCTGAACTTTTAAATTCAGATCAGAGAAAGCTTTAAATTGTTCAACCCCAAGACTCTTTCAGCCATGCTGGAATTATCAGGATTTTGCAGGTTCTACCTTATATAATTACATACAGTATTTATATAGCGTAGATACACACTGAATTAATTCCTCTGATACGCACCAATACCTCTTTTTAACACAGCAGGTTTCTGTCTGTGGAAACCTTCACTTTCAGTCTCTCAGAGAGCCTGAGTCTCCTAAAGTCCCAGTTATATCTGATCAGCATGTGTTCTCTCCCGGTTCACATGTGGGTTCTCTCACTTCTATAATAAAAAAAAAAAAAAAAACAACCAGTCGGCCAATTATGCCTCTCCTCAGTGGTCTCCCTGGACCTCCCTCATTTTCTCCCTCAGACGGCGAACAGCAGGGAATGGAGCTGTTTTCCTTTAGGGCCCACTGGTTTTAGACCAACCTACTTACCGGTGTCAGAGTGTCAGACTGTCTCAGTCTTTATGTAAAGACACCACCAATTTGTTCTGTACAGATTACAATCTACCTCCGCTCCCTCTCTGCTCTCTGTCTGCTTTTCTGCACTCGCCCATTTATTTTCTTCACTTATACTGCTGGCGGTATAATGGTGACGGTACATAGAGACTCACACAACAACCTTGACCTAAGCTATTACACTTGCTTCAGCCCAGTCAGTTTTACATACAACATACAACAGTATGTTTGTGGTGATGGGGAACATGGAGAATATAAGACAAAACACGCTTGTCGAAAGTGGCATTGAATCTAACACTGACTTCAAATGTGACTCAAATGGCCGAGTGCCCGATCTGCTCCGTGTTCAAGTGGTTAAGTCTTGAGAACACTGCAGCTAGGCAACATCAACATCAATGCCAGAGGACTCCTCACTGTTCCCCTGCCAAGATGAAGACTTTAACAATTTAGCAAGCTAGCGAGTATGTAACATACACTAAACATTTGAAATAACAATTTATTCATTAGGTTGTGAATAGTCCAAGTGTGTGTGTGATCACATGGACTCTTCTCATGAACAAAGCAAACACAGCCATGTTTGACAGCAGCATGAATACAGCCTCAGAGCTAGTCACACATCACCACTGTACCTGCATGGCTTTCTGTCAGAGTACACAGCCTGACATCAAAGCCTTTAGTCTTTGATGTCATTGTTGTGTATCATGTCACTAAAAGGACATTTTAAGACGTAAAATGTTGTTTTAATTTTATGTGGCCTCCAGGCTTTCTAAAATTAATGCAGATACAAAAACAGTCTGATAAAAGCCTTAGTGTAGTTTTTAGAATTAGCTCAATTTCATCTTTTTCCCAACACGAAACTAAGATGACATCTCAGCCAGATGGAGAATCTCCACAGTCCTCGTACAGCACTTCAAGAAGGCTTCATGAGGGTAATTACCATCTCTGGGCCTCTCTCCATCATGAACACTTCACGTCAAGCTCTGGAGAAACCAGTTTCCCTGCTCATTCTGTCTTCAGTGGTAGCAGCTCCTCAGGCCCAAAGGACATGATTGCACACAGGAAAACAATGTGGCCACAAACTGTGAAGCATTTGCGTCAAATAGTTTCACCATATGGTGTCTTTGTCAGTTTGGAGTTATTTAATTGTACATACAGTCAAAGACAATTGGCAGAGTTTCACTTCCAATTAGGCGGTGAAGAGCCTGTCAGCCTGCTGCCTGCTTGCCCTTCACATGCAGAACCTTTGGTGATGAATGCAGCTCATTACTCGTCCGTGTTTATGTTCTTGTGTTGAGGCTTTATGTTGCAGTAACTACATTCAGGACTGCCTCCTAATGGTTCACAAAGTACTTCTCTATAAGAATCTCAGCTGACTGGGTTTTGATTCAGCTGGACACATGTTATTTATGCGGCTGGTCCCTGCAGTTATTAGATCACAGCTCAATTAAACATTTTGCACAGCAAAGAGAGGATATAGGATCATTTTGACGTCACTTATCAGTCATCAACCTTGGGTTTTTCATGTAACATGGGTTATTGAAACAAGCAAGTAGCCTAATGTTCGACACTTGCTCTAATGTTAGCTTGGCTAGACAAAAGTACTGTAACATAGATATGAACACTGGCATCTTAACGCTGAGCTACATTTAGTCTGACACACCAAGTCATTTGATGTTTTTATAACATGAAATAACTTATTCAAACCAAACTGAGCATAAAACCAGCTGTGTGAGCTCAGATTAGAGAAATAACATGAGAATGACTCTGACCTTTAACTTCAATCCTCTGATTCTTCAGATTTCAGCTCCAGCTGCTGACACATCCGCTCTGCCACACACCTCCACCTGCTCTAACAGGATCTGTTAAGATTGCCACAGCTGTTAAAATGATCCCGTGGCTCGGAGCTGCCGGCCTGGCTCTGCTCGTTGTGTCTACAACCAAGGGGGATTGAATCCTGCAGAGTGCTTGCTGGGTAAGCAGTGAGCAGCTTGGTGCAGAGGCACGGCTGCCAACAGACAATACTGTCTAACCATTTGTTGTTATTAATGGCTTTATGTTGTAACACACTGTCCCTGATCAAAATAGTGAAATAAATGACACCCCTCACTGTTTTAGCGTCTGTATTTCCGTCAGCTGTTGACCGAGCACACTTGTGTAACTGCAGAGATTTGTCTTCAGCTAAGTGTGGATCCTTTTACACAGAGTCGATGTCGATGAGAGCAGCAACTGAAATATGAGTTCAACCTGAAATCTGCCTGTGGCAGCAGTTTGGAGAACACACACAGACAGGAACAGGCCACTGTGAGCTGCAGAAAATAAGTGCAACAAAGTGCATTTAATCTAAAGGATAACTCAATTTTATTTAAAACTTCGTGTTACATTTTTTGTTTAAAACGAGTCTTGCTTGCACACTTGGATCAGCTGTTTCAGGCTTCACTTGTTCACTGTGACCTCTCAGATCACAACTGGAACCTATTCAGTTGGATATGTTTACAGTTTGATCTGTTGTCACGCCTTTTATTTATTCACAGTCTTTACAACAATGTAATTCTGATTTGGAAATACAACGTGCCTTGAGTGTCATTGGTATCATCAAATCCCAGTGGTTTAGTGCAGGGGCTCCCAAAAAGATGAATCCATCAAATAAGGTAATAAGAGTGATCTCAAATCTCAATTCTATAATCCATTAAATAAAGTGTGTGTGTGTGTGTGTGTGTGTGTGTGTGTGTGTGTGTGTGTGTGTGTGTGTGTGTGTGTGAGAGAGAGAGAGAGAGAGAGAGAGAGAGAGAGAGAGAGAGACAGACAGACAGACAGACAGAGAGAGCATAACTTTTCAATGGGACTGGTGGGCCTGATGGCTCCTGCACAACTAGCCTGGGCTTTATGCTGATAAGAGCAATGTCCATGTCACTCTCCACATTCAGGCAGGCTTGGTATTTTGTTTTCAAAACTTACAATGCTGAAAACCCAGTCTCACAAGTAGGTTGTTGCCAACAGAAGAAGACATTTCAGAGCCCTCTCAGCGAAGTTGGGGAACTCCTGTTGCACACACAACCAGTAGTTATCAAGGGAAGAGGCCTTAAATTTGCCTTGCAAGTCCCATTAAGAAGCCATCTCAATGAGCTCCTCTTGTGATTTTAAGTCCAGACAAGAGTCAACATCAGGGACAAAGGGATTTCTAACCCAGTTTAGGTGGGTGTTCACAAAGTCAGGGAAATGAAATATCCCTGGAGGTGCGCCAGATGTAATAGCATCAGTGGAGAAATGCTCTCCAATTCACCAACAGATGATAGCAGCTGTTGATGTAGTCATGGGAACATTTCTGTATTCCCCGATTGAAGCTTGTTTGACCATTGCGTGATCTTGTGGACAAAAACACAGACGTTGTTTTGGAGATGCATTATATACGTTTCATGTCTTTGCATGCTTTGACTCAGAACCTTAAGGTGGTGAAAAATGTCCGCTAAACATGGAAGTCTGCGAATCCAGGCCACATCTAAGAAACAATTTGCCAGTTGATGGCTCTCTGACATGAGGAATATTCCATTCTTTCTCTGCATCTTGTACACATGCCTCAAAGCAGCCCCCCAAGAAAGCCAGTGTAAAAGTGGAGCTGTAATCCATTGAAAGAAGCCTCCATTTCATTGCACAAGAAAGTGAAAAAAGTCTGTGTTTCAGAGATCATGCTCTAATTAAGCTAACTACTTGTATTGTGTCCTGTAGTACTTGGTTCAACTCATCTTCAATGCGTTTAGCCACAAGCGTTCCCAGTGGAGCATGCAGTGCATGAAAAGGGCATCGGGAGCTTTTTGCTTGACAAGCACAGTGACTCCATTTCCTCCCGGTCATTGATGCAGCCTCGTCCAAACACATCCCCACACAACCAATCCATTCCATTTGCACAAATGTACTCATCCAATACTTCTCCCTTCTTGTGGCTCTTGTGAGTTCTTCAAAACGTTCTTGTAAAATGAATATGATGCACACATTTGGCAGCGTTAATAACGTCAGTGCTTTCATCAAGCTGTAATGCGAAATACTGACTTGCTCTCACCTGGTCCAAAAGTTGAGCAGCCATGTCACCTGCCATGTCACTAATAAATTTCGTTGCAGGTAGTATTAGATTTTCACTGATTATTTGTGGTTTCTTGGCTCTGGTAATGTGGTAAACTACTAATAAAGATGCCCTTAGCGCTCTTTCTGGAATCATGGCTTATTGAGAAAATGTGGATGACTGCTTGTTCAAGTGCTCTTCCTTTTGCTTGAAAAAATCTATTGGCTTTTCAGCCTCCGCTGGATGGTTTTGCGTTTAGTGCCGTTGAAATTTCGATGGTTTCAAGCACTTGTTTGAGAGAATCTCAAGGACACACTTCGGGCACTTTTGAGCCAATCAAAGAGTGAAGATAACATATTCAATCAAATATTCAACAAAAATATTAGAAATGCATTTCATAATAATGTCCACAATAATTTGATAATAATTTTAAATTTTTTCCCCAAAATTATTATTTAATAATTATTATTATTTTGTTTCACTTTCCCTCCAAGCTGCTGCAGCCCCCTGACATCATGGGGTCAATGGACCATCAAATAATCTTACAAAAATACTGTTTTTAGCAGTCTCTGGGAGCACAGGGGTTAGATTTGTCAGCTAATCAACCCTCGGCTGTACTTAACATATTAATGATATATAATGAATGCAATTTAATCCATAGGGACACACACTTGAACACTCTTGACTGTGCTATTTTCAGACACCATTAAAACCTAGTTCAGATCTTATGTCTCAAGAGGAGGTGATTTACACTTCCTGCTCCTAGACTGGGATTTTAATCCCATCCATTTTATATGGATCATTTTTGTCCTTGAATGATCCACCTGTTTGATGCTTTGTTGTCCAGTGATGGACACATTTGAAGGGACCACAGACGAGACATTGCCTGCTCACACTGCTGTATATATAGCCGGTCTTCAGGTGTAGTTGGTGAATATATCACATGTTAATATTTGTACCGAATACAATGAGAGTCCCTCAAGACCTTCCAAAGATATTGTTGTGCTCAAAAATATGAGGTCACTGTGACCCGCAACTTTTGGGCACCAAAATGAAATCTCTGCTTCAAACAGAGGGTATGTATTAAATCTGAAAAAAAAATAATATCCCTCAACTGAGATTTCATTGTGACATTGAGAAGAATGACCTGAAAACATTATGCTTCCAGCTGAGCTGCTGTCGTCACAAAGCCACAAAAAACATATGTATCTCTACTTCACACTTAGATACAAATGTATCTAATGACTTCTTCCGCCATTGCAATAAAACAAAGAGATGAAGTCATGACCACAAAGTGATTATTCTCCTCTTCTTTTTCTACCAGTGTCCAGCAGAATGGAGAGCAGAGAGTCTGTGTGTTCATCCTCCACTAATTAACAGTGTTTGCTTACTTAATTTCCCTGGGTGCCACTCTGCAGATGGTCAGCATAAACCGTTCAATGAGCTCAGCTGTTTGCCCGTCATTAGCTCACACTGCGCGTACACACGCATACACACTAACACATACACGCAGGTCAGTGTACAGGAAGAAACTTCTCCGCTGCACCAACAAAGAAAATATTCTTCTTCTGCAGCTGTGGCGGAAATAAAACTGCACAAGTATCATCAGCACAACATAGTTTAAGTATCAGCGTGGACAGTTACAGCTAATTTAATCCAGTGGTTCCCAGGGATCGAGGGATTAGGCTGCTCCAAATTCTGCACAGCCAATGGACTGCATGTGGACTTCACAATGATGGATCAGCACTGGGCTGCCACCTAGGGTTCACCGTCTTGTCAGAGACATGTGGACACAACATGTGGATTGGTGGAGACAGAGATCAACCATCGACTTTCTGATTAGTGGAAACCATTGCTCTACCTCTTCAATCACAGTTACCCCAGTGGAAGGGGTGATAAAGTTTCAGAAACAGCATTGTTGGTCTTCATTTAGTTGCTGGAAGAAATGTGTATCATGAAATGTTACCAACCAATAGGGGCCTGAGATGGAGTGTGAAGTTTGAAGTCCAAAGGAACCAGGTGAGGTGGTTCATCAGATCAGAACACTTACCAGACACGCTTCCTGTTGTCTAAATTGTAGGGGATGTTGAAGGTAGAACCAGAGCACACTGCAAAGATTCTATCTCATCTAGTCTGGCAACATCTCAGGATCATCCTGAGGTGCTGGACAGTGTCCCTGGACAGTGGGACAGAGGGACACCTGGACTACGTTGTTGACCTGCTGACACTCAACATGAATGTATCATGTAAAATAAAATTGTTCAGGCAGTGTCCACACTAACCAGTCTTACTTTTAAAATGCTTTTAAATTTGCTTTCCACAATAAAACTGTGTCCTTGCTGACCTCTGGTGAAGACTGAGACCATCATCATTGACAGAATCAACTGGTTTGGTTTTGGTCTGACCCTGCTCAGCTTCACTGTGGGTTCACAGCAGCTGGACTCGGTGTTGTTGTTTTTTCTCTTTCATCGTTTTTTCCTTCTTCCTGTTGTCAAACAGCTGAACGAGGGATGAAGCAGTGATTCAGTCACGACTCGTAAACTCCACACGTTAAACCAGCAGCCATTCCCTCGCTGCTGCGGCACTGCGATAAGATCATCATAAATCCAGGTTAATGACGACGCCTCTGCTGTGTGTTCAGCTGGGCCGACATTTAAAACGAGCGATCGCACAGGAACACTGTTTTCACTAGGACACTAGGACTGTTTACACTCATTACTCACAGGTAGCAGTTGATTTTTACTTAAGTCGGAGGTCAGAGATAAGAAAACATTTAATCAACTCAGTTCTAAGCTTTAAACATTGCACATTCAAGTTCAAAAAACAGTGTTGGTGGTTTTCATCAATTAATTTCATGATTATATTACTTTCAGTATATGTTTCACAAACAGGACAATCTATACAGTTTTCTATATGATGGATAAATAAAGTACAACAGCACAGAGAAAATATCTGTAATAAAACAAAATGATAAGAAAACTATTAAAAGAAATGTGGTGGTCAAGAGACACACTTTGTCACACACTCCATTTTTTTTTCTTCACAGGAATCATCTAGTTTTACATTTGCATTTGGTAAATACACAGATCAAATTCAGTTTGGTGCTGAAGCGTTTCTGAAACAGCTTAAAGACAGATGCCAGAATATTAACACATTATTTTTGAGACAATGAGCCTGATGAACATTTCCTCTATGTGCTCTCTGACACTGAACTAAATATTGTTTCCCTTATCAAACTAACAAGCTGAACCAAAATTTGAATTTTCCTTTAGCCAAAGCATTTAAATGTAAATGTAGCAGAAGTAAGTCAGAAAGCTGTAGGATGAGGTCTGGACTGACAGTTTATCACCTCCACATGTGGAGACGGAGGCGGCTCACATGATTTTATTACTTTTTTAAGTAGAAACATCAGATTTCAGGCCTCGGTTGCTGCTCTCTCTCTCTCTTTTTGCAGCAGATGAGGACATTACCATACATCCACTGTGACGCTCCACTCCACACTTCCCATTTCAGGAAAATATTCCAGTAATATTCCAAAATATTCCTTCTTTTATTCACTTTGCAATGCAGGAGTCATTTGAAAAAAAAAATTGCCTTACTCATTTTGTCAATGCAAACCATACACATACCCTAATGATGTGTTTCACTGTGTGTTTGTGTTGCTGCTGCTAGAGTCAGAGACAATTAGGGAGAGATGAGGTAATAAAACTGAGGTGGTTTTGTCACCTGAAGTGCAGCTGATTCCACAGCGCTGCTGGTCCACATCCTGATAATCGGCAGCAGAGGTGCATGTGTAGAGACGTAATTATGGAGAAATTATGACGATTTAATGATTTTAATATCCACGCAAAGCGGTTAATGCTCCATCAAAGCTTTTCTGATTCTGTTTTGGTTCTTAGGGGTTCAAGTTCAGGAATAATCCTAGTTTTTGTGCATGAGGCAGGATGTGATTATTTTACTAAGAATAATTCTAGGATTTAGAAACTTGGCCTTATTCACTCGTATTTTTGGGTGTAAATGATTTATTAGGGATAAAAATCTTTGCAATTGATCAGATAGGATTTTTTAAATAGATAGGGTTGGTTGTTGTATTCAGAAACAGCAGTTATATAATGCTCTGTTCATAACCACTAGATTCCACTGACTAAAACATCCATTGTACCACAGCGGACGCAGGGAAGTGCTGGTCAATCTGATGTTGAGGTTTTCAGCCAGCTTCAAAAAAGGTAATAAATAATGATGTCCAATATATAACTGAACTGTCTCTCTGAAACCTGGTGGGAGATGAAACAACACAGGAAGACAATGGTGTAAATGTTACTGAGTGTTAGCAGAGCCAAAGTGTAAAAACTACACACCTACACTGAGGTGTTACATTTACTAGAGTCTTCACAGTTGTCAGGGAAAAGGGCAGGGTCAGAGTTGGGCGTATGCTAGGCAAGTCCAAATAAGTGTGGTGTTCTCCAAAGCTCTGATTTTGGCCCAGTGCTGTTTTCATTTTATTTTACACCATAGTCAGGTGATACAAAACTATGACCATCACTTCCATTGATATGTAGACGACACACATCTTTTAAATACAACTATATTATCAGTCCGATACTGATACTAACAACACTTTGGTTAATTTTAGGTAAATATTATTATGAGTCAAACATACGTAAATGTGTCGCACTAGTGTCTGTATACCTGCTGTGCACACAACTGCATTTGCAGTCACAGTTTTTATGAGGATGACAACCAGTCGAACGGGAGCTGAAATTCTGCATCAGTGTACTTCAACATGGACAATCATCCCTTTAGATTAGATTACAGCTGTTTGACAGTTTGGTGATGGAAAATAAGGCCCAAATTTAAAAACAGCAGGATGATCCTTTAATCTAAGGCTCTGCACAAACTGCTTCACTTTGTCATGCTCCACTTCAGAGCAGAATAAAAGTAAACTCTGAGTCAAAAAAAAAAGAAAGTAGAAGAGAAACAGCCTGTAAACTGTTATCATTCTGCTTCTTCAGGCTCAGAGATGAATAGCAGCTTGACAGAGGAGCGTTTTTTTTTCTCTCCTTGTATCTTTCCTTTTTTCTCGGATGATGGCGTGTATTAATTCAGCTTTTGCACTCGATGTTGCTGGATTTCAGAGTGTAAGGTTTTTCAAAGCGAAAGCTCAGACAGCACTCGTGTGTTTTTTTGTGTGTTTGTGTGAGAAAGATGTTACGGCTCAGCAGAAAAAAAGGGCTGAGAGATGAATGTTGCCTCTGACCTGAGTCTCATGGGACTAATACCCAAACAGTTAATACTCACATTTTGTGCACACAGGCTGTTTTTTATCCCCACAGAGAGACAGAGACAGGACCGGGGTCTTATGCAGGACTGCCCTTTACATATGTTTCCATATGCAGCAGAAATACAAGTGTACTGTATTCTGAATTTCAGCCTTGTGTTACTTCAGCAAGTTTGGCCATTGGACATTTTTTTTGAATATTTTGCGATTTGCAGATATTCATCCATGTCCTCGTCCTCGTCCCTGAAAACCAGTAGTGCCAGAACCATGACCAACAGCTGGAATCCAGTAACAGATCCAGACATTCAGAACTTGGTATCTCTATTACTGCTCCTTCTTATCTCATTTTCTTATCTGTCTCTATAACATACAGAAGTTGTAACATTTAACTCCAGGTGTCCAGAAACAGCCACGATAAACTTCATCTTCATTTCTGATTCTTGCTGGCATCAATGGAAACTCAACAGTGATAGACTTTGACCTCAGAGGGCCACTTGCATATTTGTTTCACGTTAAATTTGTTTCAAGTTAAATTGGAAAATCGGAGGCTATTCACAACTGACTTGCAATTGGTCAGGCAGGTGTGTCAGCATGTAGTCATCACTTCAATCAGACATAATAAACTACTGTCTTATTCTGCAACAAGCCAGACTGGTTGTAACACAGTTTGCAACTTTTAGGGCACCAACAATAAAAAAAATAGGAAGGAAAATTTGGCCATTGAGCCTCAAGTTGAAGTGACAAACTTTGTGTCAGTGGCAACCTTATGTACAACTGATCAAGTGATAACATGAGTTCAGCCAAACATGACCAAAAATACATAGAATTTTGTCTAGATTCTCTTCCTACTGGCAAATCCCACCAGGAAAACATTATGTCAAGTTCAATATGCAGCTACACATTATTAGAAGGAAACAGCTAGAAATAAGGTATGAGTTCATGTACTGGAATGCGTCTAGTGCAAAGTTCAGGTTTTTGTCATTTATCGTGTGAATAAAGTATGCCATGTCTCAGTTAGAGGACGTCTTCCACATTGAACTGTGTGGTTGTGTGATCTTTTGTCACCTTCCACATCTGTGCTTCTCACTTTTTTGTCTGTTATCACACACTGAGCATGAACAGATAAAACAATGAACCACAATGAATGATTCTCCTGAGACACACCTGTTTATAGCTGTCATGTGACTTCTCTATTGTACGTCCCTAATCAGATGTTTTCTTCTCATTATTCAGTTGTCACATGCAGAGCTGTAATTTCCTCCAGAGATGAGGAGATGCCACTACTACCTCACTGCTCTTTTGTTCCAGGTCGCAACTGTTGCCAAATTTTCTCTGTTTAACATCCCCTGATTATTCACCCGCTGTTACTGTGTTTAATTAGTTCAGTGAACTCTGGTTCAAAGTAGAGGTGAAGCTTTGACCGGTCTGATTGTCATTTTTTGTTTCCTTTTAACTTGGGTCAGACAGGCTTCTGCAATCAAACCTGAGATTCAAATACTTTTGCTGAAAAACTAAATAGTATCTCACCACTAGGAGGCAACCATCTTTCAACAGGCCCAGTGTTCACTGTTTACCTCTGTGGGTGTTTGATATTGTTGTTGTTAGCTCAGTCATCACTCAGAATTTTGGGTCAAAATCAAAGCAAAGAAGACAACACAGGTTTTTATTTTACCGTACCCTGGAGGCTGACATGAGCATTACTGAATTAAAAAAAGAAAGAGCAGTAGATCTATTTTCAGTCCACCCACCAATTTCTCTGCTACCATCTGGCCAATTGGAATGACTGTAGCTTGTTCTAACCCCTTGGGTTATTATTAATATTTGTATATACTTTGACTTTTGCCCTTACTTAACCATTTATGTCTCATATTTATACTAAATGGGAACTACATTGGGAATGGAAGCCTGTAATGTAGGGTACATTTTATGGTATATGAAGGCAAAATAGTTCTAGTGGGCATTCAGGAGGTTCCACTGGTGCTGTTGAAGTTTCTAGGGGATTTTTTTTAATGTTTAATAATCATTTAGAGGGTTTCCAGTGGCCATTTTGGCCACTGGTTCTAATGGTCATTGTGAAGAATATTCATATTTTAGTGAGAATCTGTAGATGGTTTAAAGGGTTTGGGTGGATTTAATTGTTTCTTTAATTGTTTAATTGTTTGTTTTAAATGTTGAAGTTGTAGTGATTTTTGAGAGATCCTAGTAGTTCTTGATTTAATAGATCTTCAGAGTTTTTTAGGGTTAATGATGAATTAAATGTTAGTAATAAATGTTAGTTGCAGCCCTAAGTAAAAGACTCAAAACACCAACACACAACCACGAGTGCCGGTGTGAGTTGTGATCTTTCTTGCAAAGTTAGAAATATACCAACAAAAATATTCAGACTAATCCCAGCACATTTGCACCATTTAATCTCTGTCTCTAAAGTGTCACACAGTGAAAACAATTACTGTTTTGAGAGGTGAGATACAGAGCTGTCAAAGTCATCTGAGTGATGCAGTCTCTACACTCTCCTTTGGATACTTCATTCTTTATGGTTGCTGAACAGATTTTTAGAGTTTGGACCATCACTCAATAATGTTTACAGATAACTATGCTGTGAGAAACATCTGAATGTGCCTAGCCCAGCCAGCACTATAATTTGGTCAGTTAGCACAGCCATCTGTCAGAATATGATTCTCTTGATTCGTGGACATATTAATATTGTTAGGGTGCACCAATGTCTGTTTGATCGTCCACACCTAACCCTCACTACATGGTTGTGTGAGCTCCATCAGATCACTGCCAGGCCTCACAGTTCTGAGAGTTGAGTTGAAGCGAAATGTATAAACATGAACATGGCACAGACACAGTGTCCTCTGATAACAAACACCTGCTTCACATTCTAATGAATAGACCAGCGTCTGTCCTGTTCCTGTCCACATCTGTTCTACGCTCTGTTCCGTCCCGCTCTGTGTGTTGGGAGGACTCCAACGTGATGTGTGTAATGAAATGATGACCTTTTGTTAGCGTAGCTGTAATTGGCTAAATCGGCAGAGCTTTCCCATGCTCCACAAAACACAGTTCACCGGATTTATACACTGTTATATCAGCATATATTGTGCTCAGAAACAGGCGTCCATTTCAAAGAACGGCTGTGTTTGGTGCGTTTTAAAACCAGAGTGAAGAACTTCAGATCTAACCAAAAACAAAGACAAGTGACAGAGAAAATTGCTTTCAGCACCACCTTTTAATGTCACTGGCCTTTTGTTCTGTCTGATTAGCTGAAAAAAATGTATTATTTTAATGTACTGCTGCTGCTTCAGGGTTAAAATCTCTGCTCAGTCAGTCCCACACTCTGATGTATTATCAAGGAATACAAGCTCTTATGTCTTAATGTGTTCACAGTGTAAAAATCCATTAATATTCCTTTTCAATTAATAAGCAATATGTGCAAAGGATTAAGAGATGTATCTTACATCTAGCATGTTTCCAGTGGGTGTCATTCTTTGCTTTGTCCTTCAGGTCACTACTGGGATGTTTCACAGAGTGTGAAGCTGACTCTTAAGTAGGTGTCAGCACTTCCATGTCAGAGGCCATGGTTCTGATGGAAAGGCGCAAATCACTCCCTTAAAACAGGGGGCAAGTTGCTGTCTGAGATGAAGGAGAGGAAGAAGAAGCAGTTCGGGGTCTTGGTCACAGTGAAGGTAGGATGGAAGAAGAGGTCAACAGGCCATGGTCCTGAGCTTTGGGAATTGATGGCAAGAAGCATCTAAAATTAATTTATTCAGTTCAGTCTGAATAAATTGAGGAGCAACAAAATCACTGTTTTAGTTATTAAGATTTTTTTAGGAATAGTTTAGGCATTTTAGCACTCATCAAGATGGTTTACTGATCCTTTCAGAGGTTCTAGTAGTTTTAGAAATTCTAGTGATCATTAAGAAGGTTGTTAAGGTCCTTCAGAAGGTATGAGTCATATGTGAGTCTTAGAGGTTTTAAAAATTAAGACTTTAAAAAGGGTAGTGTTTAATTGTCATTATAAAGGTTCATCTTTCAGAAAGTTGTAATTATACTTTAAGAGGAACAAATAGACCTTTAAAATCATTCTAGTGGAACCTTTCTTTCTTAATGATTCTGGAAGAGGTTTCTATTAAGTCATGGAGGTTCTGGTGATCATTCTGGAGGTTGTGTTGTACTCTAGTAGGTTTTAGTGAACTTTGTTTTTTACAGTAATGAATAAAATAGTGGATGTTTCATCTTCACATCAACATATTGTGGCTTTGCAGACAAGTCTTCTCACCAACTGTAATTAGACACAGGTTTACCACCTGGAAAACTAACTGACTTATTTTTACACTATAAAATAATACGTTGGTGAACCACTGAGATCTTGAAGAGTGGTGATATTATAAACACACCACATACAACAAGCTTTTCCTTTCACAGCGGATGAAGCCACCTCAGCCCACTGCAGTGCTGATGTCACTGCTGCTTTTTTTTTTTTTTGCTAAATAAAGACACCTTTCTGTTCTCTGTCACTGCAGTGAAGGAGCTTCATTTATGTTTTTTTCTTTTTTTGAGCTTAAAAAGGTTGTGAACATTATGTGAAAACTTCAGCATGAGCATCCAGCTGCTCTTCAGAGAGATAAGTCCAACCAGAGACTCCTCTTCTTTCATTACAGACTGAGCCCATAATCACATTAACTCATGCATGACTACAAAGTTGAAAAGGTTAAAGGCAGGAAGGTAAAGGTTAAGCTGCATCGATTTGGAACAACAGAGGGTGATAGATAGAATGAGGGAGCAGGACGAGGAGGATCTGAGGCTGCAGATTTGAAAAGCATGTGAGTGTTTATGAATCACCTGGAGAGGAAAAGCTGCTAAATGCAGAGTAACTGTGAGCAAAGAGTCCGACATCAGGACTCTGCAGGATCAGAGGGAGCAGGCTGAGACAGTGAGGGGGTAGGCAGAGGGAAAGAATGAGAGAGAGAGAGATGAAAGCAGCGTAAATAGACTGATGCTGTAGTTTGTTTTAAACAAAGTGGCAGATTAAACACCTTTGTATTCCTGGTTTCTATTCTACACCTGCAACCATCTTCCCTCTCTCTTTGACAACTTCAGGCCTCTCCTGTCCTCCTCCTCTCATGGTCACTTCTCCTTGTTGCTATTCTCTCCTTCTGACCTTGTATCATCCCGTCTTGTCTCCTTTTCTACTTGTTTATGTCTCTGTCTCATTTTTCCTCTTGTTGCTTCTCCTCCTTGTCAATCTCTCATCTTCTCTCTTTTAATTCCCTCTGCTCTCTACTTATCTCCTCCCCATTTCTCTTTTTTGTCATTACTCATCTACTTGTCTATCTTCTTGCCAACATCTAATTTCCTCTCATTTTCTCATTTTGTGTTCCTCTCCTGTTTCATTGTCTCCTCTTCTCTCTCTCCTCATTTTTTCTCTCTTGTCTCCTCTCCACCTGGTTTCCTTGCCTGTATTCACTTCTACTGTTTTCGTATCTACTCTTCTTTTCCTCCCTCGTCACCCGTCATCTTGTCTTTCCTCTGCACAGACTTCTTTACAAAAGAGCAAAAGCTTTTCTTTAACTCCCCTGCTAAGTTCGTCTTCCTCGCTCCTCCTTAGATGATGATGGAGAAATTCAGACTTCAAAAGAAAACTGACCCTTTTTATCTGCCCACACACACACACACACACACACACACACACACACACACACACACACACACACAGGGTTTATTAAGATGCACAAACACAGAGTAATGAAACTGGGCCTGATGAAAACAGCTGGCGTTACCATGGAGAGAGAGAAGAGACGTCTCCGTCTGATGAAGGAGCAACTCCTGAGGGAGAGGAGGAGCTGGCGGATCTGCAGTCTGCAGATAAACACACAGGTGAAGAGGAGCAGAGAATAACGGAGCAAGAGGCTGAGCCGCTGGATTTATGGGCTCTGATCAGACCCTGACCCAGACTGAGCTGCTAAACCCTGAACACAGCAGCACTTCTGAGGACTGCACCACGACCCACAACTAAATCCAGAATTTAAAACCAGGACCTGAGCTTGATTTTTACACTGGACCTGAGCATGCAGCACAGACTCTGACATCCTAAACACTGACACAAAACAGGAACAAGTCTTGCATGAACATGTAGGTTGTTTGTCTCCATGCACAACCTCTTAAGGTTTCAGGAGTAGAGGTTTACACGCTGCAAAGCACTGAACCTGCTGGCTACCATTACACACCCTCCACTGACCTCATTCCTATCTAGGTCATGGCATCGATGTAACCTTGGAATAGTTTTGAGGCTAAAACCCACAGGTGCTAGTGTGTCTCTACAGGGGGTCAGCAGGGAGGTTTACACTGCACATCACTGGATCTGCTAGTTAACATTACATTGGTAAAAAAAAAAAAACTCTTTGTTTAGTTACATCAGTGGCCTCCGAGAACCAAAAGATCACAAAGTCTCCTCTTGACGCTGACTTCATCAATGTTTACCCAGAATATGACATCACCTGGTTTTCTCCTTTTCATTACAACCATGAGATATCACCTAACAGTAAAACATGACTTTAGCTGCTGCACGGTATCTACTTTACAGATCTACTCATCTTCGTAAGTTGTTCTAACTATCTTAAAAAACAGATGATTCCCAGTGAAGTTCTGCATTTAGAAGAAGAGTGTTTCTCTGAGCATTTATAGATGTTTATTTGAAATCATCACAATCTAGAAATACATGAATAATGAAAGCTGTCACACCAATGCAAATTCCCTCCTCGTTTTTGCTCTAGTTTCAAGCAGGACCGCAGCATCATTGGACCCAGCTCACATCCTCCGCCACGCATTGATGACACCATCGATCGAGTCAACGCCGCCAAGTTCATCATCAGCAAATTTGATCTTAGACAGTTGGCAACTTCCTTTGTTTCCTCTCATGTTGGAAAATGCACAGTCGCAGTCATTTAAAAATACAGGCTTGAGAGTCTTTACCACCACACAACACGTCGTTAGTCATTACCAACACAATCAACTCCTCATGTCTGACTCTCACCGTGACGCCTTTACTGCCCGCAGGAAATTACCGACATTCACAAAGGAACACTTAACTATCACACGGATATGACATGGTGACATTTCTATTTGCTGATTATGATGTGAGCTGAGTCCAGAGTCCAGCAATGAAAAAAAAATGTGAGTGTGATCCGTGCATTAGGATTAGATTTAACAGACAATCCACACCTCAATATTCACGAATAAGCATAAACTATAAAGGAAACCTTCAAAATTTGTTTTTAATCCCACCTCAGTGGTTCATGAAGTACAACATCAGGAAATATTGTTTCCTGTGTAAAAATGAAGACAATGACATAAGAATTATATTATCTGGTAGTTTTGGTACAATCAACCTGGTCCATGTCATAACTGCAGCTGGTGGCTGAAGCCCAGGTTCAATACAAACAATCTGACTGGTTGAGGCACAGTTTGCAAATAGAAGAAGATTGCAGAAGAAAAACAGCATCAAAAAGATGAAGGGAATCTGAATGAAGGATACGGACCACAATCCTGTGCTTTCAGAATAAAATCAGAGTGAAAAAGACATGAGATATGGTCCTGAATCTAAACTCCTGTTATTCAGCCAGAGCTTTTCAGCTTCCTGTGTGGAGAGGGTGGAGGTATAAACTTTAGACTTTTCTCTCCTCCACAAAATGAGTCTCAGCTTTGTGGCACACAGTGAAAGGAAAGCAGTTGATTTCCCCGCTGCCCCTCCTGATGGTGTCTTTCACCTAATCCCATCCTGGTTCCATCTGGATGCCTCAGGCCTCTGGGGGCCAAACATGGTGCCACATCAGACCCTATGGGCCCCCACCGAGCACATGTGGTCCACTGAGCTCCAACTTGTTACTGATGTGCAGTCTGTGCTGGAGGGAGGCCAAAGAGTTTTTACCTGAACCATGTCCCAACAGAGTGACACACACACACACATATCATGCTCTGTGGTCAACAAAGACATGGCTGAGTAGGATGATCATAATGCCATCATTATGTGTTCCTGTTGACTGAGCAGAGACACACTGTTCCTGGCTCAGTTTCATGGAGCCACAACACACACACACACACACACACACACACACACAGCACCACCTCTGTCTGCTGCAGCAGCTTGTAGACAACAAAGCAGTAAAGATGATGGAAGGACGATGGTGATCAGTGCTGCCAACGACGGAAACTAAATCCTTGTAAAAAGACTCAAGAACGATCAGAGTTCAAGGGAAATTCAGACTGAAGCGACTGAAATGGAGTTTTTAACGTGTGTGAATCACAGCAAGGGTGTTTGAAGCTTCACGTAACTTTACGTCTGCAGGTTAACAAGCTGACTGTGTTTAATATACAGCCCCCAAACACACACACACACACACACAGTGCTTCCCAGCGTGGAAGTAGAAAAAATAATTTGTCAACCATCAGCTTACAAGCAACTTACAGGCCTGTGTCTTTATCACTATACAGAAAAAACAAATGGCCAGCACACCTTCACTTTCTGTCACTGTATGAAGACAAGACATCAGACCCTTTTTATAACATCAAATAACCAATTAAAACCAAACTGATCCAAAAGGACAGAAATCCAGGGTCAGGTTTCTAATCCAAGGTCAGGTCTCTGGTCCAGGGTCAGGTCTCAAAGGCAGAAGGTCAACAAGGTAGTGCAGGTGTCCCTCTGTTCAGAGACACAGTCCATCTCCTCCTGGAGGATCCTGAAGCATTCTCAGACCAGATGAGATATAAAATCTCATCACGTGCAGGACAAGAGGTACAGCTGTAAGAAATACAGGATGAGAGAGAAACACAAAAAGAAATGAGACAGGGTCAGCTGGTTATATGTGATGCAGTAGCTCCTCCAGTGACCAATGAGTAATCTAGATATTTTGACTACTGTTTTAGGGAGCTATCATATCATTCATCTTAATAAATAGCCTAAAATGTCCTAGTGCAACACAGTCCAAAGTATGATTATAAAATCAAATTTATATCAGTATATACCAAATTGTTTATATGACCCTCAGTGGGATATTAATATTTATGTTTAAATGAAATGAATGAGGAGAAAACAAACAATCTCTTTTTAGAAATGCTCTAATTTCCAAAGACAGTTATTCACTGGAAATCATGCAGGAAACATTTGTATCAGATTTGTAGCCCGAGCTGCTAAAACAAACACAAAACAAACAAACAAACAAACAAACACTGACCTATGTGCTCTTGTGCCTGCAGCATTTTTCATTTGAACCATGGAGGCGTCAGCGTCACCCTCCAGGTGTCAGATCAATACTGCACACACAGCCGGATGTGCTGCGAAATAAGACACACTCCCAACAGGATGAGTGCCTTACCTCCGGCTGAACGTACACACTCATGTCTGTAAACACACACACACACACACACACCCGTCCACTGTCTCTCACACAATAACCATGACAGAGGAGAGGATGGCTCGCCCCCGAGCATCAGTCCCACAGAAAAAAAATATTCAATAACTAGCTGAATCTCTCGTCCATTATGCTGCAGCCTGGGGACCGACGTTTACACAGACACTATTTACATGTTGTAATTTGTCAGCAACATTAACACGAAGCACAAAAGCAATTCAATATGCTGTGAATACACAACGAGATTGAGCTGCGAGGTAGGGGCTGGAGAATGTGTGTGTGTGTGTGTGTGTGTGTGTGTGTGTTGTGTGTGTGTGTGTGTAAAACTGATTCACAGAGAATTAAGTAAGCCAGGGCCTTACACACACACATACACACACACACACACACAGAAAAACACACATGTACACACCATGTGCAAGAATGTGATAAGAAATGTAGCATCATTCATCTGCTCACTGGAAGTCTCTCTCTCTCTTCCCTTTGACTTCCATCTTTTTTCACTCTGCTTTCCCCATCTCTCTCTCTCTCTCTCTCTCTCCCTCTCTCTCTCATTTTCATCACCCTCCAGCCAGGACAGGGAGAAGCTGTTTGTTTGTAAAACACCTCTTGAACACAGAGATAATTCAAAGGGGGAAAATGCAGCAAAGGGACATGTGAGGGAACTGGTCAACTTTATCTCTAGCTTTCTCAAAGCTCTGAAAACCAACGGCACTGAAGGAAATGACTAGAACCCCTCATAATTCTCTTCTAACCATATCAAAACAGAAGTAATACTAAAATGCTAATGTTTAGCTGGTAAAACACTTACAGAGTTCAACATCTTAGCATGCCAGCACACTATAAAGTACAGCTGAGCCTAACGGGAATGCTATCAGTTCTGCAGAAGAGATTTAAGAGATTCAGTGGACTTCTATCTGCTTCTAGTTGTAACACATCACTGAGAAGGTCCTACACTGTTTACAGGCAATTCTACTGATTTTAATTGGTTCTAGAAATCTATGCAAGGTTCATGAGAGGCAGTATTCTTTGAAAGGATCTTGTAGTCATTAAGGAGGTTGTGGAGGTTCTCTGGGCAGTTTAGTTGTTCCTTTAAGACAATCTCTAGGATTCAACCTCAAAGGAGGTGTGTGGGTTTCAGCTGTTGTTTCAGAGTTTGTGGTTACTGAGGAGGTTCTGTGAGTTCTTGTTGGTACAATTAAATGCTAAATCAGTATCAAAAACATTTATTTGGATTTCTGACCCCTCTGCTAGACATTAAGATACTTTTAGAGGTCACTGTGGAGGTTTAAGATGTTGTCTGGAGCAGATTTTTGTCTTTCAGTGGTCATTTGAAAAGTTATAGCAATTAGTGCTAGAAATTAGGTTCTGTGGGGTTTTGTTGGTTCTTTAAAAAATTCTGAAAGTTTTCAAGAGTTTGCATTGTTTAAGAGGTTCGACTGGACTGGACTGGATCTGTTAAACAGCATACTAACATGAATTAAGGTTTAGCTCAGCTACAGAGAACTGCAAATGTTTTCACACAAGTATGTTGGCAGCCAGAACCATTGAAGAGCCACTGTGAGTCTTTTTCAAACAACTAATGGATCCAGTGTCAATTAGCTAATTGCTGACTATAATATAAAGGCTGACATACTTCTGTCTTAAGATGGAACCTGCTTCCTGTTACTGCTGTTACTGTGTAGAAATAGTATTAAAACATTGATGCCATCAAACAGTATCATGTTTCTAAGAGAAATCAGTAACTGATCGTTGTTCCCTCCATCATTATCTATAGCCATTCATTTATTCTCTGGTTCTATATAAGGAAACATCTAGTCAGGTTGACAATTAGTGAGTGAAGAAAATGAAAGTGACGTTCTGACTCATTCTCTCACCATCCTTCGTCTTCCCTGCTTTCTTATAACAGTTCAGCCTCTCCATATCTCTCTCTGGTGTCCTCGTGTCTCATGCTGATCTATTACTCTCCTGTTTAATTTTAATCTGAAGTGTCTTTTTATCCTCCTCTTGCTCCCTCCACTTATCTCTCCTCATTCTGTCTGGAGAGGTTCAACACTATCAGTACCGATTCCTGTTGCTCTAGTGGAAACGTGAAAAAGTCTTATTCACATCACATTGCTTTACACGAGGCTTTACAGAGTGAGTAATTACATTCACTTTCTAACCCTGTGGCCCATAAAGGGTCCATTAAGAGGCTCTTGTGGTCAATGAGCTGGTTCTGGGGGTTCTCAGGTGTTTAAATGTCTGGAAGACATTTATGAAAATCAGTGGTCCTTTAAGAGTTTCTACGTGCCTTTAAGGTAATTTTAATAATAATTAAGGACAACAAATCACTCCTTAAAGAGATTATGCGTCCTTCAGGAGAGTACATACTGTAGGTCCTTTCCAATATTCTAGTGGTCAGTGTTTTTTTCAGGTTTTCTCAAGATTCAACAGATTCTAGTGATCACTGAATAGGTTTCATCTTTAAGAGGAACATTTAGACATTATAGTGATCAATGGGGAGATTCAGGAGGTCCTGATTACTGAGTAATCTAGAAGGTTCTACTGTTTTGCAAGAGTTTCTAAGTCAACACAATGTTAGTGGCCATTTTACATTTCTTGCACTGACAATGTTCTACTGGTCATTTAATTTCTATCAGTTTTGATAGAAGATATGGCTAGGTTTATACATTACTATGTATATCGTCATCACTGTCGACTAAGAGGTTCTACAGTTCCTTTTGGAGGTCCTAATGTTTACTGAGGGGGTTCTATCAGTTACCTAGTAGACATTGTTGCCCCTAGGTACTCTATGATCTTCCACTGAACATGAGAATGAAGGTGCTAATGGTTATTAAAGAGGTTCTACTGCTAATTACATTCTCCTTACAAGGTTCTATTTGCATTAGGTTGTTCTCTTTAGTAATCTTTCATGTTCTAAGACTCCTTCTAGAGGTTCTACAGGTTTAATGGGTCATTAAGAAGGTTCTGCAAGTTTCTTACAGTTTGTAATAGTTCCACAAGTTATGCAGACATTTACATAGTTCCACTGGTTTTATAAATAGGGTTTATAAATGGTACTTTATGTGCTTCTAGTGGAGTTCTAGCATAGGTTCTGTGAGAGGTAACATGGAACATTATAATTGTTAAATGTCATATTAAAATTCATGTCAGCCTCACAGAGCAGATTGCATGATTCTCATGATATGCTAGCATCAACCAGGAGTCCTTGCAAGTCATTGTGATAACTCGCTAATGGCCAACGCTACTCTGATGAACTCTGTCATGTCCTGCAAACATCACACCCACAAGTCTTCCTCCTCATCTCTGGAGACTTACACTTTTTTCTTTTTTTACATAAACTATTTATTTATTTTTCTGTTATTTTTTTTTATTTCCTGTTAATCTATTTTCATGATTTGTTTATGCTGTCAAACAGGTAAAATTCCCCTTGTGGGACAAATAAAAATATTCTATTCTATACTATGATTCACTTTTTTTTACCAGGGTGGAACACAGCAGAAAACAATGTTTAAATTGAGGTTTATGAATTTCCATTTCCAAACACATGTATCTACTAATCCAGATTAGCTGTTATGGACTTGGAGGAGTTTTATGCAAAAGGTTTTATGCAAAAACTCAGCAAATAAAAAATTCTGTGTAATCACTGAGATTTGCTTGTTAAACAAGGAACCTACAGAGACTGTATGAAGGACTTGTGGAGTATTAAAATTTATTTTGGCTGCTACTTTAACTCCTGTTTAAGATTAAAATCATTATTCTTCCTGCTTCATCTGGCTGCTAAGTATTCTGCTCATGTGTTTTAATGGCAGACCCAGATGTTTTCCAGAAATGTAACATAAATAACGCACATGAACATGTCTTATTTAATGCTTGTGTTCACTTTGTGTGAATGAGTGTAATATTAGTATCATTGAGTATCACTGAGCATAAAAACATGAACATCAATGTGACGTTGGTGCAAACACACTGTTAAAGTCCATTAATGTGTGTATGTCGCTCTGACATCACGTCAAATAAATTGCATAAACACTTTTGCGTCTGCAGGTGCATGGTGCACGGTGATAAATTACTACAATCGCATCTCCTCTCTCCACCCTGCGCTGCACCGTGGAGCAGCCAACTGTGTGAATAGACTCAATAAAGCGGAGAATGAGGAGGGATTACACTTCACCTAATAGTTCAAAGATTATTCTCAGTTATAAATTGAATATAGGGCAGACAAACGGAGCCTCAAGTATTCTAAATACATATTTATAAAGCTGAATGAGTGGTGGGATTTGCTCAACCATGTATACTTTAACTGTGCTTCCTCACAATGAGAGAGCAAGAGCTGGAGAGGGGAAAAGAGACAGAGAGAGAGATGCAACCTTATTGTGGTGGTTAAGACTCTACAAATGAATTTAATCTCTTGTCACATTCAAAATTCATCGCCTTTGTAGAGCAGGAAAAAAAACTCCACTGTTTATCTCCATTTTGTTCATGGTCTGAATTTGCAGAGCGAAGAAATGAGTCAAGATCCACTTAGGACGCATGCATACATGCATATGTGCAGACACAAACATAGAATATAAATGGAGATCTGAATTAGTCTAACGGAGAAGAACTGTAGACACTGAAGGAGGAAATATTTAGAGACATTATTTAAATAACTCTGAGAGTTTTGAATCTGAGCCTTATTTTCCCATTTTTTGGGGTGTAAATAATTATCAAAGACCGAAATTGTTGTAGTTATTACACTCATGAATATTAACAGTATCCAAGGTAACCAGTTGAATACTACAGGGCAGTTGTCAAATTACGTTCTTTACGAGTGCTTTAGGATAAGAATGCTGTGTAACCAAATAATGGACAGGATTTTGACAGAAACAGAGCTTAGTGTCAAAGAGTAAGATCTTTTTTGTTTGAAACCAGAAACAGCTGTTATATCATCTGCCAGACTCCATAGACACAAACAATAATTTCACTCCAGACCTCAGGTAGCTGCTAGTCAACTGCTGTATCAATCACTTAGTGCATTTGTGTTATTGTATTGTATTTTTTTTCTTTCAGTGTAGAGAACACTTCTTTGACTAGCAGCTTTCTGTGAGGTAAAAATACTGTTTTTGTCAATGGAGTATGGAAGATAAGATAAGGCCCGGGTTAAAAGTGCTCAAGTTACCCTTTAATGATGAACTCTTACATCTGTGTCTCCTCCTGGTTGTCACATTTAAGGATATCATAAGACTCCATTGACAAAAACAGTGATTTTACCTCACAGAGGAAACCTGTGAGGTAACCTGAGTTCTGATTGAACACTCTGCTCTCCCACAGTCTATAAACCTGCTTTCAAGCAAACCTTTCAGAACCTTTTCTGTTTAATCATCAGAATTATCTATAAATCAATTTAATCCTGGCATTGTGAAAGCTCTATTCTTAGTCCTGTGTCATTTTTACTTTACAGATGACACACAATTCTATATTTAATCATGTTTATACACTATGCAACTATAATCAAGTACAGATATTAAAGTGATGGTGTGGAATAATTCAAAACCAGGGTCTATGTCACACACACGCACGCACGCACACACACACACACACACACACACACACACACACACCAGAGATATTTTACATCGGTCAAAGTAATATCCAGTTTGAGTCTTTTGTTTTCACAACCAAGTAGTTAACAATGAAAGTAAGTGGGGCAGTCAGTCAAACTTATCTAAACTGCCATTTTTAACCACTAATAAAGCTCAAAATAACACTTCACTCCGGTATAGCATGAATAAGGTCCCTGCACGTAAGCTGAAGTAATGATAACTTAGCAAGTGTACCATGTGTCTGAAAACTCAAAGTTACTTAAAATAGCTCCTGAAGGGGTGTTCAACTCATATTCATGGTGAAATAGACCCTGGGTTCACATTCTTCCAACCAGCAATTAAAGGGTGACTATTCAATATCTAACAATTATGAGCTAGTTCCTCTATTTACCTGTTTGTACAACTGTGTGACTTCAAGTAGTCTGAGAAGCATTCAGAACCATATCAATTAATTTGTCAAAAATTTCTACATAGACAGAAGTAGAGTTGGTAACAACCAAAACCAGAAATACAAGAGAGAGAAAATACCTGATGACTGCTGAGAACTGAAACGAGCAGCTCTAAACTACACCACACCAACTATAAAGATGGTGTCAGTGTGTGTTCACTGTTTATTTCTGCTAAAAATAAGTCAGCAAAAAAAAAATTATTAACTGCAGGATTTAAAGAACAGTTCTTCAGGGAACACATCTGGGGGTATTTTAACTTGTTCCAGCAGGAAAAAGCTCAGGTGTGTTTAACAACATTAATGATGGCTCTGGCTCTGCTGCACCTAAATGGAACGCGGCCATCGTTAATGACGTTATCCACACCTGCGTTTTTCTTGCCGTGACGTGCCAGAGTCGAGCTCCTGAGCAGAGGTCTGGTCGAAGCACAGTGAGCGAGAAAACACCTGCGCTGGTGCATCATGGGAACATTTGCATGGGGGAGAGGGGGGCGGAAGGGCTCTTTAAGGGAAAAAAAGGATGTGAATATTTATTCCTCTACTGGTAGGAGAGTTGCGTGTCTGATTGCAGAGCTTGTGTCCCGAGGCGGAGGCTGCCGACAAAGTGGTACATTACAGTGTGTTGCAGTCACGCTCCAGTTTGCCTCCGATGTGTGTTTAACATGCTCTTTTACAGCATGAAGTGCAGCTTGTCTCTGCTCAGACCTCTGTCTCCTTCACTGAGGCCTCACCTGTCCATCACACACTCCTGAACGTCCACTGTCCGGTTTCAATTATTAAAACTGCTGGTCCTCATTAAAAACTATCATTCTGTTTGATTTCAGCTGCAGCTGTAACATTGTTAAGAAAGATATGCAATATTTATGTAACAATTCTTACTCCAATACGACCGTTAGGTTTAACCACTGACACCATGAGAAGAAGCAAAGCTCCTTATTTAAAACAACAGGCTGTTTCACCTGCAAAATGCTATCGGATACTTGATTCCAGACAGTGAAGCTGTTCATATCAGCAACACAGACACAGCAGATTCAATTCAACCAGAGTAAGAACCTTGTGGTTGTACATTAGAGATGGATGAAAACATGTTTTGTGAGTTTGTTAATCAATTCATCCTAAAGTCTGAATTGCCTCAAGGAGTTTCATTTGTGTATGTTCTCGTTACAGCACTCTCTAACCTCTGCAGTCAATACAATTGGAGCAACGCAGGACTTCTGTGAAACTGTACAGACTTTTATGCTTTTGGATGTTGCTGTGTATCTGTTAACAGTAATTCTGATTGTGAATAAGTTTTTCTTTTCCCAATTCACCGTGTCTGAATCCGTTTTCTACCGAGAGATTTATTCTTACCTGCTGACATTTTGACTTTACAGGTACTTGTTATGATATTTAAACAAACTTTAAAAGGCCATATAAGCAGCATTTACTATATATCAAAAAACCCACAATGCAACATTGTGCCATTGTCGCCTGACAATCTACCAGTTGCTGCTGACGCACAGCAGTGATTCACCAGAGTTTGAAAAGACTGCTTCATGTCTAAACCAAATAAAGGAGCTGATTGTAGATGAATCCAAGAAAAAAAAACATTGTATTTGTTATGCTCTCTATAGTGTGTGTGTGTGTGTTAAATAACATATTTTATTTCAGACAACTGTCTCATGTCTTGAACCAACTTTAAAACACACAGGGTCCACAAACAAACTGCAGGATGACCAACAGTGACACACCACAGCAGCCTCTACCTACTCTAAAGTCTTGTGTTCTCTTTTAAGGCTCATATTTCCAGTTTTGACTGTGTTTGGGTCAAATTTAACCAATTTGAAGTTGGTTAATTTGGGAAGAGTTTTTAGGATACTATCTCTGAGCTCTACAAGGCTTAGACCTGTTAAAGTAACAACCATCCAGCATTGCTGGTGGACAGAGAACATCTTCATTGCCAAAACAATTTAAGACTGAAGCAACACAGACGCCTGACGAATTTTCTCAGATAGATGGCAGGCATCAGCATACAACCATTTTTCAGTTGATCAGAGCACTATTCAGGAATAAACTGTTGTGTGACAAATGTGAAAGATCAAGACACACACACACAGGTTGTCCACACTCTCTCTCACACACAGGTGCACACCGGTTCAGTTATCATTACAATTTCTTTGCAAATTACATCAACTGTGTTTCTTATTTCCAGAGGACAATGATGATGATGATGATAATGCTAACCTGAAGCCTGGTGGAGTGAGACACCTATAGAGGAAAACATTAGTGTGTGAATGTGCATGAGTGCAATCAGAAAAAAAAGTGTATGGCACAGATCAGGATGTGGGGGGCAGTTACCTCCTGCCAGGTTGTTCAGTATGAGTTGGACGTGTCAGCGAACAGCAGCCGAGCTGCAGAGCAGAGGCTGAACATTTACAGCTTCATGTTCATCCTGCAGCAAGACCACGAGTACAAACACCCAACCAGGGTCACAGAGACACAGTCCTGGACCAGTCGGTCTGGACTGAAGCCTGAAATAAAAAACATATTCTTTGTCCGTACTATTCATTCTCACTCTGAGTTTTTGGCCTGACCCAGGAGCTCTCAGTGGCACCCATTCATCCATTCCTTTACAGGAGCCATCATCATTTCATATCGTGCATTCAATTATCGTCCCTGCAGGATGTGTAGAGCCAGGTTATGAGTAATTATATCTATAGGCTTGTCTGCTTAATTGGTGTGAACAACAGAAAGTGAAACAGAGAAGTAAAATAAAGAATATAAGCAGAGGTGATGCAACACATCTGATGGCACCATGGAAAAGTGTTTGCAGAAACAGTAAGTGAAAAAGAGACATGACACGATATGTTTTCATATACTGTAACTATATAAAGAAACTGTGTGCACATTGGGAACTAGATAACTTAATAAATTAGATAAGTTAATGTTAGCTTTTTCAACCAGTACAGTGAGAGTAGGGAGATGTGTCATGGTTCATCCTCTGGGAAACACAAATACTTTCACTGAAATTTTCCACCAGCGCCGCATCAATTGTATCTTTGTATTTTTTGTATTGTATTTTAAATTGTAATTGTATTTTAAAGTCACTTTTTAGTTCATTATTGTCCATTTTTTTTCGTTGTAATGTTTTATTTTATTTTAGAGAAAGGTTGTTGCTATTATTAATCTGTTTAATTTTGGAAATCACATATTGTGATTAAAGTAAAGTTGCTGACAGTTTGTGTATACATATACTGTATGTATAATATTCACATGTATAGGACATGTGAATATTTTAGGACAGAGGAAATGATGAGCGAGTGTTTTTACTGAAACACAAGCGATCATCATCAGCACCTTCACCTCCTGCTGCTTTTCCTCCTCTTCACCAGAGGGGAATGTTTTACCAACATATTTGTGGACAAATATGTTGGTACAATTACTCACAACTATCTCTGGAATAAACTGAACAAAAGGAAAGTTATTGACTTCCATCATTGTTCATCATTCCAACTTTGAATATTTTACAAACTGCTCTGGCTCTGGCAGATCCTTCCATAGATGTTCAGGATATGATTATCAGGGTTTATAGAGGCCATTTAAGAATAGTCCAGTGTTCTTTTGTCAACCATGTTTAGCTATAAGATGCCTTACAGCCTTGAGACCTCATTGTACCCAACACAGATTCAAGGACACTCTACCAAATGCGTCAAAGCAGCCCCAAAACATAACCACGCATCCCCTGTGTTTGTTGTCAGTGAGTGTGGTCTATAAACATAGAATTGATGTGAAGTACAAAAAATAAAATCAGTTTTGTATCATCAATCCAAAGGACATTCTTCCAGAAACTTTGTAGCTTATGAACATGCATCGTAGCAATTCCAATCTGTTTTTTTTTTTTCTTTCAGTAATGGAGTCTTTCCTCCATGGAGTTCATTGTCCACTGATGGATAGTGCAATCAGACAGTGACATACCTTGGCCATTGGAGAACAGCTTTAATGCCTTTTAATGTTTTCCTGTGCTCTGTCATTCACATGTCCCTCTGATCAACCTGGAGTGGCATTTCCTCTTACAGACACATCCTGAGAGGTTAAATATAGTCCCATGGATCTCAAACTTTTGAATAGTATTTACTACTGTTGTCACAGGAACACAAAGCTACTTAGAGACGGTCTTATGGCCTTTAACTTTGACATGGTTATATATCATTTTCTTTCCGAACTTCTCCTTTTTCAGTGCCTGCTGCAGTTCCTGCTTTTTCAGTGAGTTGCACAGAATAGTACTAAACTACACAGTAGCAAGTTTTCTCTTCAATTTGTCTGTCAGTCTCTGTTTATTCATGGTCACATCACTCAGTCAGTCTGCTCTCCTCCTCTTCGTCCTCCCCTCACATACAGAAGCAGGTAAACAGACACACAGAGATTCACTGCAGACAAGCAAAGTTTAAGCAAAGCTTGTTTGTCCATTTTCCCAAAACTCATCAACACTCTTGTCCTGTTTTTCATCGTTTGTCATCTAAACACATTTATAGACACTACCAAATATTTAGTTGTGTGTTTTCACAAAAAAAAAAAAAAAAAAAAAAAAATGTGGATCTGATTTTTGCGGTGACACTGGTGCCATATCCAGAACCCCGTCAGAAGTCTATGTTGACCCTCCATCACTATCAGAATCAGTCTGAACAAACCGAATCACACTCTTTCAGGTTCACATGACTTCTGACCTAGTCAGGAAAGAGCATGGAAGAATATTTATGCTTGTTGGTTCATGGCCATTTCAAACGTGAGCTGAGCTCCAAACCAAAGGCTTCAGTGTTTCCAAAAACCAGAGCGATTCCTCTGCCATGGAGACGGACACCTGTTGAATCCTTGATGCATCTGTCTGCTCCTGTGAAGATAATCTGAAGGGAAATGCAGCACAGCAACTTGGCAGAAGGGGAGTAAAAACTGCTGATACATGAGCCTTTATGTTCAAATTGATATTCATGTCAAACAGTATCTGCTGGAAATAAGTCATCAGTCTTCAACCTGATGACCAATGAGTCCAGATCAGTGACAGGACTCAGTCTTTGTTTGGACCAGAGAGCCACCAAGACCAGAACCTGATCAGACCCTGATCCAGCTGAGACTGGAGGACTAAAACCTGTTGAGCTCTTGTTGATACATTTAAGTTGTGATCAGTGATGATCAGTCAACCCACGGTCGCTGAGAGAGTCTCTCTTAAATCCATGTTAAAGCAACCAGTTCTATCCAGTTCTGATGATATTTCAGGAGCAGACACGCTCAGAGGAGCAGCCAAAGATCCTGGGGAGGCAGTAGAAAGAGCAGTAAGAGCAGTATCTCACAGAAGGACCTGGAAATCTCCAGGCTCAAGTAGGAGCTCAAACTGAAGGAGAACCAGAGCAAGAAATCAGCAGAAGTGAGAGAGGTGGATGAGCAGCTCCATCAGAGGGATAAGGAGATCCTCCAACTCCAGAGGGAGGAGGGAGCAGATGAGTCTTCCAGACTCATACCAAGAACCAGCTGAGGAGCAAAAAGGATGAAAACTTCCTGAACTTGGAGGCCTGGCAGAGAAAATGTGTCTGGAAACAGCTGATCAGTCACATGAGTTAACTGTTTAATTTGACTAAACAAGAGAACTTGATGATCTTGTTTAGTCGCCTTCAGAGTGTGAAGCAATTCAGGAACTCAGCTCAGTGTTTATGTTTTTGTTGGTTATTGGGTCAGTAATTTCTCAGGCTGAACACACACACGCACACTTCACACCCAGCCTCTACTGTGAATACACAGCTGTGTGTTTCCCTCTTCAGTGTTTAATTCATTATTCATAAATTAATTTGTTGTTCACTGTCAACAAATGACAATGATGTCTGAAGAGTTTATATAGTCGAAGCTGCACACACACACACACACACACACACACACACACACACTGTCTTATTAAAACACATTACCTGAAAGATCCCCTTTTCCCAAAACCTATTTAATTCAGCAGTGCTCTGAATTCCTGATCTGCAATCTGTTCTCATTACACTTATTCTCACACACTCCCTCTTTATCACCCTTCCTCCCCACACCTCCCCCATCTCCCACCTCCCTCCTACCTCAGGTGGATAGTGTAATTGCTGTGGTTTAACTGGTGCTGTGTTTGATCTTATGCTTATCCTCTGAAGCCTCTCGCTCATGAAAGAGATGAAGGCGGGAACGTATCTCCCGAGGACGGCCTGCGTGTGTGTATGTGTGTGTGTGTCTGTGTGTGTTAAGTGGGAATTGCTTCTTCTTGTCTGGTCTGATTTTTGAAGTAATTCAATTATTGCAGCGGCGGCAGCAGCAGTGCTGGAACTTCAGGCTAAAACATACAAATCACTTCAATCTAAAGCCAATTCCTCCCATTTAACCTCTATGTATTACACAGACACGCAGCCATTTTCTCTGCTGCCTTTTATTAGATTCTCATCTGCGGGCCCCTCGGCAAGCTACACAACAGAGCAGGAAGTGGACTACACTGCCATGGTCTTTTCATACCTTTGTAATAAAGATGATGAAGATGATTGAAAGATGTTTTACCCTCCTCCTCCTCCAAACATACTGTACCTGACTTGGTGTGTGAGGAGATACTGATACTGAGCCACGTTTAGTCACACGTGATCACTGAATTTTCAAACTTGCTTAAATGTGGAAGTTCAAACTGTCCCTCAATGGACAATGTGAAATTGGGTGGACCTCACTTTTGTGGAGCTGTCATTTTTCCATCTTTATGTAGCATTAACATTTGTTTTTTAAAAGACAGACAGGTCTATGTGGTTTTATGCTGGGAAAGAGAGAAAGGGGAGCTCTTACTTTGAAGGTGGCACGCCAGTTGGCCCTCTTTTCAGTCTGAACAAGAAAACAAAAGGACTATTACTTCTTCGTGGACACTGGTGGACACTACAGTGACTCACTATTGCTTCTTCAGACACACAGTTGTATTACAAGACGGATCAAGTTCTCGAAGGCTAAGACAGATTGTTTGCACAGTTCTTATATGCCAACTTGGCTGCTACCAATAGATCCAGTATATACTATACTGTACTATGAGATGTGCCTCATATGTGAACAACAACAACATGCAGACTTTTGCACATGAAATATATTAACTCCATGGTTGCTTTGCTTGCAGCCAGTAGACGCTCAGTGATAATGAGGAGCGAGATAATCAGCATCTGTGTTTATCTCTGGTGTATAATAACACAGTAATGACCTCATTTCCACACATGTCAACAGAGGGAGTTCAACTCTGGGCTAACGTGCTGCTCAGTTGTAGTCAGTCACTGCAACAGTGTTACGGCATGGCTCCACCTCCTCCAACAGTGAATCACCCCTGACTGTAAATTTAATCAAATCCCGCGAGAAGGAAGACAGCTGGTTCATGACTCCTGTAGGATGACTGGAGGAAAGACCTGAGAACGATTCCACACCTGTGGAGCGTTTTGCTGTAAATTTGACTAAATGAACATGATGATGAACGAATCGGTTATTAAAAGTGTCTGACTTTCATTTCTGTTTGAATCGATACCTTTACTTGTATATTGGTGCGATCGTCAGAAATTGTAAACCTGTCTGAGCTATAGTGAAATTACGATGACGTTCCCTCCTTGGATAAATTAGCGTTCCACTGTAGACAGCTAAAGTCTTTGAATCTGGTTCCTTCACACTCTGGCCTCCACAGTCCATATGAGAGGAGGTCTGATTTGATATATATGAGGAGATGTGAGTTATTGCTCTACGCTTGCAGGGATCATTGTAGCAAGCAGCAGCGGCAGCAAGTACTTTGGATTTCATCTCATTTCCTGACATCACTTCTCTATCAGTGTCCAATAAAGACATAAATAAATGTGAGTCATAGAGGTGAGAGGCAGGAGAATGAGAGGAAGAGAGAGACAGTAGGCACAGGGGGGATTCCTGATGGTGAAGAAGAAGGAGATCCAGTCATGTGATGATGTGTTAGCTTATAAATCTCAAAGTCTGCTGTAGATTTAATATGTTCTTTGCTCTTTTAATTGAGCAGAAAAACCACAAATTCAGATTTTCTGCTGATTACACAACCTATATATTTGGATCTAGCCAAGTTCTCCATGCTTTATGTTATTCTACGCTAAGTCAACCACCTTCTGTGTATCTTGTTGAAGACCGTGCTGTGGGTTCATAAGCTGCAACAGAAGATTAATGAGACGTTCTTTCTCCTGATGTTCACACTCGTGATTCACATGTCTGGTTTTATCCATATTTCTCTTTTGTTTTTTTGTTTTTTTTTGTTGCTGGTGTGAAGCTGATTTTTCCTCTGTCGTCATTGTGGTCTCCAGTCGACTGCAGTGAAGTGCCCAACATCAGCCTGTACCCTCTAGCACAGGTGATGATATGGTTGAGAGGATGTGAGATGGCTGCCATGGTTACCATACATTTATAAAGAGGGGGGAAAAAAAGGGAAATTTATGGATATTTCAAGCATCGCTGCAGTTGCTGTTTGTCTTGTCAATCTGTGGGTTAGAGCAGTTTTTCTTCCATCTCTGTGGATCATATCCACAGAGATCCACACACAATTTCAATAACATTGGTTATTATACCGCTTCAGGTTGGTGTTTACCGTCACAGACCTGTTTCCACTTTTCTTTCCCTCATTTCAAATTGGACCCTGATCTGATCAGACTCCCGACAGAAAATGTGAGTGTGCTCAGGTTGGAGGTGAGTCGTTGCCCCAAGTGAAGGAGTTTAGGTATCTCAGTTGTATTCACAGTGAGGGGAAGATGAAGCAGGAGGTTGCTAGGTATATTGATGCAGATTGATCTATCTACAGACCATTGTGGTAAAGACGGAGCTGAGGAAGGTGAAGCTGACAGTCAACCAGTCAATCTATGTTCTTTCCCTCACTTCACGTCATGAGCTTTAGGTAGAAACTGAAAGAAAATGGTGAAGTGGCTGTGGTTTCCTCCACAGGATGTCTGGGCTCAATCTTGGAGACAGGGGGAGGAGCTGCTGCTTCTTCACCTGTAAAGGAGCCAGTTAAGATGGTTCATCGGATCAGGACACTTGATTATCAGGTATTTCCAGGCGTGTCCAACTGGTAGGAGACCTTGGGGTAGATCCAGAACACACTGCACAGATTATATATTTCTTCTTGTCTGGGAACATCTGAGGATCCTCCAGGAGGAGCTGGACAGTGTCTTTGGACAGAGGGACGTGGACTACCTTGTTGACCTGCTGCTACTGAGACTTGACCCTGGATCCGAGATGAAGATGAAGATGAGAGATATCTGAGTTATCCTGGCACACACAAAGCAAAGCATAAAATACATAATTTAGAACTTTACCTCAAGCTATATATAGACCAGTGGTTCTTCTTCTGTACTATAATATGGCACTCTTCTAGTACAGTGACTACTCAAAGTGATTTACACCACAAGTCCAATTCACAGCACTTACATATACAATGAAACCTGCTGCAAACTTCTGCATTGGTGAGGTGAGGTGTAGAACGCACAGTTATGGCGCACCATGTTGCCGTACATGCCATGCAGATATTAACTGGTTTGAATTGAGTCGAACTCCGACCAAGTCAAACTCCCTGTTTCCACCTCTGTCATTAAACACAAAAATGCCCAAAAAATAATGTATAAAAACTTTTTTTGAAATTATGCAGTGTCTCGAACCCCATGCACTCATAAGTGAGTGCTGTCATTGATGATCCTTCCTCTAACAAGAACAGTCTGAAAACACTGCCAGCTGTAAAGGTTGTTGCTTCTGTAGGAAGCCTAAAGGAAATCCCTGCAGACAGAAATTGAAGCCAACTTAATTTTACAGTAAAAATATCAATATACATTTGGTATTCTCATACATAGACCTGCAGCAACAGTGTAAACAAAGGTTGAGGAGTGATATGTTTGGGTTGTCTTTAACATCAGGAACACTTTGCGGGAAAATCCTGAAATTTGGTACAAATATTCACTCAGGCTCCAGGATCAATAGACATTTTGGTAGTCAAAGGTCAAGGTAAAGATCACTATCACCTCACAAAAAAGACCCATCACACTCTTGCTATGCAACAGTTAATATATAATTATCTATTATCAAATCTAAAGCTGCGACCAGTGCTGAAGATCTTTTAAGACTGTTTACATATGCAAGCACTTTTCTGAGTTACTTTGTTTAATGAATGTGAGATTTTATAATTGTGTTATAAAAACATATGACATAAATATATGTTTGTGGCACTGATGCCATTTATGCACATATTTCACTGTCTGACAGAAAAAGCTCACTGACATGGTGGAAACACTTCCTCATGTCCTTCAAGCAGATTGTAGAAAACAGACCACACTTTACTTTAAATAGCCGCTTCATTAGCGGCGTTACGGAACCTTCCAGCAGGAGGCCATGGCACCGCAGAACACAGCATCACCCCGTCACTTTAATTATCTTTTCAATGACAACTCACCACACATCCACAGTTGTTCTGCCTTTGAAGAGAAGAGTGGAGGTGAATTCAGAAGCAGGGAGAGGCTTTAAGACAACGACAGGGACCAGAGGGAGAGAGGGGAGGAGGACAGAGGTGGGGGGGTATTAAGCAGAAGCAGGTCGAAGGGGTGAAAGTGATTAGACGCAGAATCCTGTTTGACTGAGATGGGACACAGAACAAAGGCAGGAACAGACAGGGGCCTCAGAGCGGAGCCGATACCACGGCAGCTTTCAACCACTGATAAGGACGAGCTCAGGTGGGACGAGGGGGGAGGGAGGGAGAGAGGTGAGGGAGAGAGGAGAAATCCTGATACTGAGACGCTGGCTCATGCTGTGTAACAGCTGCAAATACATTCACACACATACATACATAAAATTCCTACATAAACACACACCTGTGAAAAACATGCAGATACAAGCTGCCTGTGGTCCGTCAGGACGACAGTGAGGATTTGTTGTTCACTTCGTGTTGCTCGCTTCACGCAGGCACGCAGAGTCACTTCTCCCTTTGAGGAACGGTATCTAAAATGTACAATTTGTCTCCTCTGACACAAAAACATACTGGGACACACAAGGGATTTTACATCAGCAATGAGAAAAAAGCAGAAAGTATGTGATGCATGACAGCAAAGTCACTAAAAAAATCAGGACCACCTCCTGCTGGCTGACTCAATTAAATGTATGCATCAAATCATAAAAACATTTATCTAAAGCAGATTTTATCAGTTTAAGTAAATTATTACATTTAGACAATTAGAAGATAATGAATTCAGTGACATATATAAACAGGCATTTCAGGGATGCTCCTGAAAAGTTCCCGGCCCCTAAGCATTACCAGGAACAGAAACACAGTGAAAAAAACGGCTGTAGACCGTTGAACCAGATTATTGGATGATTGGTGGATGAGATATTTCAATCATTCAACAGTTTTGAGAGATTTCAGCCAAAAATCACAAATGTCAACAGCAGCTCTAAAGAAAAAAAATCAGAGGATCACTAAAGTCGTCATGGTTTCTTAGAGGGTTTGGAAGAATGGGTCCTTTACAGGGTTCTAGGGGTCAATGAGGACATTTAGGATGTTTCAGTGGGTAATCAAGTTCCACAGGTGCTGTTGCTCCAGGGGTTTTAGTAGTCACTTATGTTCTGTGGATGGTTTTAGGAGGTTTTAGTGATGAATAAGAAAGTTGCTATGGTCATTTAAGTTTCTAGTGACACCGTAAGGGACCATAACTCCTATGGGAGATGTAGGAAGCAGTGGCACAAAATAGTGGCATCTACATTGACTGCGAGTAATGGTACAGTAAATAAATTCCACGTGTAAATATGCAGCATGCAGTGAAAGCTGAAACTGTCAGAGAGAAAAAATATAAAACTTAATGGAAAAGTTCATAACACTAAGAACATACGTTGTTGATGTCTCACCCTGATAAGTGAAACAGAACTGCAGCTCAAAATGTGTCCATGCCCTGAAATAGAAAGAAAATGTACTAATGGAAAAGTTATTTGGGAAAGTAGAGGAAAAAAGAGATAATCTAATGTAATAATACTAATAATCTCTGAGGTTAATGTGTCTCCTGCTGCTCCATGACTCAGCTCCATTATACAGCTGCAGGAACATGTGGGTGGAGGAGGTGATGAGGATCAGGATCAGCAGTGTTAAACAGAATGAAACCCAAAGACCAGATCACACAGCAGCTTGTTTAAACTAGTTACTGTTACCTGTTCTACCTCTATGACAATCACATTGACGTCTTCTTGAACATAAACCATCATATTTTAACACTTTGACCACGTGGACTGTCCATCAGTCTGAATTAATTAAGGCAGAAGATACTGAAAACACATCCAGTGGGAGAATGCTATGTATTAGCATCTTACACTTGTTTTATAGTGTTTATAACACAATATTATGCTAGCAATCTGTATCTGAGTGAGGGTGGGATTAAAGTGCCACAATTAAGTCTAATATTGTGATAATTAGAGAATAATTTGAAGATGAAACTTTTGTCAAGTGGTTTATAAATGTTTTTTTTATGAATTTCAGTTTATTTCACATTTAATCCTTTTCATCAGGAGATGCTTTTTTTTTTTTTTTTTTTTTTTTGCAGTTTTACACAAATATATAACAAAAAAACATTTACTTTTGTAGGATTGTAAAGGAGACAATTTCTTTTCTCAAACAAGAAATATGGATTAACTTCAAGCTTCTGACCTTTCTTAAAGCTATGCAGTCATTTTCCCTCCGAGGCTCCAGGGACGCAGCTGAGCTGTGACATGATTATGATGTATGAACAACTTCTGCAGTCGTCATGTTATGCACACTGACCCAGAAAGCCCTTTCCCCCTATATAGACGATCTCTGAAAAAGAAGCAGCTGTCAAACAGGATTAACACGAAAGTGCTTTATTTTCCCACAGTTCTTACTGAATTTGATGAAGCGTTCTGTTTTTTTCCTGACAGTTTCCTGGGACGCTTCAGCTGAATCAGGTCCAGACTCTTGAAGCTCACAGCGGAGCCTGAATGGAGCTGAACTCCACCTGAGACATTCAAGGACACTGGGAGACAGTGACTGTGTTGAGACACAACCTGTCTGACTGTCTGTCTTTAATCCTCAACCAGACATGACGACATCAAAGAGCACAATGTACACAGCTGCTAACCTCAGTGTGCACGTGCAGCCAGCTTTAAAGAAATAATTTGACAATTTGGGGAAAATACCTCAATAGACATTCAGATGAATATTAGTGTAATGATTCTGTGTCACTGAGCTGAGGTCAGGATGTGATTAAATTAGGCTTGCTTCACATAAACTAGGTATAAGCAAGACTGATCACACACACATACCTCACAGGTGCATCTCAAAGTTCAGTGCTGGTCACTTCTTTTTTGCTCTGTATTTGTATCTATCACAAGCATGGGTCTAATTGTGCGTACTACTTACCACAGATGCAGATGACAGCCAACTATATCTGTCATTTCCATCACATGAATCATGCCACCATATGATTCTGTGGTTCCTACTGGTGGAACAAACTCCCAGCTTGTCTCTGTGGAGAAGGGTCTCTGTCTTTAATGAGCTCTGAAAGACACATCTCTTCTGACTCACATCTTCTCTCCTAATATTCTGCTCTAACATCCTGGCATCCCTAAGCACCTAGACCTTCTTACTTCATCTCCTTCACTTTGCCTCATCAACTACTTCAGCATTTATTTCGTCTACAACTGCACCAAAGCTTTATTGCCGTCCCTCACTCACTTGAGGCGTGTTGTCTATCTTTATATTATACAGTCATTGGTCTCAGCAGATGACAACAACAGATATGAAAAAATCTGTACCCATAATGCTATTTAGTCTGGCTCACAATGTCATGACTGAGCCATAAAAGACACTGGTGTCATAAATACCCTAAGGCATGTATAACTAACATACTAAAAATGTGTTTTGAGCCAAAGTAACAAAACTTTTTAGCAGGTTTCATCAGATTTGACTGATGATACAAACAAGTTTTATTTGCAGGTGACAACTGACAGGGAAGCACTGACTCTTTGTAGCTTGAGGGGCATTGCCAAGATGGCTGTCGAATAGCAAGGGATCACTTGATGATGATTACAGAGATGAAAAACATCTGTGGAACCATCTCCATAGCAACAATTGCTGTCAGATGGGCTACCTGTAATCAACGTGGCTGGAGTGCCGCTGTGCAGGTAAAGTTCATCTGTGGCTGACGTGACAAACCTCTTTGTTCATCAAACAGAAAAGTTTGACTCGATGACGACGGAGCCCTACTCACTTTCCAAAAACCTGACTGGCGAATCATAAAGACAAACTCTTGCTCCATGTAACTCAGGACGTATCGCGCTGCAGACTCCTCTCAGCCAAATCTTTGATATTGTACCTCGGGCAAAGCATAGATCACAGCGTTATCACAGATAAGTGCAGGACGGAAAATGAATACGCTGCTGGAAGAAAAATGAAAGAGCAGAAAAAAGGGGCAATGAGAAATAGATTTCATATCTTCCCTCTCTCCTGGGCCGGAGTGCACCCCGCCAGAAAAGAACTGTATTTATTCTAAAATTAACACAATGATCTATTCAGAAACTCAATTTTAACTCAATTAAAGCCTCTCTCCCTGTCGGTCATGCCTTTGTTGCAGTAATTGTCAGTCTCTGCTTCTCAGGCCCGACTTCTTTGAACATGAATCGCAGCAGAGCTCAAACCTTCAGCAGAGCGAGGGGGAACATTTTAATTCAGCCACACAAGAGGGAAGAGAAACCATGACAGAGGAGCAGGTAGGAGTGGGTTTGAGTGCCTGCAGCAACCACTGCCAAACACACACGCTCGCACACACATACACACACACACACACACACACACACACACACACACACACACACACACACACACACACACACACACACACACACACACACACACACACACACACACACACACACAAACATAAACATAAACATATATACATACATACATTCATATACACACATACACACAGACTGTTGCAGAGGAAAGTGAGACTATGCAAATCGTTGAGCTAATGAATTTCTGAATTCGAGCCTTGGCTCCTGTGATGGTAATGAGCTTATTTTGGCATGAGCTCATAGAAGGGAGAGGAAATGAACGCACGCACACACACACTCATGCACAGAGATCTAAGCCAAATACAATCTCCTGCTGACAGTAGCTCATCACACCTCCTCAATCTTCTCTCTCCCTCGTCGTCTGTTGTCTTTTCAACCTGCTTTTCTGCCTCATGTCACCTGTGTAAACCTGTTAGCAAGAAACCAAACAAAAAGATGACAGAGCACAGACCAGCACAGACCCGCAGCCTCCTCTACAAAGTGTTCATTTAATCTGCTGACAGAGCGCGTGACTATACCTTCAGAGCTGCCACTGACCAACAAATACCTGGTGATGCAGCACAACCAGTCACTGGTCTTCAATCTTAAATCACAGACACAAACACACAACAGTCTCACAGCTGTTTCTGAAATTTAATATGTAGACTGGTGTACATGGACACAGTAACATCTCCACATGTTGTGACTCCAGTTTCATTAAACTATAGATCTGGTCCTGGTTTAATACATTAAACATCGGGTGTGACATTTGTGTGGTTTTGCTCCAAAGTCTAACTACAACAACACTATATTGTTCCACCATGAAAAAGAATATCCTCCCCCAACATGGTTATTATAGTTACTCTTCTGGCCACAATGGGAAAAGTAACATTTTCTTGTTCTGTGCACTCTCTGTACGTATAGATCCTTATATAGACACATTATCCGTGACTGTGTTCCTCCTAGAGTACCAACAAGGTTTAAAGTTTTAATTTATGTTTGGACAAATAACCAAATGAAATGAAACCAAATATGAAAGGCATAAAGAATTTTCAACCATGTCAAACCACAAGTGTTCATCATAATTAAATGTACAATGGAACAGAAACAATGTACGATATAAACCAAATTATGTTTTTCAAATTCCTCTTCTGGTCACTTCCTGTCCAGACTACTCGTTGTTAAGGACAAGACTCTGTAACCATCCAAGAAACAGGTTAATGACAGAGCTCAGTTTTTTCCTCCCATTTTCAGTGTCTTTGCTGAGCTAAGCGAAGACATGCTAACAATGGCATCAATCTCAAATGTCTGAACTTTAGATACTAAGTTTATCCAAAGGGATGCATTGACCAGACAAGTGAAAAACAGGTGATTTTTAATCAGTGCTAGTGTGTCAAGGTGTTTGATCAATTTTATCAACACTGATCTGTTCTCCATCTCTCTCTCTCTCTCTCTCTCTCTCACACACACACACTAACACACAAACACACTCAGATGACAGTAAACTGTTAATGTAATGGCCAAGTGACAGCAGCAGGGAGAGAGTGAGCAATCAATGTGCAGACAATGAAAAAGAGATTATCAGCAGCCGTATCAGCAGCTGCAGAAAACACTGGCCACAGTAAAAAACCTCAATGCTGCTGATTAATAGTGAATCATATGAAGTTTTACTGAGGAGAGAGACAGATCTGAGAATAAAAAGCTGGAGCAGAAATCAATAAATACAAAGACGGAGGATTATCTGATGACGCTGATGCTGCAGGACTCAGCCTCATTTAAGCACAAAGGGGGAAGTAACTGAATACTTTTTACTGGAAAATTTGTTTCTTTATACTGAGCCACATTCATCTGGCTTTTCAGATAAAATCAACAAGCATAAAGAAATAGTTTAACTCCACCTCAACTCGACAAAAAAACGAAATTATAAAGTAATCATATGGAAAAACACTCACACGGGCCATTTTTACAGTTTAAAAAGCATAATGTCACTCTCATTCCAATGGTTTATATTAGTCAATTTTTTTAAATCAGGTTGTCTAACTTCTTGGTTTGCTTCTGTTTGGCCGATAAGATGAGTACCCCAAGGTAATACACTGCAGTGCCACACGTGACCACTGGGACAAGTTAGTGTGGTGGTAACCACTGTTTCTAACAACTAACTTTGTTCTTTAACCATGGACTGACATAGTGGTTACCACCTCAGTCAGCAGGTTTATTTGTCAGATTTATAACTGTAATTTGGTTCCGGCAACATCATCACTTCATTACTTTGCTTTAGCTTCATCTTTTACAGTTGCCACCGTACAAGATGAAACAGAGACATGTCACGAATCTTTATATACCGTCACTGACAATAATCCTCCAAATTTTCATGACATCAGTTCCTGTTTTCTGATTCATTTCTGAGCACTAGCTGATGCAGAGGCATAAAAACTCATAAAAACATATCACCCTACCATTTACGACCAATCCTTCCTCCACTTATAATTTCCACGCGGGCCCTAAATGAGCAGGACTGAGACGACACAATATTGAGTTCACTTTATAAACTTGCGAAGTGGACTGCTGGGAGCTGTGCCATGTCGGCAGAGTGAGCGTAAAAAAAAGAGATGAGATTCTGCACAGCGGGAGCCAATCTGGAGGTAATGGACAGTAAATGTGTGTGTAGATAATGACTATTCTCAAAATGCTTTATATATTTTAATATTGCCTTTTTTTTTTTTCTTTTCTAACTTCTGCAGCCGGTGAAAGTCAGGCAGAGCAAAGAGCAGCCTGGATCTGATAACAGCGGGTGATAGTGAGCGGGCAATGTATCAGAATGACACTCTAAAGGATTGTGCTGCCGACAAGTGAGAGCAGCGGAGGTGGAGCAGCACAGTAACAGGTTAGTAACTCCTCTGACAGATGCGAGCGTTAATGAGGACTCCCAGGTTTCTCACTCCATCACTGAAGATTTTGATTTGCTCTGTCTCAAGAGATTTTTCAGGAAAGTTCTCAGATTAAATTCTTTGTTCTCTGTGATGTGTAAATGAGCATTTTTATATGTTCACATTTATCTCACACATGGATTTTTTTATTCTTTCTATCACACTTCTTTTTGTCACTAAAAGCCCAACTCACAAGTCAACGCTCCCTGTTTTCACTCATATTTCATTCTAGAAGTTGTGCTTCTACTTGCTAATCAGAGTTTTTCTATACAGAAGGTTTTTAATTTGAAAAGTCAATGGCTAACCAGCTAACCCCGGCTCATCCTTTGCTACTCTGCAGTTAGTGGGCTAGCTGTTTAACAACTAACAACAGACTGGTTAGCTGCTGTGAAAATATAAAGTTTATTAATAACTGACATGGGATCAGGTCAGTGTAAAGACTCACTGGCTGACTGAAACCTGATCCAAAATTTTAGGATCAGGATTATGATTATCATCATCATCAGGATCAGACCTATTAAGCTGTCACTGTTTCTATACTTTAATAAATCAACCTGAAACTGATTCCAGTGGTATATTAACTACTTCAACTGCACCTAAACAAATATGGAATTCAACCAGAAGCTTACAGTGCTCCAGGCCCAGATACTGTGGTAATACTATAGAAGACCTTTAGTCTTCTTTGAGCTTTATTTAGGGCATTCTAGGTTTGAAACAACAGCCTCTGACCTGATCAGAAACTGTGAAAATTAGTCTGCGCGTGTGTGTATAATACATATGCAACATGTCTTTGTTTCTTGAAGACTTCAAAGCCTCAGCCCGACTCCTTCATTGGGACTCACTTTGCCGTAGGAGAACAAGTAGAAAAACCCGCCGTTGCTTCAAGACAAGAGAGAGAGAGAGTGTGTGCGAACTCCACCCTCCTTTGTTGCCTTTGAAGCATCAGACTCGGTGAGCTCACCTGTGGCTCTGCCTTGCTGCCTCCATCACTGATCCCATCAACATCCTCATCGTCATGTTTCTCAAAAATCCCCGTTTCTTGTTTTCATGATTTGACTGTTCTGGTCTCCACAGGAGTCGACGATGAGCCTTCATCTTTTCTCTCTCTGCACATTAGATGAAATGTGGAGCAGGTTTCGTTATTTTTCCTCTGATGCTCATCAGTTCCAGCCTTTCTATACTTAGTGATCAGGTTTGAAGAAGTAGGAGTCTCCTGCAGAGGAGCTGCACCTCCTGGTTGTTACCTCCTCCCTCGCTGCAGCTCATCAGAATCCTCCAGACTGGTCTCCTGGTATGTTTACAAAATAGAAATCTAAAAATGAAGCGTGTTTGTTTGTGAGAAGCAGGGAAGACTCTGCATGACACAGCTCCAGTCTGTGTTCAAATTAAATCAGTTTGTACAAATCGTCAGGTTGTAGTCTTCATCCTCCATTCTTCATTCTCTTTCTCCCCCATCACGCCAACAAATCTGTGTCTTTGCTGTCTCAGTGTCATGCCCCTACAATAATGGAAAAAAACTGTCATTGCAGTATTTTTAAAACTGTTTTCCACCCGTGTTTACTTGTTTGTCCGTCAGCAGGATAATACAAAAGAACTGAACTTTTTTTTATATTTTAGTATGGATCCAGTTCAAAAGGCCAGAACCAGGAATATTTCTGGGCATATCTTCACCCTTTTGTTAGTTTGTCAGGATAAAACATGTGGATTATAATATAACAAAAAAAAGGTAAACCTAGTTATTTTGGCCTTGGTGGAGTCACCATTTTTGATGATTCTCAGATATCCATGTTCAGCCTCTGATCCAGGGTCAAGTGTCCACACAGATAACTTTACGTGGACATAGAATGAGCTTGCTCGGTTTCAGTTCACTGATAGAATCTGTTCAGTAGGTTGTTACGGGTCATTTCAAGTCTTGACACATGATCAGTTGAAGATAAATTGAAAGAGGTGAACGACTGTATGGAGGTCCACTGATAACAAAACTACAGTAACTACCACTACTCTTGCATTTCTGAGTGTCTGAAGTTTATCACTTAAGTAGTGGTAGTAGTAGTGAAAACTGGATGGATCTGAGCACCCAGTCTCCAGTGTCAGAGTCATGCACTTGTTAATCAATCAGTCTCTGATCCAAGGTCAGGTCTCAGTAGCAGTAGCTCAACCAGGTAGTCCACGTGTCCCTCTGTCCAGAGACAGTGTCCAGCTCCTCCTGGAGGATCCTGAGATGTCCCCAGACTAGATGAAATATACAATCTCTGCAGTGTGTTTTGGATCAACCCTGAGGTCTTTTACCAGAAAAAAACTCCACAAGGAGGCACTCTCTCTGGAGGACCCTGAACAAAGGAACCACCTCAACTGGCTCCTCTAGACATGAGGGAGCAACAGTTCGACTCCAAGCCCCCTTCACATAAGGCAACAACTCCCTTCCAACCTCATGGGAGCAATCCTCCCCTTTGCAGCAGAGAACCATGGATAGTTCCTACCAGCCAACGGGTAGAATGTGTCCGACTAGTAGGAGACCATTAAAATCCAAAATCTATCAGAAGGTGTTCAGGAGACATCCTGGTGAAATGAACTGGCTCTTTTTGATGTGAAGGAGCAGCAGTTCTACTCTGAGCTCCTCAGGAAACTAATTGCGACTTCTTGTACCTACTGTCTCATTCTTTCCGTCTCGACCCAAAGCTCATTACCACTGACAAGGGTCAGAACGTAGATCGACTGGTAAATTGACAGCTTCGTCTTCTTTACTGCAGTCTAGCACAAAACCTGTCTTACTACTGATGCTGCACTAGTCCACCTGTAGACCTCCCACTGCATCCTCCTCTCACTGTGAATACCTAAGATACTAAAACTTGTTCAATGGCAACTTAGTGACTCAGCTCCAACTTAAAGGGAGCAATCAGTGGCCTCCGACTCGGAGGTGCTGACTCTCCTTCCAGCTGCAGATTACAGAACATAAAGACCCCCGCTGAGCTAACTCGTGTCACACTGTCTCCTGACATGCAGGTTATTTACTGTACATGCAGTGTGTGTGCACAGAGTGAGGCTGTGTGTATATACGACACGGACACACTTAGTGTTTGACTTGCACAAAAAACAAAAAGAATACAGTGTACATTTGAAATGCCTGCAGGAGCAGAGGAGAAGTGCCTATTATGAGCCATTACAGACAATTTGAAGTCATTATGAGCACTCCTCAGAGTAAATGGGTATCATTGTGTGAAATGCTCTGGCATCTTACAGACCTGTCCAACTGTCAGAAATAAGTAGAGGAGGAAGAGGAGGAGGAAGAGGTGAGTGGCAGAGAGCAGAGGTAGAGGAGGAGGAAGATGGAGAAAAGAAAAGAGAGAAAGAAACACTGAAAAGTTGAGGGAGGAAAAGATATTTAAAAGTTGTGTTATTATGGTTGACAGCCGCTCTGGACGGGTTATTGTCTGAGCGATCAATCTGAGATAAGAGTCAGGCTCAGGTCAATCACACACACAAGTGCAAACATAGGTACACACACACACACAACCACAAGCATTGTGCACCTGCATACTGTATCTGACAAAGGAGGAAAAAACAGTAAAGTTTTGTTGTGTTTTTGTATTGAATGGTTTTCCAAGGGCAGACAAACGGAGCAGAAACAAGTTGTCACAGCTGCTCGGACACAAACAACCTGTTCCTAACCTGCTGCTGCAGCAGAGTCTCTGATACACTGGCTGGATTCATCATCTCACAGAAGATGGAAACATTATGTGGAAGGTTTTTTGTTTAATGCAGACACTAATAGGTATTAATCTCACTCTGGCCCTGAGACACAGTCCTCTCCTGTTTCTGCGAACAACGACACTGAACAGTCTGACTCCAGTCTGACCTGCATGTTAACAAACTCCTTCAGTCTGGTTTTATTGTCTTAAAAATACTAAGACTATCTGCTTAGTTCTGGGATTTACAAACACTGAGACTGTTGTATATAATGTAGAAGCCTGTTGGTCCAAGGTTAGTTAGTTGATTCACTCTTGAGATTGACAGGCCCCATTTTCACAACTTGGACTGGTCCAACCCTGTGGGGACCAGGTCTGATTGATTCAATATTACTGCAAAATAAATCTTAATTTTAGTTGAGTCCTCATTAGTTCTTCTTTGATCACAGGTTCACCAGAAACCACATGAACATGTTCGTGTTGCTGACTTTCTTTGGTTGACAACAACCTCTTTTATTTCATCAACAGCTCTCCATCAAGCTGCAGTTAACTGTTCTTTTCATTACCAGGACATACAAAAAGCCATATTCTGGTCTTCACACTTTCCCAAAGTCACAAATCTATGTCTGTGGAGATTATCAGCTGGATTCCTACAGTTCATAGTAACCGATGTTGTTGAAGTTCAACCTTTTGGATGAAACCTGCATTACCTGAGATTCTACATCAAACAAATGAGAAGCAAGATTTGCCCATAAATGATACAGCATCTTCAGTTTGTGTTAAACTACAATCAAAGCTCTTCTGCATCTTAAGCGGTCTAAAATGAGCCAATCAAGAAGATATCTTCCAAAGTTACAGTTGAAGCTGTGGACCTAGTCCCTACATTCTTTCTCCCCGTTTTAGTGCTACCATCATTTCAGCTGATTATGTTAAATGACACACCCTGGACTGTGAGGTGCTGCTTATTTGGAATGGTGCCATTAGTGTAGATGAGTAAAATTACTTCACTACTCTTCATTGAACAATGGCAACCACTTAAAAGAAATAGGATGCAAATCCAGATGTTTGCTCCCAGAGACAACAATGTTTTCACTGAAACTGCTGAATGTCTGACATTAAAATAATCAGTCAGGCATCATCCTGCTGGGAATCCATTATTCATATGATGCGCATGGCTCTCAGAGAGGCTTCCTGTCAGTCAGAGGCAGAGAAGCAGGATCAGACTGTAACGTCAGACAGTGATGGAGGACATTGGTGCAGCAGCTGCTCTCCATCAAACTGACAAAGTCACAGAAGACACTTCGTCCTCCTGTGCTGTGACCTGTTGGATGACATTTCTTCTACATCAGTGCATTAACACCAGAAGTCACCTCTACCCACAGCCAGCACCTGAGAACCGTTTCATACACGAAAGACACTGATCAGCACAGTGGAGGACAATGTTCAAACTGCAGTCAGGGCCAATCCTGGACGTGATGTTTATATATTACCTGATAAGCAGGAAGTAATCAGCAACAATTGTAATAATCAATTAGATGATTACAATTCAGCCTTCTCCAGGACATTGGCTCTAGAGACAGACAACTCCACATGCCTATAAAACAGTATGTGATGCCAGGGACCCTATCTGGTGTATTGTGCCTCAAAAAGCTGATACACAAGCCTGTATCCACTGGGACAACAAGGTAGTAACTCGTAGTTTGTTTAGGCTGTGCCTGAAGAGGCCACATGGGCAAAGGCCTCACCACCAGACACATGTTGGTGAACTCAGGTTTGTCTCCAGTGGTGATGCCAGTCAGAGGTTATGCTTCTGTGCTGGAATGAGGTGGATTGCTCCCTTGTGGTTGGGGTAGAGCTGCTGCCCTAAGTGAAGGGCATAGACATGAGGAGCCCAGAGTAGAACTGTTGCTCCTTCATATCTAAAGGAGCCAGATGAGGTGGTGCATTTGATTAGGATCCTCCTGTGCCTCCTTGTGGACGTTTTCCAGATATATCCAACTGTTAGGATACTTTGAGGTAGATCCAGAACATATTGCAGAGATCATATATCTCATCTAGTCATATAATGCCTCAGGCCAGTGTCTCTGGGTGGAGGGACACCTGATCTACCTTTATTGACCAGCTGTCACCGAGACCTGACCCTGGATCAGGGGATTCATCAATATTCAGAACAACTCGGCCAGCAACAGCTCAGTCTATGCTGCCTCCTCTGTAGGTGTAGTAACCCACATCTGTCCTATCATGTTTGAAGCAAACATGTTTCACAAGAAGACAAGAAAATAACGATCAAACATGAGGACAAAGCTCACAAGGTCATGCTTAGGTTAGGAAAACATCAATATGTTCAGATGCAGTGCTTGGACAGATTCCTTTTAGACTGACTTTGTATACTGAGGAGAAAAAGTCATCTTCACTTATTCCTCTTCATACTGGATTGGCCCAGTTATTAAGTAACTGTTCAAAGACACAACAGTTCTTCTCTACAGAAGGCTCAGTCTGTGATGAACCATCATTTGGCTCCAGTTGATTAGTTTATTTAACTTTAACAGAAGGTTTAAACTGAACTTGGGGGCGTAATTCAACTTTGAATTAAAAAGATAAACGATTTATGATTCATGCAATAACAATGTAGTTTAACTCTGAAAAGACTTTGTGTGTGTGCTGACTGAAACCCAGGGGATTTGGCCGCTGGCCTACATCTGATGAATCTCCGCAGTGCAAACACAGTATTTACTGTTAATGAGGCTGAGTCTTCCAGAGAAAAGAGTATAAAGTTTTAATTTGTCTCCTCTCAGCATCCCCAGACTCCTTTGTATAATCACTGCAGCTCAGCCTTGTGCGGGTTAACAAGGATCCCAGAGAAGCAGGGACCTCAGCTGAGAGGCAAACAGGCTGCTTCTTAATGTTATTATTATTCTACTGTATGTAACTGAAGAAACAATTCATGTCGCCCTGAGACAGCAGGAAACACCATTGTTCAAATAAAAGTTTTTGTTCAAATTGGTTGGAAGAAACTGAAAAGGAACATTTGCTCCTTGGTCATGTTTTATGCATTTTGTATTTTTTTTTTCAAAAAGTTCATAACAATCTTTTGGTGTAAAATCACGATTCTTGCCACAGGTTTAGCTGATCTCATGTGGTCATGAGATGTGCAAATAGCTGCCATGGACACAAAATCTGTCACTTCGTCTGGAGACTAAAGGCCCAACCAAAAGTTAATTTGTATTTCTGCCTCTTTGATAATTCTTTTTGATATTTGTCCATTTGCCCACGTTGCTTCCTCTGTTTACAAACTGTGTTGCAGTCAGTCTAAGTACAGGTCCACACACTTGATGCTTCTGAGCGTCTACATTCAGAGGTTTTGCACACTGCAGCACCAACTGTTGGATTTGAGACAAAAAGATGTTCATACCAAATCTGTCACCATGATTGTTGCTTCATTACTTGACATCACACTTTGTTTTAAGTCTTCAAACTGAATGCAGCTCCTGTCAGCTGCAGCCACCACTGTAAAGGCTCTTTTCTGATATATGATGACAATTAAAATCACCAAACTATCTATGTTAACCCTTCAGGTTTAGGTCTTGGTGGCAGCAGGTCAACAAGGTAGTCCAGGTGTCCCTCTGTCCAGAGAGACGGTCCAGCTCCTCCTGCAGGACTCTGAGATATTCCCAGATCAGATGAGATATATAATCTCTGCAGTGTGTTCTGGTTCTAGCCTGAGGTATTCTACCAGTTAGATTTATTTGGAAAAAAAACTTCCACAAAGAAGCACTCAGGAGAATCTTGATCAGATGAACCACCTAAACGGATTCCTTTCGATGTGAAGCAGCGGCTCTACTCCAAGCTCCGCAGGAAACATATTTCAGCCGCTTGTATCAACTACCTGAACACCACGATGAGGATCAGACTGTAGAGTGACTGATAAATCAGCATTCTCCCTTCATTGTGAATAAGACCTGCAATACTTTAACTCCCTTCGTTGGGAAAGAGACTGAAGTCCACTCCTTCCAGCAGAGAACTGTGACCTCTGACTTTAAATACCAAACAACACATCTAACGTTAAGTTTACCTGAAAACATCCTGCGATGCTGCTGTTTCCTCTTCCTCTCTCTCAGCTGTACAAAACAACAGCAGCTGCCTGAAGTTGTGACACCTGCTTCCACACACACCAGATCATTTAGCTGTAGAGCTTTGTTCAAAGCAGCAACAATTAACACTCGGCTGACTGGCAATTTAATGATGCAGGCGCCTGCTCTTTGTGGTATTCTGAGGTAAATAAGGTAGAGGAAAGGGTGGGTGGTTGAAGGGGGAGGAAGAGGCCAACGTTTGAAGTGAAAATGTCACCTGCTGTGACTGTAACTGAACAATTGCCTCTAGGGGCTATTATCAGAGGTGAGGGATTAACTGTCTTTATCTGCGGCCTCGTGTGTGGACGTCAGCATGGCTGTGCCACCACCTCCCTCCACTGAGTCATAAAAAACCGTGAACATGGGAGTTAGAACAGAAGCCTGAAGGACCAAAGGACTCAGCAGCACGAAAACTAAAATCTGTGAAACACCACAGAGCAGAGGGACGCTTTATCTCTGTTTGCAGAGACAGTTCCCACCTCTGTCACCAGACTGAACATGATGCTTTTTCCTGGTGGGACTCTCCAGTAGGGGGCGATCTAGTTAAGCTAAACTCAGAGCCGGTTATTGAGAGAATAGCAACAACCGAATTTGGAAAGTTCAGAACAATTCTGCTATGTGATTAGTTCAGTAGCGGTCATGTGTTTTGTGGGCGTCATGTTTAATACCTAACCTTAATCAGATCGCCATTATGTTATATTAACAAGTACAGTAAGACACAGCTTATCAGAGATCAATATCTTTTTCACCTTAACTTTTCACAACAAAATGCTGTGCTGTTCTGCCTATGGTTGCTGTGCAAGGCCCAGAGGCAGCAAATGTATAGATTATTTCCCTCATAACCATAAAAGAAGGAAATTGTGGGAGCAGAAGGTCAGGAGGAAGAACTGGATAGAGAATAATTACTCTTTGTCCTCCCATAAAGAACCGCAAGTAACAAGATCATTTTTGGAATCGTAACATTGATTACTGATGTTATCAACAGTAATGTGTCACATTACTGTGTTACAGACAAATGTAATCTGATTACAGTTTTGTGTGTTGGGGTTAATGCTGCATACGTGTGTTCTTTTCCTTCATCAGTCAGACATTTAACAGCATAGACAGTCTGATCATCAAAAGTTCATGACATCTAAGTGCAGGAATAATTAATTGATGTGAAGAAGAAATATTTATTGATACAAACCAGTAGTTGTAATTTTCGCCATTATTGTCTCATCATTGCTCATTGTCTCCAGCAATGTCTCATCAAGTTTAATCATACACGGCAATACGTGTGGTCCACTGATTAGGTGACAGTGTAGTCATTACTGATCCGATCTTTACTGATCTTTTCCAAATGTCTGATATGAAATATTTGTAACAGCGTTTACATTTTAGCAAAATATGAGAAACATTATGAAATTTATAAGCCTGTTTATAACTATAAAAAACAATTTGTTTCCACATGCTATGTTCGCCCTATTGGCCGACAGTGTAGAACGCTGTGCAATCATCTGACATGAGTATTAAACATGGCGTCTATGACTCTGGCTAAACTACATGTGATCACATCATCAGTTCTGCATATACTTGTCATGGACACAAAGTTTGTCACTTCAGTTTGAGGCTCAAGGCCCAAGACACAAACCTCTGCTTCCTGTTTTCCCTCTGATTTTATTCTGAAAGTTATGTCACAATTGTGTCTTAATTCATATGGACCACCAGGGCTGCAGAGTCCAGGATCTATAAAATGTTCAAAAACTGATTTTGTTTTCACAATATGTCATGATTGCAGCCACATTAAACTGTTCTATATAGTTTTGTTTAGACTCTGATGTCTGAGGTCGATTGATGATTTGTTGTCAAGGAAACTGAAATGGTCTCAGACACAGACTCCTCCATTGTGTCAGACAGTTAGGACCTAATTGCTTCATCCTTTTTTGAAAATTCCTTTCTGATTAACGTGTAAATATCAGATTATTTTCAGGAAATTATAAGAAAAGGTTCCAAGAAAATAACTCAAAAATATGGGACTTGGAAAATGGAGCGTTACCCCATTTTTCCCTCTTTTCCATAGTGCCCCTGTCCCTCTATGGTTTGTTCAAATTCTATCCCACACACACACATGCACATAAACACACAAATGCATGCACATACGTACACATGCACGCAGGCAGACACACACACACAGGCTGTGTCCTTGAACGCTGAAAGCCAGAAATAGACCAGTCAAATCAGACACCAGGCTGCCTGGAGGTAGGAGACTGGAAAGTCGACCAAATTTAAAACTTCCTCCTCCAGCCTGAGCCGAGTCCCGGCAGAAGAAACATCGGTTTCACCTGACACCGACTTACAAAGAGAAATAAGTAGATACAGTATATTCAGCGAGCCGGAGATAGAGCCGCGTATCTGAAAATGGGATCGAATTTGAACCAACTTTGTGTCCATCAGCTTCACCTTGAAGCTTGTCCTTTTTCACAGTGAAGGAAGAGAAAGTTGGGCTCACATTAAGAATCTGGATTACAGAGATTCTGCACAGTCATCGGGACAGCTGGTCCTCAGATGGCGACAGGTCCCATAGATGTGGAGCAGAGGAGACTAATGTGGGTCAGATACCTGGAGAACTACTCAGATCAGACTGTCGTGGATTTCATTGTGTGAGAAACCTCATTAAATCACAGACTGAGGGAGTCTGACATCCTCTGATACCCACAGGTCTGGAGTTTGGAAATCTGTTTAATACGCAACAGTCCCTCTGTAGCCCATATTAAGCTAGAACAAGAAGGCAAACCGGGCCCCCACCTCTTAGAGACACCTCGACAGGTTGTCTGGGACAGTCCACGTCAGGCTGCCACAGTTTAGAGGACGACACAATTTACCTGAATCGCTGAGTTTGTTTCCATCAGCATGTTTTTTTTTTGTGCAGAAATTTGTGCAGAAATTCAATGTCCATCATGTTTTCACATCATCTGAGCTTAACATGACAACAACAACAACAGGGCTCTGCAAAGAAAAAATGAAATTCAACTAGTTTTCATGGAAAACTAAATTGTATTTCACCGTTTTGCGAGGCTGCAGCCATCTTTCAACAAGCTTTGATGATGATGCCAGTGGAATAGTTCAGCATCCGTCTCTGTTGCTGTTGTTGTTTTTGTTAGCTCATTCACTGCTCAGAGTTTTAGGTTAGACTCAACATGGAGACAAAAGAGAGATAGAATGAATGGTCCTATTGTACTGCCCACTGGTGGCTGACATGAGTGCTGCTCTGAAACTCAGCAGCTCCTCTCTTTGATCATGACAACTTTTGAAATTTATTGGTTTGCCCCCAAAGTGACTGAAGCTAAAGATTGTGCCATCTAGTGGCCAGAACAGGACAGCCTGTAAAATCATACACTGATGACACAAATTGTAATGATCCCTCTTCTATTCATGGGGTTACCTGGCTTAGGCTTTCAAAACAGCTCAACATTTTTGAACATGAACAACAATGTTCTGAGCACTGCACTGTGGTGTCTGGGAGGAGTGTTGTGGTGGTTTGCATGAACAGGGTGACCTATGAGTCTTTGAATCCAAAATATCCTGGATATGAGCAACACCATCTAATGTTGATGACAGAGTTTGCAATGAGTTGATATGATTTAGAAAATGTTGCTCCCAAAAAAAACAAAACATCAGTTAGGCCTCAGAAAATGAACAATGGGAGTGTAAAAGAGATGATGTTACACCACCATTACTGAAAGCTGACACTGATACAACAACCTTCACGACCACCAGCCTCACTTGGAGCTCCATTCTCCGGTGTTCTGTTTCTACATCTGCATCTTGTTTGGTGATTTACGACCACGTCAGGTCAATGAGCGGCCATTTAATCATCATCTGCTGCTTCTGAGACAGAAGCAGTGCTGTATTTATAATGAGCGACTCCTGGAATGCTGAATATTTATCTGATGCATCTGAATGTCGCAAACTCAAGGAGACCTCACCATCACAGAGAATGCTTTGGCAAAGCCTCTCGGTCCAAAACGACACAAAGCGGGAGTCTGAGAGCGGGTGAGTGGGAGAGTAGGAGCCCCTGAGGCTGCACACCATTTACCAACAAATGAATTTGTCAAGACTGACTGATTTTATTGATTGCCGGGGCTGATGAAGAGGAGGTTTATTGAATGTGAGGGTGAGTCTGTGGGTGAGGGAGGGAGACAGAGTAAGAAGAGGGGCGGCGCTGTCACTGACAGAGACGTTACTGGATCTGACAGCTTGGTGGAGGGAGACGTGCAGAAAAGAGATGAAGGGAAAGAGACGCAGGAGGAGCTGACAGTCCGCAATCAGCTCCAGTGTGAAGCAGAGAGCATGCTGAGAGCGGCGGCGATGCAAGGACAGTGGCTCTGTCAACGCCAACAAAAACACAAGTCTGTCAAACACACAAGTCACTAATTTGTCTGTCAAAGCAAATATATGGACTAATTACAGACCTCGGTGATGGAAAGTCAACAGGGGAATACTTGACTGTGTCATGTCTGTTGATGACACCAACACAAGCTGTTTACTCAGACAGGAAGTAAACAGGAAATAACAAGAGTGTTTACATTAAGTCACTACACAACTCTGAAGTACTCTGAATAAACTCTGCTGTGTAAATATCACTGCGTGAACAAACTTTAAACAGTTACACACAAACGTTCAAACATGTGTTGACTGATACCATTGAATTAAAATTAAAACATACATTTACAGCTCTTTCTTACTGACTGTACTTGTTGCCTTCTTCCTGCTGGGACAGTAGGGGGCAAACTGGCCAACAGGTCGTATCACAGTCTCTCTGGATAGAAACACAGCTTTCTCCACAGGCTTATCTGATGATCTTATCTGATCACATGATCAGTTCTGTGTATGTTTGACATGGACATGAAAGCTCTATCCCAATCCAAGGGCTGGGTTCTTTAGAGGACTTGGTCTGCAAAGGTCTGGCTGTCATGGTCTCGTCTCCACGGCCAAAACCAAACCAACGACTACCGACAACTGGACAGACTAAGCTACAGCTCGTGATGAATGTAAATTACGTATCATTTCAAATTTGTTTGAATTGATTTCTGTGCTGATCCGTAATGATCTGGTGATAAATTATTGACTGTTTTATGGTTTTACCAATGTTCAGTGTGAGAGAGTTAGGTCCACCAATTAATCAAAAATATATTGATATTATATTGATTTTGCTCAACGAAGTGCTGCACTGCAGAATCAGCTCATTAATGATCTGATCCTGAACTGGGTGCTGAACTATGTCCTGAACCAGATCCTGAATTTAATCTTAATCCAGGTCCTGAGCTAATCCTGAGCCATGTCCCAAACCAGAACCAGGTCCTACACCTGGTGCTGAACCTGATCCTAAAAATGATCCTGAACCAGGTCGTGCAACTGTTGCATCCCTGACTTGATAGACAAGGAGCTGCAAGTTCTTTACCGACCTGTGAAGAATAAAGGAGATAAACGTTGTCCTCTTTTCGTGTAAATCTCATCATGTCCATGAAAAATAATAGATGAATTTGTTTTTTAATGATGTAACTTTTAACCAACACAATTTCTGTAATATTATGAAATTGGCAACATAATCTATTTTTGACCATATTCTCTTGAACCAATCATGAATAAACATTGCACCATTTTCAAAGACAAATTCTCACATATTTGAACTACAATAACTGTACTCTTAATACAGTCACCCAATCAATTGTGCTGCATTCTATTTCACAATAGCTTTTCCTGGTTTTGGCAATAATACACACATATATAACTTTTGTTTACAGATAAGAACCAGAAAATCACATAGTGCATGAAACAGATTCATTAATAAAGTTCAGCACACATATAGTGAATTCACAGTGCTACACCCTATCTAGGGGTGACTGAGACACAACATGAAATAGATCCATCCTCCCCATGACCCAAGCAGCCACCAGGATCACTGATAAAGTTTATTTATACAACAAAAAAACTGAGGTTAACTAAAACTTCAGGGTGGACTTGGGCCAAAACAACAAACAAAAGGATAAATTTAACTGAGAATGAAACTGACCTACAAAGAAACAAAAGAACTTAATGACAAAAACTAACTGACCAAAACACAGGAGAAAAACAGAGAACTTAAAACGGCGGTCCACCCCTACAAAAGACAAAACTCTGGCGTGGCTGTTTGGATGACGAGGAGGATTCAGCGTCAGCTCTGCCTTCTCTCTGCCCCCAAACCGGCGCCATCTTGGACCTTCAAATAGCTGCAGCCAGCTCCCAGCGACTAATCATCTCCCCACCTGGGAGATGCCGCACCAATCATCAGGAGAGGAGTTCAATCGTCTGGCTGCCCTAAGACAACAACAACAAAAAAAAGACATACACCTGCAAACATAATAAACCTACGATGACAGTCGTAACAACAGATATTTTCCTGGTGCTGTTGCTGCAGCATGATGTGTCACCTAGCAGCCTGGCCTATCATAGCAGTGTAGTGGTGTGAGTGCAAGTGAATTATGAAATAATGAAAGTAAATGAAAAATGTTAATAAAATAGTAGGGGTGTCTGCTTTTCTCTTATATAGTTTCCTGCATTTTCTACTTTTCCCTATTGTTTCCAATTGTTTCAAACGATCTACACAACATCTCCAGAGGAAACAGCGTAATTAAATGGTGCAGGGAGTTCATTTTTTAATGTGTTTGTTGATATCTGTGATGGTGAAAGTTCCCAAACAGATGCTGAGACTAAACTGAAAACTTGTGGATGTCAGGTCCGGGCACGTTGTTTTGATGTGGTGGCGTCTCAACGGTGCTGATGGCGGATACACTGTGGTCACGATGCTCGCCGTGATGTGTTGTGGCATTGTGTGTTCGACTGCCAGGGTGGTTTTTCATCTTGTGACTGGGCTCTAATCCAGAACCACGGAACGCTGTGCCCTCCATTACTACTGATACACACTCACACACACAAACATGCACTAATGCCACGTGCACTGATGGCGAGTGACGTGCATACAAACGCTTTCCAGACACGTTGTGGCGGTGATGGTCACATGTGTGGCCACAGTTATAAATGTCAGCATTTCTCCTTGGTTCACCTTCTGCGTCTGCAGAGAGGGAGGGAGAGGAAAGAGTTTAGAGTGAGCTACTGCTTCATTTGTGACTGCAGCTGGAGACAAGTTAGAGTTCAGGCTGAAACCTTTGAACGCAGGACGGTGAAATCAGCTTCACAGCCACAGATGAAAAATCTGGATCATTCCTCACTTCCACAGATAAACCATACTGATACTGTCAGACTAGATTCAGCAGTTTCTAAAAGGCTGGTGCCCCATACCACACTCACCAAAATGTCAAATATCTACTAGTTTTCTCATGTGATGTGGAAATTATGCCATCATCAACCTCCCTTCCCAGCAACCATTTTCAGAGGTTAAAAATAAACCAGGTGTCCCTGTCTCTCCCCTGTGAAGCCAAAACAGCTAACATAGCAGATAGTCAAAATAAGAGTCTGAAGGCATGGTAGCAGCTCAGCAATATGCTAACAGTTAAAGTAAATGTATGGTATTCACCATTTTCATTTAATCAGTTTAGCAACATTTGTTAATTAGCACTAAACCAAAATAGCTGCAAAGATCATTTAGATTAACTTTAAACTGGGAAACATCAACACTTTTGTATTATAATTGGGAATAAATGAGCAGGCTAAGATGTTACCAATTAGCTCAAAACTGTGTTGGTGTGGACACGTTTCTCCTGGTGACATCAAGGAAAACTCTGCAGTAATTTGCCACTTCGATGTAGTTATTGTAATCTAACCTTGAGCTTGTTTTATCCAGTCGTGTACATGTAGTTACCATAGTTACAAATGCCTCTTACCCTGATTACACATGTGGACACCTTCTTATTAATTGCCAAAAGGTTCTGGTTTAACAGTGGCTCTTCTATCACTTCCACAGCTGTACATACACTGAACAAGGTGAGTATTAATATCTTATCATCAGTTTCACAAAGGGACAGAAATGCTCAGACACAGGCACAATTATCCATTTTTTATCCATCCATCCGTTTCTGCAGCTACCCAACCATTCACAGCATTCTGGGAACTGAGATCCATCCACTGGCACGGCCACGGGGTAGGCAGTGTCATGAGGTGGTCGGGTTAATTTTGCCATCAGGATAGTAATTAAAAAGATCAGCACCTCTGCTGGACGTCTCTGGGTTCAAACTAATTTGACCACTCATGCACCCTCAAGCAGGAAGCTGAAACCTCACCAGGGTCTGTTCCGCAACCAGAGTGACCTCTGACTCTGCTGTGGGGGAGGAGGGGATCAAAGGCCAGCAGAGGTCTCCTTCAAGGATTAATAGCGTGTCGCTGGGGGTGAAGGTTGACTGCCACTGTGACGGGCAGAACTCAATACACTGTAATAGCTTCACTGCAAATGAGGTCGATAAACTAAACAGAGCCTAATGAGACGTTTAGATCAAACTCGTCACACATTTCTGTAAATAACGGACACAAAGACAGAAACACTGCTGCAGATGTAACGCAGAATTTCTACAGGAATATGAGTTGGTGCAGAAAGGGAAAATGAAACAACATGAAACACTCTCCGTCCCATGATGAAACCATGCTGTTTCTATATTTAGTCCTAGCCCATGTCACCAGGTTTAATGTGAGCTTTTCACCGTGTCCTTTCACAGCGTCCTCTACTTGAACTTCATTTGCATAAAAGCACAAAAATGTACAAGGAGACACAGCGACACTCCACTTAGCATCCATCACTGAGCAATTGAGTTTATGTGGACTCGCTCCAAATGAGATTAATGTTCAGATTCAGAAGTGTTTACAGATTATAATCCTGCCTGCTTCTTGTTTACAGATTAATATTAGCCTCAGCAGCTCATTAAAGTGGCACTGCAGTATGGAGACATATGGGTGCTGTAAAAACAGAATAAATAAATGTGGCAGAGGCTTTCTGTGGATTTCTGAGCAGTGTGAATGTGTTTGTGTGAAAATCAGGAGAAATAGAGATAGAAAATAATATTCAACAAACTAAATCCGATTATAAAAAATAGAAGAATATGTACGAAAATAATCACAAAACCTTAATGTAGATAGAAAGTAAAAGTAGTAAATGAAAATATTATCAATGATTCTTTATATTTTGTTGTCTTTACATTTCCAGATTTTCAAGTTTCATTGTCGTGAAATAACATGACAATGTGTTAATTGATATTTGTTCAGCATAAAATATCCTTGTACAATTATGTTTACTTCTCATGTAAATGTCTAAATGCTGTTTACGTGGTAATTTCTGTAGATGTAAAATTCCTTATAAAACAGGTACAACAAACAAATAAACAAACAAAATCAAAGCTACTTCTAATTGGATAAATTATTATTTCTGAAAAAAGGTTTTTCTTAGTTTAGTTTTTTTTTTTTTTTTTCTCTTTTGTTTAGTTTTGGATTTTTTGGGGAAAAAATCACTTTGTTTTTTAACTGAAAAAAGTTTTTAAAACTTATCAAACTAAATAATAGTTAGGGCTGTTAAGTTAAGGCTGTAGTACAATGTGGAACGTTCTTATTAAAAATGAACTCTTGAATGATTTAGTGATCATTAATAATCAGGATCCTGGCAGTGAGTCAGCTGTTTAATTATAGATTTTTTACAGTGTTTAATTATATCAGTTATCATAGTCAACTATTCAAAATAACTCAGTCATTACTAAATCTTTTTAAGATATAATTTTAATTAAATTTACATCGTAAAATAAATAATGAATATAAGAGAAAAGTATTTATTTTTCCATTTAATGTTGTTGATTATTATACATCTGTTTCTCATTGTTAATTGGACAAATTTTGTTTTGAGTGTTATAAAATAATCAAGTTATAAAAGTTCAGTTTTGATTTTATTCTTATATTTCAAACAACAACTGTGAACTTCAATGTTGTTGGTGACACTCACCAACCAATGAAAATAGTCGGTCCAGACATCAGGTTGTGGTCTTTTGTCACAATCATATTTTTAATCATTTATCTTAGTTAGGAATTAAGTTATCTAGCACTGACATTCACTTCTACAACTGTGAAGATCAACAGCTAAACTACCAACTTAGCTAACAAGCTCTGATTTACCCACCTCTGAGTTATCTGTTCAATATAAGAATATATCCAACTGTTCATTCTTCCTTTTTATGTCGTCAAGCAATGCTTTGAATCTTCCGATTTCTGGGTCTGACTGAAAGTTCAGGGTGACAGCAAAGTTCCTAATTTATAATTTATGTCAGTTATAGTAACAATGGACTGGAAAGGGAGACAATAGGTAGCAGACTAAGGCAAGAGACTGTATCATATTAAGTTTCTGTGAGTTTCTAAAGGGAAAGCAGATGACACTTGTTTCAGGGTCTGACTAGTTCAGAGATGGACCAATCACAAATGTCTTCTCTGAGCAGAAGAACTCTTCAACTGTAAAGGGAAGCCTCTCGGGTAGCTTATAAGGGTTTGGGGAGAATAGCAAAAAAGGAGTGGAAACACCTTTGAGACAGATATACAAAGGAGAGCAGTTAGGAGTAGTTCAAGAAGAGTAGCAGTTTCTAAGTAAAACAGTCGTCGTAGTAGGAGTGCATGGCAGTGCTCCTTGAGCTTCCTTGAGCCCCATTTAAAAGAGAGACCTTCCACCTCCCACTTCTGTTTACAAAGGGGAGTTGAGCTCTCTGACTCACCCAAGTGTGAAGTGCCGGAGGTGGTGGAGACTCTGGTGACGCTAATGATGTCCCCTTAGAGTGAGGTCACTTTAGAGTAGCACTGTGCTACCGTTGGATTGAAGTGAAATACCAGAGAGAATCTGAAATATCCTCTCTCTCTTCATGATACAATGACTGATTGTAAATTTGTAACAGTGTCTTAAGAGTGAATAGTATATTTGCAATGAAAAGGGAAGACATTATTTTGCAAAATAGAAATTATTACCAACCATTTGTCTGAGTGGCTGCTGTCAGCTCTTCCAGGAGCCTTTGGTTTTGAGTGATGTTCACCATCATGTTTGTAGCAGGTGAAGTTGTTTCTATTGGCAGCTGCTTCCCTGAATGTGTGATGGCTGCATAACGAAACAACCCCCACTGGTCTGTTAATGTACAACAATGATTGAATAACCTCTCCTCCTACAGCGCTCTCGGCTTCTCCACAGTGGGGCCTGATTTGTGTAAAACACCTTGTCAGCTACAAAAACATGCAGCTGGGGTCCAACTGGTAATGGCTAAACTTGGAGAAAGGTTGAGGTTGCAATGCCGCAGAAGCGTCCCAAAACAGGACCAGTCAGGATGCTGCATGTTAGCATCCACCATAGGTCAAGGCAGAGCATGTGCTGCCACTGGAGAGATCATGGAGCTCCTGAATCAACACGATACCCATCTTTTGCAACCTTGCAGTTTAAGTAAACCCACAACATCTGGAAGTCCGGTCCAGGCTGCAGTCTCAGTGGTGAGCATGAATTCCTTCTTCTATTTATATACAGCATATATTATGAAACTACCCAGTTGTGATAATGTAACCAAAAAAAAAAAAAACAAATAGGATTGTAGCTATACAAACTGTGCTGCTACAGCAAAACACTGTTTCTTCACTGTTTAGATTCAATAATATTTCTAAAGTTAACTATAAACACTCAACGTCAACAAAAAGAAATATAGGAGAGCTAGAAGTGTGTTCTTATAACCTTGACCACACCAATAATCGCTCGAGGGAAAAAAAAAACCTGCAAAAATGAGGTCACAGGAACAGTCTGTAAAAGTCTCTAATCATTCTAGTTGTTGGCTCAGGGCATCACAAAGCCATTAGTTTTAACTTAATAATCTTAATAATAAAATACTGCACCATACTATAATGTTCTTACTCACAGCATCTTCGTCATCGTGTAAATGTCAAGATACTGCACATCTATGCAAACGAAGTTGATGAGTAACGAGCACTGTGGGGGTTAGAGGAAGATGAGCATCAGATACCAGTGATGGTGCTCCTCCCCAGTATCCTCCACATACAGTTTATAGGTGCAGGTGCTCACAGCAATGTGATGTATTGTTTTTATGCATTTATGTGCATATTTCTGTGTGAAGTGTGAGGTGACGGCATCAGAGGTGCATCAGCTCCCCATGTTGACAACCCACATACTGTCACCCCTGGTGTTCCCGTAGGCTGAAATAACACAACACACATAAAGTAAATGTCAGTCCATGTACAGTAACAGCCACATCTGTTAGCAGCGTCACTGTTGCTACTAGATCTCACGTACTGTAGCTTCACCTGAATACCAGGCAGGCAAGATAAACAACACTGTTTACAGCAGATTCATCTAGGGAAAGTTTCAAAGTGGTTTCAAACAAACTGAGAAGAATCAGATCCAACATACAAAAAGTCAAAATGATTGTCTCAGCATTTACTGATAATAAGAGGTATGTTTATCAATTTTAAGCAATTAATTGTAACTTTGAAGACATAAATGTGGCAAAAACCTTTATTCAGAACTGAAACATATTTTTCATACTTATATTAATCATAATTAAATACAAAGTCAGAGCAACGATGGGAATAGTTACACATTTCCAACAAGCTATGCAAACAGATGCGAAGACCATGACCATCCAGAGAGTTTAAAACTTTTTAATTTAAGAATAAGAAGAGAAAAGAAAAGGAGGCAGAGTTGTATGATGCAAAAACAGAAAAGGAGAAACATCAGAGCAATAGTAGGATGACCTGGAAAGATTTAAACATCTTGATCTGTTACTGGATTCCAGCTGTTGATTGGACTGTACAATGACCAGGGTCAGGATTAGTATTAGCTGTATTAGCTCCCTCAAGAAGCACTCTCATTGGCTATCAAGGGTAAATATTTGCAGATGGTGAAATACTCCAAAAGCCTGAACTCAGATGAGTAATCACTTCGCGCTAGGTCTGAACATAACATCAGATGTAAAACCTAATGAAGAAGATTAAATACATATCGTATGTTTAGCAACTATGAAGATGATGTAGTGAGGAATCTCATAAAACCGCTCAACTGGTGTGATTAATCGTGCTCAACCTCCTGCTATTGGGGAAAAAAGATTAGAAAATTCCTTAACTGAGGATGATGTGACTGACATGGACACTACTAAAAATAATCGAGCCAGGAGACAAACGATGGAAACACGGTGAAGCGTTCTAAATATTTAGGAACACAGCAGCAACAGTAACATCCTGAGAGCGAATGGGCAGCATGGCACAGAAGATTAGAGAAGTAGGCTCGTGACGGAGGAGGTCATCAGTTTGATCGACAGGATAAATTTGAGTGGGAAAAGCAAAAGAGCACCACCTCCCTTGAGGTTTTTTATGGTCCATACACAAAAGCCCCAAAATGCTCAAGGGCCCTAACCCACAGGAGGAACTGCTCTTTCACTTTCTTCGTCCAGATTTATCCTGCTGATCAAGCTTGTGACTTCTCTGTCATAAGTCCATTTCTCTGACCTTTAAGCCTCCACTGTCTTCTCACACTTGCAATATAACTTGTACTTTTTACTCACTGTTATATCTGGATGAAGCCCTCTGCACTGTGTTTTTTTTTTTTTCTTGACAGCCTCCACAATTGAATGTGGATATAACTGTGAGAGAGCAAACAGATTTGTGAGAGAGCAAAGAATCCGTGGATAAATAAAAGCTAAAGAAAGAGTTGAATCTGACAAAGGATGACTGGCAGCACAGTACCGATCATAAAGACAACAACACAAACATTATAAACCTACTGTTCTAGACCTTGGATTGACACAGGCCACAGAGCTGAATAATGTGGATCTATCAGTGCCACGGAGACATCAAGAGCCCTAGTTCCTTTACATCACGCTCCTTCCAGATGTCTGAACACATCACCTGTGTTTGGGTCTGTCAATGATCTTTATTTTTTTCAATCATTTTTTCATCATTAATCATAAGTTCATAACCCAAGATGAGCATTGATTGAACAATGATTCAAGAATTTTCCCTTTAGGTTCTCACAGTTACCACCTCAATATAACAGACAGCTTTATGTACCCACTAATGGCTCTAAGAGCCGATTCCTTGTCGTGAACGAGAAGAGCCATGTCACGTTGGGGAGAGTTGAATCTCTAGCCGTCAGCTGCTCCCACTCAGCTCTGCTGAGAATCCATGCAGGCAGGAGCGGAACAAACAAAAAAACAAAAGAGAAACAGCATCTGGCTACATTTCAGAAACACTGGAGACTACGAAGCAGGGTGCAGAATTTGCACATTGAAAATATCAAATATAACATTGACTTTATTTATTTGATTTGTTTGCTGTCGTTCTGTTGTCAGTTTTTTTTTTTATTTGAATAAAATGTTAAACAATAGTAACTGTGTGTTTTTAAAAAAAAAAAAAAAAAGAAAAAAACTAAAATGCATAAAAACAAGGCTTTTATGAGAACACTGAATGAAAAATTTCTTACCAATACAAAAGCCACTTATAAATGCTAAATTAGGCTAAAATAAAAGGCTCGGAGTGATACTAAACAAAGAGCCGTTTGGGAGCCGTAAGAGCCGGCTCTTCTAAGGGAGCCAATTGAAAAGAGTCGAATCTTTGAAAAGAGCCGGACTTCCCATCACCAGTACCCACATCCCTGGGATGTGTGCTATTGAGGGTGGTATCTCCCGATAAGGTATTCCAAGGCAGAGCTTGTGGATGGATCAGACAAAGTTGACAAAGTGACAAACTTGTCAGGAAGTGGACCCTTAAATCTATGGGATCTGGACAGGATCACCTGAAACGAGTGAACCTTGTCAGCAAAAAAAAAGGACTAAAATGTTGAGTAAGATTCCAAAGCCAACGTGATCAAGAAGGAGGTGCTGCAGACACATATTTCAGTCATGGTTAACTAGAGAAATAGAGTCTGTGTACAAACAACTAGAATTTGAAAATAGTTCTGTAACTTTCCAAAACTAACAAGCTGATTTAAACTGACTTGAACTCTCAGACTCTTTTTATTCCTCAGTTACTCGTGTCAGTTTCTCTGTTTACTAACTAGGGTAAAACGTTAAAAGCATTCTCCATTAACCACACACTACTGCTTTTATCCAGCTCCTCAGGAGATCCATAAACACTTTGGCTGATTGCACCTCATTGTTTCATGATTCAAGATGCCGACCATCACCACAGACCTTTGTTTCTTCTGGCCCAAAAAAAAAAAAATAAACACAAAAACTATACATGGCTGAAAAAGATCATGTGAGTTCATTTTAAGCGCCCCCTGCTTGTCTGAGCTGCAGGCAGCTTTAAAAACTGGCCCATTTTTAGCTTCTGCGAACAGATCCACCTCCTCGCTGACCCGTCCGCTGTGTGGTTATTAGACAGAAAAGCACTCTAGACACTAGCATATGTCTAGCATCTGCATATTACCAAGGAAAACAGCAAAATCAGCAAGACTGAGAGCGGGGGCAGCAAATACACACAGAAACGTACAAAACGAAACACACAGCTTATCCAGCAGCTCTGCCTTTGTGACTCTCATCAGTGTGAAGTAGATGATGAGGTCAAGGGAAATACATCCACCATGTGAGGAGTGGGAAGAGGGAAAAACAAAGGTGAGGAGGCTCTGAAGGAAGGGAACCAGCTGTGGAACACAATAAAATGCAAAATCTGTTGTGTGAGAAGTGGGAGGACAAAAAGTGTGTGTGAGGGCGAGGGAGGGGGAGGAAACGGAAGGAGGTCGACATTAGTCATTCTGTCGCTGTTAATTTGACCGCAATTACATGGTTTTTTGGCCTCCGTAGTGCTCATAAAGATAAACCATCAGGCCCATCCATCACAGGCTGAGGTGAGACAAGATGCAGGAGGGGTAGTCAGACTGTAAATATTATAAAAGATTGGAAAGCAAAAATATCAGTTGTGAAATGTATTGGTTCCATTTTAACTGTATATTTAATTCTAGTCTGAGTGAATAGCCAAGTGCTAAATTTGCTAATTATTGAATTATCAAAAATGTAATCAGAAGTTTTAATAACCGATTTAATAATTGGCTTCAGTTTCAGTTCAAAGACAATGTGGAGACTCATTTCATCAGCATCCGGCTCCAACAGCCCTTGTTTTCCACTCAGAGGAAGTCTGAACTCCCTCACAATAAAAACATTTATTTTCAGGCATGAGTGGGTGCACACTTGTTATGACAGGTATATTTGGTGAATGTGGTTCATGATATCTGCAGTATGCAGTAATAATAACAACTTCAACGTGGTGACAAATTGAGAAGTTGTGCATCCTGCATCAGAGATTTTTTATACATGGTGGTTTAGATCAAACCTGACATGTGAAGGTGACACTGAGCTGTGAATGATTGTGACATGCTCTTCTCTAAAAACTGAACAGAACATAGACTGAAAATATATCTCTGCTGCTCCTAAAGTCCTGGATCTGGTCTCAATGAGCCCAATCTGATCCCACGTCAGTTATTAATAAAATGTTTAACCTGTAGCCCGAAAACTGGAGACTGGAGCTGGACACTGGAGTCCTGGTTCTGATCTGCAGCCTCGGCAAGTTTGGTCCCAGTTCTCCACCTAAGCACCATTCAAATAGAAATCTTTCCATTTCCATGCAGCTGATAAATAAATAACAGCTCTGTCAAATGAGCTGACAAGAAAAGAAGCTTCAAAATGGTGGAAAAATACAAATCACAACTTTCTGTCAGGACTTTCAAAATAAAAAGAGTGAAAAGAGGAAGCAGAGATTTGTGTGTTAAACCTTTAAACTTGAGTGACAGAGTTTGTGTCTATGGCAACCATATGCACAACTGACCATGTGATCAGGTTTAGCTGAATACATGTTTGCACCAACCAGAAAGTCTCAGTAGGAAAGCAACAATAATAGACGTCACATCAGATTCTTGCACTGTCAGTGGGAAACTTTAAGTTCTTTAACAGCTTTAAGTTCCATTTGTAATTATGATTTTTGGAGCCGGGTATCTATACTTCAGTACAGATGAAAACTTTGTTCTGACGGCTAAAACAAAGTGGTAGCTGTGGTTCCCCAATGACTCTCTGAACTGTGAGGAGTCGACACGTGTGAGAACAAGTTCTCACTAAAGTTACACACTACGTCTGCACCGTGTGATCTCTCTGTTCTTTAGTTTCCTCCTTGCCACATCCCCACACAACACCACCAGCACCTACACCCCAGTTTCAACTTTTCAATGATTTGCCTGCTGCCTCTGTCACCTCCCTCCTCTGCGCTCCCTTTATCTCAGCCATGGACAGCGAACACAGAGCGGCCGTGGCCAAGGTGAGGACGTGTCAGCTCTGATCCGTCGCTGTCACATCGGCGTGTGATCTTATCGGTGAGCGGCGGATGTGGGGGTGGTGGGGGGTCGAAACCGCAGCCATCTTCTTTAGCATTCAGCCTGTGATCAGTGAGGCTGCCAGAGCCCAGAGAGCCTCGGCTTTGAATGACTTGGACAGGAATGAGATGTTGCTGTGGCGTGTGAGGGCGGCGACACCTGCCAGCATCAATCACGAGTCCAACTACAAGACACACACACACACGCACAGACGCTTGTGTACTGACCCAGATGCGGACACCAACATCAGAGCCTTCAAACTGCTGGTGCTCGTCCAGCGAGACGTTAGCACACAAATGCAGTCGCACACAGAATACAAATACACAAAAATATGGATTCCACAGAAACTACTGTGACACAAACACTAAAACACACAAACACAGCGACACACTGACACCTAAATCTCTGCCTTTTAGCTCTCAGCGCAGTGTCACTGGGCTCTGACAGCGTTCTCCATGTTTTATTCACAGTTTGGTCATCCTGACAGCGACAGCACAAAACAAACAAAGACGTTAGAGAGCCTGAGCAGAGAGGTGGGGGTGGTGGTCTTCACACAGAGCTGACGGAGCTGTCAGTCAGATTGTGAGAACAGGATACAATTGGCTCAGAGCATCAGAGCCAGCTGATCAACAACAGTGTGAATGGGTCATTCACCTTGTAACAAACACATCAGGTGCTTCATTAACCAGCTTCAAACTGTCGGGCCAAAGCCGAGCCAGCCGGGGCTAATTTCTTTCACACAGTCTCGAGCCAGTGCTGACTGACGCCATGTTGGGGTTGTCTCAGGTCCACTAGCCCCAGATTTCTGGCCCGACTAAAACATTGGGCCACACAGGGCCAGAGAGGGACTAGAGGCTACGTCAATATTAAGGCGGAGTCAACCTGTTGCTGTAGGTGTGGAGACAGCAAATAAAATGAGCAGATGTAGGAGAATTTACTAAATGTATCATAACTCAGTAGATTGTATTTCTCCAAGATGTTGCAGTGATTGTATGGGAGAGGGTTTTTATCTACAGTTTTAAGTGCCGTTTTATACAGAAACTCCACAGGTTTAAGGATGGTAGAGCCCGACATAGACCAGCTGGTGACGAAATAGCTCAGATGAGAAAATATGTGTATATATATATATATATATATATATATATATATATATATATATATATATATATATATATATATATTAGAGTTTATAATCACTCCTGAGTATTTAAAATTTAATTAAAACAAATTCTAACTCTTCTATGCCCAAAAACACCCCAGACTAAGAGAGCATGGAGACAGATTGCTTAGACAAGTATAAAACAAACAGTTTTTTAACTTTCAATATAAGACAGGATCTGTTGAGCCACGTTTGTATGTGTGTGAGAGCTGTAGAGAGCACACGTGCTGCTTCCTCCGGATCTTTAGCTTTAGTAAAAATGACTGTGTCGTCTGCGTAAAGCTGGACATCAACATGTAAGCAGTGTTCAGGTAAATCATTATCATGAAGAGAAAATAAAATGGACCTCAGTATGGACCCTTGGGGGACCCCTACTGGACACCCCATGAAGGTAGATCTGGAGCCGTCCACCACAGTACATTGTTCTCCGTGTGATAGATACAATTGAAACCAACTTATAGACTGAGCAAAAAAATTAAAATGAGAGTTTTGAGTTTTTTTAGCACTACTTTGTGATTTGTGATTTTGTGAAAGCTCTTTAAGTCCAGCAAAACGGCACCAACACAACCATTCTTATCCAGTAGACCTATCGAAGGTCTGATATGAATCCTGATCTAAATGCCATCCTTTCTCTTCTCTTTCTGATTTCTTTGTCGCCCTCAGTGTCTGCCGTTTCCCCTGTCCACTGACTCATATCATCTTAGTGCTTTGTCCACTGTGCGCACCAGTCAGCAGAGTCACAGATAAGTGGGCTTTAGAAATCAGTTAGCATCAATCTTTTGCCCACACACTGAGCAGCAGCACATGTGAGTGTGCGCAGATGTAGAACAAGCTTGTTCAGCTACATCACTGATAAAATTTGTTCAGTAGAAACAGGTCTGTTATGATGCAGACGCCGGTGTCAGAGATGGATTGTTTCAACTCCTAAAACATGATCAGTCGAAGACAAATTGAAAGAGATGAACGACTATGTGGAGTTCCATTAGTAACAAATCACTGTAACTACCACTACTCTTACATTCCTGACCTTCTGAAGTTCACATCACATAATCACATTAGTAGAAAAGTAGAGAACTGGATGGATCTGAGCTTCCTGGAGTGTCTGAGCGTCTCTGGAGTCAGAGTCATGCACTCATCAGTTGATGTTCAGTCTCTGATCCAGTAGCCTAGGTGTCCCTCTGTCCAGAAAAGCTCCTCCTGGAGGATCCTGAGATGTTACCAAACTAGATGAGATATACAATCTCTGCAGTGTGTTCTCTTTGAACTCAGAGGTCTCAGTTGGACATACCCACAACAAACTTTCCACCAGGAGTCACTCAGGAGACATCCTGATCAGATAAGCCTCCTCAACTGGCACCTTTTGACATGAAGAAACAGCAGCTTTACTCTGAGCTCCTTACCCTGCCACTGAGGCTGAGCCCAAGCACCCCACAGAGGAAACTCATGTGACTCAGTTGTATTCAAAGTTAATCCCAAATTAGACTCAGGCATTTTCTCTCGACTTTCGATGCTGCCATGATTCAAGTGACTTGTGACTTCACTAAACTTTCAGTTGTAGCTTTTTGTAAACAAAAATAACCCAAAAAACAAATATTTACATTAATGTAAAGAGTCACATGTTCTATTAAAAATATAACTATAACCCCTCAGGCTTGTTGTATATCTATCTATCTATCCATCTATTTGTCTGTCTATCTGTCTATCTATCTATTTATCTGTCTATCTATCTATCGGTACATTTTATTCCCAAACATACAAACTTCCTAAATACCAAAGGGTTGATGCTACATGCTAGATGTTATTTGTCATTTTTCTCTGATCTCTTGCTGAGAGCTGGTATTGGTGACGGTTACTTGCCAAGTGCTTCAGCTATCATTGCATTTTCAAGACCAGGTAATACAATACGCCCTCCTCAGGACTGATTGGACACTACAGTGATGAGACAGGGCTGAGGCTAGCTGGTTAGCATGCTAACCTCAAGAGCCAACTTTAGTGTTGCTTTCAATCCCTAGAGACAGCTCGTTGGTAAAGGCTGATACATTTAAATGTGACAGCAAAAACTTCTATGTAGATTCTTTAAAGGCTAATATCAGCATGCTAACACACTAATGTTAGCCTTTAGCTAAAGTATTACATTAACCTTTGTTATTACTAATGTTGCCTGCACAGCAATAATTTAAACTTATAAATAACACCTTTGAAGGATAACATCAGTGTGTGAGACCATGTTGGGTTGTTAGGAGTTATAAAGTGATGGTGACTGTGCAGTTTAGACACAAATATCTTTATTTTTTCACTCAACTGTCGTCTATTTGTGAACAGCAGTGTGTTTACTGCAGTATAGCCTAATAAAGGCAGCAAGCACTTTTACTGCACTGAGACCTCGGGACAACGTTCATGATGCAGCACGACGACAACCTACAGAACATTTTAATGGAGGGAAATGTTAGCAGTGGATGGATCCCGAGGCGTGCATCGTGGTCAAGATTCGTCTGGTCGGGGAATATTTCAGCAGCTGAGGTGCAGTTAGTGTGAGATGTTGTCAGTAAAACTAGAAAGCACGCAGAGATCAAATTGTGCAGAGGCTGCACAATCTGCCACTTTAGGTTTGTTAAAGGGTCAATTTGTACAAATTAAAAAAACGTATATTGTTTCATAAACCTCTGGGGTTGTGCAGTCACACAGACAGATATACATCATCGGTCCAGTACAGTAGAGATGAACACAAGGACTTCCTGGTACTGTCTGTGGGCCTCTGCTGCTCATCTCTGTTGCTGGTGGTGCAGTGACTCTCTCATGAATCCTCCAACCAGTTCGCAGCTCTCAACACTTTCTATTCACAGCCTGAGACGCTTGTTAAACTGCTGCCATGTCCTCTCAAACAGTCAGTCACCATGAATGGATATGACTTTGAGCTGCTTGTATGGGTGTGTGTGTGTGTGTGTGTGTGTGTGTGTGTGTGTGTGTGTGTGTGTGTGTGTGAGAGAGAGAGAGACAGAGCAGGGGGTTATGGGTAACGCTTGGCTCCTCTAGCCTTTGACTCAGCCAAAGAATGAGCATTTGACCTCAGCAAAGATCAGAAGGAGAGAACTGAAACAAGGAGAGAAAACGAGGAAAGACTAAGGAAAGTAAAGAGAGAGATGACAAGAGGAGAGGAAAGGAAACAAGGGCAGGAAACATGGAGAGGAAATGAGGAAGAAATAGGACAACATCGTGGAGAGAAGACAAGGAGGAGAGTAGAAAGTAGAGGAGCTGACACACAGTGTCTCTGTCTTCCTCACCCGGGTGTCCTCTCCCCTCCTCCCCCTTCCTCCTCTCCCGCTCTCGTCTCCAATCTGCTCCTCTCTGTTAGTTAGTCTCCTAACAAGGCCTCATTTGCTGCCTGGTCCCTGAGGACGGAGCAGCCTCATGTTTGAATAATGGCAGAATGAGGAAGGATAATAACCTCCATGCACGTGTGTGTGTGTGTGTGTGTGTGACAGTGTGTGTATGAAGACATGTGGCGTTCGCTCCTCATTACAAACGGACACAACAAAAAAAATGAGTTCAAATGGATTCATCCGCATGGGAAGAAATGGATTTCAGCAGCTGTCAAACAAACAGAGCTGCTCTGCTGGAGGTGCTCTCTCCAAACACACACATACTGTAATATACACACACGCACACAAACATACATGCACAAACACCCTGGGGGGTGAGATGGGAGATAGCATTGAGCTCCACAACACTCGCTGCTCCCTCGCCATCAGCATCACCCGCTTAATGCATAGTTCACATACAGGACAAGGAAACAGGAAACGGGACAGGACAGAGGGAGACAACAGAAAACAAGGTCAAAACACATACAAACACACATGCTGATCCTACTTTTGGTCACATACTTATTTCACATCATCATAAATTATCATCCCTGACAGTCAGGAAATAGACCAGTCCCGGAGCAAAGCTGGTTCACCACAGTGAGCAGGAGTTGGACTGGTCCAACTGGTCTCACTCCAGATTAACCATCTTCAGTTTAACATGTGATGAGATTATTCTGAATATTTTCTCACCAACTGAGCACAAACATCTGGGGAAGTTCAATCAAGAGCTGTTGATGCCTGAACAGATGAGACTCTGGATGTGAACCTGGTCTCTGGTGGAACCGGTCTAAATCCATCTCAGACCTTAATCCCTCAAGGACACTGGTAAACTCTGATTGGCTGCACTAATTTTCCTGCAGGTCAAAAAGTTTGTTCAGACAGAAATGTAATTAAGGAGTAAAATAAATGATATATGTGTCATGAATATATTAATCAGATACCATGGAGAAGTAAAGACAGGAAGTGACACCATACAGGGAGGAAACTGAAGTTCATTAACATTTAATTCAGAATAATAAAAATGTTTAATTTTTAGAAACTGTCGGTAAGAAGGAGAACAGCTCGCCTGGGACACCACTACGTCCAAACACAACCTCATCGCCAGTAAACGTGCTCCAGTGAGTCCCACACACACACACACACCAAGATGTCCGTCCAAGTCACATGATCAGTCCTGGTCATGATACAAATCAGCCACTCAGTTACTAATCAGATGGAGACAGACTTTAATTAGAGCTCAGTGCTTCTGACTTTAATCTTTTCTGCGTTTTATTTGGAGACTGTTGTTGAATATGTTGAACATACAGTTTTTACACGTCAGTAACCTCTCTGCTCTGTACGTGACTACAACATCGTCATTAAATCAAACATATCTGCTCCGACAGCTGTGACGCCGCAATGTGACTCAGAGCTGACGAGACTTTCTGCTGCTCTGATGTTTTTACTGTCGGTCTTTCACAGGCCAAGCAGCCCCCAATACTGTGGAGTCTGTACTAACACAGATATACCGGGTCAAATTCAAGATTAGATTCTCCTCACAGGTTTAGCTCAACTCATGTGATCACATGATCAGCATCATTGCCATGGATACACAAGCTCATTTCAAAGGCTCCTTCAAATGGCGTCGACAAATCAGTCTTACTTCCCTGAGCCATGACAACTACAAGGGTAGGATCCTTCACAATCCAATGTATCCCAAGATTCATTGCAGCGCAGCTGATGTTTGTGATGTGGACGTGCAGCTAAGGCTAACTGTCACATGAATGCAGTAGTAGGAGGAGGACATTTTTAAATGAACTGAATTTACCGTTTGCAAAAGCCGAATATATGAATAGCAATATAGTTAGTTGTGCTTGCCAGTTAGCTTAGTGTATTAACTTTACAGATGATTGTTGGTGAAATGTTATGCACCACTTTCCATAATAATGCTATATGGAACCACAACTGTCAATTTAAGTCCAGTTTTACAGATTGTATCTGCTTAGCTACTCGAACTACTTAGTTAATGTTAGCTCGCTTACCTTTACTTACCTTAGAGCAGACATATGTATGCTAATTAATCTTCGAGACGTTTAGCTGTGAGTGAGGTCTCCCACACTGCTTTATTCATTGTCGGTATCTTTCCGCTTGGGTTTTGGGCTTTGGAAAGGTGAAAAAAATGACCCCTTCTAAACTTTTGGGGTACCTTGTGTCAGACTTGCAGGTACCGTAACCACATTGTTTCACCGTGTTTCCAACATTACAAAGCTTGACGGGCGTCCTTTTCTTAGTTACAGTTGCTAAGCTAGGATTGGACGAGGGCCATTCGAGGGCAGGGTTTTGCGAAAGGTCAATTTGATTTTATCTGAAATACATCAAATGTAGCAGAATTCCTTCTTGTAACCGTGGCAGACTTATAAGTGCTGTAATTGTTTTAAGGTGACATGAATAGGGTGTAATGTAAATACAAGGAATGTAAATACAAAGGATGTAAATATTCTGTAGACTAGACTGTCTAATTTGAGGAGCATAGGGTTGACCGGTGCTGATGTAGACCATAGAAACCTACATCCTAGTACAGATGCAGTTTTTTAACAGATAATTTTACTGTGGCATAAAAATCATAATTCTACCCGTTGACAGGCTGGAGGAAGTAACTCTGTCCACTTAGAGTTTAAATATTGAATCTGGTCAAATACACTGGACCAAGTCTGGCTATCAATACTGATCCCGCAATATCAGCAAAGTCCACATAACCAAAAAAAAAAACAAAACAAAAAACAAATCCAGTGAGTCCTTTTTTTTTTTTTTTAGGCGAGTCGCTGCCACATCGACACCACATGGGTAAACTTAGCTGATTGTTACAGCAAACAAGAGGCAGCAGGCGCAGCATAAAGACGGGATACGTGCTCAAACTGTTCAGCTCTTGTTATATGCCACTCAAACTGTAACGCTACACTGACAGAAACATGCACTCACTGCCGCCGCAGAACCACAGGATGTTGAAAAATTAAACCTTTAATTGAACTGAAAGTCACATGGTGCTTTTATGTGGTGTCGAAATACTCAAGTTCTCTCCGCTTCTCCTCCAGGAAAATTCACCTGAATATGAAATGAATCCTTGCCAAGTTATTTTCACCAACTAGCAACAACACACACACATCCACCCACCCCCACACACACGCACGCACACACACACGACTCCGGAATGAAGCCTTGAATACCCACTTTGAATATTCACCAAACCTCCAGAGCCACAGAACACTTGGTTTTGGCGACAGACTGTCAGCCATCTTCACTAGTTACTGCTGCCATACTTATCTCTAAGAGTGTGTGTGTGTGAGAGAGCGTGTGTGTGTGTGTGGTGTGTGTTCATGCATATGACTATTTTAACATTGTTATTTCAATTATTTGTGTTCGCTGTGATACATTGTGACAGTTCATGAATAATTCCAGTCCTGTGCAGGAAGCGTGTGTTTATCTACCCTTTAGACTGCATATTGATGCAAGCACACACACGCACGCGCGCACACACACGCGCGCACACACACACACACACACACACAGCTCAATTGAATGAAACTGAGCTGCACAATGGATGAGAAAGTGCTGGTTTGGGTCTAATTAATGGTTCCTCTGCAGAAAATTCTATTGAATGAACACGGGATAAAAAGAATACATTCATGTATGTCACACACACACACACACACACACACATATAAATGACTGGCTCACGAGGTTGAACATTTTTCAGAAATGTGTGGAAATTAACCGAGCCGAGTCAATTTAAATTCACAGTCACAGTCAGATGCTTCACATCTCAGCTGACACACACTATTTTTATTATTATTATTATTATTATTATTATTACTGTTGTTGTTGTTGTTATTATTATTATTATTGTTGTTGATGTTTAACAGTTTCCATTATTAAACATTTAATCAGAGTAACTACTTATTAAACCAGTTGATTAATTCTCTGCAGCTCTGACTGAATGCTGAGTCTGTTTTGTTTGAAACTTGTCAGTTTTGTATCGAGGCAGAATCAGTTGGAAAAAATCTGTTAAATTAAAAATAAATAAACGCATTTTAGCACTGACACAACGGGAGGTTTGTTCAAAATAAAATCATCCTGCGAGGACACAAACGAGCTCAAAGGAAAAGTTTTTACACCCTGCGGAGACGACGAGGACAGACCGCCTGCTGCACACACACACACACACAGAGAAAAACACACACATGCAGTGAGAGTGTGGCAGAGGACCAGTCAGTGAGCAGTCAGAGAGACAGAGACGCCACAAACTGTCACCATCCATCAGCATCACTGCCTCAGACTCGTCCACTCACATTCACATCAATGACACAAGGAGACGAGGAGAAGAGGAGACAAGAAGTGAGAGTGAAGGAAACAAGGAAATGACTGAAGGAGAGAAATTAATGGGGAGAAGGGAAGTACGGAGGAAATGAGGAGAGGAGACAAGGGAAACAAGGAGCCTCGTGTGATGTTTTATTAACTTCAAAATAAAATAAAATGATTGAATGAACATACAAATCAGAAGCATGAGTCAGCAAAATTCAAAATTTGATCCAAAAGACCAGAGCCAGAGCATCCAGACCAGAAGAGACTAGAGTCCAGAAACCAGCAAAGAATAACAGAGACCACAAGAGACCAAAGACCAGCAGAGACCAATAGAGACTAGAGTCCAGAGACCATCAAAGACCAACAGTGACTATGAACCAGAGGCCAGCAGAAACCAGAGAACATGAGCCTGCTGAACCTGGTTACTGCTTGTGAATTTTATTCATTCACATGAGTTAGAAATTCACACTGAACAAACCTTTGTTCATGTGATGGAGAATAAACTCTATAAAGTTTTTATCATCATCATAAAACATGGTTGCAGCTGTAGTGAACCTGAGCTGAAGTGACAGAAAACACACACACACACACACACACACTGCTATCTGTGCAGAGTCTATAAAGCCCAGCAGTCTGAGTTTGAGGCATTCAGAGGATGTCTGTAAACTGGAAATAACTTGGACCTTCCACATTCGCTGCTCTGAATGCACAAGTTCATTCGCAGCATGAAAACATGCAGTGATAGTCTGAACCTGGATGGTGAGGACGTCATCTTGCCAACACACCTGTATGTTTCTTTAAACTGCTGTTATTGGTGACACTGTCAGGTTCATGTAAATTTGACAAAACCCCAAAACCATATGAGACCAGTTCAGACACACACACACCTGACCAGTGTTTGGGTTCACAGCACTACTCTCATCTCCCAAAATGCAACTCTGGCCTGAGCCCATGTTGACTCTCATCTTGATAAGTCAGTGAAGATTCACAACGACTGAATGTGAACTGAAATTCTTCACCGTTAATTTTATGAGAAGTCGCAAGAAAACTCTGCAGAAGCTACCACAGACCCACATCGCCTCCCTGTGGTCAGCTACAAAACTGAAAAGATATGATTTCACACTTAAAAATGAGCAAAACCATGTTTCACTGTGTGGATTTATAATGTGAATTATTCATAGACTAAACCAGCAGTTTATACTTTGTTTATGTTGATAAACAATTCAAATATTCCAGACATTTTTTGCAAATTTGGATAATCCAATCCAGTCCATTAAAAACCTACATCATTATTATTTTGACTGAAAAAATGACAGGCTAAGGATTTGATGTAATGTATTATTTGCCGTATAATGGTAAGTGGTTTTCAGGTGTGTCTGCACAACTGAAATCAGCAGTAAAACATGTTTATACATTTGTTTACTCATCCTCAACAACTTCACTACCATATATATTTTTTTTAAATAATTCAGTCAAAGATTTGTGTCATTTTTAGGGGAAAATAACTAGTTTCATTTGTTTCTAATGTTTTAATACTTGTATTATGGTTCGAGTGATTACTGGTGACACACATACAGGAAGTTTATTCCATTAGTTTTTTATCTTTGGAAATATTTCAAAATATTTCTGGGTTTGGATAATGGGGGATAATGGGGACATTTTATCCCCAATAAAATGACAGAAAGTTGAAAGTTGTTTGTTTAAAATACAGATCATAGTGCGTTGAACACCCTGCTGTGATAACTTTAAGATCGTTAAACAACATTTTTTAGGAAGTTCAAGTTCAACTTGGAACCAAAAGACTGAACACCCACAGATTTAGCGACATCATTGTGTAAATGCATTGAGTACATTTCTGTTGTTTAACAAATCAAATGACTGAGTACTGATCTAAAAGTATGAATGCAAGTATCAACCACATGACTTACACACACTGATTTATAAGGCTCAGAGATCTAAGATCATTGAACAAACAATAAAAAGAGAAAACACAGAGTCATCAGCAGAGGAAGAGGCTGAGGAAAACAGCTTTTATTGCGAAAAATGTGACTTAAATAAACCTAATAAAATAAATAAACCAAGATTCAATTGTTGAATAAGACATCTGCTGAAACACATCATGAAGTTTGAATAAGATTAACTTTGTAAGAAAGAAAGTGATGCGACTCACCTCAACAATAAACTCCTACATCACTGAGCTCAGAAACACAGCTTCATCAGTTCCATTTCCTGGTTCTTTTTCTTCTTCTTCTTCATTTTATTGGCAGCTGGAAAACAGCTTCCAGGTGCATTACTGCCACCTACCTTAAACCCAAAATACTGTGGTGTTTTGTCTTAAACCACCAATAGCACAACACCTTTGTCATAAGACAAAAAATCTTCTAGTAAAACAGGTATTTCCTGTTGCTGGAAGACGATGGTTAAAGATGGCAGTGGACAGCACATTAGCTATGAGATCAACATATTCTCACTATTTTCAGTTGGTCAAAGAGAAGGACAAGAACATGATAGTCAAGTTTAATTGCTGAGTAAAACAGAAAGAACCCTCTACGTCACAAAATACGGGCAATTTAAGAAAAACATCTAGAGTGGCGCCACGCCAGTACTCAGTTAACTGAAAAGAGAAAAAACGAAAATTCACCAGACTTTGATTCTTGATGATACTGGCTGTGATTGGTACTTGTATTGGGCACCACAGTTACATTAATTATATTATTATTAATAGCCTAAAGGTGTACAGTTATTATACTACACCACATCGCCCTCCGCTGCATGTAGAATGAGCTGCAGTAAACTACATTTGAGCATTTTAGAAGACAAGTCCTGTTTTCCTCCAGTTTTTTTGTTAAAGTAACTCAGAAGTAATGTAGCACATTGCAATTTAGAGACATTAATGTTGTAAAGTAACTAATTACTTTGAAATAACAGTAACTACTATTCTATGATGGATTACGTTTAGGAAGTAACATGCTTACTTTCTTTCCTTTTTTCTATTTTTCTATATTTCCAGTACCCCCCCAACTAATGTTTTATTCTTAACATCATATACTGGAAAAATTAAAATGTTCACCTGATGTAATCAGTATTTATCCTCCAGGAACCATGATTATATTTACCACATTTCAGGTTAAGCACAATAAGAGATCAGAAACAATGAGGCAGCAGTTTTTATTCTACACTGATGAGGCACCGACAGGAAACATTCAACAATAACGATGCATGCAGCTGATTGATAACATGACCACTGTTCACACACAGATACAACACATCGTTCAGACACAACTGAATAATTTACAGACACAGGAAGTCATCGTCATATCAAGCTTTAGGCACAAAGAGTTGGCAAACCATGATGGATGATGATCCAAAGAAATTACAACAACATCAAGAGCTAAAGGAATGACAGGACATTTAAACCTTTAAGCATCATCCTGTAACACACACACACACACGCGCGCGCACACAGATATGGCTTTCATGGAAAGTGTGCATCAGATTTCTTTACATTCACACACACACACACACAGCTGACACTGTTTCATGCAGGAGCTGAGAATTAGCTGCTTTAACATCAGACAGATGTGTGTCACCTGGTGAAGCTTCGTCACGTGATCACACAATAAAAAGTGTGCGCACAGGAATGCAATGCTAATGCTAATGGGTAAAACTTTGCTGCTGTAGAGACGTTCTGATACTGATACTTTAACTGGAGCATAAACGTATAACACACAAATCTTTGCAGGTGGTGCTGGTAGTTGTGGTTCTGCTCAGGTGGAGAACTGGGATTATGCCACAGAGGCTATAGATCAGAACCAGGACTCCTGCTGCAGAGATCAGACTCACTGAGACCTGATCTAGGACCCTAGAAGCAGCAGAGGCTTTTCTGAGACCAAGATCAGGATCAGGATCAGGATTAGGATCAGGATCCGACTCTACTGTCACAGGAATAACGTCAGTTCTAACACAGTTAAGCTTTTATGTAAATTGGAAGAAAAAATATCTGAAAATATCAAAATATATTAAAGAAGAAATTAAACTCTGAAAATCCTTTTGAAGTCTAACAAATTGTAAACATAACCTCTACAGCTCAACAGGGAACCTTTAAAAGAAACTGTCTGACATTTTGGGAAACATTCTTATTAGATAATCAGATTAATGCGTTAATCTGGATCCGTCTGAAGGCACCTGGACCCTAACGACCTCTAAGCAACACTAAGTAACATGTTATATCTTATATCTGTGTTTAATCTGTACAAAATTCAAGTTGTAAACAGAGGGATGGTTATTTCCTAACATGTCGCTAATTAAGTGTGGATGAGAAGGTCATGTGACTGAGTTTTTACTGTGACATCTCCTGTAGCTTCAGTTACAGATGTTTTATCAGCAGGTTACAATGTGAAGGTCAGATTCTCTTCTGTAAACATGTTAATAAACCTCTGTCTGTCTGGCTGTCGAAGCAAGAATGGTTTTGTCGTCAAGGCCACATGAAAGTCACAGGTCACAGCATCACGTCATATGTGACATCACAACACTATGTGTGTATGAACGCAGTGAGTTTCACCCAAACACACAGAAGCAGCGCGACAGGAAGAAAGACGGATTTAATGTTTGGCTTCTCGGGGGTAAAACTCGGCCAAAGTGCTCTGAGGAATCCTCTTCAGCATCTCTTTGGGGAAGATCCTCATTAGCTGCCAGCCAATGTCCAGGGTCTCAAATACACTCCGGTTCTCATAGGCACCTGGACACAGAGACAGAGAGAGACAGATGTCAGAGTTTCTCTCAAATCCATTCAAACACAGAAACTTTCTCTTTCATCACTGAAAACTTGAGCACAACTTGATGAACTGCTGACTAATGCAAAGTAAAGATTAGAACAAACTTGATGTCTGTGAGAGCCTCTGGAGACACTGCTAATTTCAGAACAAAAGAAGCTGCAGAAAACTCTGATAAAAATAAAACACATGGAAGAACTGGAACAAAAGAAATGTCTGGACTCTGCTGTGACTGACAATGTAGAGGAAGTTGAATGACTTGAATGAATCAGGTCAAACACATCCCAAGTAGAGTCCTAAGTTGAGACAAACAACTAACAAGTCACCATGAACAAAACCAAGGACCGAGGTTTCTAAGGACAAACTGAGGGTCTGAGGTCAGAGGGGGTCGTGTGCTCTACAGATAATAACCACTCTGAGGTATCACTTGTGATACTGGACTGACTTGACCCCTCCCTGAGTTTGATGGGTTTGGTGGGATAGAATTCTCAGTGACCTGCTGTGGCCCCACTGCACCTTGGGAGATAAAGTTTTTCTCAAACTTGGTCAGGAACTCCAGATACAGCAGGTCGTCGGCAGTCAAAGCCTCCTCTCCCACCACAGCCTTCATGGCCTGGACATCCTTCCCTATAGCATAACATGCATACTACACACACACACACACACACACACACACACACACACACACACACACAACATTTAAAACATTTCATACATTTCAAACATTCAAAAAATGGAGTAGTAAAGTGTGTGTGTGTGTGTGTGTGTGTGTGTGTGTGTGTGTGTACCAGCTGGTTGGACACATCAGAGTGGTCTCTGCGGGTCATTCCCTCCCCAATGGCAGATTTCATCAGACGAGACAGAGACGGCAGCACATTGATCGGAGGGTAAATCTGACGACAAAACAAAACAACACAGCGTCACTTCCTGTCCAAGAAGACAATGACTTATTTCCAGAAGAAGACGTCCATCAGATCTTCACTCTGTCAGGTGAGTTGGTTGTTTGGTTATTTTCTGTTTATCTGGGCGACAGTGCGACATTTGTAACATCTGCCTGGTGATAAAATAATTAAATTATAATTACAGATTATTTCAGATTTACAAGAGTAAACAGATGTTTTACATTGGATTAGTGTACTAACCTCTGACTGGACATTGCTGCACCACCAGTGGGTGCACAAACACCCTTCAACCAGCAAGAACATCTGCTCTTAAACTGACAAAGTAAATCTCTCTGAGCAGTAAATCCAACTGCAAATCTAAAATCAAGTCGCAATCCTCCAGGTCAGACTTTTCACCTCTCATCTGAAAGCCTTCTTTAGTCTAAAGTCAAGTCTCAAGCCAGGATAAACATGTCTCACTGAACCGGGTCATAAGGCAAGTCCAGTCATACCCAACGAGTTTGAAGGCAGGACACTAGTCAAGTACAACAAGTCTCAAACAATGAGTTTAAAGTCAAGACAAAAGAATCTCAAGGCTGGATCCAGGTCCTCACTAATATATTTGAAGTTATGACTTCAAATTGTCATTTTTAATATGTAATCTTCTGCACTAATTACTAAAATCAAGTCCAACACGTCTCATGTAAAATTATCAGTGAAGGCTGAATAGTCCCAAGTCAGGTACCAGGCAAGGATGAAAAAGTCAGTTTTCATGTCAAAACCCTTCAGATTCATGATTCATCACTCAGGTTTGATACAAATTAAAAGATAAAACTTTTAACCCTGGTCTTCATCACCTGTCTGTTGTGAAGTTGTCTGTCCACGTAGATCTGTCCCTCTGTGATGTATCCCGTCAGGTCAGGAATAGGATGAGTGATGTCTGCATGACACAGCAACACACTGTGAAATAACACTAGACTCACCAGCGTTATCACCATGTATGAGTGTGTGTACCATCGTTGGGCATGGTGAGGATGGGGATCTGGGTGATGGAGCCGTTACGCCCCTCAACTCTGCCTGCCCTTTCATAGATGGTGGCCAAATCTGTGTACATATAGCCTGGGAAACCTCGTCGTCCTGGTACCTCCTCTCTGGCTGCAGATACCTGAGAAACAGTTAGGATGATTCACACACGGCAACAATAAATGCACAATTTATTTCCAATTTCCCAAAGTAATTTCAGAATAAATGCACTGAAATTGCGGCTGACCTCTCGCAGAGCCTCCGCGTAGGAGCTCATATCAGTGAGGATGACAAGGACGTGCTTCTCACACTGATAGGCCAGATACTCAGCTGCTGTCAGGGCTAAACGAGGCGTGATGATCCTCTCGATGCTGCAGTAAAGATGTTGTTTAATGTCTTTATGTCGGAAACATTTCCATGTATTTACAAAACATGATATAAACCTCTGAGAACCACAATTTATGGCTTAAGTGGGGGAAGAAAAAAATCTGTCCAACATTCCAATAGTCCAAGAAATAATCACAAAATTAGAAAATCTCAGTTTGATTTGAGTATTTTAAGGTCGTACGTGGGGTCATTGGCCAGATTGAGGAATAAGCACACGTTGTCCATGGAACCATTCTCCTCAAAGTCTGACTTGAAGAACCTGGCAGTCTCCATGTTAACCTGCACGCAGATGGAAGAGGAGCTGTTATTTCCTCTAACGAGAAAACAACATTCACTTTAGTGACTGTAAGACACATGGTGTGCTCTTTAGTCTGTCTCTTTAGTGTTTTATTGAGTCAGGTTCTCACCCCCATGGCTGCAAACACTATGGCAAAGTTGTCCTCACTGTAGTCCATCACATCCTTGGACTTCTTTACCAACCCGGCCTGTCGACAGATCTGAGCTGCGATCTAAGGAGCAGGAACATGAAGAAAGTTGTCACGCCACATGATGGTCTTTAAACACCATTAAACTGGAGACATATTTGTACCTCATTGTGTGGAAGCCCTGCAGCAGAGAAGATGGGGATCTTCTGCCCTCTAGCGATGCTGTTCATGCCATCGATGGCAGATATTCCGGTTTGGATCATCTCCTCAGGGTAGATGCGACACTGAGGGTTTATGGGCTGGCCTGTGATACAAAACCACGTGGGATTAGGACAGGCAGATAATATTTAGAGTAAACCACAAAATGTTTCAGCATATCCACAAAAAGCCTTCATAACTGGTTCTTGTTGTGTGAGGTTCTCACACAACAGGGCCGAGGTCGTCTCCAGCTACTTTTAAGTCCCGAATGAAGATCAACAAGTCTCAGGTCAAGTTACAGGTGAAAAAACATATCTTTGTTGGTGTTGTGAATTTTGTTTTAACAAATTCTTCCATGGGCGGTCAACAACCTTGAAATCCCCTACACTTTCCAAAGGGACCACACAAGAACCTCATAGAGAACTAAACATCCACTTGAACCTGTCAAAGAACCACTAACAATGAAAAGTGAAGAGTAGAAACACACCCATGATGTCCAAGAAGTCCTCAGCCAGGACTGCAGGTCCTCTGTCAATGGGTTTACCTGATCCATTAAACACACGACCTGCACACAGATGACAGTCACAGTTTTGTTTTTACAGTTTTGTATTGTCATTAATAAGAATCTGATCTGGATGCGTCTCCTGTATGTCATACCCAGCATGTCCTCAGAGACAGGAGTCCTTAAGATGTCTCCTGTGAACTCGCAGCTTGTCTTCTTGGCATCAATACCTGCAGTCCCCTCAAACACCTGCAGAGGGCGCAGTGGAGGTGAAGAAATTATTAAAAAGGACAGAGACTAAAGGAGAAATGAAGCATTTAACCTGTGGATGGTGCTACCTCTGAAGTTGGGGGTGAACATCAATGTGAGTGTAACATTTGCTGAGACATTTGGCTGACAGTACCTGCACCACAGCCTTGGAGCCGGTGACCTCCAGCACCTGTCCACTCCTCTTGGTTCCATCGGGCAGCGTGAGGTGGACGATCTCTGCGTATCTGGGGAACTAAGCGGGAACACGACAGTCACATTCACGACACTAATACACAGTCAGGATTATATATCACGTGTTTATATTTTTGTGAATCTGCATTAGAACTGGATCAGAGTCCTTTGCTTCAGCTGCTGAATGATCCTGTTCTCACTGTGAGGACTTCTACTGTTCACATCAGGCCTGGGTTTTACAGAAGTTCTGATTGGAAAGTGAGGAGAAAAGAATCACCTTTGCCAGAATGTTTTTTCTAAATTTTCTCCATATGTTTTCTCCATAGGTGAAAAACTCTTTAGCCATGTGGGAAAGGGCTTATGAAGGCATCACCATCAACTGATGGTCAACTAACCCTAACTTGGAAGAAACTGAACAACCAACTGAAGCAGTGATGGTTCTCACACCCTTGTGGCTGAATTGAGTATTACAACAACAAATAAATGAAAGAAAAAACTGAGAAAAGGGATCCTGACAAAATAAAATAAAAAAGATTAATAAATA